>CM062292.1:316573843-317173843 GCA_031216915.1 Pictodentalium vernedei | reverse complement strand
CTGATTCCGGGCCTGGGTGCCTGGAGTCTTATTTTAGTGTTTTTACACTCATTGTTTACATTTACAACAGCCCTCTGTGTGAGGGGGGGATTTCTAAAAAATAATATCTTGATGTTATTTTAATCATAACTAGATACATTATTATTGTTCGTAAGTGTTGAATAAATTGTTTAAAATATTTTTAAAATTTTTGTCCACACTTAGGCTTGGGATCCATTGGGGCTCAACGTTACTTTTCAGAAACTTGGGCTGTTCTGAAAAAATATTTTTTCAAAATATTTTGATTCAATTATTTTTTCTATATTAATGGATCATATTATTATTATGTATTTTGATTGTCAGGGGTTAGTGCGAGTACCAGGACTTGTTTTCTTTTCACATTGAAAGGATATTGATCAATTGTTTTAAGAGGAAGTCTTCCTCTGACTTTATTATCATTCTATATGTGGTCAGTGTACTCGCATTAACTCCTGTTCTGTATCGTATGATTTCAATGACAATATGGGAAGCGTATGTCACGGTATGTTGTTGGGGATTTGGACACTCCGGTCCTTTCCCCGCAGGGTCACTCTACTTTATCAATTTCTATTTCAGACGATCAAGATTAGGGTGATGTATCTGTGATGTCTTCCAACAGTGTGCCTCCGACGTCACAATTAATGAAGGGCTAGCGGAAAAGTGCTCATGTAAATACGCCAATTGCTTAAGAGGACCCTAGTAGGTTCGACGGCCTTTGACGTCCGCTAGCTCGCCCGGTGTAGCGTCCATTCACCGAATGGTTCGGCAGCCGGGTTCGTCCGTTGCGGTCTAGAAGGAATTTTGGGGTGATGCGAGCACTATAAATTAACCTAATGCACACCCAGTGACGGCGGATCGGAGGGAGAACGCAGGAAGCCTTTTAGTCCGGTTCATAGCTCGTTCCGGTCCATCCGGACGGCAAGCGAGAGAGGCCCCTCTCTCGTTCAACAACATCTGGTCCCAGATGTTGTGGTACAAAATGTGTCGCAAGCGGAGCATACGTCCGTCGCTCGGGATGCTCCGTTGTATAGGCAGTCCGCTGAGACTGCTAAGGCTTCCTCTTCTCGTCAGCGCACACGACCGCACCTTGGCTGCGTGACCGCCGATATATTACCAGCTTCGCCGATCAAGGATTCTTCGGCGACCAGGTCACACCATCCGGTAGCCAGGGACATGAGGCCTGCAGACTCCGGACGTTCGCATAGGAAGTGTGCGGGAGTCAACGTACACGGAGCTTCCGGCGGCAATGCATCGTAAGACCGCTACTGCACAGGCCTCGGGAACGGACGTGCTTTCCTTAATAGCACAGTTTATCGCAGCATCCCAGCATCAACTGAATCTGTCGCATATATTTTATCCGACGATGCTGGGTCGGGACGCTCCGCGGAAGCGGGTACGGACGTCCGAAAGTTTCATCCGGTCCGACGGGATACCGAAAGGGATTCGGAGGATTTCGAGCTTTCCCTTTCGGAACAACATATGCTGTTGTGTATGTCATCTGACTTGGTCTTCTACAGCTTCTTTCGTCGGACCAGAATGCTGCGATGCCGGATAAGAAACTGATAGCGTCGGTGGACTTAGAAATTTTTGGTTCGGTTCAGGGACATCGTCCCTCAGTTCCGACATAGTCCAATAATGTCACACAAACTTTCGAATTATTGAGCGACGCTATATATATTATTATTTTATGCTTGCTAACCAAGCATTTCTGGTTTCTTGTTCGAAGAGTTATGGAGATGTCTTTCAAAAGTGTGCCTCTGTCGTCATAGTTAATGAAGAGTTAGCGACAATAAGTGCTCATGGAATATGTCTATCGCCTACGGAGTGACATTCGCTAGCTCACCCGGTGTAGCGTACATTCATCGAATGGTTCGGCTGCCGGGTTCGTCCGTTGCGGTCTAGGAAGGAGATTTGGGTGATGCAAGCACTTTAATTACTTTAGTACTCACCCAGTGACGGCAGATTGAGGACAGATCGGAGGAAGCCTGTTAGTCCGGTTCCTGGCTTGTCCAGGTCCGTCCGGGCTGTGAGCGAGAGAGGTCCCTCTCTCGCCCAACAACATAGGGGACCGCATGTTGTGGTTCAGATATTTTACATTCGGAGCATATGTCCGTTGGTCGGGACGCTCCGTTATATTGACAGTCCGAGAGACTGTCTTTAATGCTTCCTCATCCTCACAGCAGGGCACACGACCGCACATTGGCTACGTGACCTCGAGTATCCGATCAGTTTCGGCATTCAGTGATTCCACGGCGAATAGGTCGCGCCATCCGGTAGCCAAGGGACACGAGGCCTATACACTCCGTTCGCTCGCATATTGGTAGTATGCATGGGGTAACGATCACGGAGCTTCCAGCGGCAATGCATCGTAAGACCGCTTCTCCTCAGGCCTCAGTGACGGACGTGCTATCCGAGTTAGCACAGTTGTTCTGCAGCATCCCAGCAATTGACAGTTTCTCGGTCGAATCAGGAATTATCCGACGGCGCTGGGTCGGTGCGGTCCGCGGTTGCATCAGCTACGGACGACCGAACGCTTTATAGGGTCCGACAGGATGGCGAAAGGGATTCGAAAGATTTCGAGTTTTCCCTTTAGTAGTATCGGAAGATGCCTTTCATATCTTCTGGCATTATCTTCCAGTGATTATTATTTCGGACTTCATTGCTGCGATCTTGGATAAGAGACTCATAGCGTCATTGGACTCGGATTTTTCGATCGGTTCAGGGACATTGTCCCTGACTTACCGACGCAGTCCAATATTGTCATTACAACATGTGTTTTATTTTTCGACGCTATATATATATATATACAAGCCTGCTACTAAGCATGATAGTTTAGTTTCTTGTCCGCGTTGCTCATTTCTGCCATTTTATCATTTATACAAATAGTTTATTTTGGCAGAGCAGGGCATACCGAGAGTTCATATGCGTCTAGACGGCGTGGTTAAAGACTGCATATATTCTTTTTCGCCGTTTATGTCTTTTCCAATTTCAATGTTGGGAACGACATTATGTATAGTAGACTTAACTTAGACGCTTTTTTATACGTAATCCGCCTTACTCAGGCTTTATCATTACGTCTTCAAGAAAAGATTTACGGGATATTATTCTCAATGTAATTTCTTTTGAGGGCAGTAGTTTGTTCACGTATAACTCCGCCCTTCAGTGGCTGATTGGAGTTAGTTAGACGTGACGCAGCCCTAGCTACATCCACACGCGTGGATAGTAAGGTTAAGAACTCTCTCAGAGTCGCTTCGTTCTCGGAGGAGCTTCTCTTCGACGGCAACTTTTCGGCAATCCATGAATTGCTCGATTTATACGTTCTCTTGTCTATCTAGTGTTACAAGAGATTCAGACTGGGGCAAACATTCGGTGGTTCACTCAGAGAGTGCCGCCGCAGTTGCCGGACCCGAGTGTGGCTGTTATGATGGTTGCCAGTCAAACAGATTGGGATATAATACTGATCCCTACGGATTCGAAGTGCCAGGGTCTTTGGGTTCCGCAGTCTTTTAGCAATCAGTTTAACTTCCGCGGAATAATGTTTTTTAGGCTTGCTTTATGTCATTGCATGAACATTATTCAGAAACGCATGCCCAAATTCCTGTCCTTTAATTCGACAGTAGTGGCGTATCTCCGGAACCAGGGAGGCACTCTTTCGTTTCCGTTATTCAATTTAATGGAAAGAATCCGTCTGTTGGTTATAGTACACCAAGTTCAGTTTTGGTCCGTCATATTCCGGGTCGTCTGATTGTTTTATCGGACTCCCGTTCTCTTACGGGTCGCTTGTTGCTGTCAGAATGGACTCTCAACAAACAAGTATTCAATCAGATTTGCTATCTATGGGAGCGCCCAATGATGATTTATTTATGACACAGCTTGCTAATCAATTGCAGACGTATGTGTTGGCTTGTCCAGATCTCTGAGCTAATATTGTTAACGCTCTATTGATCTATAGGACGGAATAATAGGATACGCGTATCCTCCGGCGCTGTTGTTTTAGCAGGTATTGCTAAGATAAACAACCACAATACATTTCTGTTGATAGCATCTCTATCTTCACAGAGATCATGAGTAATTACTCTCTTGTCTACTGTGGGTCTTAACGTGAAATCTTCCTCTATGTGAGGATCTTTTTCACTGGGTAAATCGTGTCATCTTTATCACAACCAGCAAGGTCGCAACCTTCATGTATTCCGTTGTGTGGTCCGTATTGCATTGTAAGCACTGTACTGGACGAGCTTTGGACGCGATTTCTTACTATAGGAGATCCTCTTCTTCGCTATTCTATGCGGCTAAAGTGGAGGCTCTTCCGTCGTGGTGTAGGGATCATTATGTTCATATTGTTGATCCCTCCATACTACTCATTGCTATTTTTTAGTTTACTTGTTTCACAAGATCTACTGCAGCCTGTTATTATTTAGGTTATAGGTTTATGTTACCTCATACCTATGCACTCTACGATAGTTTACAATTGAGTCTTTTGTCTCTTTATCTAAGTCAGTTAGTAACTTTTTGATAAATAGACTTAGAATCTTTAGATTAAATTCCTATACGGATTTTAACTTCGGTTCTTATTTAGCTAAGTAATCATTTGAGCCTCTGGAAACAGTAGTTTTCAAATTCTGACCTTTTAGACAGTAATTCTGTTGGTTTCTCTTTTACTGTAGAGTCAGTGAGTTTCATGCACTATCGATGGATGATTTTCACTTTCATAGTTTCGGAATCAATACTTCCGTTACTATTTAGGTTGGATTGTTGCATAAGAGTTAGGCTCCTATTATCCGGAACCTATTATTTTAAGGTCCTTCCGTCTTCGTATGGGCATAGGCCTTTACTCTTTCCGGGTACAGTTTATGTATTTATAAACAGATATCTGTTTATTACATAGGGCGTAAGCTTCTTCTGTCTTTGATGTCTAGTAGAAGGACGTTACGCTCCATTTTATTGTTAATGGATTCTATTAACTATCGGTACTGCTTATGGTATATCATTGACTTAGCAGTTGTGCTTAAGATTTCGGCTCATGAAGTAAGAGTTCTTCTACTTCTTGGGCTTACATTAATAGTGTCGCTATTATAGATTTTTGAAGGTCGCTCATTGCGCTCAGCCATCCACATTCATGAATTTTATCTTAGAAATATCGAGTCCATTTCTGGAGGCCTCTATTGTTAGGTCTATTATCTACTGCTCAGAATGTCATTCACTTAACAGTTGCTACTATAGCTAGGTAGGCTGTCTGTTTCGGCAGTGTCTCCGTTCGGCTGCCCTCTTCGCTCTGGGCTATTTGACCCAGGGCAAGAAAAAGGGGGGGGGGGGGGGAGGGTGTTCCCTTGGGTCACCTGTTTTACTGTGAAAACAAGGGGATACCTCCTCCGGAGTTAGTAATTCTGAGCTGTTATTGGGATGGTTGTTTAGTGAGAAGTTTAGGTTTTTAAAATTCATTCAAGTCTTAGTTTTTAAAGTATAGCTTTTGAATATTGCATATGTCAACGGACATGGTTATGCAATCCTCAGACACTTTTAGGAGTATAAGAGTCTCTATTCTCTAGACTTACTTTATTTATTGGCTTACTTTAAAAATTATTAGTATAAGGATTATATTGGATATTAATAGAGTACATGGATGTATGAAGCTCAATTTTGGAAGGTGTTGTATCTTTCTAATTTATCATAAATAAGAAAGATACATGTAAGGCCTATTACTTCTTTTTCCCTACTGGGGATGACTCTATTTTATTTTATTGAGCGTATTCCATTTTGCTCTATGTCCTTGGCCCTCCAGCCTTTTTACTATTCAGCTATGTCTGGGTCATTGGTACAGTATAAAAATGTTAAAAAATTTATAGTAATTTATATATTTTTTATACTTACCAATGACCCAGACGGGGATGGCCCTCCCAGGAGTTGGGAACTCTTGCCTCCCCGCTGAGTACATAGCGCTTACCAGGCACTGGTTATTAGAATGATTAATGGCGCCAATTTCGGAACGTCCTTGACACTGCGCATGCGCAGTAGGGGCGAAGTGTGGAGGGCCTTTCAGGACATGTTTTCTTTAGTTTTAGATGCAAATTTTGGGGATTCGGGGGCAAAATTTGTGTTTGGCCCTATATTTTAAGAGTTAGCACCAGCTATGTCTGGGTCATTGGTAAGTATAAAAAATATATAAATTACTATAAATTTTTTAACTTTTTCAAATTTTTCAAATAATTTCAACAAAACCATATCATGTACAACAAAACCATATCATGTACCCCTCATTGGAATGAGCTCATTGGACTCATTCCAGTAAGGGGGTCACATGATATGGTTTTGTTGAAATTATTTCACAAAATAATATTTTTTGAGCAGCTCAATTTGGAATTACGCAGGCAGATGTTGCCGATTCTTCAGGTAAAGGGTTCACAGGGATGTCACTTTTCTGCATTCTGGAGATAAATTGAGCATTTCTTCTGTTATATGTTGTTTGACAGAGCTCCTTTAACCCTTTACCCAACATAACGGCCAAAACCGGCCAGCTTATTCTAAAAAATCGCCAATTAATTTTCATTACCGGTATTTTTTCATTTTTTGTCTCAAAAACATAGGTTATGACCCCTTGTTGGAACGAGTTTGTCGAGCTCGTTTCAGTGAGGGGTCATAACCTATGTTTTTGAGACAAAAAATGAAAAAAATTTATGATTCAAGAATTTTGTTTGCAAGTGTCATCTTTTTTTCAAGTTAGGTAAAGGGTTAATAAAATAAATATCTGCATTGGATATTCTGAGGTCTATAAACAAGAGGAATCTGGTGATTGTTAGGGTTATTTCTAGATATAGTACAAGATTTTTATATTCATTTAACAGAAGTTACTCTATTGTTTATATGCAATTAACAGGTCAAAGTTATACTGAAAGTATGAAAAATGGTTTTGTGTTTGAAAGTTAAATTCAATTAACAGAGCTCTATGTATTCAATCAAGTGATATCCAATTAAGTGAGCTCCACTGTACTTGAATTGTATCCTTTGTTGATTAATCAGTGGAATATGCTTATCTGTTTTCTTTGATAACATGAACCTCTCTTGCAGAGAGCTTTCCAAAAAATGATGTATGGTATTGATCTTACAGTTAAAGGGAAAACTGGGCAAACATTCTCTCCATTTGAACTGAAAAAATGCACAAACAGTACCAAATGATAAAAAATGTTATGTCTTATTAAAATAACTCCACAGGGTTAGATAAATATATATACATGTACGTTTTGTACAGAGAAAATGTTTTCCCTTCATAGCGGAAAAAAATGTAGAAATTTATCTACAGATTGCTATATATACAGCTGCTTATGGAATAAACAGAAGTCAAATCATTGTTCTAGAATATACTCTCAGAACAGATAGGATTGTTTCTACATTCATTACTTAGTTTGTTTTTCTTTTAAAAAAAAAACTTAGGAAAATATTTCCTGTGATAGATATATCCAGCCAATTGCTGAAAGGGTTTCATTTTTAGCTCATCTTGACAAAGTCAAGCTGAGCTGATCTCATCTCTCTCCGTCCATTGTCCGTCAACACCATGTTTTGGTCTTCTCCTCCAAAGCCACTGGGCCAATTCAAGTGAAAGTTTGTGTGAGTGATGGTCCCAAATGGGCATTTCATTTTCGTTCAACTCAACTTGCCCAGCCCCATAGGGAGGGAGTGGGGGAAAATGCTCCAAAATATTTTAAAAATCTTCTTCTCAAGAACCAGTGTGTACAATGACTTGATATTTGCTATGGAGCTTCCATATGAGGTGTAGAATCAAGTTTGTTCAAACGAAGATCGTGAAGTAATATTTGGCTTAGCAATAGGAGGGGTAAGTTTTTTGGCCCCGCCCAAAATTTCTATTTTCTGAACCGATGGTCAGGTATGATCCAAATTTGGTTTGTGGTATTATTGGGTCATAAGTAATTGACCCATGCAAAAAAAAAAATCCTGCATCCCCATGGGGTCCCTGGGAGCTAAAAATAGAAATATTTTCAAATGCCCATATTTTCCAAATCACATGGAACAGAGAGCTGTTATTTGGTATGAAATATCCTTAGGACCAGTAGAATTGAATGGTAAAAAATTGCCATCGGTTATGTTAGGGTGTTCTTTAATGGGCATCGAAAAAATGCCGAGTCAGCATATTTGAAAAAATTTTAAAAAATCTTTTTTTCCAGAACCAATCATCAGAATCTTTTGATATTTGGTGTACAACATTCATAGGGGGGGGGGGGGGAGGGGGGAGGGGGGGGGCAGATAAAAGTTTGTTGAAATAAAGCTCATTGGTTCATATTTGGGTTCTCTACAGGAGCCCGAAGTTTTAACATAGGGTAAAATAGGAAATATTCTTTAAAAATCTTCTTCTTCAGAACCACCAGTCAGAATCTTTTAATGTTTGGTATACATCATTGTTATGAGGGTCAAATTCCAGATTGTTCAAACCAAGTCCCTAGGTTAATATTTGGGCTTGTGGAAGCCCAAATTTTTAACTTAGTGCAATATGGGGGATAATTTTTAAAAATCTTCTTCAGATCCACCAGTCAGAATGCTTTCATATTTGGTATATATCTCAAGGGAGGGTCAGATTCAAGTTTCTTCAAATCAGATCCCTAGGTATATATTTGGGCTCACTATGGTAGCCCAAATTTTTACTTAGTGCAATATGAGGAAATCTTCTTCTTCAGATCCACCAGTCAGAATGCTTTTATATTTGGTATACAACATCTCTAGGGGGGTCAGATTCCAAGTTGTTCAATTCGAGTGCCTAGGTTAATATTTAGGCTCCATAAGTGAAGATGAAATTTAACTTAGTACAATATGAGGGAATTTCTTCAAAAATCTTCTTCAGATCCACTTGTCAAAATGCTTTCACATTTGGTATACAACATCTCTAGGGGGGTCAGATTCAAGTTTGTTCAAATCGGATCCATAGGTTAATATTTGGGCTCGCTATGGTAGCCCAAATTTGAACTTTGTGCAATTCGAGGAAATTTCTTTACAGTTTCTCTTTTTCAGATCCAACAGTCAGAATGCTTTCATATTCGGTACACAACATATCTAGGGAAGTCAGATTCAACTGTGTTCAAATCAAGAGCCTGGGTTAATATTTGGGCTCTCTATGGGAGCTGGAATTGGCCATTTTGCTGAAGAATTAAAAAATTTGTATTCTGTACCTTCTTGAGGTGTGTAACTAGGATTAATCCACATAGGTTGTATCAAGGAGCTTCATAGGGGAGCTCTACATTTTACTTTATGATCAACTGAAGAAAAGGCATGATGCCCAGATTATTTTTGTCACTCCCGAGGGACTCAAGGATTGACAGTGTAGCCGTGGAGATGGCTTGCTTAATGTAGACTCATTCTTGGCCTCTGTTTAAATTGTGTTCTGTTCAAGATGAGCGCTTCAGGCGCTGTGGGGCCTCTTGTTGTTTTTTTAGTGTTGGTAAACGGTGTTTAACCCTTAGGAGCAGTACAATTGTCTGCAGTTTTCACCATGCATTACAAGGTTGGCTGTGTGGCTTTTCAGCCGTTTTTAGCCAGGATTTGACTGGAAACTGGTGCCATAGTACTTTGAATTTGACTAGAAAGTTTACCCATAGGCTGTAGGATAGGGGTGTCTGTCCTGGTGGAGAAAGAAAATAGATCTATGTCAGAATTAGGCCCTCAACCGTTCTTCTTCACAAATAACATGATCATTGAGAGAAAACTTTGGACAGTTAAAAATTTTATGTTTCAAGTTTCTTATATGTGGAACTCTACGTTATTATTTTATAGAAATCAAAGGCATATTTATCTATGCAAGGGGTACGACAAAAACTGCCGGCATGGTTACATCAGGAGAATATATGCAAGATGATTGAAGAAAACCAAGTTGTTGTTATAAGCGGCATGACAGGGTAATAAAATGTTTTTTATTTTTTGTTATATTCAGCATTTGTGTCCTTGGGCAAGACACATTACCCCCATTGCCCATGTGGGTGCATGGTGGCATTGTGCACTAAGGTAGACTGCACGTCGATGGTGCACTTGTCTTCAACCAATGCTAACCCTGCATGTGTGGAGTTAGTATATTGGGAAGCCTGACAGTTGCTTGTCATTGCTTGGTGGTTCTCTCCGGGTACTCCGGCTTCCTCCACCTGTAAAACAGTCCAACAGAAGTTGATCCTGGCTGTCAAAAGTGTCATTAAACCCCAATAAATAAATAATAATTCAGAATTTGTAACTCATATGGACTGATAATGCAAACTTGACTACTCAAAAGAATAATTAGGGCCCCGGGAACCTCAAATTTTGGGTCGAACCAGGCATCAGATTTCAAATTGAATCGAATCTTGAATCAAATCCCACCACTCATCAAGTTGTGCATATTGCACCTTCCTACAGCCATAAATATTGACAGTCTCCTTTCATATATTGTGTGCAACGGCAACTTGTGCAATTCAAGCAAAAATTGGACTATTCCAGAATGGGGTCAATGTAATTTCAGATGCAGAACCAACTTGATCTCTTCTTCTGTCATCAGGTCTCCTGTTCAGGAGACCTGATGATAGAAGAAGCGTTCAAGAGGAGACACTTAGTAGGATTTTGAGAACAGCTTGACGATTCAAAATTTTTTGAATTGGCGTGATTGAAATTGAACTGAATCGAATCCTGGGGACCATTTCAAATCAGTCATTTCGAAGCTTCACAGGGCTGTACATGGCATACTTATAACATGTTATGCATGTTTGTCTGAGATATGTCCAAATTTGAAGCAGATTATTTTAACCCCCTCACTCTGATGTCAGATATTTTCAACCTCAAGCATTTCCCATAATGCACATGCAGAAATTCCTCAATGAAATATTCTTAGACAGGGCTCAGGTATAGTATTATTGAGTAATTGTTTAATAAACAGGGTTCATTGTGGTTCTCTAAAGTCTTGAATTTGAAAATTCATATTCAAGTCCTTGAAAGTGCTTGAAATTTGAGTAGGGTCCTTGAAAGTCCTTGGATTTAAGTTGTCCCTTAGAAAGTAATGCACATTTCTTATATGGTTCACATTACAATTAGCCTTTTACACACCGTAATGGCCAAAACTGTTCACTAAAAATCGTCATCCATTTTTATATAATTTTTCATTTTTTTGGTCTGAAAAACATAGCTTATGACCCCCATTGGAATTCAGCTCAATGAGCTTGTTCCAGTGAGGGGTCTTAAGCTATGTTTTTGAGGCAAAAAAATGAAAAAAATTACTTATTCAAGAATTTTGTTTGCAAATGTCGTCCTTCTTTTGTGTTAGGTAAAGGGTTAATGTGCAACAATTGATTTGCGTCAAAAACTGTGTTGCACCGAAAATTAACAGACACTTTTCTCTGAAACAAATATGTTTTCACTAACTGCAGATCAAGATCATAGGGTCTATTCTAGGTTATTGACTTATTCTGCGAAAATTTCTGAAACTTATCTGAAAGGCGATTGAATATGTCATGAAAAGGTGCTTGAATTTTTTCATCCTGGAGACAATGAACTCTCATATAAATATTATTGAGCATTAAATGTTTGATCATTTAAATGCAAAATAATCGAAGAGACTGCATTAACCCTTTACCCAACGCAGACCATATCAAAATTTATTATTTTAAATATCATTTTTTCAAATTTTTAAAAAAATTTCAACAAAATCATATCATGTGACCACTCGTTGGAACGAGCTCAATGAGCTCGTTCCAACAAGGGGTCACTTGATATGGGTTTGTTAAAATTTTTTGAAAAATAATATTTTTTCAACTGCTGAATTTGCATATTACGCAGGCGGATGCGACCGATTCATTGGGTAAAGGGTTAAAGCTGTCATTGTGCTCGGAATTAAATGAAATGAAACTTATCTAAAATTTTAGAATCTTGCACTGATAATTCAGTTCATCAATCTAATTTTAAAGCAAAACCTTTTCAAGCTTAACTCATTATGTCAGTGGTGTAAATTGTCAATAAATTAAAAAAAAAACTGTTTAAAGAAAAAAAAAAGTCAGCAAAACCATATCATGTGACTCCTCATTGGAATGAGCTTGTTGATTTAAATTCTATTTTAAATTGTTTTTTCAACTGCTGAATTTGTTTATTACACACGGATGCATCCATTTCGCTAGCTAAAGGGTTAAGAATAATTCTCAATCTTAAATAACCTAGATGACTACAATGAATCGCATGAAATTTTTGGAAAAATTTAGATATCATCTGCAGTGGGTAAAGGGTTAAGTAATTACTTTGGTAAAATTTATCAGATAGTGTTGGTAGGTGCCAATCAAACAACTTTGTTGGAAGTGAAGCACATTCAAATATTCAAATATTATGAAGCCTATGCACCAGTACCTGTACTTTTTTTGCGGAGTCCAGATATGGGTTTCTGGCAATGAACCAGTTAACCTTTTACTTAAATCAGCAAATGAGCTTGTTCCAAAGAGGGTGTCATAAGCTATGTTTTGGAGGTAAAAATTGAAACAATAATAAAATTTGATTAGCGATTTTTAGCTTAACTTGACGAAGTCAAGATAAGCTATTGCCATCACATGTGCAGAAGTCTGTGAGTCTGTTTCTTTGGCACAGGCTACACCCCATAGTTCTTGTCCAATCATCACAAAATTTCATACGTAGGTTCGAGGTCATGCCTAGATGAGAATGCCCTCTTTTGGTTGTGATCGGTCAACCATGATGATTGCGAGATCCCGAAACCTTAGAACTTTTAGCACAGTCTACAGGTTGTATTTATGAAGGAATTTCATTGTAACTTGGTAGGATGACTCTGTATAATGTCTAGATGAGAACTTCTCCTTTTCATGGTGATACATCAACCGTGATGGCTGCGAGAGCCCAAAACCTGAAAACTTTTAGTACAGTCTGCAGGTCATATTTGTGAAGGGATTTCATTGTAACTTGATAGGATGACTCTGTATAATGTCGAGATGAAAACGTTCCCTTTCAGTCACTATCAGTCAACTGCGACGGCTGCAAGAGCCCAAAACCTGAAAACCTTTAGCACAGTCTACGGGTTGTATTTGCTCATCATTGCTCGGTGGTTCTCTACAGGTACTTCGGCTTCCAACACCCATAAAACTGTCACCAACACGATATGACCTTGGCTGTTAATGTGTCGCTAAACCTTAATAAATAATAATAATCATAACAGGTTGTATTTATGAAGGGATTTCATTGTATCTTGGTAAGATGATTCTGTATAATGTCTAGATGGGAACGTCCCCTTTTGGTCGCGATTGGTCAACCATGGCAGCTATGCTGGCCCAAAGCCCAAAAACCTTTAGCACAGTCTACAAGTCGTATTTATAAAGGGATTTCATTTTAACTTGGTAGGATGACTCTATATAATGTCTGGATGTCCCATTTTGGTCCCCATCGGTCAACTGTGATGGCTGCAAGAGCCTGAAAGCTGAAAACCTTTAGCACAGTCTACAGGTCATATTTATCAAGGGATTTCATTGTAACTTAGTAGGATGATTCTGTAAAATGACTAGATGGGAACGTCCCCTTTTGGTTGCGATCAGTTGACAGTGGCAGCTATGCGGGCCCAAGGCCCGGAAACCTTTAGCACGCCATGATCGGTCAGCTATGACAGCCGCACAGGCACGTGACCTATATTTGTTTAGCACAGTCTACAGTTCATATTTATGAAGCAATTTCATTGTAACTTGGAAGGATAATTTGGTATTATGTCTTGATGAGACTGGTGTATTTTCATCATGATCGGCCAGCCGTTACCGCCGCCTGGTCACTTGACCGAGATTCCTTTAGCACTGCTGTGTGCGTTTGTAAAATAAATGCTTTCAGATTCTTAATGATATTGGTTTTAGCTGAACATAAGGTACCGAGTACAGTAAATTTTATTCAATTGTTAACCGCCCAAAATATAACTGTGTTGTCAATTGTTTATGAACTCAGTTCCCCAGATCATCGCCCGAGTTTTTCACCCTCTGAACAAGTCTATGATATACTGTTATATCGCAGTATTTTTTTCAATACCGATACCAGTATTGAAATTTGAATACCATGCAGCCCTAAATGCATGTGTGTTTGAAACTTAACTTGCCATTGTAAATATGTCAAAACAATTAAAATGACCAAATATTAAACCAACTGACACTCTTCTCCATAATTTTTCAAGAAAGCAGACAACAGAGAACCCTATATTGCTGGCTACAAAAGTGCAAATGACAGATTTGAAAACCATGATTCAGTCATGTACACCATTATGACATTATCACAAAATTTTCTTTCTGTGAACCTCAATCTGAATCATGATCTCAAACCTAAACAGAAAGAGGTACCCAGAGGATAAACTGGCAAATTGTATGGGATAGCATCAGCAAATTCACCCTCTGAGGACCTCATTTTGCAAATGGCAGATTGCTTATATTTTTATACTGTAACCAATAACCCAGACTTAGCTGGTGCTAACCCAAAAATATCTAGGGCCAAACACAAATTTTGTCCCCCAATCCCCAAAATTTGCATGCAAAACCAAAAATTAGAAGTCCTATCTGGCCCTCCATACATTTTACCCTCCACGCATGCGCAGACACCAGGAAGTCACCGAATCTGGCGCCAATAAAATCATTCTTTGTTTGGCCCTTGTCAGATAACAACAAACTGATATTTGTGCTTTTAAATCTCAATTAATAATGATGCCAGACACAAATCAATGGTTAAATTGGTGGATGAACTGGATGAAGGAAGGAAGAAACGGTGGTTTGAAACGTTCAGGGCTGTAATTTTATAATATTTATTAAAATTAGTTCATGTTCCCTAATTTCGGGACATGAGCCTGACGTTATCACTGATTGATTATGATCTATCAACTGTTTATTCAGTATTCCTTCCCTGCCTTCCCTTGATCCCCCCAGCTAAGCTCCCAAGCTTTTTGGCTTGTTTTAATAAAAAATTTTTATAAAATTTATTGGGAGTTTAACGTTTTATACAGAAGATTATTCTGTACATCCCCAGGGTTACGTCCTCTTCCTTAGGGTGTTCGGGCATTTTGGTCATGCATCTTACATCCAATGTATCGTTTTTTCTTCTGAGGAAGATCTAGCTTTACATCGGATAGTGTTGTTTCTGTTACTGACTTCGGGCCGTGTTGCCTGTGGCAGGGACCAGCCGTGAGGGCGACTAGGGCGATTAAGTCGCCCTTCTAAGCCCAAAGTCGCCTAGAAAAATAGTCGGGGCGATTACAAGTCGCCCTCTAAAATTGGCCAAAATGAGAAAAGGCTGAACCGAGTGATGCGAGGTTTACATGAAAACGAGTATTTTCAAAAATCGAATGTGCTCGAGTGTGATAAATGGGCATTTTAATTCGTCAAATAAACGTCCATTTATTTGAAATCACACGACAAGCAATTGTCCATTGTCGCTTTTGGCGGATTTTTTTATTTCTATTTTGTTGCGTTCCAGTCGGAGCTTCAAGTGTCGAAACGAAAATAGGTGACTTACGCGACTCAACAAAACAACCCAGTTTGAAAGTAGGTTACGTCGCTTAGGATGCCAAAAATGTATACACAACGGACGTATTTTATAACACATTATTTTCATTTCGATTTGCTGACGACTGTTAACTGTTGGGCTGTCTATTCCCAGAAAAACACGAATGGAATTGAAACACATGAAAAAAAGCTTTAGTGATGTCAAGAAAAGCTTTGTACAGGACACAAGTGTGCATGTGGACAATCTTGAAAAAGGGTCCTCCTAAACATCGGAATGACATGAAATGACGCGGAATGACACCGGAATGCCATAAAAATGATGCGGAATGACATTTCTTTTACAAAATACTCGACCCCAGAATGTATTTTGTTTATTAACTAACAAAGTACCTCCCAAGCAACCTTCTTACATCTGGTCCTGTTCACACTTTCAGACTTAGGAAATTATTAGCTTAGTAGACTTTGTTGAAAGGCAACCACAGGAGGGTGATGGGGGATTGGCATGAAGAAGAGGTGAGGGGTCATGAAGGAGAAGGTAGCAGTGGGGGATTTTCAGTCAATAATTACATTGTGATTTTTTAACCTGGCACAGATGCATCATAGACAACTGGACCTGGATTATTTGTCTGTTAATGGAGGACCATAAATTGAAAATATGAAGGGGCGGCGGGGGTGGTACATGAATATTCTTAATTTTCCCCACTTGCCTATGAAGTCTCCCTACATGACTCTGCAGTCTCCCTATTTTTTCTGGAGGGAGACTTGAAGTCTCCCTAAAATTCCCCCCTAGGCTGGTCCCTGGCCTGTGGTCTTGATTCCGGTGTTTTGTTTACATTACATTACTCTAGGTAGTTTCCTATTTTTGTTTAGGAACATCAGTTGTAAGTAACATTAAATATTCTGATCGTGTGGTAGTTAATTTTACACAGTGTTTGTGTCGCCTGCCCCACGAAGTGGGGAGCGACATATAGGGATTACTTTTGTCATCTTGCGTCGTCTGCGTCGTCGTCCGCGTCGTCCACGTCACACTTTCTCTTATCCGCCACTCCTCTTTAACCTATGAATGGATTTTGATGAAACTTTCAGTGATTCTTTATCACATAATGGCATTGTGTACCTCCTATTTTATTTTTTGATCCGCTGTATTTTTTCCAGAGTTATGCCCCTTTTCCACTTAGAATTCTGTCTGAAATATTAAAATATAGTGCAGGCGACACATGTCTTCCATGGAAGACTCACATCTAAGTTATAATTTTGTCCACACTTAGGCTTTTTTGGGCTCATCGTTCCCTTTGGGAACTTGGGCTCTTATATTAGGAAAATTTTTCAAAAATTTTTATTTTATTTTTGAATGAGTTTTTCTTTTGGACATATTTATTTCATTGATTATATTTTGTGTCGGCTGCCCCACGAAGTGGGGAGCGCCATATAGGGATTACTTTTGTCGTCTTGCGTCGTCTGCGTCACACTTTCTCTTATCCGCCACTCCTCTTTAACCTATAAATGGATTTTGTTGAAACTTTCAGTGATTCTTTATCACATAATGGCATTGTGCACCTCCTATTTTATTTTTTGATCTGCTGTATTTTTTCCAGAGTTATGCCCCTTTTCCACTTAGAATTCTGTCTGAAACGCCTTGGAGTGTCTCTTATCCGCCACTCCTCTTTAACCTATGAATGGAATGAAACTTTCAGTGATTCTTTATCACATAATGGCATTGTCCGCGTCACACTTTCTCTTATCCGCCACTCCTCTTTAACCTATGAATGGATTTTGATGAAACTTTCAGTGATTCTTTATCACATAATGGCATTGTGCACCTCCTATTTTATTTTTTGACCCGCTGTATTTTTTCCAGAGTTATGCCCCTTTTCCACTTAGAATTCTGTCTGAAACGCCTTGGAGTGTCTCTTATCCGCCACTCCTCTTTATCCTATGAATGGAATGAAACTTTCAGTGATTCTTTATCACATAATGGCATTGTGCACCTCCTATTTTTATTTTTTGATCTGCTGTATTTTTTCCAGAGTTATGCCCCTTTTCAACTTAGAATTCTGTCTGAAACGCCTTGGAGTGTATATATCTCAGTCATTGTCAGGCGGATTTTAATGATATTTGGTATGCACATGAACCAGGATGGGGGAAAGGATATCCACATACAACCGTTATCCACACATTTTTTCAGAGTTATGTCCCTTTTTCGACTTGGAATTTCATATAACTTACATAGAAGAATTTGATTAACAGGGTTTGAGGTAAATATTTAAAGACACGCTATTAAAATATAGTGCAGGCGACACACGTCTTCCATGGAAGACTCACATCTAAGTCTTATATTATATGTAGATTTGGTGGTGGTACAATGACATATATTAGTATTTAGGTAATTATTTTTATCTAATAGTTGGCAAATAGAGGAAACCTTTCCTTTATTTACTTGGTCATTGTAATGAGTTTACTTGATGTACTACCACTAATTCTACTCCATGTATCAGATTTGATAATCTGAATGACGGGCGTCATGGTTTGTGTTAGGCGAGTGGACACTATTGGTCTTATCGCGGCAAGGGGACTCGGCTGGTCCTCTCGTCAAAAGGTCACTATAGTTTTTTAGTTTCTATTTACAGAGGAACAAGAACATGGTGTGGCTCCGTGACGCCATCAGGGAGTGTGCTGCCGTCGTAGCAAATCAATGAAGAGCTAGCTGCAAAAGTGCTCAAGGAATTAGACAAGTGCCTAGATCCTTAGTAGGATTGACGACCTTGTCGCCAGCTAGCTCAGCCGGCAGATCTATCATGTAGACTAGTGGTGTGTGATGCCGGGTATGTCCGTAGTGGTCAAGAAGAGGAATAAGGGTGTAGCGAGCACTATAAACATATGAACATGCTCACCCGGCGACGACGGAAAGGAGGAAGTACTGGAAGGAGGAAGTAGACAAGTTCTGATGTATGCTCGTCCAGGTCTTCCATGATAGCGAGCAAGAGAGAGGCCTCTCTCTCTTATAACAACATCTGGGGTCAGATGTGAGTCTTCCATGGAAGATGTGTGTCGCCTGCACTATATTTTAATAGCGTGTCTTTAAATATTTACCTCATACCTTGTTAATCAAGTTCTTCTCTGTAAGTTATATAGAATTCCAAGTCGAAAAAGGGACATATCTCTGAAAAATTGTGTGGATGATAACGGTTGTATGTGGATATCCTTTCCCCCATCCTGGTTCATGTGCATACCAAATATCATTAAAATCCGCCTGACAATGACTGAGATATATACACTCCAAGGCGTTTCAGACAGAATTCTAAGTTGAAAAGGGGCATAACTCTGGAAAAAATACAGCGGATCAAAAAATAAAATAGGAGGTGCACAATGCCATTATGTGATAAAGAATCACTGAAAGTTTCATTCCATTTATAGGTTAAAGAGGAGTGGCAGATAAGAGACACTCCAAGGTGTTTCAGACAGAATTCTAAGTGGAAAAGGGGCATAACTCGGGAAAAAATACAGCGGATCAAAAAATAAAATAGGAGGTGCACAATGCCATTATGTGATAAAGAATCACTGAAAGTTTCATCAAAATCCATTTATAGGTTAAAGAGGAGTGGCGGATAAGAGAAAGTGTGACGCGGACAATGCCATTATGTGATAAAGAATCACTGAAAGTTTCATTCCATTCATAGGTTAAAGAGGAGTGGTGGATAAGAGACACTCCAAGGCGTTTCAGACATAATTCTAAGTGGAAAAAGGGGCATAACTCTGGAAAAAATACAGTGGATCAAATAATAAAATAGGAGGTGCACAATGCCATTATGTGATAAAGAATCACTGAAAGTTTCATCAAAATCCATTCATAGGTTAAAGAGGAGTGGCAGATAAGAGAAAGTGTGACACGGACGACGCGGACGACGACGCAAGACGACAAAAGTAATCCCTATATGTCACTCCCCACTTCGTGGGGCAGATTTGGTGGTGGTACAATGACATATATTAATATTTAGGTAATTATTTTTATCTAATAGTTGGCAAATAGAGGAAACCTTTCCTTTATTTACTTGGTCGTTGTAATGAGTTTACTTGATGTACTACCACTAATTCTACTCCATGTATCAGATTTGATAATCTGAATGACGGGCGTCATGGTTTGTGTTAGGCGAGTGGACACTATTGGTCTTATCGTGGCGAGGGGACTCGGCTGGTCCTCTCGTCAAAAGGTCACTATAGTTTTTTAGTTTCTGTTTATAGAGGAACAAGAACATGGTGTGGCTCCGTGACGCCGTCAGGGAGTGTGCTGCCGTCATCGCAGATCAATGAAGAGCTAGCTGCAAAAGTGCTCAAGGAATTAGACAAGTGCCTAGATCCTTAGTAGGATTGACGACCTTGTCGCCAGCTAGCTCAACCGGCAGATCTAGCACGTAGACTAGTGGTGTGTGATGCCGGGTATGTCCGTAGCGGTCAAGAAGAGGAATAAGGGTGTAGCGAGCCCTATAAACATATGAACATGCTCACCCGGCGACGACGGAAAGGAGGAAGTACTGGAAGGAGGAAGTAGACAAGTTCTGATGTATGCTCGTCCAGGTCTTCCATGATCGCGAGCAAGAGAGAGGCCTCTATCTCTTATAACAACAGTCTCGGGTCAGATGTGAGTCTTCCATGGAAGACGTGTGTCGCCTTCACTATATTTTAATAGCGTGTCTTTAAATATTTACCTCAAACCTTGTTAATCAAGTTCTTCTATGTAAGTTATATGGAATTCCAAGTCGAAAAAGGGACATAACTCTGAAAAAATGTGTGGATGATAACGGTTGTATGTGGATATCCTTTCCCCCATCCTGGTTCATGTGCATACCAAATATCATTAAAATCCGCCTGACAATGATTGAGATATATACACTCCAAGGCGTTTCAGACAGAATTCTAAGTTGAAAAGGGGCATAACTCTGGAAAAAATACAGCGGATCAAAAAATAAAATAGGAGGTGCACAATGCCATTATGTGATAAAGAATCACTGAAAGTTTCACTCCATTCATAGGTCAAAGAGGAGTGGCGGATAAGAGACACTCCAAGGCGTTTCAGACAGAATTCTAAGTGGAAAAGGGGCATAACTCTGGAAAAAATACAGCGGATCAAAAAATAAAATAGGAGGTGCACAATGCCATTATGTGATAAAGAATCACTGAAAGTTTCATCAAAATCCATTCATAGGTTAAAGAGGAGTGGCGGATAAGAGAAAGTGTGACGCGGACGATGCCATTATGTGATAAAGAATCACTGAAAGTTTCATTCCATTCATAGGTTAAAGAGGAGTGGCGGTTAAGAGACACTCCAAGGCATTTCAGACAGAATTCTAAGTGGAAAAGGGGCATAACTCTGGAAAAAATACAGCGGATCAAAAAATAAAATAGGAGGTGCACAATGCCATTATGTGATAAAGAATCACTGAAAGTTTCATCAAAATCCATTCATAGGTTAAAGAGGAGTGGCGGATAAGAGAAAGTGTGACACGGACGACGCAGACGACGACGCAAGACGACAAAAGTAATACCTATATGTCGCTCCCCACTTCGTGGGGCAGATTTGGTGGTGGTACAATGACATATATTAGTATTTAGGTAATTATTTTTATCTAATAGTTAGCAAATAGAGGAAACCTTTCCTTTATTTACTTGGTCGTTGTAATGAGTTTACTTGATGTACTACCACTAATTCTACTCCATGTATCAGATTTGATAATCTGAATGACGGGCGTCATGGTTTGTGTTAGGCGAGTGGACACTATTGGTCTTATCGCGGCGAGGGGACTCGGCTGGTCCTCTCGTCAAAAGGTCACTACAGTTTTTTAGTTTCTATTTACAGAGGAACAAGAACATGGTGTGGCTCCGTGACGCCGTCAGGGAGTGTGCTGCCGTCGTCGCAAATCAATGAAGAGCTAGCTGCAAAAGTGCTCAAGGAATTAGACAAGTGCCTAGATCCTTAGTGGGATTGACGACCTTGTCGCCAGCTAGCTCAACCGGCAGATCTATCATGTAGACTAGTGGTGTGTGATGCTGGGTATGTCCGTAGCGGTCAAGAAGAGGAATAAGGGTGTAGCGAGCACAATAAACATATGAACATGCTCACCCGGCGATGACGGAAAGGAGGAAGTACTGGAAGGCGGAAGTAGACAAGTTCTGATGTATGCTCGTCCAGGTCTTCCATGATCGCGAGCAAGAGAGAGGCCTCTCTCTCTTATAACAGCATCTGGGGTCAGAGGTTGTTGGTAGGAACTTGTGTCAGTCAGACAAGTTCTGAGGTATGCTCGTCCAGGTCTTCCGTGATCGCGAGCAAGAGAGAGGCCCCTCTCTCTTATAACAACATCTGGGGTCAGAGGTTGTTGGTAGGAACTTGTGTCAGTTGGAACTTAAGTCCACGGGACGCTCCTTCCATAGACTGCCGGGGTCGGCCAGTCTTATAGCTTCCTCTATGTTTGTTAAGTACACACAACCGCACATGTCCGTTGTCGCCAGTTAGCTCGAACGGTGAAGTAGTTACTCAGACCTCTGAGAACTGTGATGCCGGGTGTATACGATCCGGGCTAGAAAAAGAAAGATCATATAGGGTGGAGCGAACAGTATGATATGCAATTATGCTCACCCAGCGACGACGGAAGGAGGAAACCGGCAAGTTCTGAGGTACACTCATCCAGGTCATCCAGGACCTCGAGCAAGAGAGAGACCTCTCTCTCTTACAGCATCATCTGGGGACAGATATTGTTGGTAGGAACTTGCGTCAGTCGGAGTATACATCCATGCCTCCTGTCCGAGACATCCCGTCGAATAGGCAGCCGGGGTCAGCTAGTCTTATGGTTTCCTCTACATAACGGACAAAGTGATCTTTATATTGCACAGGGCTATAAACCCGATGAGTGGTTTCAGTTCCCTATCGCCGGTGAAACGGTTAAGATTGGATACTAGGACAGTGACTCCTGATGTGTCGCATATGCATTGTATTTAGAGCTAGTGGAAAAGTGCTCAATGATTTTAGACAAGGGCTAGGCTTCAAAAGAGGCTTACGTCCCATGTCTACAGCTAGCTCAGCTGGCAGATCTCACTCGTATGTGGGTGATGTGATGCCGGGTATGTCCATGGTGGTCGAGAGAGAATAAGGGTGTATCGAGCACTGTTGATCGAATCCATGCTCACCCAGTGTTGATGGAAGGAAGAAGACGGCAAGTTCTGAGGTATGCTCGTCCAGGTCTCTCCGGACCGTGAGCAAGAGGGAGACCCCTCTCTGTCTTTCAACAACATCTGGAGCCGGGTATTGTTGGTAGGAACTTGCGTCAGTCAGAGCTTACGTACATAGCTATTGTCCGGTACGCTTAGTTCAATTCTTAGCCGGGGACGGCTACAGTTTTGCTTCTTTAGCGTCTACCAAGCACTTCCGACCGCACATTGGCTAAGTGACTCAGGATTTCCAGTCTACATCGTCAAAAGGTCCATCTTTTGTGAAGAAAATCTAGTAGCCAAGGAGATGAGGCTTCATTCATCGGGTCGTTCGCAGTAGTAACTATATTGGACTCCCTGTCCCAGGAGCAGCCGGCAAAGAGGCTATTCATGACTGCTGCTCCTCAGGCCTCTGTAATGGACTTGCTGTCACAGTTGCGCAGCTGATCGCAGTAATTATAAGAAACCGCTAGCGTAGTTGGATGCTGACTTCATCCGGGTAAAGAGCAGGGTAATAAGATCTCTTTCCGGTTAAGTCTACACGGGTGTCAAAGGTCTTCGATTGTGTAGACGACACCATATTTAACTTCCTGTGGGAAAAAGTAATTCGGTTTCTTATCTTCTTCCTCTGTATTTTTAATCATTTGTGATTGTTCACATACTTTTAAAAACAACAGGGGAAGATGTGGAGAGTTCCTCTGTGTTGATTGAGTAGGCTAAAATCCTAGTTTTAACCTTACCTTCATCATTTAGCTGTTCGCTCGGATGCAATTGAGAAGATAATTTCTTAGAGCGAATTTAGTCTCATGGTCTTATGTACTTTAATTTTAAGTACTGTGACGCATCGTCTATGGAAAGGAATTTTGTGGTCGTTTGTACCTTTTAAAATTCTTTCCAGACTTAGTATTTATTTCTCGGTCTTAACTAATGTTAAGTGGGAGTTATTCTGATGCAACGAAGCCTTGTGTCTTCATCTTTGCATTTGACTAGGTAGAAAACTTGCCATAGGTTGCTTTAGTCTTTCCAACTCTAGTTTTTATGATAAGAATCAATTCTCGTCTCTTTAAGTTGGGGTCTAATGTACCAACATCAGCAGAAAGAGTACGAGAGGTTGTCCTAGACTCTGATCGTCTATAAGGACTCATAGCTAAGGTATAGGTATACCTAAGTCTTTGATGGTAAGCTTTCATTATTGTAGGATTAAACTACAAGAAAGCATCTATTCCCGACTCTTTAAGTTGGGGTCTAATCGACCACAACCAACAGAAGAGTAGGAGAGTTTTCCGGGACTCAATTCGCTTATAAGGGCTCATAGCGAAGGTATAGGTATCTCTCCTATATATTTTTCTTTATGATTGTCTATACAACCACTTGGATAGGGGTTTCTCGTCAGACTGAGTTACTGATCCGACTCCCCTGAGCCGGTGGTTTGAGGCTCTATAGAACTCGGGCCAGCCGATTTTGACTGGAAGTGGATAATTAGGTTATTTATGATTATCTTTCAGTCAAAAAGTGAACATTCAGCAATTGTAGCGAGTATAGTTCATTAGATCACTTGTTTTGTGAATGAGATGATGTCTCATGGGATTTATGATAGAATACATGTATCCCACTGTTCATTTGGCTGGTTCATCTGTTGTTTTACAGAGCGAATTAACCAGCTGTTTGGCTGGCTTTTATCTGTTATCATTAACAGCGATAGTTTTATGCGCCGGATGGTGTTGTGTGGGGCGGCTGGGAATGTTATTTCGATGGGTCGCTTACACACATGTCTTCTCTAGTTATTAACTGGAGTGGTAGACGTTTTTCCCTCTTGACCTGTTTTGTTTTAGAGAATCTTTTAACATAAGGTCAAGTTTGGGCATATATTACAGTTTTCTCAATTATTTCGGACGTGAGTTCATATATTGCGTTATATCCTGAGTCCGAGGGTCTCTCTATGCAGGGATCTTGGGTTCCTCGGTTGTTGGAAATCACATATTCAATGATGTCTCATTGTTTACGATTGCATCATCAAATTTTGTTTTTCCATTCATGTATTTATAAATGCACATCAGAGTTTATCAGAAGAGAAGTAATGCTTGTTTTGTCATTATTTTTCAATAGAAGGGACGTTTATATTTTTATACTGTACCAATGACCCAGACTTAGCTGGTGCTAACTCCAACAAAACCAGGGCCAAACACAAATTTTGCCCCCCAATCCCCAAAATTTGCATCCAAAACAAAAAGAAATCATGTCCTAAAGGACCTCCATAGTACGCCTCTACTGCGCATGCGCAGTGACGCAGTCGTCCCGAAATTGGCGCCAATTATCATTCTCTGTTTGGCCCTTCATCAGTCAACATCTCACTGATCTTTGTGCTTGTAAATCTCAGTTTAAAGGATGCCAGACACGTAATTTTTGGAGAAAATGTGATTCTAAGGAGGATAGAAGGAGGAGAGGAAAAAGAAGTGGCAAAAAATAATCAGGGCTGTACTTAAAATTTTTTGATGAAATTATGTTAAGTTGCCTATTTTCGAGGCATGGGCCTCTTGTTGTCATTCTTGCTAATTGTTGCACTGCTTATTCAGTGTTTCCTCTCCCCTAGCCTTCTAAAGTCCCCCCTGGCAATTCTCCCATGCTTTTGGCATATTTTTGAGAAATTTCATTTCTAAAATTTCCTGGGAGAGTTGCTTGGTTACAGAATGTTTTCTGTTATTTTCCCCATAGTTACGTTTTCACCCATGGGTGTATAACGTTTGTGTTCTGCATCTTCCATCTGATGTTCTACAGATTCTCCCCTGGGAGTCTCTGTTTTGCATCAGATAGAGTGTAATTGATGACTGATTCCGGGCCAGTTTTTTTCAGTGCCTGGAGTCATGTTTTCTAGTGTGTTTACACTGTTTGTTTTCATTGGCAACAGCCTTTTTTGAGGGGGGCTGTTTGCCTTTGTGGTAGTTTATCTCATTATAAGATACATTTATATTATCCGAAAGTGTCTCATTAATTATTTTATATAAATTTAAAATTTTTGACCACACTTTGCCATCGGATCCATCGGGGCTCAACGTTACTTTTCAGCAACTTGGGCTTCTCTGAAAAAATATTTTTTCAAAATTATTTTGTTTTGCAATTGTTTTTTCATTTATTAATGGATCATGTTATTTTGTATCTTTGTGTCAGGGGTTTTTGCGAGTAACTAGGACTTATTGTTGTTCTTTCACAATGAAGGGACATTGTTCAAATTGTAATAGGAAGAAATCTTCCTCTGACTTTCATGATCATTGTATTAATTGTAGTCAGTGTTCTCGCATTAATCCCTGTCCTATATGTGAACATTGGGATGAGAAACATTGGAAACGTGTGTCACGATATGTTGTTTCTGGAGAAAGAGCGATGCCGGCTCTTTCTCCACAAGGTCACTCTACTCTCTCAGTTTCTATTTCAGAGGAACCAGAACAGGGTGATGTTTCCATGTTATCTTCTTCAAGTGTGCGTCCGTCGTCACAAATGAATTCAGAGCTAGCGGCAAAAGTGCTCATGGAGATTAGACAAATGTCGTCCGCTAGCTCGCCCGGTGTAGCGTCCATTCACCGAATGGTTCGGCAGCCGGGTTCGTCCGATGCGGTCCAAGAGGAAATTTTGGGTGATGCGAGCACTATAAACATAATAGATGCACACCCAGTGACGGCGGATAGTAAGCGAGAACGGAGGAAGCCTTTTAGTCCGGTTCCTAGCTCGTCCAGGTCCAGCCGGGCCGCGAGCGAGAGAGGTCCCTCTCTCGTACAACAACATCTGGGACCAGATGTTGTGGTACAAAATGTGTCTTTAGCGGAGCATACGTCCGCCGCTCGGGACGCTCCGTTGTATAAGCAGTCCGCAGAGACTGTTAAGGCTTCCTCTTCTCGTCAGCGCACACGACCGCACCTTGGATGCGTGACCGCCGATATTTTACCAGCTTCGCCGATGAAGGATTCTTCGGCGACCAGGTCACACCATCCGGCAGCCAGGGATTCGAGACCGATGGACTCCGGACGTTCGCATAGGAAAAGTATGCGGGAGCCATCTGATGCGGAGCTGCCCTCGGCGAAGCAGCGAAAGACTGCGCCACCGCAGGTCTCGACGTCGGACATTCTTGTGCAGATAGCACAGCTTATCGCAGCATCCCAGCAGCCGACAGAAACGGTGTCGGATCGAGAATTATCCGACGGCGCTGGGTCGGTACGCTCCGCCGAAGCATCGGGGGCGGACGACCGGGAACATCGGGAGGTCCGACCGGATGGTGAAAGGGATACGGATGAATTGGAGCTATCCCTTTCGGAACAACATAAAGCTGCCGTGGACTTCATCCGGCACTTTCTCCCTCAAGTTGTTCCGTCGGGCAAGACTGCTGCGCTTCCGGACAAGAGAATTATAGCGTCATTGGACTCTGAATTTTTTGAGCGGTTCAGGGACATCGCTCCCGAGTTTCCGTCGCAGTCCAATAATGTTGCAAGAACATTTGAATTATTGAACGACGCTATATTTAAACTTGCTTCCAGGACGGGGAAAGCAGGTTTCTTGTCCGCTAATACTCTTAACCTGCCTTTCATTAATGCAAGGAATAAATTCGATATGGCAGGACAGGGTATACCGAGAGTTCCTCTGCGTATGGACGACGAGGCGGAAGACTTAGAGCTATCATTACCGTCGTCAGCTTCTATTCCAACCGCGGTGTTGGAAACAGCTATTGCGTCTAACAGAGCCAATTTAGATGCCTTATCTTACGCAGATCACCTTACTAAGGCGTTATCACTGCGCCTTCAAGGGGAAGAGTTTCAGGATATACAATCCTCTTTAAGACTTCTTTCAAGGGCAGTAGCTTATTCCACGTGTAACTCCGCCCTTTCAGTGGCAAATCTGGAGTTGGTTAGACGTGACGCAGCCCTAGCTACATCCACACTAGTGGATTCTAAGGTGAAGAACTCTCTTAGAGTCGCTTCGGTCTCAGGAGAACTTCTCTTTGACGGCAAGCATTCCGCTATTTATGATAAAATTAAAAAGAAAGCTAATGATTCTCTGTTGTTCAGATCGGCTCCTAAAAAGTCGGATACAGCAGACACGAATAAGACAGGCACTTCTGGGTCTAATGCGCCCAAGAGAGGTTCCTATAGAGGTTCCGGTGCATCCTCTTGGTCTTATTCGAGAGACCGTCAGGATAGCGACTCTCGTTCGGGACGTCCTTCAGGCCGGGACAATCGGTCGGATGCCCCGAGGTCGACGAGGCGAGGTGCGGGTCGTGGAAGACGTGGTTTCTCCTACCGCAGGCCTCGCAGGTCCAGGAGGTGATGGCTTAAACCTCTATCGCGTTCCGGTTGGCGGAAGGTTGTCAAGTTTTTCACAAGAGTGGGCGTCGATTACGGACGACCCTTGGGTGAGAGGAGTGACTTCGGAAGGTCTAAAGATATCCTTCAAACGAAAGCCTCCATTAACTCGAAGTCCAAAGTGGACTCATCTTCCGTCAAATCCACAGAAAAGAGACGCTCTGTTATCAGAGGTGCAGTCTCTTTTAATGAAGAACGCGGTAGAGGTCGTAGAAAACCAGGAATCTCTGGGATTCTACAGCCATCCGTTTCTGGTTCCGAAACCAGACGGCTCGTTCCGTCCAGTCATAGATTTGAGCTGGATAAACAAGCTGATCGTCGCTCCGAAGTTTTATATGGAGACGATTCGATCGGTCAGAGTGAGTATTCGGGTGAACGATTATGCAACGAGCATAGATCTCAAAGATGCGTACTTTCCTGTCATGGTACATCCGACATTCCGAAAGTATCTACGCTTCGCAGTCCTAGGAGTGGTGTATCAGTTCCGGGCCATGTGCTTCGGATTGAATCTAGCACCCTGGGCTTTCACTCGGGTAATGAACTCGGTAATGATCTACTTCCGAGCTCATTCGTCTGCGGTAACGTCGGCCTACCTGGACGACATTCTTCAGAGGTACGGCAACGAGTTAACGCTTCAGAACGATGTTCAGAATCTTCTTCTATTGCTCCGACGTCTCGGTTTTATAGTAAACGAGGAGAAGTCGGATCTGGTGCCGTCCAAGTCATTCACTCATCTGGGAATGAGCTTCGAGACGCACAACAATCTCGTTCGTCTGCCGTTAACCAGAGCGAAATTAGTCAGTTGTTACGCTCGCTATTGTCTGCACGCAGACAAAGTCACGGCGAGAGAATTTATGAGACTGATAGGTCTGTGCGGAGCCGCCACGGATCTCATTCTGATGGGGCGGCTACGCACACGTCCTCTTCAAATTTTCCTGACTCAGAATTGGAGTGTGAAAATTCATTCGCTCGATGTAGACGTTCTCTTGTCAGATCAAGTGAAACAAGAGATTCAGACTTGGGCAAACATTCAGTGGTTGACTCAAGGAGTTCCGCTGCAGTTGCCGGATCCGAGTTTTACCGTTATGACGGATGCCAGTCAAACAGGTTGGGGTGCATCATTAATCCCAACGGATTCGAGATTCCAGGGTCTTTGGGATCCGCAATTCCTGTGCAAGCACATAAACATCAAGGAAATGATGTCAATTTGGCTTGCGTTACGTCACTGGATGGACATTATTCACGATGCTCATGTCCAAATCCTATCCGACAATACGACAGTAGTGGCGTATATACGGAATCAGGGAGGCACTCATTCAGTTCCGTTGTTCAATCTAACGGAAAGAATCCTTCTGTTTGCGTTAGAACATCACGTTCTTCTTTCGGTCCGTCACATACCGGGTCGTCTGAATGTGCTAGCAGACTCCCTTTCACGAAAGGGTCGCTTGTTGCCGTCGGAGTGGACTCTCAACAAACAAGTATTCAATCAGATTTGCTACCAATGGGAACGGCCAATGATAGACTTATTTGCGACACATCTCAACAATCAGTTGCAGACGTATGTGTCTCCGTGTCCGGATCCAAGAGCATTTGCAGTAGACGCTCTGTCGATCCCTTGGGACGGAATGATAGGATATGCGTATCCTCCAGCGCCGTTAATTCAACAAGTATTGCTAAAGATAAAACAATCTCAATGCAAGATTCTGTTGGTAGCATCTCTGTCGCCACAGAGACCGTGGATAAATCTACTCAGGTGTCTGTTGTGGGACCTACCGCGGAAGCTTCCTCCATGAGAGGATCTTCTTTCGCAGGGGAAATCGCGCCAACTCCATCACAACCCGCAAGGTCTCAACCTTCACGTTTTTCCGTTGTGCGGTCCTTCTTGCATGGCAAGCACTTTACAGGACGAGCAGTGGACGCGATTTCTAACTGTAGGAGGACCTCCTCTTCGCTAAACTATGCGGCTAAGTGGAAGGTTTTTCGTCGTTGGTGTAGGGATCATTCTGTAGATATATTTGATCCCTCTATACCAGACATTGCAAACTTTCTAGTATACTTGTTTGACGAAATCAAACTGCAGCCTGTTACTATAAAGGGTTATAGATCTATGTTATCTGATACCTATGCACATCATGATAGTTTACAAATTGAATCTAATGTCTCTTTATCGAAGTTGGTTAGAAACTTTTCGATAAATAGACCCAAAACTCTTAGATTAATTCCTAAGTGGAATTTAGCTTGGGTTCTCCTTAAATTGAAGGAAAAGCCATTTGAACCTCTTGGGACAGTAGATTTCAAATTCTTATCTTATAAGACAGCTTTTCTCTTAGCTTTCTCTTCTGCCAGAAGAGTCAGTGAGCTTCATGCACTATCGGTGGATGATTCTCATTATCGTAGTGTTGGGAACACTATCACCTTCACTACTAATGTGGGTTTTTTAGCTAAGAATCAGGCTCCTAATAAATATCCGGAACCTATTGTTATTAAGGCTCTTCCGTCTTCAGACGGGCGTAGGCCTTTACTCTGTCCTGTTAGAGCACTACGTATCTATAAACAGAGATCTCAGTTTATCAGAAAGGGACGAAAACGTTTCTTTCTGTCTTTGATGCCTAATAGAAAGGACATTTCAGTCCATTCTATTGCTAGATGGATTCAGTTAACTATCCGTACTGCTTATGAAGATTTATCTTCTTCTCAGCAGTCTGTGCTTAAGATTTCTGCTCATGAAGTAAGAGCTCTTTCTACTTCCTGGGCTTATGCTAATAGTGTTGCTATTACAGATTTAATGAAGGCTGCTTATTGGTCTCAGCCATCCACATTTACGAATTTTTATCTCAGAAATATTGAGTCCATTTCTGGAGACCTGCATTGTTTAGGTCCGTTATCTGTTGCTCAGAATGTCGTCCACTAAACAGTTGCAACTATAGTTATGCAGGCTTTCTGTTCCGGCAGTGACTCCGTCCGGCTGCCCTCTTCGCTCTGGGCTATTTGACCCAGGGCAAGGGGAAGGAGGGGGCGGGTGTTCCCTTAGGTCACCTGCTTTATAGTGAAAAGCAAGGGAATGCCTCCTCCAAGTCAGTATTTCTGAGTCGCTTCCGGGATGGTTTTAAAGTGTAATATTAATGTTTAAATTCATTCATGTCTTATTTTTAAAGTGTAGCTCGGTGTGAAGCATTTGTATATGTCAAGTGTCAAACGGGCTTTAATATACAATACTCGGACACTTTTAAATGATTATAAAGAGTCTCAATTCTCTGGACTACTTTATTTATTGGCTTGCTTTAAAAATAATTAGTATAAGGGTTATACTGGATGTTAATAGAGAACATGAATGTTATTGTGCTCAATTATTAAGGGTAGTGTATCTTTCTAATTTAATATTAAATAAGAAAGATACATGTACAGCCTAATACTCCTTTTCTCCTTAAGGGGTTACCTCTTTACTATATAGTTGAGCTTATTGGATTTTCCTCTATGTCCTAGGCCCTCCAGCCTGTTTACTATTCAGCTAAGTCTGGGTCATTGGTACAGTATAAAAATGTTAAAAAATTTATAGTAATTTATATATTTTTTATACTTACCAATGACCCAGACGGGGATGGCCCTCCCTGGAGTTGGGAACTCTTGCCTCCCCGCTGAGTACATAGCGCTGACCAGGCACTGCCAGTAAGAATGATAATTGGCGCCAATTTCGGGACGACTGCGTCACTGCGCATGCGCAGTAGAGGCGTACTATGGAGGTCCTTTAGGACATGATTTCTTTTTGTTTTGGATGCAAATTTTGGGGATTGGGGGGCAAAATTTGTGTTTGGCCCTGGTTTTGTTGGAGTTAGCACCAGCTAAGTCTGGGTCATTGGTAAGTATAAAAACTATATAAATTACTATAAATTTTTTAACGTTCATTCTATTGTTAAATAAGTCAGTTAGCTATTCATACTGCTTGGGTTATTTATCTTCCAATTAGCAGTCAGTGCTTAATATTTCAGTGCATAAGTTAGTGCTGGCTATATCTTGCGCTTATTCTAACTGTTTGGCTATTACATGATTAAGTAATGTGGGTGAGGAGGTTTCAACATATATATATTTTTCAATACATACATACTTTAGGTCTGGGTCGTGTTGGATGGCGCCATCATAGGTATATAATTATGCAGTTCTGTTGCATTTGTCTCCGGTATTTATTTTCTGAATTTGGAGCCAGTTTATCATACCTACCTCCATTTCTATATCCTGGTCTCTATTTTGTCGGTTCTCAAATCGCATATTCTCACGTGTCTATAGTTGTAGATACCAAATAGTACACGTTGGAGAGTGTTTTTTACCGGATTTAATATTACAGAGGCCTCCTGTGAATGATCTTGAAGCGTGTTTTTCTCTGCAGAGATTGCTCATCTTATCCCACCTTTGTATGTATATGTAAAAAAATAATTTCTCACTGATTTCGTCGTACCTGTATATGGCGTCTGCAGTGCATATTTTGTAGTGGATAATGTTATTTACCAAAATCATCGCTATAGCCTTGGCTTGTGAAGTGGTGTTAAGCACTATTTATTATTCATGAATTGATTTTTTGAGTGCCTGATCGATATTTATATCGTTTCTGGGTTCTGCTTATTGATTCCAGAGCTCTCCCCTCTTTCTTTTGAAGTTATGTTAAAAAAAAAAGGGGGGGGGGGGGTCATTTTGTCCACTTCTCTGTCTTATGGGGTATGTAACTATTGAGGAAGCTGTCTTGTCCGTACTATGTTCGGCTATCAGCTGCAGTATTATTGTGTGGCGTAGGTTTATGGGAAATTTTCTCTCATTCTCAGTATGCCATAATAATTTTTAGGGCCTAGTCCATACTAGTCTCAAAAATTCAAAAATGGTTTATTTGTTACATCCTAATTAACATTATTTTATGCTTAGATGTAGGATTTACATAATTGGGATCCATATTAGGATATGTCTCTTCTGTTATGGTATTAAGAGACATACATGTAAATTCTAATTTCTTCATCATGGATTGAAGGATATGATCTACTATTTCGGAAGTTCTAGGCCCTTTTTACGATTCAGCTAAGACTGGGTCATTGGTTACAGTATAAAAATATGAAAAAATTTATGGTAATTTATATATTTTTTATACTTACCAATGACCCAGACGGGAATGGCCCTCCCATGAGTGGGCAGTAATTGGGCACTCATACCTCCCCGCTGAATTATTATAATCTTTTTTCTACAAAGAATGATTTTATTGGTGCCAGATTCGGTGACTTCCTGGCATCTGCGCGTGCACGGAGGGTAAAATGTATGGAGGGCCAGATAGGACTTCTAATTTTCATTTTTGCATGCAAATTTGGGGGATTGGGGGGCAAAATTTGTGTTTGGCCCTAGATATTTTGGGGTTAGCACCAGCTAAGTCTGGGTCATTGGTAAGTATAAAAAATATATAAATTACTATAAATTTTTTCATTTTCAGTCTTGGATGGGTTACATTTCCTTCCATGGTAAACCTCTGATCCAAGCTTACCTTTTTCAGCTTTCTTTGTTTATTAGAAAGAGGATTTTTAAAAATGTCTTTGCATTTGTTATTTGTTATATTTAAGAGTATAAGACTAAGTTATACAGTACAGTCGCCGTGAACTGGTCGAAATCCATATGTGGACAGTGATGTCCATGCATGCATTTACCAACTAATAAAAATCATCATCATCATCATCAAAATTTTAATTAATGAAGCATCAGGTTGTTCCCGGTGCTTCATTAATTCAATTTTTGAAGATTATTCCTATAATTAGTGTTTGGAATCTAATAGTATTGCATCCGTGGAAATATTGCTCATGCGTGGAATGTGACCAGTCCACGGAGGCCATACTGTATAACTATTATAAGGCTTTTTTTCTGGACAACCGCAGGCTGCTAAAATTGTTAATTTGGAAATAGGTCCTGTAAAGATTTTATTGCAAAAAGCAATTTCATCCTGCATATCCATATTATTTAAACCCTTTACCCAATGCAGAGGACACCAAGATTTATTATTTAAATTATTATTTTTTCAATTTTTCAAAAAATTTCAACAAAATCATATCATGTGACCTCTCAGGTGACTGAGCTTATTCTAATGAGGGGGTCACATGTTATGGTTTTGTTGAAATTTCTGGAAATTTTTTTTTTGTCTGCTTAATTTGTAAATTACGTGGGCAGATGCGTCCGATTTGTTAGATAAAGGATTAATAACCAAATTCATAAATTTGGCTATGTGTTTGAAAAAATTTTTGAACACTAAATTGGCCTTAGACTTTCCCCATTCATGCCAGGTTGTCTGTACTTAAGAGTCATTCCTAATGACAATAGTTTATTTGTTATTCTGATTACATCTCTAAATTTTGAATTAACATTTCAGATGTGGAAAGACAACACAGGTTCCACAATTTATATTTGACAAATACCTCAAAGCTGACAACTTGAATTTGTGCAATATAGTCTGTACACAACCACGTCGTATATCAGCAATGTCAGTAGCTGAAAGAGTAGCTGATGAGAGGGCAGAGAAATTAGGTCATAGTGTTGGCTATCAGATTCGCCTGGAAACTGTTCAGGTAATAATTTTTTGATTAAAAAATTTAATAGGAATTAAAACATGTATATTGCTTTGGTTTTATACTGAACCAGCTGACCAAGTCGTCTCCTAGTCAAGATAGCTGAAGGGTTTATCTTTCTTCTAACAAGTCAGCCAGACAAATCCACCCAGTTCCATACACAAAAACAACCATTCATATTTTGTCAAACTATATTTTTGTAGGAAACACTGAGAAAATAAAACAGGTTGAATGACAAACTTTCTGTTTAGTGCTGATTTAATAGGAAAATGGCTAAATTTAACCATATATTAAAGCAACCTGGAGCAAGTTCTAAACATGCTCATTTGGTTTAAGGACTGTCGCTGTGCCATTCTGGAGAAGATAGAGTTTATTAAGTCTTGCTTCTCAACCAGTTTATTTCTTCTTGTGCCATCAACAACAACACTCTGTTGGTAGTGGAGCAGGGCTTGTTTACTGTGATAAATAGGTTTTACTTTACTGGTAAAATAGGAACTGGTACCAGTGCCTGGAGTGACTCCATAACTATGTTACAGTCGTGATATAGCCAAATATGCTGACAATGACCTCAAACACCAATATATAAAAACCATCAACAACAGATTTGTCAGTGTGTTATATGAGTCCTTTAAAGTGCTAAAAGTGTTTGAATTTGAAAAACTGAAATTGTATGGTCTTGGAACTGCTTGAAAATCAGACCTTCTTGGAAAAATTAAGGGAAACATGCAGAAACCTAGGATCTAACTGACTGAGAAGTCCTGGAAAGTCCTTGAAAATTACTACTTGTGGCATTTCTCTATAAATCTTCTTTCAGTTGCAATTTTTTATTTTTTTATCTACTGAAATAATACCTTCACCTAAACTGTTCCATGATAAGCACTCTCCGAGAGACTCGGAAGAATAAATGTTAGATGCAGGTATTATATAATTTTTGGTCTGGAATACATGTATAAGAATTGTTAACCCTTTGCCTATCAAATCCTGTTTGCCATATCCATCCCCATAATTTACAAACTAAGTGGTTGAAAAAGAATTATTATTCAAAAAATCTCAACAGAACCATATCATGTGACCCCTCACTTGAACAAGCTTGTTGAGCTTTTTCCAGTGAGTGGTCACATGATGTGGGTTTGTTGAAATTTGTTCAACAGATTTTGATATCATATGTATTGGATAAAGGGTTAACTGGTATTATACATTTTTAAACTCAGAGTTGATGGACAAATTTTTAGACAAGGTCCTGGGAAGTGCCTGAAAAGGACTTTTTAAAAATCCTTGAAAGGATTGGATTTTCATTTCTTTGGAATGTTTGTGCTTTTATCTGCCATTTACCCCAAAACGTAATCACAAACAGCAATATCAGTAGCGATAAAAATTCTACAATAAAAGATCTCGTATCGTTATTACAATAACAATACAAATGACATGATGTTGCGAGAAACTAATGCATGCGCCACTTTAAAGACAATTTCAGTGGTACTGGTAACTAATCACAAGTCATTCCTTCAAAAGCTGACAGTGCAGCAAGGAACGATGCTCCCTCAACATACAATCCATGTTGCATGGAATTACATAATCCATCACATAAACAACCAACCATGCGAAACACTGAAATTGAAAAAAATGAAAACAAATGGCTGTGACTGAACGTAACAGTGAGAAAAATTTTCAACGTAAAGTCAATCTCAATGTGGTTTGCATGCTTCTAAAAATTATGAATGAAGTGATTTTATGTATTTAAAACAATTCTTTCGCACTACAAAAATATAATTCCCTAGTAGTTTTTGCAAATCACCCACCTATCCCTTAGGTGACTTCATGAACTGAATTGAGTTTGGTTTGTAATTTCTTATCAACCTACCTTACAATTGTTTACAAAAGACTTGCACTACAGTGGAAGTTCCTAACTCGGAAAAATACTCTGTATTTTCTTCTTTCACAAGCGATTTGGGGAAGATAAGTGGTGAAAAAGCACCAAGAAAGAATAAGCCAAAACTGGGTCGAGTGCGACCGATGCACACCCAGTAGGGGACACTCTTCTCCATGTACTAATCCACAGTTTCCGGAACCATTGCACAGACGTATAACCAACATCATACTATTTTTTTCTGCCATCTTAGGAGGATGGTGGATCGTCTTGCTCTTCAACAGTGATACCTTTTGACTCGATGTTAACGATGTTTCCTGCTCTTCAATAGTGATACCTTTTGACTTGATGTTAACGATGTTTCCTGTTCTGACATGTGGATTCATAGCTGTTTCTTCACTATCCAGATATACAGGGTTGTTTTTTATATATTCTCTCGATTATTCACTGTATTTTTTCGTGATAAATCTTGATACCGATTTTGCACCCAATTTTCATGTACCGTGCCGTTTTGGTCTTTTGTTCATTAATGCTAACCCTTTGGGTTCTGCTTTTAAATGAGTTAGGTGTCAGCTGGGAGCGGTTGTGGCAGCTTTTCTCCCCTCTGTTGAGGGTAGAATTTCTGCCAGTTCCCTTTTGGCTGATGGGGTACTTTTCTGTTCCTGTTGGGCCTTTGTTTCCTGCCACCATACTCTGGTAGCTGGGGGTGTCCTTGGGTTCACTTTCCCATCAACATTGCTCTCGCCAGATATGCCTAGGACGATACCTTGTCAGCCATTTTGTTGTCTTAGCATGTTGAAGTTTCCCATTATTCATGCTCCACTTTATTTGGGTGTTCTGTTGAAAGACCCTGTAGGCTGGGTGGTCTTCCACCTTTTGGGCTTCCGTCTATTGTGTAATTTGGGCATGTGACATTTTCCTCCCGAACAGTCGTTCGGGGCCTCCCAATTCGACTCTGTCTGGAGAGAGTTATACCCCCTCCTGGTGGTTTTTGCAGATTTTATGGCATGGATACCGTGGTAGCTTCTTACTTTCTGGCAAAGAGATGCCTGGTTCTGGGACTACAGTCCTCCTCTAGTCGACATCTGAGGAGCCACTATAGTTGTGACTCCTCTTCTGCCTTTGTCAACAGCTACTGATGTATCCGCTCCTGCTGCTACTCCGTCGGTGATGTCATCGGTCTCCTTTTCAGCTGGCCTCGGCTTATCCCTGCAGGGGTCTGCAGGAATTTCTGCTTCTTGGACGTGGGGATATAATATTGGTCTCAACCTTCCCTGGCTTCAACTCGGCAAAGTCGGAAGTGGTTGCCGGCCGATTCCTCTGCTGTGGTCTCTCTGCCATCGAGCCCAGCAGGTTTTGATTTGGATTCCGATGTCCATGGTGGGGCCACCGTGGACTCTGTTGCACTTCCATCCACACACTCTGGTCCTTCGGCCAGTTTTTGCGGGACTGGCACATTTTTTGTGCAGCCTGGACCTTCTGTCCCCCAGATATCCGCAGCGACTCTCCTGAGTTCCTGCACTTAAGATCCTCGGGGTACTTCATACCCCTATAAGCTTCTGTGTTCAGATGTTTTGGCTGCCACCCATCGCCTCACTTCGGGTGTTCTTGAGGATCATGACCTTCGCTGGTTCAGAGGGTCAGATGCAAAGCCACTTTGCCGGGTCGTTCCCACGTCTTACTGGCAGATACAGGTTGTGAGTTTAGGGAGGCCCCTCCTTGCTCACACAGGTTCTTTCCAAGAGCCTTCCCGTTGCCTCCAGGGAGGCTTCTAGTGGCTTCCAGGTGCCCTCCATGGCACCACCTTCCAGGACTGGAAGCAGGGTGCTGCTTTCTAATCCCCCTGGTTTTCCTACACCATGGGAGGCGTTGGCTGGTTTGCCCAACATGGACTATGTGTCCTCCGGCTCCGGCGCTGGGTCAGACGCACCTTAAATTGAGGGCCATCAGTCTTCTGACTTGGGGGCGGCTCTTGACTTTGTGTTTGAATTCCTTCAAATCGTCAGGCCAGCCAGAGGTTTCAGCAATCATCGGTCTTGTGCCTACAGCCTGTGGAGCACCCTGCTTCTGGGTGCCCTCGACCGTACCATTCGGTAAAAGTGGTCAAAGCTTTTGCAGCATTGGACTCATGACCTTGAACTGGTAAATTCGCCCAGAAAAGCAAACCTGAGATACTTTTGCGACGTCTGATGAATCGGAACGTGAAAGTAAGCGTCTCGCAGGCCGATGCTGGAAGTGAAATCTCCCTGGTGAATGGGGCGGCGAACCGACCTGAAAGTCTCCATGCTGAACTTGGGAGCAATGGGAGACTGGTTCAGGATACTCAGATCGATAACAGGTCGGAGTCACCAAGAACAGGCGGGAATAAAATTCCACTGCATGAATGTTCTTGACGACCTCGGTCGCCCCCTTTAACAGGAGAATGTTTGTCTCCCTGATCAAAAGGAGGCACACTCGACAGAGTGGGGTGCCTCAGAAAAGATATCCGCAGACTGGACCGAACATCTAACACCCAAGGATCGGATGTGATCTTTTCTCAGCGGTCTGCAAACTCGGATATCCCTCCTCTAACCTGGGACGAATTGAGATGAGGACCTTCATTTTGAGCCCCGGCGAGGCCTGTGAGAGGAGAAACCACCTCCTCTGCAAGATGAAGGATCCTGAGACCTCCCTCAGGACTGCCGACGCTTACCCTTACCACGTGAGGAAGAGGTGGCGGCAGGAGGATCAGCCCTACGCTTCACAGAGGAAGCAGAAGGGCATTTGTTAGGCTTGGAATGGCCCCGGCCTCCAACAGAAGGTGGATCAAGCTGGCGAAGCAGCAGCTGATCTTTGGAATGACGCAGCACATCATCCCAGACCGTCGCCACAGAATCATGGAATAGTCACGGACCCACCAAAGAAGCGGATCGAAGAGCAGCGCCCTGCCCTTCAGGATGGGGATGGCTTGTGTCCAACACAGCATCCCAGCGAACTAAATCGATGCATGAGCGTCTTAGAGATCACACGCAAAGGAGCCTGTATGTCGTCAAACTTATCTGGAGGCAGATAAGCAGCCAAGGCAGAGACAATGTGATCCAAGAGAGAAAGCATGCCTAGCATCTCTCTGGATAAGCCCAACATGGACTCCAAAGTCGCCATAGGAATAACGGCCGACTTGGCGTCGAGTCCTGATCCAAGACCGTCAAAGTCTTGCAGACCGACGGATTGGAGGTATCATAGGAACTCTAACGCACAGGGGGCAAAAAGGTATCAGCCTAGTGAAGAACAAAGTCTTCATAGCCTTGGAACTCAACTTTGAGTCCAATGCTGCAAAAGCTTTGACCACTTTTACCGAATGTATCTTATCTGTTCCCGTCTTTCCTAATGAACTGCATCTGGTTGAAGTAAATGCGAATTGCACAAACCAAACAGAGCAAAAGGGTGATTACCCTCAGCAGAAGGAAGAGCCTTGATACAGATTGGAGGTTGAGTAGTTTGTGGAATCTGATTCTTGGCCAGAAAGGAGCAATCAGTGGTAAAGTAACACTGTTGGCGGAGCTCCTGAAAAGGCCGGATCAACAGAGAGGGCGTGAAATTCACTAAACCTTCTGGATGAGGCAACAGCCATCAGACAAAGCCATCTAGTATGTGAGAAAAAGCCTATCCACCTGGGATAAAGGTTCTAACGGCCACTCCCCCCCCCCCCAAGCAAAGCAGCACCCAAGAAAGATACCATCTTGGGGTAAGCTGCAAACTCCTAGGCCTTTTCCAAGAAAAGTGCCGAATAAGCTTGGAGAGGGACAGATTAGTGTCGATACGACGCTTTCCCCACAAAAGAAGAGGTCTCCGAAAGCATGGACCTGTACCCTTAGATGGTAACAGGTTGGAGATCCTGAGAATCAAACAGATATACCAGAAACTCTGCAATCTGTGTTATCGAAGGATTGGCATAATCAACAGAGTGATTAGCACATCATTAGGAAAGACGGGAACAGATATATTTCTGTTTCTTATCCGTGGTCGACAGAAGATCTCTCCAAATCCATTTCTAGATGGATTTGTCTTTCTATTTGCGCGTCATCTGCTCATCTAGTGACTGACGATTGTTTTACCAATCGTTTTTCTGCCCCTGAGGTGTGTGCATTGTCTACCTCCTGGGCTCATGCTAACTCAGTTGTCAGTTGTCGGATGTTATGCAGGCAGACTACTGGAGAAATGCTTCGACTTTCTCCACCAATCTGCATCAGTTGCAGGAGCTTTTTTCTTTAGGCCCTCTTTTCTTCTGCTCTGGCTGTCATCAACCCTACCCATTAGGGTTCTTACAAGGTCAGTTCCAGCCCTGTTCTTTGCAGTGTCCTTTCTATCTGTGTGTCACAATGACCCATACACATCATCTCCTATTGTCATTTACTAATGGTTGTGATGCTTTGGTTTTATAAGCCTAGGGAACTCTTCTTCTACCCAAGGTTCCAGCGCAGTGGGGGTTGGTTATGTCATTCCCTTCTCCGGTTATCTATTCAGCCTGTTGTAAAAAATTGTAAGGTAGGTTGAAAAGAAATTTAAATTTTATAGTAAATTTCCTTTCTTATTATACCGACCGCAATTGTTGACCTGGAGGCCCTCCCATCTTCTTTTTCGAGTAAGAATTCTTCCTCCCTGCTAATCACATAACTCCAATGTTGCGGATTCAATAGAATGACATTGGTTATACGTCTACGGACTGCTTCTGGAAGCCGTGGATTAGTACATGGAGAAGAGTGTCCCCTACTGGGTGTGCGTCGGTCGCACTCAACCCAGTTTTGGCTCATTTTTTCTTGGTGCTTTTGCACCACTTTTCTTTCTCAAATTGCTTGGGAATGAAGAAAATAGAGAGTATTTTTCTGAGTTAGGGACTTCCACTGTAGTGCAAGCCTGTTGTAAACAATTGCGGTAGGTATATTAAGAAAGGAAATTTACTTTTAAATTTAAATATCATTGCCCGATGGAAAAAGCAAACTTGGGCAGAGTTTGATTATATACAAGTGGAAAAAAGAAACATAAGTTTTTTTCTGTGGTAAGTATTACAAATGTGTTATAGATGATTGTTTCATTGTTTGGATTTTGATGTTATTTCTTCATTACTGATTAAATTTTGATGAGTTTTGTTGTCTTAACACAGACAGTGTTTGCATGGATAACATTCAAACATGCGTACACTCTGCCATTTCCTGATCAAAATCAATAGTGAGTGTGCCCACCCTGGGCTTCAGTTACTGCTATAACTCTCCTTACCATTGACCCTATCAAGTTGTTTACAGTCCTTTGTGGGATGCGTGAGCTGAGCGACATTGTTTGGGATGTCGACACGCTTCCTGAGCCTCCTGTCCAGCTCGTCCCACAAATGCTCGATCAGAAACAAATCTGGACTGTAGGGTGGCCAATCGAGAATTTGGACATTGTTTTGGTTCAGGAAGTCACAACAAATCCTAGCAATGTGTGGCCTCGCATTATCCTGCTGCAACATAAGGTTACATGCATGGATAAGTGGGAGGTCGTGAGGCATGAGGACCTGATCTTATTCTTTTCGGCTGTAAAATTGACCTGGATGACCACAAGAGGTGTTTTCATGCCATGAGAACACCCACCCACCCCACCCCCCCCCCCCACCCCCACCCCCACCATCCCCCCACCCCACCCTCCAAACCATAACATACCCTCCCTCGAATATGTTTTTTTCCTTAACTGGTAGAGTGCTGGAAGCCCATATTTGGGCTTTATTCTGAAGTGCCGGTACCGCAATTTAAAGGCTTCGTATTCTGTGGAGGTGCTTCATATTATCTTTGAAGTGATATTATTTTATCTGTTAGGATTTGCCTTGTTACAATTTATGGGAGAGTGCCCACTGGCACTCTCCCATAAATTGTTACAAGGCAAAGATGCACAAACAAATTTTAAGGACAAATCCCACCTGCGGCAACCGCGTTGTGTCCTAGGGCAAGACACTTCACCCCCATTGCCCACGTGGGGGCACGGTGACTTTGTGTACTAAGGCATACTGCACGTCGATGGTGCACCTGTCTTCAACCAATGCTAACCCTGCTTGTGTGGAGTTGGTATGTTGGGGAGCTGACAGTTGCTTGCCATTGCTCGGTGGTTCTCTCCGACTTCCTCCACCAGTAAAACTGTCACGGTCATGGTTAGCCATTGTGCAGAAATATCGTCGTCTGTGTGCTAGAATGTCCTATGTCCTCTATGGGACATAGGACATTCTAGAACTCAGGCGACAATATGTGACCTTAAAAACACCAATTAATAAATTAGTGCAATATGAGGAATCTTCTTTAAAAATCTTCTTCTTCCGATCCACCAATCAGAATCTTTTGATAAGTGGTATGCAGCATCCTTAGGGGATGAGATTCAAGTTTGTTCAAGCCAAGTTCCTGGGTTCATATTTTGGCTCCCTATGGGAGCCCAAATTATAACTTAGTTCAATATGAGGAATATTCTTTAAAAATATTTTTCTTCAGATCCAGTAGTCAGAATCTTTTGATATTTGGTATACAGCACCCTTAGGGAGGTGAGATTCAAGTTTGTTCAAGCCAAGTCTCTGGGTTCATATTTGAGCTTCCTGTGGGAGCCCGAATTATAACTCAGTTCAAAATGAGGAATATTCTTTAAAAATCTTTTTTTTTCAGATCCTCCGGTCAGAATCTTTTGATATTTGGTATAAGCTTTTCTTAGTAGGGGCAGATGCAACCTGTTCAAATCAATTCCCTTGATTGATATTTAGGTTACATGTCAGGTGAGCACCCTCAGGTCCCCTGGGGCCTCTTGTTTATAGTATTTGTGCCTGGTCTTACTCAATTTTGATCTTATAAGCTGTATTTGAAAGAAAAATGATGAAATAAATTCGTTTTTCAAATTTTTTTTTGTATAAAGAGTATGTCAGATATGGCTTGTTTTCATCAAGGATGCATTAAATTTGACTGGAATCTAATTGTGCTATAACTGCTTTCAATTAAATATAATAATTGTCTTTGTTTAATCCTTTTTCAAATAGCAGTCATAAAGTCAATGCTATTTGCAAAAATTGCATTTAAATAATTATTTTATTATTCTAGTCTAAAAAATATAGCTTACGACTCCTCATTGGAATGAGCTTGGTGCACTGCAAATATATATTAAAAAAATTTCAGGATTGTTTTTGCAAGTGTGTCCCTTTATTTGTGTTAGGTAAATGGTTAACCTTTACTAAACGAATCAGCCTCATCCACCTAGATAATTTACAAATTAGGCTATTGAAAAAAAATTTTCAATAAAACCATATCATGTGAACCACATGAGGGTTCACATGATATGGTTTTGTTGAAATTTTGTAAAAACCTTTGAAAATAAAATTATTAAAATAACAAATTTTGATACAGTGGCACCCTGTTAATTGAATAGCCACTTTGCCAATGTGTCACTTTCCTGTATTCTAGAGATAAACTTAGCATTTATACTATTATATCTTGTTTGACAGAGCTCCAAGAGCTCTGTCAATCAAGATATAATAGATTAAATGATTAAATGCCTGTATCGGATGTACTGAGGCCAAATAGGTCTATAAACAAAAAAAAACTGTGGGGAGTTGGCAATTTCTCAACAGGTTACAAGATTTTTTATTCAATTAACAGGAGTTTACTCTATAACCAATATTCAGTTAACAGGCCAAATTTGTTCTGGAGGTATGGTAAATGGTTTTGTGTTGGGAAATTATATTAAATTAACAGGGTTGTTCAGTTAAGAGATATCCACTTAAGTGTGCACCATTGTATATGATAAATTTTTATATATATTGGGTAGGTGGTTGAACAAGACCGATCATTTCAACATATACCATTCACTGAAAATAATACTGGTTCTTTAATGGAAATCATTTTTTTTTCCTTAGTCTTCCTTTACTAGAGTTTTATTCTGTACAACTGGTATTATATTGAGAAGACTGGAAAGTGATCCTGAACTGAGAGATGTAACACATCTTATTATAGATGAGGTCCATGAGAGATCCATGGAAAGGTAAGCAGTGCTCTTGTTTCATGAAATACTTGTGAAAAAATCCAATATTATGAAGTTAATAATTGAGGGAACCATTGCATTTTGTAAAGATATGTTAAAATTATTCAGATTTAACCTCCCTTCACACTGAAGGCAAATTTGCTTACTCACTTGCAGCCCACTGTGTGAAATGTGATCTATTAATAGTTCTTTGTGAGGTAGTTTTTAATCAACTAATAACAGTTTAATTATTTGGGTGACAAGGTCACTCCAAGTTGTTGACAATGTCCCAAACAATTCCTGAAGATTTTTCTTTCATGCTTATGTTATACTGATAGGGGTGCAGGCTGCAAGCCGAGAGGTCCTCGGTTCGAATCCCACCTGCGGCAACCGCGTTGTGTCTTTGGGCAAGACACTTCACCCCAATTGCCTACATGGGGGCACGATGACGCTGTGTACTGAGGCGTACTGCACGTCGATGGTGCGCATGTCTTCAACCATTCTAACCCTGCCTGTGCTGCGGTGCAGAGTTCGGAGTTACGATGTTGGAGAGCTGACAGCTGCTCGTCGTTGCTCGGTGGTTCTCTCCGGGTACTCCGGCTTCCTCCACCCATAAAACTGTCACGGTCACGATTAGCTATTGTGCATAAGTATGTGACCTTAAACACCAATAAATAAATAAATAAATAAATATACTGATAGGTGACACAATGTTAGAAAGGGCTTTTGGAGAACAGTTCCAGAATAGTTCATAATTCTTAAACAGTTAACCCTCATAACAAGTGTTCCTGGTGGCTCAATTTTTTTAGCTTAACTTGACAAAGTCAAGATAAGCTATTGCCATCACGTGTGCGGAAATCTGTTAGTCTGTAAGTCTGTGAGTCTGTGAGACTGTTCACATTTTCCTTTAGCACAGGCTACACCCTGTAATTCTTGTCCGATTGCCACAAAATTTCATATGCAGGTTTGAGGTCATGTCTAGATATGAACATCCCCTTTTGGTTGCAATGGGTCAGCCGTGATGGTAGCCCAAGCCCAAAATCCCAAAACCTTTAGCACAGTCTACAGGTCATTTTTATGAAGGGATTTTGTTGTAACTTGGTAGGATGACTCTGTATAATGTCTAGATAAGAACGTCCCCTTTTGATCGTGATCTGTCAACTGTGATAGCTACCCAAGCCCGAAACCCAAGAACTTTTACCGCAGTCTACAGGTCATATTTAATATGGAGAGATTTCATTTGTAACGAAGTAGGATGACTCCATATAATGTCTAGATGAGAACGTCCCCTTTTGGTCGTGATCGGTCAGCTGTGACGGCTACAGGGGCCCAAAGCCCGAAAACCTTGAGCACAGACTACAGGTCATATTTCTGAAGGGATTTCATTGTAACTTTGTAGGATGACTCAGTATAATGTCTAGATGAAGACATCCCCTTTTGCTAGCGATGGGTCAACAGTGATGGCTACACAGTTCCGAAGCCCAAAAACCTTTAGCACAGTCTACAGGCCATATTTATGAAGGGATTTCATTGTAACTTGATAGGATGACTCATTTTGGAATAATTTCACTGTAACTTGATAACTTTGGTTGACATACATTAACTGTTAGGGCCACATTAACCCAGCCCTGAATTCTTTAGTACTGTCTACACCTCAAATTATTTTTATTGAAAACATAGCATACAGGGAACAGAAATTAGCATATTTTTATACAACAACAATGGCCCAGACTAGCTGGTGCTAACTCAAAAATTAATCCAGGGCCAAACACAAATTTTGCCCCCCAATCCCCAAAATTTGCATGCAAAACCAAAAAATTGATGTCCTATCTGGTCCTCCATACTTTTCTTTGCCCTAAAGTCAGCAACAATGAACTGACATCTGTGCTTTTAAATCTCATTTTTAGCTTAACTTGACTTAGTCAAGATAAGCTATTGCCATCACGCGTGCGGAAGTCTGTTAGTCTGTGAGTCTGTTAGTCTGTGAGTCTTCGTCTGTGAGTCTGTTCACATTTTCCTTTAGCATGGGCAACACCCCACAGTTCTTGTCTGATCGTCACTAAATTTCATAATCAGGTTTGGGGTCATGTCTAGATGAGAATGTCCCCTTTTGGTCGCGATCGGTCAACCGGTATGGCTGCCCGAGCCCAAAACCTGAAAACCATTAGCACAGTCTGCAGGTCGTATTTATGAAGAGATTTCATTATAACTTGGTAGGATGCCTCTGTATAATGCCTAGTTGAGAACGTCCCCTTTTGGGCATGATCTATCAACGTTGATTGCTGCCCAAGCCTGAAACCCAAAAACTTTTAGCACAGTCTGCAGGTCATGTTTAATATGGAGGGATTTCATTGTAACTTGGTAGGATGACTCCTTATGATGTCTAGATGAGAATTTCCCCATTTGGGCGTGATCTACCAACCGTGACAACTGCCCGAGCCCAAAACCCGAAAACCTTTAGCACAGTCTACAGGTCATATTTATTGAGGAATTTCATTGTAACTTGGTGGGTTGACTTCATACAATGTCTAGATGAGAATGTCCCCTTTTGGTCCTGATTGGGCAACTGTGACGGCTACAGGGGCCCGAAGCCCGAAAACCTTGAGCACAGTCTACAGGTCACATTTATGAAGGGATTTCATTGTAACTTCGTAGGATCACTCCAGATGATGCCCAGATGAGATTGTCCCCTTTGGTTGCGATCATTCAACCATGATGGCTGCCCGAGCCCGAAGCCCGAAAACCTTTAGCACAGTCTACAGGTCATATTTATGAAGGGATTTCATTGTAACTTGGTAGGATGACTCCAAATAATGTCTAGATGAGAACGTCCCATTTTGATCGTGATCATTCAGCCTTGATGGGTGCCCGAGCCCAAAAACCTTTAGCATAGGCAAAAGGTCATATTTATGGAAGGATTTCATTGTAACCTGTTAGGTTGACTCCATATAATGCCTAGATGATGACATCCCCTTTTGGTCGTGATTGGCCAACTGTGATGGCTACAGGTGACCGAAGTCTGAAAACCTTGAGCACAGTCTACAGGTCATATTTATAAAGGGATTTTAGTGTAACTCCACTGCATCTGCAAGGTGAAGGTCACAAGGGGAGGTCAGGGGGGGGGGAGGATTGGGGCATGTGTTACCTTAGTAACATTCTTCTTGTTTCTTCATCTGAAGATCTTGCTTTATATCTGGTAGTTTTAAAATCTGTTACTGACTTTGGGCCTTTTTTATTCAGTGCCTGAGGTCTTGTTTCCATATTTTTCCCTGACGTTGTTAGCTCACCTGAGCGAAGCTCAAAGGATGCTTTACTAATCACTTTCCGTCCGTCGTCCGTCCGTCGTCCGTCATTAACTTTACATTATCAACTTCTTCTCACAAACTACTCAACCAAATTGAACCGAATCTGGGGTGCATGTTCCCTATCATATGTCAATTCAAGGTTGTTCAGATCAAGTTGACCCGCACCCTGGTAGGGCCACGCCCAAAAAGTGAGCCTAAATCGTAAAAAATCTTTTCATGAACCAGCTGTAGCAGAAACTTGATATTAGGTATGTAGCTTCCTTTTGAGGTGTAGACTCAGATTTGTTCAAGAGAAGTTCTAGGGTTTATATTTGCCATCGTTATGGGAGGGGCAAGAATTTTTGCCCCGCCCAAAATTTCTATTTTCCAAACCGAGAGGCTGATTTGAACCAAATTTGACATGAGGTTTTATTGGGACATAATTAGTTAATTTATGCCCCAAAAAATGTTCCCGTCACCCCATGGGAACCGCAGGAGCTAAAGATAGAAAAAAATTAAAACGCCCATATCTCCAAAACTACACGGCACTGAGAATTCTTACTTGGTGTGAAGCTTCCTTAGGATCAACAGAATGGAATGGTCAAAAAAAATTACCATCCCTTTCATCATGGGGTACTTTTAGGGGACTTTGAAAAAGTGCTGAGTCAGCATTTTTTAACACTGTGGGTAATGGGAAAAACATTTAAGACTACTTTTTTCCCAAACCACTGCTCCAAAAGCTTTCAAATTTCACATAAACATCTTTGGAAGATTGTTTCACATGTTTATTGAAATCTATTTCCTGGGTCCATATTTGGGCTCTCTATGGGCGCCCAAATGTTTAAATTAGTGCGGTATGAGGAATATTCTTTAAAAATCTTCTTCTTCAGATCCAGCAGTCAGAATATTTTGATATTTGGTATGCAGCATCCTTAGGGGGATGAGATTCGAGTTTGTTCAAGCCAAGTCCCTGGGTTCATACTTGGGTCCACTGTTGGAGCCTGAATTATAACTTGGTTCAAAATGAGGAATTTTCTTTAAAAATCTTCTTCTTCAGATCCAGCGGTCAGAATGTTTTGATATTTCGTATGTAGCATCCTTAGAGGGGTGAGATTCAAGTTTGTTCAAGCCATGTCCCTAGGTTCATATTTGGGCTCACTGTGGGAGCTCGAATTGTAACTTAGTTCAAAATGAGGAATTTTCTTAAAAAATCTTCTTCTTCAGATTCAGAAGTCAGAATGTTTTGATATTTGGTGTGCAGCATCCTTAGGGGGTGTGATTCAAGTTTGTTAAACCCATGTCCCTGGTTTCATATTCGGGCTCACTGTGGGAGATCGAATTGTAACTTAGTTCCAAGTGAGGAATTTTCTTTAAAAATCTTCTTCTTCAGATCCAGCAGTCAGAATATTTTGATATTCGGTATGCAACATCCTTAGAGGGGGTGAGATTCAAGTTTGTTGAAGCCAAGTCCCAGGGTTCATATTTGGGCTCCCTGTAGGAGCCCAAATTATAACTTAGTTCAATATGAGGAATATTCTTCAAAAATTTTCTTCACATCCACCAGTCAGAATCTTTTGATATTTGGAAAACGGCATCCCATTGGAGGTAGATTCAAGTTTGTTCAAGCCAAGATCCTGGGTTCATATTTGGGCTTCCTATGGGAGCCCGAATTGTAACTTAGTTCAATATGAGGAATATTCTTTAAATTTTTTTTTTTAGATCCACTGGTCTGAAGCTTTGGATATTTGGTATATATAAGCTTTTCTAAGGAGGGGCAGATGCAACTTGTTGAAATCAATTCCCTGGGTTTTATATTTAGGCTGCCATGTCATGTGAGCGCCCTCAGGCCTCCTGGGGCCTCTTGTTTACATTGGCAACGTCCTTTAAATATATGTAGTTTCTACTTATTATAACTGTATGATTGTTGTAAGATACATGTTTTAATATTCCGGTAGTGTAGCAATAATTTTGGGATTTTTATCCACACTTAGGCTCTATCGGAATACCGTTGGGCTCTTCATGTTCCCTTTGGGAACTTGGGCTTTTGTTAAAAAATTTTCGAAAGATTTTTTAAAATAAATTTTTCGATTTGTATTTTGATTATTGATTATTATGTATCTTTATCATATATTTATTGTGGAGTTGGTGGGAGTTCAGTCAACTTTGTTTGATTAATTATGAAAGCTTGTTGCTCAAAATGCAATGCGTGGAAGTCTTCCTCAGATTTACATGCTTGTTGCCTTGCTTGTAGTCGATGTACTCCCACAAATTCTTCTATTTCATGTGTTGATTGGGTTGACAAACATTGGACGCAGGTGTCACAATATGTTGTTAGCTGTGAGAGGCCAATGTCGGTCCTCTTGCCGCAGAGTCATTTAAGTTTCTCAGTTTCTTTTTCAGAAGAACAAGAACATGGTGATGGTTATGTGACACCTACCAAAAGTGTGCTGCCGTCGTCGCGCTCTGATGAGCAATTAGAGCTAGCTGCTAAGGTGCTCCTGAATATTAGGCAAGGGATAAAGCCACTGGCCGGTGGTTTTAATCCTTTGCCAGCAGCTAGCTCAACCGGTGAAGCGGTTACTCCGTCCGTGGGAGCCGTGATGCCGGGTATGTCCATTGCGGTCGAAGGAAGTGTAGTGGGTAGAGCGAGCACCTTAAAATCTAAACATGCTCACCCAGCGACGACGGAACTAGGGAAGAAGCCAGCAAGTGTTTTGGGAAGCTCAGCGAGGTCTAAAAGGGCCGTGAGCAGGAAAGGTCCCTCTCTATCCCAGCAACATCTGGGGCCAGATGTTGTGGTGAAGAACTTGTGCGGGCTGGAGCATATGTCCACACCTGCCGTTCGGGACGCACAGTCTAGATTGCAGCCGGCCTCGCTTTCGCTTCGAATATAAAGCACACACGACCGCATCCTAGCTACCCGACTTCAGATATCCAGCCTGCTGCGTGAAGAAGGGACCTCTCTTCGCCCGTGAAGTGGGACCATCCGGTAGCTAGGGAGAAGAGTCCTAGATCATCGGGACATTCGGAGAAGAGATCCATCTCTGACACACCATCCCAGGAGCAGCAGTCAGCTAAGAAACAGAAGACCGCTGCTCCTCAGGCCTCAATGACGGACTTGCTGTCACAGATTGCGCAGCTGATCACAGCATCCCAGCAAGTGAAGGTGCAGCCTCCCTCAAACTCAGAACCTGAGCTGTCGGACAGTGCTGGGTCGGTCCAGTCATTTGTTCATGCAGATGCAGTGGACCGAGTTTCGCAACTGCTTCTCTCGGATGGTTAAAGGGACAAGGAAGAGGATTACCCTTCCCTTTTGGAACAGCACATGGTTGTGATGGATTTCATCCATCAGTACTACCTTGAATTTGTTCCTCCGAATCAAAATGCTGGGACAACAAGAGAGAAACCACTGGCGTCATTGGACGCAGACTTTATACGGACAAAGGAAAAAGTTCTTTCTTTTCTAGTTCAGTCTTGGCAGGTGTTGCAGGCCTTCGGCCATGTAGACAATGCCGTATTCAACCTCTCGAGTGCAAGGAAAAAAGGCGGTTACTTATCTACATCTTCCAAAAACATACCGTTTCTTGGACCACGTTCATTTAAAACAGTTGGAGAAGATGTTCAGAGAGCTCCTCTGCATTTGGATGAGCAGGCCGGGGATCTAGATGTATCCTTACCTGCATATTTCACTATTTGCTCAGACACAATTGAAATGGCAATTTCATCAAATAGAGCAAATTGGATACAATGTCTTACACAGATCACCTTACCAGAGCTATGCCACAACGTCTCAACGGGAAGGAATTTGAGGATGTTCGTACCCCTCATAGAGTTCTTTCCAGTGCAATTATGTATACCCAATGTCGAGCCCGGTTAGTCCTCGGATGGGTGACCGTCTGAGCGATCGATTCGGACTCCCACGTTGTGTCCTTAAGCAAGGCACTTAACCCCAATTGTCCACATGGGGGCATGATGACGCCTTGTACTAAGGCATACAGCATGTCGATAGTGCGCATGTCTCCAACCAAACTAACCCTGCATGTGCTGCAGTGCAGAGTTACGATGTTGGGGAGTTGGCAGCTGCTCGTCGTTGCTTGTTGGTTCTCTCCAGGTACTCGGCTTCCTCAACCCGTAAAACTGTCACGGTCATGATTAGCCATTGTGCATAAGTATGTGACCTTAAACACCAATAAATAATAATAATAAATAATTATGTATACCACGTATAACTCACCCTAACAGTGGCTAATCTGGAGTTAATCAGATTTGATGCTGCCCTTGCGTCGTCATCACTTATAGATGACAAGGTGAAAAGCTCTCTCCGGGTCGCTCCGGTCTGTACTATTTTTTGACGACAAGCTTTCGTTAGTCTATGAACAGGCTAAGAAAGCGTCAAGTGCTCTGCTATTGAAGTTGGTGTCTCAACAACCCACTTCAGCAGACAAGAGTAAAGGAGGACATTCCAGATCTAAAACGTCAAAAGGGAACTCCTCATGAGGGTACAAGAAACCCTCTTACAATTGCTCTGGAGGTCGTCAATATAGCGACTCGGGAAAGGGGCATAGGTCTGATTGGGACTATCGGTCAAATGCCCCTAGGCTAACGGGACGATGTTCTTCATGGGGAGGACGTAGTTTCTCCTCCCATAAGCCTCGCAGGTCATACAGGTGATATTCAAGACCTCTATTGCTGGCCAGCTGGCGGAAGGTTATCAAACTTTGCGAGAAACTGGATAGTACTCACGGAAGATCAGTGGGTGAGAAGTATAGTCTCGGATAGCCTACGGCTATCATTCTGAGTGAAACCCCCACTAAAAAGATGTCCGCATTTGACAAATCTTCCATCTGATCCTTTCAAAAGAGAGTCTCTCCTAGTGGAGGTTCTGGCTCTCTTATTAAAGGAAGCAATAGAGGTCATCGAGAATCATGATTCTCAGGGTTTTTACAGTCACCTGTTCCTCGTACCGAAGCCAGACGGCTCGTTCCGACCGGTAATAGACTTGAGCTGGATAAACAAGCTTATCGTGGCTCCAAAATTCTATATGGAGACCATTCGGTCGGTAAGAGCGAGCATTCGAGTGAACGACTATGCGGCAAGCATAGATCTAAAGGATGTGTACTTTCATGTCTTGGTACATCCGGCATTCAGAAAGTACCTAGGGTTCGCCGTACAAGGGAAGGTATATCAGTTCAGAGCAATGTGCTTTGCTCTGAACCTGGCTTCCTGGGCATTCACTCGAATAAAGAACTCGGTAATGTCATACTTCCGAGCTCATTCGTCTGCGGTAACGTCGGCTTACTTGGACGACATTCTGCAGAGATACAGCAACAGAATTATTCTTCGGAATGATTTTCCGAGTCTGCTTCTATTACTCCCGACATCTCGGTTTCATCGTAAACGAGAAAAAGTTGGATCTAGCTCTGTCCAAGTCGTTCACTCACTTGGAGATAAGCTTCGAGACTCACAACAATCTGGTTCATCTGCCGTTACCCAGAGTGAAATTAGTCAGTTGTTATGCTTGCTTTTGTCTACACTCAGACGCATTAACAGCGAGGGAATTCATGCGACTAATGGGGTTGTGCGGAGTGCCTGCAGATCTTATTTCGATGGGCTGTCTACTCACGCATTCCCCTCCAGATATTCTTTACTCAGAACTGGAGTGTTAAGATGCATTCGCTCGAAACCAGTATTGTTTTAACTGACCTAGTAAAACAAAAGGTTCAGATTTGGGCAGATCTTTAGTGGTTAACTCAGGGAGTTCCGCTGCAACTGCCGGATCCAGCTTTCACGATTATGACTGATGTGAGTCAGATGGGTTGGGACGTGACCCTAAGTCCTGCAGACTTGAAGTGTTAGGGTCTCTGGGACCCTCGATTCCTAGAGAAGAACATAAACATCAAAGAGATGATGTCAATATGGCTAGCTCTTCAATATTGGATTCACATAATAGCGAACGTCCATGTTCAAATTTTGTCGGACAATTCGACAGTAGTAGCTTTCATCAGGAACCAAGGTGGCACTCATTCAATTCCATTATGCAAATTAATGGAGAGGATTCTCCAATACATCATGAATCATCATGTTCATCTTTTTGTCCATCATATACCGGGTCGTCTGAATGTACTAGCAGACTCGCTCTCTCGGAAAGATCGCCTGTTGCCATCTGCATGGACTCTCAACAAGTGAATATTCAGACAGATTGTCTACCAGTGGGATCGTCCCATGATAGATCTGAACAATCAGTTACTGACGTTCATGTCGCCATGCCCAGATCATCAAGCATACGTAGTAGATGCTCTGTTGATCTCATGGGACGGAATGATATGATATGCGTATCCTCCAACTCAGTTTATTCAGCAGATTCTGTTAAAGATCAAACACTCTCATTGCAAACTTCTGCTAGTAGCACCTCTGTTATCACGGAAACCTTGGATCAATCTTCTCAGGTGTTATGTGACATTCCCCGGAAGCTTCCTCCACGAGAGGACCTTCTTTTTCAGGGGAAGTCACGCGCACTGCATCACAACCTGGAAGGTCTCATCCTTCACGTATTTCCATTGTGCGGTCCTTCTTGCATGGAAAACGGTTTACAGGATGCACAGTTGACACAATTTCTAACTGCAGGAGGTCCTCCTCTTTGTTGAACTACGCAGTGAAATGGAGGGTTTTCTTCCGTTGGTGTCAGGATCAGTCAATAGACATTTATGATCCGTCCATACCAAATATTGCCAATTTCCTAGTCTACTTGTTTGACGATCTCAAACTGCAGCCTGTCACTATTAAGGGCTATAGGTCTATGTTGTCAGACACTTACACTCATCATGATAACTTGGCTATTGGATCAAATACTTCATTGTCCAAGCTGGTTAGGAATTTCTTTATTAAAAGACCTAGAACCCTCCGATTAATTCCTAAGTGGAATTTGGCTTGGGTTCTGTTGAAGCTCAAAGAAACTCCATTTGAGCCATTGGACGTTGTAGAGTTCAAATTCTTGACCTATAAAACGGCATTTTTCTTAGCCTTTGCATCTGCTAGAAGAGTCAGTGAACTTCATCTGTTGATGAATTTCACTACCGTAGTGTGGGTAATACCATTACCCTTACTACGGAAGTGGGATTTCTGGCTAAGAATCAGATTCCAGACAAGCAGCCTGAGCCTATTATCATTAAGGTTCTGCCGTCCTCGAATAACTGTAGACCTTTTTCTGTGTCCAGTCAGGGCTATGCGCATTTATAAACGTCGATCAGATTTTATTAGAAAAGAAAGAAAACGTTTCTTTCATTGATTACTAACAGAAAGGATATTTCTGTTCATTCAGTCGCTAGATGGATTCAGTTGGCAATACTGAAAATCTTTAGATCTACGTTCGGTTGATAAGATATCAGCGCACGAGGTTAAAGCACTGTCCACTTCTTGGGCTTATTCTAACAGTATAGCCATTACTGATCTCACGAAGGCTGCATACTGGACACAGCCCTCTTCATTTTCCAAGTTTTACCTGAGAAATTTAGAGTCCATCTCCAGTGACCTTAGATCTTTAGATCCTCCTTCTATTGCTCAGAATGTCGTCCATTGATGGTTACGTCTATAGTTATTTAGGCAGTCTGTTCCAGCATTGACGCTGTTCTGCTGCCCTCTTTGTTCTGAGGACATGTACCTCAGAACAAGGGAAGGGGGTGGGACGTTTTTTTTCCCTTATGATCATCTGGCTTTATAGTGAAAAGCAAGGGAAGACCTCCTCTGGTGCCAGTAGTCCTGAGTCAGTGCTGGGATGGTTTTAATGTGTAGCTCGGTGTGAAGCAATAAATATGTCTCATTTATGTACTGTTTTTAAATTGTAGCTCACTGCGAAGCATTTGTATATGTCGCGTGTCAAACGGGCGTTAATATACAATCCTCAGACACTTTTAAATGACTATAAAGAGTCTCATTCTCTGGACTATCTTTATATATTGGTTTTCCTTCACCAAATTAGCATAACGGGTTATGCTGGCATTAAATGGAGAATTATATATTATGTAATACTCAGTTACATTGTTGGTGTTATGCCTTTCTCTTTTCTCGTAAAGGAGAAAGACATATATAATTCCTATCTTCTCCTATTCTCCTGTAGGAGATATCCTTTACTGAAGTAATTGAGAGATTGAATTTTCCTTTATGTCCTAGGCCCTCCAGCCTTTATACGATTCAGCTAGTCTGGGCCATTGGTTGTTGTATAAAAATTGGGGATTGGGGGGCAAAATTTGTGTTTAATTTTTGAGTTAGCACCAGCTAGTCTGGGCCAATGGTAAGTATAAAAAATATACAAATTACTTAAAATTTATAATATTCTCAATTATCACAATTCTTGTCGTATTTCATAAGCCTTTCATAAACATTGAACATTATCCTTTTCATCAAATACAACATACAGTCAAGTTAAGCTACAGTGTCATTGACACTTTCATTTTTTTGTGCCAAGTGGAATTTTTGTTCAGTGCCAGCATAAAGATTTTAGTGCCAAGTGAGATCTGATTGTAAATGAGAACAAATTAACCATGTTTCATCCTTTGAGTGCAACAAGGTGCTATCTGCAATGCTTTAGCATTGCAGATGGCACCTTGTTGCAATCAAAGTACAATATTTTAATTTAGTATTACCTGACTCTTATTAGAATTTTAGTAGCAATTATTAGAATTTAATGCTTTAGCATTGCAGATGGCACCTTGTTGCAATCAAAGTACAATATTTTAATTTAGTATTACCTGACTCTTATTAGAATTTTAGTAGCAAAAAAAAAAACCCACAAATGATAAAAACTTAGATAATAAAAATGTAAAAGGCTATTATTAACATTTACAAAATAATTTCATGATTATTATTTACTTACAGTTTATTCACTCCAAATAAACTAGTAGCAAATAATTTATTATCTTCCAGAAGGATTATAAAAATGATTTAAGGAAGATAAAAATTATTGAGTCACAAAGAAATGTTTTGCTAAGATTCAGATTAAATGAATAAATTGTTAATTCAGTTGACCCATAACACAGCACCATGATTATTCCTGTTGCCTATAGATTACTTGGCAGACGTGAATTCGCCTGTGTCATCAGACAGTGATTTTATCAAAAACGACACAATTCTTTTTCAAGTTATTCCATCAATTTTTTTTTAGCAAGTGTCTTTTTCTCACCTGGTTAAATGTATAGTTAATGGTTTTGATTGTTTTCTGAAATTTATGTTTATATTTTCATTTCAGTGATTTCCTTATCATGATATTAAGAAAACTGTTGAGTCACAGAAAAGATCTGAGAGTAATCCTGATGAGTGCTACGCTGAATGCTGAGTTATTTTCTCAGTACTTTGGTGGATGTCCTCTACTTGAAATTCCAGGTTTGTGTTGATATTTTTTCCTGTTTCTTTTTTAGTTTCTGCACTGATAAATATCTCTACACTCAGGTGGTCCATATTTTTTATGTTCATGAAATCTGGTAACGCAAATTAATAGTGCTGAAATGGTTGACAATTTTTCTCAACTAGATAACCGTGAGCTCTAACTGGATAATATCCAGATTTCTGCTGATTTTAACTGCAGACTTCATTGGGGTTTATCACAGAGAAAGACATCATCAGATGTGCGGTGAGCAGGTATCTGCATGTGTTATTGTTAAACGTTTTGGATCGGAACCCTCACGAAAAGGGAAAGCAAACTATTCAGCCCTGAATAAAATCATCAAAGACTGAATTAGTCAACAATGATTTTATTCAGGTCAGAATATTTTGACTTACTGAAATTTAACCTTGTTAATGTTAGAATGTAATGTGCAAGCTCCAAATGTACTTGTATTCCTGTAGGTGGGTACAAAAGATACTGGATCAAATTAAAACAAAACATTTAAAAACTATTAACTACGGGGGTACTCTACTTGGGGTGTTATTTCTCCAGTACATCTGAGATCAACTTCCAGTGTGTTGTTGTGTCAGTCAGTGAGCAATTATGGGTCAATTAATCAAGGCATCAGTTAATTAGCTCATGGTTGTAATGCCTGAAAACTAAAAATGTTTTCAGATAATAAAGAAAATAATTATAATAAAAATGAAAGAACAAAAACAAAACATGCACCCCCTGTGACTGGGACACTTTGTGCCAGAGTAACCACAATACATGGGAAGTGGATTCACTGGATTCCTACTAAATTGCAGTATGATATATTTTTCACTCTGTAATTCTAAGAACAAGAAGTACTTGTAAACATTCATCCCATGGAGCACAGGGCATAACCCAGCAGATCAAGACATGAAAGTTCTTGATGTGCTTTTTCATAGCCTTTTTATGAAAAATTATAGATATTTTGGGAAAGGAAAAAAGCCCATACCCATGTTCAGCAGACGATAAACACACATCGCCTGTCTTTAACCCTTTACCCAATGCAGACGATATCAAAATTTATTATTTTAATATTTGTTTTTTCAAATTTTTCAAAACATTTCAACGGAAACATATCATGTGACCCCTCATTGGAACAAGCTCGTCGAGCCCGTTCCAGTGAGGGGTCACATGATATGGTTCCATTGAAATTTTTTGAAATATATATATTTTTTTACCTCCTTAATTTGCAAATTATGCAGGTGGATGTGGCCAATTCGTTAGGTAAAGGGTTAATGTTTTATTGACTAGCATCCAGGTGCATGAATGTAGAAGAGAAATATGAGCATGTTTGGAGCTCTTACACTACTAATAATTGAATTGTCTGCAACCACAAATGTGACTACGTCTGTATCATTGCAAAAAAAAATCGACAATGTTAATAGCTTGAATATTAGCTTCACATTCAGTTTCAACTGTGCAGTTATCTGGTTGTGCACTTTTTTCAACCGGTTAAGTTGGTAACTGGTTGTTAACTGAATATTTGTTTCAGCACTACAAACTAATCGTTGGTACTGTAGAATAAACTGACTGCAGTAAAGCATGGAAATGATTCTTAAAAACATTGTTTCAGTGATACCAAGTCTGTTAAACTATAAAGAAAAAATGTTGATGCACCTTTGTAAGTTTTATATTTGTGTATACATGTATCAGGTAAATTATTTAATAGTTTAGCCATCTGGATGTAGAGGCCATCCATTTATGGATGGTTATTGCATTCTGATTGGTAAATGATCATATAAAAGTGGCTCATTGGTTAGAGCATTGAACTTCAAACCGAGAGGTACACAGTTTGATCCAGCAGTAACTGTGATCTATCCTTTGGTATGGCACTAAACCCAATTGCCTATATTTTTATATAACAACCAATGGCGCAAACTCAATATTATCAAGGGCCAAACACAAATTTTGAACCCCTCCAATCCCCAAAATTTGCATACAATACTGAAAATTAAAGTCCTATCTGGCCCTCCATACTTTTACTACTTGCGCATGCACAGTACTCAGGATGAGACCGAATTGGCACAAACATCATTCTTTGTTTGGCCTATGTCAGTAAACATCTCAGCTGACATCTGCGCTTTAAATCACTCTTTTGCTGGATGCCAGACACAAATCAATGAAGTATATGGTGGATTCAAGGCAGTAAATGGATGATGGAAGTGAACAACAGTGGTTTGAGACATTCAGGGCTGTAACTTTTAATAATATGAAAATTATTTCATGTTACCCAATTTCGGGATATACGCCTTGACGTCATTAGTTTTGCTAATGATTTACCTACTGTTGGTTATGTGTTCCTTCCCTATCCTTCCATGAACCCTCCGGTTAAACACCTAAGCTTTCTGGCTGTTTTTTATTAGCCCGACTGTTTACAGTAAGGGGTATAGTAATGACTTTTGTCTGTCCATCCGTCCGTCTGTTAACATTTAGAGTTTTTGGTTAAAGTTTTTGGTTTAAGTTTTTTACTGACGGCTCAAGTGGGTTTTTTTTTTTTTTTTCTTTTCCTGTTTAGTTGATATTTGGAGTTTTGGTTAAAGTTTGTGGTTAAAGTTTTTTATTCAACCTTCAAGTACAGGCTATACCCGGTAGTTCTTGTCTGAACGTCACGAAATTTCATATGCAGGTTTTAGGTCATGTCTTCATGAGAACGTCCCCTTTTGGTCGTGATCGGTCAACCGGTATGGCTGCCCGAGCCTAAAACACGAAAACCATTAGCACAGTCTACAGGTCGTATTTATGAAGGGATTTCATTGCAACTTCATAGAATGCCTCTGTATAATGCCTAGATGAGAACGTCTCTGTTTGGGCATGATCTGTCAACCGTGATGGCTGCCCAAGCCCAAAACCCCAAAACTTTTACCACAGTCTGCAGGTCATGTTTAATATGGATGCATTTCATTGTAACTTGATACGATGACTCCGTATGATGTCTACATGAGAATTTCCCCATTTGGGTGTGATCCATCAACCGTCACAACTGCCCGAGCCCAAAACCCGAAAACCTTTAGCACAGTCTACAGGTCATATTTATGGAGGGATTTCATTGTAACTTGACAGGTTGACTTCATATAATGTCAACATGAGAAAGTCCCCTTTTGGACATGATTGGGCAACTTTGACGGCTACAGGTGCCCGAAACCCAAAAACCTTCAGCACAGTCTACAGTCATATTTATGAAGGGATTTCATTGTAACTTCGTAGGATCAATCCACATGATGCCCAGATGAGAATGTGCCCTATTGGTTGCGATCATTCAACCATGATGGCTGCCGAGCCCGAAGCCCGAAAACCTTTGGCACAGTCTACATGTCATATTTATGGAGGGATTTCATTGTAACTTGATAGGTTGACTTCATATAATGTCTACATGAGAACGTCCCCTTTTGGGCAACTGTGACAGCAACAGGGACCCGAAGCCCAAATACCTTTAGCACAGTCTACAGGTCATATTTATGGAGGGATTTCATTGTAACATGATAGGTTGACTTCATATAATGTCTAGATGAGAACGTCCCCTTTTGGGCAACTGTGACGGCAACAGAGGCCCGGAGCCCGAAAACCTTTAGAATATTCCACAGGCCATAATTATGAAGGGATTTCATTGTAGCTTGGTAGGGTGACTCCAAGTTTGTGGTTAAAAACCCAAACAAACACCATCATCCCCTACCCCCCCCCCCCCCCACCCCCACCCCCAATTAGGCTTTTTTTTTTCTTCTTTTCTCCAATATGCATTTTGAACTATTTAAGTCACTACATGCGGAACCTTTTTTTAAACTCACGTAACCCCCAATCCCACCCCACAACCCCCCCACCCACCGGGGGTCCAATTAGGCACTTTTTTTTTTCTTTCGTCAAAAATGCAGTTTTACAGTTTTGGTTAAAGTTTGTGGTTAAAAACCCAGACAAACACCACCCCCACCCCACCCCCATGGTGCCAGTTAGGTATTTTTTTTTCTCTGCTCAAAATGCATTCTGAAGGATTTAGACTGACAACATGTGGAAAAAAAAATGGACTGCCCTAACACACCCCCACTCTCCCCCACCCCTCACTCCCCACCGCACCTGCTCCTCACCCAGGGCCATTCATGCAATATTTTTTCTTTGGTACTAAATGCATTTTTAGCCTGACAATAGTCAGGGCTATAGTCATGACTTTCGTCTGTCCATCTGTCTGCAAACAATTGGTTTCCAATTGATTACTCCAGTTTGGATTTGTTGTCAACCAAAGTTGATATGTGTATTTTCCAGCTAGTAATACAGACCAGGTTTCAATATAGGTTCCACAACTCCTGCACCCCCCTCCCCCCAACCATGCCCCCCACCCCCACCCCCCACACACACACACACACACTCACACAAACGTGTCACTTGGGCACTTATTCCCAAAATGCATTTTGAAGGATTTGGAGTTATTACATGCAAAAAAGAAAATTGACTCATATAGCCCAACATTGCTTTATGTACTGCATCTTTAGTCCCTTACCTAACACAAGTTGGTGCCAACTGTACAAATTATTTTTCTGAAACATCAGATTTTTTCATTTTTTATTTATTTCTAACCATGGCTTATTACTCCTTATTGGAACAAGCTCATCAAGTTTGTTCCATTAATAGGTCATGAGGTATGTTTTGAAGTAGAGAAATGAAAAAATAAAATTTGAATAGCAAATTTTGTATATCAGGAGTGCAGATATGGCAGATTCGTTAGGTAAACTGTTAACAAAAAATGGCACCGACTATTTTGCATCTAAGCATTGCCATTCCTGGGACAGTCGGGCTGCATGCGTGACATCACTCTAGTTGAAATTTTTTATTAAATTTCTTGGGACTTAAACGTGTTGTACAGAAGGTTTATTCTGTTTATCCCCATTGTTACATCCTCACCCTAGGGGTGTTGGGCCGTTATTGTCTTGCATCTCCTACCGATGCATTGTTTTTTCTTCACATGAAGGTGTAGCTTTGCATCAGGTATCAGTTAATTATTTACTAACTTGGGCCTTTTGTGTGCCTTTGGCTTAGTTTCCGTTTTTTCTATCCTGACGTTGTTAGCTCACCTGACTGAAAGTCAGGGTGAGCTATTCTGATCACTTTTCGTCCGGCGTCCGTCGTGAAGGTGGTGTTTGGGCTTTTTCTCCCAAACCACTGGCCGCATATTAATGAAATTTCATGTGAGAAGGGGTTGTGTCTGCGGACACCGATTTTTTGTCAAATTAGGTTTCGGCTCACATTGAGCATAGGGATGGGGCAAAAATGCTGCAATTCTTAAAAAATCTTCTTCTCAAGAACCAGCAATAGCAGAGACTTGATATTTGGTATGCAGCTTCCTTTTGAGGTGTAGACTCAAGTTTGTTCAAGAGAAGTTGGAGGGGCTATATTTGACGATGTTAAAGGAGGGGAAAAAATTTTGGCCCCGCCCCAAATTTCTATTTTCCAAACCGCGAGGCCGATTTGAACCAAATTTTACATGAGTACTTATTGGGTCATAAGTGCCTAATTTATGCCGAAATTTTTTTCCCCATAGCCCCGTGGGAACCACAGGAGCTAAAAATAGAAAAAAATGAAAACGCTCATATCTCCAAAACTACACGGCACTGAGAATTCTTATTTGTTGCGAAGCTTCCTTAGGACCAACAGAATGGAATGATCAAAAAAAATTGCCATCGGTTTTATGATGGGGTACTTTTTGGGGAGTTTGAAAAAGTGCTGAGTCAGCATTTTTTAACACTGTGGGTAATGGGAAAAACATAAGACTACTTTTCTCCGAAAGCACTGCTCGAAAAGCTTTAAAATTTCACATATAACATCTTTGGAAGATTGTTTCACATGTTTATTGAAATGAATTGCCTGGGTGGATATTTGGGCTCTCTATGGGAGCCGAAATGTTTAAATTAGTGCAGTATGAGGAGTATTTTTGAAAAATCTTCTTCAGATCTAGCAATAAGAATGTTTTGATATTTGGTATGCAGCATCCTTAGGGGGGTGAGATTCAAGTTGAAGCCAAATCCCTGGGTTCATATTTAGGCTGAAAATTTGGGGTCCCGTTGTGGACTTCGAAATTTTGGACCAAAATCCAAAACAAATTTTTTTTGTTTTTTCTGCGTTTTGGTCAATTTTAAGACAAAAAAAAATTTTTTTTTTCCCCTGAAAATTTTGGGTTTGGGTGGGACTTAGAAAATTTTGGATCAAAATCCGGAAATTTTTTTTTTGTTTGTTTTTTATGCATTTCTCTCAATTTTAAGACAAAAAAAAAAAAAAAAAAAATTTCCCCTGAAAATTTGGGGTCCGGGTGGGACTTAGAAAATTTTGGCCCAAAATCCGAAATTTTTTTTTTTTTTTTTCTGCGTTTTGGTCAATTTTAAGACAAAAATTTTTTTTTTTTTCACCCCGCTTTTCTTGGGAGGGGGCGTATGCAGCTTATTCAAGTCAAGTCCCTGGTTTGATATTTAGACTACCGTGTCAGGTGAGCGCCCTCAGGCCCCCTGGGGCCTCTTGTTTACTTTTAACAACACCCTTAACAGGTAATATTCAGGGTTTTATTTCATCACAGTTATATTAGGATACATTTATTAATATTCCGGTAGTGTAGCTTTAATATTTTGGTGTTTGTCCACACTTATGCTCTATCGGGATGCCCTTGGGCTCGTGTGGTTCCCTTGGGAAACTTAGGCATTTTCCCCCCAAAAAAAATTCTGAAAAAATTGGTTTTGATTTATTTCGAAATTATTTTTAATTGTCTTTGTCATGTATCCTTATATTGTATATTATATGTTAGATATTAGGAGTGCAGTGAACTTGTTTGGATTATAATTATTTATGAAATTACTGCTCTCAGTGTAGAGTGAAGTAGTCTACATTGGATGTACATGCTTGTTGCCTTGCCTGTAGTCGCTGCACTCCTACTGATTCAGGTCCTACTTGTGTGGTCCGGGTCTACTCATTAGGACACTAACGTTGGAAGCGGGTGTCGCGCTATGTATTCGCGGTGAAGTTCTGATGTCGGGGCTGTCACCACAAGATAATTAGAGTTTTCAGTTTCTTTTCCAGAGGAACAAGAACATGGTGATGGTATTACGACACCCATCCAGAATGTGCTGCCGTCGTCGCGCTCTGATGAGCAGCTAGAGCTAGCTGCTAAGGTGCTCTTGAATATAAAGGGAATAAGGCCTATTATTCCAGCAGCTAGCTCGACCGGTCAGGCGGTTCCCCGATAGTGGGAACCGTAACACCGGGTATGTCCGGTGCAGTCGAGGAGAGTGTAGATTTGGGTACAGCGAGCGTTTTTTAATCAAAAGCTCATGCAGCGACAACAGCAAAATAAGGGGAAGAAGTCTGCAAGTTTCTCTTTGGGAAGCTCGGCGAGGTCTGGATCAGACCGCAAGCGGCAGAGCCTTCTCTAACCCAGTAATAGTGGGGGTCGACTATTGCTTTGAGAAACTTAAACTGAGTTGGAGCAACCATCCTTCCTCGCCGCTTGGGACGCTCCTTCTACACTGCAGCCGGGGCTGGCTACAGTTGCGGCTTCTTCCTCTGCTTCAGCGAAGCACATGCGACTGCACACTAGCTACCCGACTCCAGATTTTCATGCAGCTGAGCGAAGACGCTCCAGTCTTTGATCTCGAAGTCGGTCCATCTGGTAGCTAGTGATTTGAGGCTTGATTCATCAGGACATTAGACAAAGAAATCGAAGGCAGATCTCCGTCCCGGGAGCAACATACGGTGGAGAATATAAGCCGCTGCTCCACAAGCCTCCGTAACGGACTTGCTGTCGCAATTTGCACAATTTGCGCAGCTTATCGCAGCTTAAAAAAACCAGCAAGGGGCACCCGTAAGCAGACTATAGTAGTTAGCTGTCGGAGGGTGCTGGGTCGGTCCGGTCATCTGTGCATGTAGAAGAAGCCAGAAGTTTCTCTAAGAGATACTCGGCTAAATCTGGGGTCAGATCACCGATTGGAGAACCCTCTCCGTCCTGTTAACAGTCGGGGTCGACTGTGTCCATTGTGAGAAACCATATTGAGTCGGAACACGTAGCGGAATGTTCCTTCCACACTGCAGCTGGGGGCTGGTGGCAGTTATGGCTTCTTCTTCTTACATGAAAGCGCACGAAAGGGGATTAGCCTAGAAGTTTCTAAGCGGGATACTCGGCGAAATCTGGGGACAGAGCATTTTTCTTCCCGTTAGCAGTCAGGGACGACTGTTTTGTGTTGTAAGAAACTTCAATGAGTAGGAGCATCCATCCAAAATGTGACGAGTTTGGATGCTTCTTCCGCACTTCAGCCAGGTCGGCTGTTGTTACAGCTTCCTCTTCTTCCATGGATATGCACGCTAAGGGGTAGATGCCTACAAGTTTCTAACGGAACGCTCGACGAGGTATGGAGTAGACCGCGAGCTGGAGAACCCTCTCCTTTTCTGTCAGCAGTCGGTGTCGACTGTTTTTGATTCAAGAAACTTGAGTGAGTTGGGATGCCTGCTCATGCTTGTGGTTCAGGACGCTCCTTCCACACTTTAGCCAGATCTGGTTGCAGCTATGGCTTCTTCCCCTGCTTCATTTATGAAGCATGTTGACCGCAAACTAGCTATCTGACTTCGCATCTTTGGGTTGATAGCTAGTCGTTCAAGGCATTTTTTATACGGGACATGTGTTGATCATCTGGGGACAGATCTCTGACCCGTGAGCAGCTTATGATAACAAGCAGATTATCATTGCCCTGTTAGCCTCGTTCACGGACCGGCTGCCGTGGATTGCGCTATGTATCACAGCATCCCAGTAGTCGCTGGTACTACCGTTAACAGGCTCTGATGGTGAGCTGTCGGATGGTGTTGCATTGGTCCAGTCATCCATTCAGTCGGATGGTGTTGACCATATTTTCAGATGGAACATTTGTATGGTGAGAGGGCTACGGAGTGTGAGTCTCCATCCTTCACAGAAGGGCACCTCAAGACTATGAAATTTTAGTCATAAGCTCTTCGAATCTTGTTCCATCTGAATATGAGTCTGCATTTGCTAGGCAAACAACAGCTTATCATACCGGGTGTTGGAAAGACGAAGATCTTTCCTCCCCGGACCTTTTGGCCTCAAGACTTTAACTTGTGGTATGGTGGAAACATTCAGTAAATTTTATCTAGGCCTTGAAAGGTTTTCTAGTGGACATCGGGTTGAACCATTCCTCTCCCTCAAAGTTTTAGAAATTCCTGAAAGTGGAGCCATCCTGAATTAACCCTCTGCACACTGATGTTGAAATATCAATTTCAAGCTAAAAATGTTCCCATTATTCAGCAAGGCATTGAGCTCTGTCAAACACGATTGAATTGGTTAACTTCCTGGATTCATTATGGAGAAAATTTGCTGCTTGAAATTAACTGGTTGAGAATTAACTGGTTGAGTGTTAGAAGCCACTATCATGGCTCTATTGAAAAGTGTTGGAAGCCACTTTAGTGGCTTTACATTGTATGCATTCACTTGATGTTTGCTCAATAGTGGAAGAAATTTTTTTTTATAAAATTGTTTGGTTGCAATTTATTGGAGAGTGCCTATTGGCACTCTCTAATAAATTGTAACAAAACAGTTATTTATGAACAAATTCTTGCTTAACTAAAGCTACTCTTGCTGTTAGTGTGGTATCTTGGAAAAAAATACCCATCTTATAAATCATGTTTGAAAAATAATTTAGCACTCAACCAGTTAAAAAGTGTCTTCCTCATTGGTATAATAGGACCGGCAATGAATGAAGAATTAATGATACTTGACTTTATACTTGCATTGCAAACAAAATGTAACCATATATGCTCAAAGTGCCTTCAATCACCAGTTAACAATATAAGGTTTATACATTTCTGCTGCTATGCATAATCCAGGGATACATATGACTACTTCTGTTGTAGGTAAAACATATCCAGTTGAACAGTACTTTTTAGAAGATATCATTGAGTGTACAGGGTAAGCTTATGTGTTTAATAATTCTTTTTCAAATTTATAGCTTAATGTCCCTTTAATTCTAATTTGAATTTCGAGAGGGTAATCAAAATGTCTGCTTTGTTCACTTGTGGCTTCCCTCTCTGTTAGTTATCTCACATGGTGTAGAAGATTGTTATTTATAAAGAACTAAATAGAACTTCAAAAGCTTAAATTGAAGAGCGATCTGAACATTGCAAAAATCAAGTCCTGGACTTTATTTACAGAAATTGTTGTGTATAAAAGTAAACTTTTTTTTTTCGACGTAGTCAAAATTGCATGTGGGCAGGTGGTTTTTTAGCCTGACTGTTTAGAGGCAGATCTATAGTCATGACTTTCATCTGTCTGTCCATCTGTCTGTCTGTCCATCCATCTGTCTGTCTGTCCATCTGTCCGTCCATCCATCCATCCGTCCTTCCGTCCGTCCGTCCGTCCATCTGTCTGTCTGTCTGTCTGTCTGTCTGTCTGTCTGTCTGTCTGTCTGTCTGTCTGTCTGTCTGTCTGTCTGTCTGTCTGTCTGTCTGTCTGTCTGTTAGCATTTAGAGTTTTGGTTAAAGTTTGTGGTTAAAGTTTTTACTGAAGGTTACATTTTTTTTCTTTTTAATTAATATTAATTACTATTGATTGTATCATTCTCATTATGTTTATTTACCGAACGAAATAATAACCAAATGCGGAAACAATAATACGGATGAGTTTTCAATTTTTCACCTTAATTGTCTTAAAGCCCATTTGGTGCAAGAACACCAGAATAAGTTCGATATCATTGGGTTGTCAGAAATATTTCAAATTCCACCAGACTCGTCTTATGTACTGGAAGGTTACCAGCCCCTCATCAAAAACTTAAGACCAGACAATGATGATAAAAGGGGTGGGGTAGGGGTTTATATAAAACAGGTCATACCATTCAAAATATGTCATGATTTATCAGTGTTTATCCCACATGTTATTGAATCCCTCTTTATAGATTAATAAAGTTTTCAAACTAATAGGTATTATTAGCTCACCTGACTGAAAGTCAGGGTGAGCTATTCTGATCACTTTTCGTCTGTCATCCGTCGTCTGTCGTCCGGCGTCTGTCGTGAAGGTGGTGTTTGGGCCTTTTTCTCCCAAACCACTGGCCGCATATTAATGAAATTTCATGTGAGTAGGGGTTATATAAGGGCATTTTGATTTTTTGTCAAATTAGGTTTCGGCTCACATTGATTCGGCTCACAGGGATTGGGCAAAAATGCTCCAATTCTTAAAAAATTTTCTTCTCAAGAACCAGCAATAGCAGAGACTTGATATTTGGTATGCAGCTTCCTTTATGCAGAAATTTTTTCCCCGTAGCCCCATGGGAACCACAGGAGCTAAAAATAGAAAAAATTAAAACGCCCATATCTCCAAAACTACACGGCACTGAGAATTATTATTTGTTGTGAAGCTTTCTTAGGTCCAACAGAATGGAATGGTCAAAAAAAATTGCCATCGGTTTTATGATGGGGTACTTTTTGGGGAGTTTGAAAAAGTGCTGAGTCAGCATTTTTTAACACTGTGGGTAATGGGAAAAACATAAGACTACTTTTCTCCGAAAGCACTGCTCGAAAAGCTTTAAAATTTCACATATAACATCTTTGGAAGATTGTTTCACATGTTTATTGAAATGAATTGCCTGGGTGGATATTTGGGCTCTCTATGGGAGCCGAAATGTTTAAATTAGTGCAGTATGAGGAGTATTTTTGAAAAATCTTCTTCTTCAGATCTAGCAATAAGAATGTTTTGATATTTGGTACGCAGCATCCTTAGGGGGGTGAGATTCAAGTTTGTTGAAGCCAAATCCCTGGGTTCATATTTAGGCTGAAAATTTGGGGTCCCGTTGTGGACTTTGAAATTTTGGACTAAAATCCGAAAAAAAAATTTTTTTGTTTTTTCTGCGTTTCGGTCAATTTTAAGACCAAAAAAAAATTTTTTTTTTCCCCTGAAAATTTGGGGTGCGGGTGGGACTTAGAAAATTTTGGACCAAAATCAAAAAATTTTTTTATTTATTTTGTCTGTGTTTCGGTCAATTTTAAGACAAAAAAAAAAAAAAAAAAATTTTCCCCTGAAAATTTGGGGTCCGGGTGGGACTTAGAAAATTTTGGACCAAAATCCGAAAAAAATTTTTTTTTGTTTTTTATGCGTTTTGGTCAATTTTAAGAGAAAAAAAAAATTTTTTTTCCCTGAAAATTTGGGGTCAGGGTGGGACTTAGAAAATTTTGGACCAAAATCCTGAAAATTTTTTTTTTTGTTTTTTATGCATTTCTGTCAATTTTAAGACAAAAAATTTTTTTTTTTTTTTTTCCCCCTGAAAATTTGGGGTCCGGGTGGGACTTGGAAAATTTTGGACCAAAATCCTGAAAATTTTGTTTTTGTTTTTTATGCGTTTCTGTCAATTTTAAGACAAAAAATTTATTTTTTTTTCCCCCTAAAAATTTGGGGTCTGGGTGGGACTTAGAAAATTTTGGACCAAAATCCTGAAATTAGTTTTATCGTTTTTATGCGTTTTAAGAAGAAAAAAAAAATTTAGGCTGAAAGTATTTTGTTTGGGAAAAAAATCTGTTTTTCATGCGTTCATCTCAATTTTGGGATGTAAAAGTGCAGGAACTGAAAATAGAAGGAAAATCCTGTGTATTGTGTGGGCACAATCGCTTCATCTAGTTGGTATATGCTTTTCTTAGGAGGGGCATATGCAGCTTATTCAAGTCAAGTCCCTGGTTTGATATTTAGACTACCATGTCAGGTGAGCGCCCTCAGGCCCCCTGGGGCCTCTTGTTTATAGACCTAACACTCCACCGAAAGCTGACATTGACCTCTTCCTATCCAAGCTATGTGAAATTACTGCTAAAATTAATCAAGAAAACAAAAATTGTTACATAATGGGTGATTTAAATGTAGATTTACTAAAGTTAGGAACACACACTAAAACAAACAATTATCTAGACCTTATGGTAAGCGAAGGCTTCCTACCTTATATTACAAAACCGACTAGAGTCACGAGTCACTCGGCAACATTGATCGATCATATCTTCTCAAATAATCCTATTACAAACTATGTCTCTGATATAATCATATCGGATGTTTCAGACTATTTTGGAATCTTCTACAAAGAGTTACACAATAACTCAATCCCAGGACCTAAATTTTTATTAAAACGCATGATAAACACTGAAAATATTGCATTGTTTAACCAGTACCTAACGCAATGTGATTTTTCTTCAGTTTATGAAGAAAGCTGTCCGAATTTAGCATATGACAAGCTAATAAGTATTTGCACATCAGCTTACGAACAGTCATTCCCACTAAAATCCATAAAGTTGAGCAGTAAGTACATAAAAAAGCAACCATGCGTGACGAGAGGATTATTGACATCGTCAAGAAAAAAAGCCGACTTCTGTCACAAAAAACTAAAATTCCCAAATGAGGAAAACATCTTAAAGTACAAAAGATATTGTCGAGTATTCAATAAAATTAAAAAACAAAGCAAGTCAATGTACTATAAAAACATATTAAATGACAACAGGAATAACTTACGTAAGACCTGGCAAATTTTAAACGAGACAATAAATAAAACTAAAAAGGTTTCGACGTTACCATCCTTTTTTACCCTAGATAACAGCCAGGAAATAAATAATCCAGCCTTAATTGCCCAAGAGTTTAATAATTTTTTTGTAAACATAGGAAAATGCACAATTGATAATATTAAGAAACCCTGCAAATCATTTCTGGAATACCTAAAAATTAATTGTCAAAATAACTTCTTAATAAACCCCACAACTCCAGACAAGGTTGTAAAGGTAACTAAAACCCTAAAACTTAAAAACAGTGAAGATTGTGATGGACTAACAACAAAATATTGTGAAACAATCAATAATTAATTTGGCCTCACCCTGTCCCACATAATAAGTAACTCATTTACTAGTGGCTCGGTTCCAGACCAAATGAACGTTGCCTAGGTAATTCCAATTTTTAAAATCAGGGATGAGAACAAATTTAACAACTACAGACCAATCAGTACATTTCCAACATTTTCTAAAATATTAGAAAAGCTGATGGCAAACAGAATGACTAGTTTCATGACGACTTTCAATATTTTATATGAACACCAGTATGGATTTAGAATGAAACATTTCACTATACACCTAACCATGCAACTTTTAAAACATGTAGGGCAAGAAAATAACCGACAGACCAATGTTAGCAACATTTATCGATCTTTCTAAAGCATTTGACACAATAAATCATGACATTCTTTTGACAAAATTGGAAAAATATGCATTTAGGGGTATTAGTAATACTTGGTTTAAAAGTTATTTGACAAATCGAGCTCGGTTTGTTAAATATGGAAATGAAAAATTAGATTTAGCATATATAAAATGTGGGGTGCCCCAAGGGAGTGTATTAGGGCCTATTCTCTTTCTATTATATGTAAACGATATTGCCTCCTCAACATCATTAAAAGTCTTATCTTTTTCAGATGACACTGCTTAATATTCTTCAGCCCCGAATGCAAGTAATCTAGTAACTCATTTTAACAATGAACTAGATAAAATATTTAATTGGTGCTCAGCAAATCAGCTAGCTCTCAATGCGAAAAAGACAAAATACATGATCATAAATCCATCGCCCAATGTATAATATCCAGGAAACTTAGATATTTATATAAACAATGTGAAAATTGAAAGAGTGTGTCAGGGACACCTGAGGCCCCGTAAGGCCTGGGCTGACGTGGGGTTATTTAGTCCCGCTGATGAAGTTGCGGGAAAATTAGACCAACGTGGGGGGGTCGGAATCCAAGTGTCGCGAACTTGGCGCAGGGAGCTGAGTTAGACCGACGCCGTGATTCCTTCTCTGCCAAATTGGCCTGAAATAGGTTCGATTTCCGTTAGGTGTGATTCCTAATCACTTCAGGCTGTGTAATGGAAAGAATGACTTAAAGTAACAATGATTCTTTTATTTTCACATAAAAATAAATCCGTTTCAATATTTCAACAATCAACAATTCGATTCTTTTCACAGAAATTTGGTTGCTAGGGTTAAATAATTCTTAACAATCATATAGTCATTCTATAGCCCTGTACTGGCACTATAGTCTACACACTGGAAATGTTATTGCCGTGAGCTCGCCATAAGAGCTTCACAAGTCTGAAATGTTATTACTGTGAGCTCGACATAAGAGCTTCACCCACTTAGGCTCAAATGTCAACGTCTGCGCGTAACTGTACCTCTGGCTGTCGGAGGGTTCCGACCAGCAATGTTCGTCATCTATGAAGCCACCGTACTTCTGATTTGGGTCAGATATTGTCTACTCATACCTTATGTGCCTTTTGAAAGTCCTCCGTGAAAGTCCTATTGAAATATTCACCGTTCCTGGTTGAATTCACGATTCACAAATGCCCCTTTTGTGCTAGGGCGAAATTGTCACTCACACCGATCTCCAGTCGGTATTACGATGCTTCGACAGCAAAACAAACTACTCAGAATGCAATCAGTCTGTCGCTTCAAAGGGGTTAATACGCACAATACAATTAACCCACACTTCTGACTATTGCAGGCTGATACCTGCTACTTGACAATCTAAACTTTAACGTTTCACCTTGGGTGTTCCTTCTCACGAATTCGGCTCGGTAGCCGCCTATCAACCTTGAGCTAAGTCAATCGTGGAATGCCCTGTCTGGCAATTCCAACTGTTTCAGGGTCCTGTGATCGAAGGTACCCTATGCCAGGAAACAGAGTCCGCCTGTCCTGGACTTCACCAACGTGTGTGTGACCCCAAGTGTGTGTCTAATGCTCTGCTCTTCAAGGTATATATACTTTTTACCCTAAATTGTCAGGTGGACGGACGCTCATCTGTCCATCTGTCAAAACGGTGGGAGATGACGTATATTGAGACAGAATCAATACAAGTCATCTCGCGCGTGACTTAATGGTGATTTCTCTTGTCGAGACAACCGATTCGTTTCTGCCAGTCATTGTCATGACAGACATTTCTATCTCTTAGAATATCATTTCTCAACTGGCTGTGACGATATCCTGCCACCAATCGATTACGTCTCGTAAGACTCGCGACTACTGTATAAATTAAATGAGATTAGACCTTATCTAACATACCGTTTCTCCCCTGGGTCCCTGCGCTGAAGCTGGATATACACCACGTGTGTTTTTTTCCATGTCCAGAATCACAGAGAAGTGAAATTCACGTAGGTTTTTCGCCTTGATGCAGAATATCTTTTGAACTTACAATATTATTAAATATGAGGTCCTTTGCCCCTATATTTAGGCTGGCTTTGCCCTGACAACTCCCTTCCCGAGAGAAACACCCTGTGTATCTCTTAAAACACAAGGGGCAAAGCCATGCACACTCGCCTCTCACACCTTTTTACAATCTACCCATATGTTCAAGACTACAAAACTGTACCCTAGTGGGCGTGGAGGTCATGACCGGGCTCATGCGTCGGCCATGTCGATTCCAGCGACACACACGCCACCACATGCTCCCGTCTTGCGGGTTTACATATGGAGAGTAGCCTTATCCTTAGATTTGCAGCACTCTCTCTCTCTCTCTAATACTATATATTTACACCTAAACATACACATTTTTATACACATTTGCCCATTTTGCAAACAGTTCACTTGGCACTCACTCCGACGAGTAACACCGTCCGTGCCTTTGCGTCAGATGGGTTAATTCCAACGGAGTGTAACTTCGCCTCCCATTCCCCTATGTCTTGTGAAGGGGCATTAAAATCGTGCCTCACACACTCACACATTCAACACACAGATTTCCCAACCGCGCCTTTGCGACAGACGAGGTTTGTGTGCCTCACATTCACAACAAACTCTCGTCAATAAAAACAAGCGCGGTTTCCCCGGGCCTTAACTCCGGGTTTGTGCATCCCATACTGACAAAACTCGACACACAGGCTCCCCGTCCACGCACACGCGACAGACGGGGCAGTGTATATCACATTCGCACTCACAACCAACCCTAGTCAGCAGTCAGAGCAATAATAATACTAAAATAAAAAAAAAAATTCTTCCGGGCCTTAACACCGGGTTTACGAAATTCATCACCTCACCCACAAAAATATTTGCGACTGGAGCCCCCGTCCCAGACACCAGGCCCACAGCCGCCCAACTATTGCTTCTTTACCACCGACCATTGGTAGGGGCCCCGTTTCCAGTATCCCCTTGGGTAACCCTTGACACACCCCTACTTCTCACCCCGTTATTTCTACGGGTATTCCACCAGGGTCCCCATACCCTGTCATTGTCGCATTCCCAAGAGCTTCCCTTGGTGCTGTATCCCCCAGGCTCACTTGTCCCAGCGATTACCTTCGTTCGAACGACACTGGCCATCCTTGGCCCTTGTGCCGTCGACCCCCCCAGTCCATTGCGACGACTTCTTGTGCGCCATGGGCGCTGCGTGCCCCTGGCACTTACTGCGTGGTCTCCGCCACCTTGGATGCTTCTCCTTTGATTTGTGGGCCCTTTCCTCGGCCCCCTGGGTGCCCATCTTAGCGGTCCCATCCACTTTGACCCTCAACTTGTGTTGACCCGTGCCCCCTCATTTTTGGGGAAGTTTGCCCAGCCATTTGCGTGGGTCTGGCCTCCCCTCTCCCTACGGGTGACACTGACTTCTTGGGGCGCTCAACTCCCCCACATAAATTTGCTTGAGGGTCTTTCCCCAATGACCCCATTGTGTTCCCTCGCTGTTTGGCGTTTCGCCTGGACCGCCTGTGGCCCCTTCTCCCTAACTGGACAGGAGTCGTCCCTCCTGAAACTTTCCGACATTTCGTTGTGTAGGGGCCATCCCCTGGACCGTCGGATTGGTTCCCCCTGGGAACCTTCCCTTCCTTACTCGGTACGTTGCTGAGTGCAACCGCCGGGGGTCCTTGCCCACCGACTTGAACTTCCTTTGCCCTCGTTGGGCCCTCACTTGGCCCCCTACCCCTGGACCATAACTCATCAGGGCTTGCCCTCACCCCTGGGATATTACCTATGACCAGGTCATACACAGGTGATTCAATGCACATGGCTTCCACTTCGCCACAATAAAATGGGGATATCCACTGTTATCCTCGCGATGGGGAACCTTCTAACGGTCCCATCTATCAAAATACACAAATGGTCGTGCCCCAACAATTGCTTGTCGTCGACCAGTTGCCTTCTAACCGCTGCAGAGGAGCACCCAGAATCCCGGAGCAGACGGATCTCCCTTTGTCCCACATACCCTGGGTACACTGGCATATTAACCTTCTCCTGTGAAGTTGTGAGCCTCTCACACATGCCACTTATTATCGGGACAACCTCCCCGCCTTCCAGCCTTAATTCTCCCTCTTGTATACATTCCCGGAGGGGACTTTGTTCTGGACCGATAGTTTGACAGAATGCTGCCGTCTGTCTACTGGGCCCTGGATCTATGCGGTCTCCTTGCTTCCAAACCCTTGGTGCTGCGTTCCCGACCCCCTGCTGAGGTGGTCTAATGTTCCCAGTGGTCCTAACCTGCTTCTGCCAGCAGTCCCTGGCAATATGACCCCGCTTGTTGCAGATAAAACAAGTGGTTTCCTTGCGAGTGCTCCCCTTCCGGCTGGTCTGCGACGCAGGCGGATTCGGGTGGTGTTGCCTTACGGGTGCCATTGCCAGCCCGTTTGCCCCACCCCTAGCCAATTTGGGTGCGTCTACACTCCCACCGTGGGCCTCGATGTAGCGTTCTGCCACAGTTGCCATCTCATCATAGGTGGGCGGACCCCTTTCCTTGATGAGCAGGCCCAACTCCTTGGAGCATGTAGTTAAAAACTGTTCCCGGAGAAATAGATCTCGCAGGGCTCCATATGACTCATTCACTTCTGCGAGATCAGTCCAGCGGTCAAAGTACCGCCTAGCTCGGGCAAAATACTGAGGTACTGTTTCTCCCTTCTCCTGCTTAATTTTTCGGAACTTGGTCCGGAATCCTTCTTCAGTGAGCTGGTATCTCCGAAGGATGGCATTCTTCAGCTCACTGTAGTCGTTAAGAAGTGCAGGAGGCATACTGGTATAAGCCTTGAGGACTTTACCTGACAACAAAGGGCTCAAGCACATAGCCCATGTGTCTTCTGGCCACATTTGACTGGAGGCAAAACGCTCGAACCTCTCCAAGTACGAGTCCAAGTCATCTGTGTTTTCATTAAAATGAGCGAGGTGGGGGCGTGGGGCATGAATTGCTACCCCTGCACTCCCGTCCCCTGAGCGCCAATTTTCATTCTCCACATCGGCCCTTGCTCTGAGGAGCTCTAATTCTCTCTCGTGCCTCTGTTGTTCGAGCTCTCGTTCTGCCTCCCTTGCCTCCCTTGCTAATTGGGCTTCCCTCTCTCTCGCCTCATTTGCTAATTGAATCTCTCTCTCTTTCGCCTCTCTTGCGTCTTTCTCACGCTCTCATTCTAATTGGGCTTCTCTCTGCCTCGCCTCATTTGCTAATTGAATCTCTCTCTCTTTCGCCTCTCTTGCGTCTTTCCCACGCTCTCGTTCTAATTGGGCTTCTCTCTCCCTCCCCTCATTTGCTAATTGAATCTCCCTCTCTTTCACCTCTCTTACTGCTTGGGTCTCTCTCTCTCTTGCGTCATTACGTAAGGCAATCTCCTTGGCCTCACGTTTCTGCTCATCTTTAACGAACTTCTGAAGTTGGGCCCCCTCAAGGCCCATTTCCTTGCCTAATGATACCAGCTGGGCGAGGGGTGTAACAACATCCATTTTGATTTTTTCCTTCTATCTTCAACACTCGTCAGAAAGAATGAAGAAGGAAAAGAAAGAAAGAAAAAAAAATATGGCAATTGATTCTAATTTACCTCTGTAATTTAACGTAATTAAACGCCCCAAATATTCTGAAACCTACCGCAGTTATAGTGGCTATTAAGTATCCTCTTGGGGACTACTGTATTGCGATATTAAACCCTTGAACGGCATCAGCTGACCGAACGCGTAAAATAAAAACAAAATTTCCATATAGCCATTTTTTACCTTTTAGAAATATCCTGGTTAGCGCTCGCCAATCAATGTCAGGGACACCTGAGGCCCCGTAAGGCCTGGGCTGACGTGGGGTTATTTAGTCCCGCTGATGAAGTTGCGGGAAAATTAGACCAACGTGGGGGGTCGGAATCCAAGTGTCGCGAACTCGGCGCAGGGAGCTGAGTTAGACCGACGCCGTGATTCCTTCTCTGCCAAATTGGCCTGAAATAGGTTCGATTTCCATTAGGTGTGATTCCTAATCACTTCAGGCTGTGTAATGGAAAGAATGACTTAAAGTAACAACGATTCTTTTATTTACACATAAAAATAAATCCGTTTCAATATTTCAACAATCAACAATTTGGTTCTTTTCACAGAAATTTGGTTGCTAGGGTTAAATAATTCTCAACAATCATATAGTCATTCTATAGCCCTGTACTGGCTCTATAGTCTACACACTGGGAATGTTATTGCCGTGAGCTCGCCATAAGAGCTTCACAAATCTGAAATGTTATTACTGTGAGCTCGCCATAAGAGCTTCACCCGCTTAGGCTCAAATGTCAATGTCTGCGCTTAACTGTACCTCTGGCTGTCGGAGGGTTCCGACCAGCAATGTTCGTCATCTATGAAGCCACCGTACTTCTGATTTGGGTCAGATATTGTCTACTCATACCTTATGTGCCTTTTGAAAGTCCTCCGTGAAAGTCCTATTGAAATATTCACCGTTCCTGGTTGAATTCACGATTCACAAATGCCCCTTTTGTGCTAGGGCGAAATTGTCACTCACACCGATCTCCAGTCGGTATTACGATGCTTCGACAGCAAAACAAACTACTCAGAACGCAATCAGTCTGACGCTTCAAGGGGTTAATACGCACAATACAATTAACCTACACTTCTGACTATTGCAGGCTGATACCTGCTACTCGACAATCTACACTTTAATGTTTCACCTTGGGTGTTCCTTCTCACGAATTCGGCTCGGTAGCCGCCTATCAACCTTAAGCTAAATCAATCATGGAATGCCCTGTCTGGCGATTCCAGCCGTTTCAGGGTCCTGTGATCGAAGGTACCCCTATGCCAGGAAACAGAGTCCGCCTGTCCTGGACTTCACCAACGTGTGTGTGACCCCAAGTGTGTGTCTAATGCTCAGCTCTTCAAGGTATATATACTTTTTACCCTAAACTGTCAGGTGGACGGACGCTCATCTGTCCATCTGTCAAAATGGTGGGAGATGACGTATATCGAAACAGAATCAATACAAGTCATCTCGCGCGTGACTTAACAGTGATTTCTCTTGTCGAGACAACCGATTCGTTTCTGCCAGTCATTGTCATGACAGACATTTCTATCTCTTAGAATATAGTTTCTCAATTGGCCGTGACGATATCCTGCCACCAACCGATTACGTTTCGTAAGACTCGCGACTACTGTATAAATTAAATGAGACTAGACCTTATCTAACATACCGTTTCTCCCCTGGGTCCCTGCACTGAAGCTGGATATACACCACGTGTGTTTTTTTCCATGTCCAGCTTCACAGAGAAGTGAAATTCACGTAGGTTTTTTGCCTTGATGCGGAATATCTTTTGAGCTTACAACATTATTAAATATGAGGCCCCTTGCCCCTATATTTAGGCTGGCTTTGCCCTGACAGAGTGGGTGTAAATGAAAATGAAAATTCTCTAAAATTTCTAGGTGTGACTTTTGATGAGAATATTACCTACAGGAATCATATCTCAAGGATTAGCACTAATATAGGAAGAGCTAATTACACCCTAAATAAAGTCAAGAATATATTACCCCAAAGTGCAATGAAAACTCTCTACTACTCTCGTGTGCATTGTCATTTGTTGTATGGCATTCAGATTTGGGGAAATTCAAAGGCGGCTAGGAAACTCTTGATATTGCAAAAACGAACAATACGAATTATCAACAATAAAAGATATAACTCCCACACAGAACCACTGTTTGCAAAGAACAAAATTGGCAAAGTGACTGACATATTCAAACTTCAAGCTAGCCTCTTTGTGTTTGATTGGAAAAACGGTAATCTTCCCCGCTCTTTCTGTAACTATTTTAATATCTCATTAAATTCATTGAATATAACTACTAGGCAATCTGAATCAGTACATGTTAGCAGGACCAGAATTAAAGCTCTAGACAAATTGCCAATTTTTGCCTGTCCCACAATTTGGAATAGCTTGAGCCCGAATCTTCGTAACATTACAAACAGAGTTGAGTTCAAGAATAAACTTAAACTACGGCTATTATCGTCTTACTGTATGGATATGCAATGTGACAATCCCTACTGTCAAGAGTGTAATCCGTAGTACTTCATTTCTCACCTCATCCCCCCAAACGAGAACAGGCAGTCTAATATTACTTGTCAATCCTTTCAAAATTACAGTTTGAGCTATATCATAAGGTTCTACCCTGTTAAATTACACTGCGATTATTGTATTAAATAGACAGATTCAGATGACTGTGATCTCGTCATTAACCTGCCTGCCTGCCTGCCTGCCTGTCTGCCTGCCTGCCTGGATGTGGATGGATGGAAAATATTTAACCCTTTTTGAGTCAATTTAACTTAGAAATTTCCAGGTTAAAGTTTTCTGTTTTCAAAGTTACATCTTTAAATCTTCAAACAGTTTAGTGGAAGGTCATTGTTTCTCATTTGGGACAATGTCTACTGTCTACTGAAGCTTTCTACGGTGATTTTAATTAATATTGTTATGATTTTAACCCCTTTTAAACATGTTTTCAGACTTTGTTTCTTTGTATTTGAAATTAGGCTTTTACCACATACTTTGTTACTTTAATTCTTGCATGCTCAATACAACCTAATGATTGCATTTACATCAATGATTTCTTTTATCAGTTTTAGGAAATATTTAACCCTTTTTCTGAAGTCAGTTTTACTTAGTATTCCCAGCTTAAAGTTTCAGATTAAAGTTTTGCTTTTCAAGGTTGTACCTTTAATTCTTCAAACACTGTGTTACAATGTCTATGTTTTTCATTTGGGGCAAGGTCTACTGAATCTATACACAGTGGTTTCAAATAATATTGGCATTAATTTAACCCTTTTCAAAATGGTTTTCGAATGTATATAACTCTTTGGGAACAATGTCTACCTCAAGTTCGATGACACCATTATCCAATGAAAATTGTCAGAGGTATTGCCCTGACCGCCCCCCCCCCCCCCCCCATCACCAATTAGGCAATTTTTTTCTTTGCTCAAAATGCATTTTGAAGGATTCAAAGTGAAATACATGTGGGAAAAAAATTTATTCCTATAACTTCCCCCCCCCCCCCCCCTCCAGGAGCCAATTTGGCAATGCATTTTGGACAAAAAAAAAATTGCCTAATTTGCACTGGGGGAGAGGTGTGCGTGGGGGGGGGGGGGGGGGGAGGTTATAGGAGTCAATTTTTACCGCATGTAGTCACTCTAAATCCTTCAAAATGCATTTTGGAGCAAAGAAATAAATTGCCTAATTGCATCGGTGGGGTGGGGGGGGGGGGGGCAGGGGGAGTTATAGGAGTCAATTTTTTTTCTGCATGCAGTCACTGTAAGTACTTCAAAATGCATTTTGAGCAAAGAAAACAGTTTGCCTAAAAAAGTGTTTTACTCTTACCACCCCCTACCCCCCCAACCCGGGTCAATTAGGTATTTTTTTTTCTTTGCTCAAAAATGCACCCACCTATGCTCCCCCTCCCTAATTGGGAGTGCAGGGGGATTAGCAGCACTTGGCATTGCTGGCCTTTTGTTGTTCTTACATGATCAATACATCTTTAATAATTGCATTTACAGACATGATTTCTCTTACTTGTGTGCAGATTTTTTTTCATTACCTGAGCTTCACTGTTTGAAATATAAAGAAATGCCTTCTGCAGCATACTTCTGTTGTTTGTACAAAAAGCAGTGCAGATGGGAGGGAAATGGGAGTGAGGGACTTTGGGAGAGATGGGTAGAATCAATCCACCCCTCTCTCCTCCCCATTTTATCCAGACGATAAATCCAGTTCTACTTATACAATTCTCTTTAAATTTGATATTACTTTTTGTGTCGCCTGCCCCACGAAGTGGGGAGCAACATATAGGGATTACTTTTGTCGTCTTGCATCGTCGTCGTCCTCGTCACACTTTCTCTTATCCGCCACTCCTCTTTAACCTATGAATGGAATTTGATGAAACTTTCAGTGATTCTTTATCACATAATGGCATTGTGCACCTCCTATTTTATTTTTTGATCCAGAGTTATGCCCCTTTTCCACTTAGAATTCTGTCTGAAATATTAAAATATAGTGCAGGTGACACACGTCTTCATGGAAGACTCACATCTAAGTTTCAACAAGAAAACACAGGTGCACTTCGAATTTGAAGTATAGTCTTTTAAAATATAAACCACAAATTTTAAGTTAAAAATTCCAACTTATATTGACTGCAGTTATATTTCCTAATCAACAGAGCTATGCAGCTGATGATCTGGCTACAAATTTTATTGACATTTTCAGAAAACACATATTTTATACTTTCCTTCAGAAAGATAAAAAAAGCAGAACATTTTTCTTGTCACTTTTTACCAAAATTATTTTTCACTAGTATTATAATAGAAGATTTTAGAAAGAGAATGTTTTATGTTCTGAATCTTTAACCCTTTACCTAACACAAGTTGAAGCCAACAGTACAAATTATTTTTCTGAAATATCAGATTTTTTAATTTTTTCTCAACTTCGGTGAAGTCAAATATGAGGTATTGTCATGGCCCGCTGTCCGTCTGTCTGTCCATCGCATCCGTCAACACGGCTCGGGCTAGATGCCGTATTTATGAACCGATCTTTACGAAACTTCATGGGCACCTTTGTTATCACCATGGGACGAGAACGAGTGTTTTTAGGTCCGGTCTGAAATTCAAGATGGCTGCTGGCAACCATTTTGTACAAAATTAGGTGCTGTCAGATTTTTGCGCAGAGCTTCCATATGAAAGCTCTGATTTGAATAACTTTTTGTATGAATGTTTAGTACTATGGGATACATCACATATAATACAGATTTTTTTCTCGTGCGTAAATTATTCAAATTAGACTAACTTTGATTTATTTAGGGTTATTTTCAGCACTGTAAGTGCAAATGCCAATATGGCTTGGGCTAGAGGCCGTATTTATGAACCGATCTTTACGAAACTTCTTGAGTACCTTTGTTATCACCGTGGGCCGAGAACGAGTTTTTTGGGGTCCGGTCTGAAATTCAAGATGGCCACTGGCAGCCATTTTGTACAAAATTAGGTGCAATCAGATTTTTGCACAGAACTTCCATATGAAAGCTCTGATTTGAATAATTTTTTGTATGAATGTTTAGTACCATGGGATACATCACATATAATACAGGTTTTTTTCTTGTGCGTAAATTATACAAATTCGACTAACTTTGATTTATTTAGTGTTACTTTCAGCACTGTAAGTGCAAATGCCAATACGGCTTGGGCTAGAGGCCATATTTATGAACCGATCTTTATGAAACTTCTTGGGTACCTTTGTTATCACCGTGGAATGGGAACAAGTGTTTTGGGGTCCAGTCTGAAATTCAAGATGGCCACTGGCAGCCATTTTGTACAAAATTTTGTGCAATCAGTTTTTTGCTCAGAACTTCTATATGAAAGCTCTGATTTGAATAAATTTTTGTGTGAATGTTTACTAATATGGGATGCATCACATATAATACTTATGTCCTATTCTTTAGACCACTGCAGTCACTTTGTAATTGATTTAATATGGTTGACGTGGTCACAACAAAACTCCTTTTTCTCTTATTCATTATTGTTGACTTGGTCACAACAAATACTGATTCCTGTCATATTCATTATTGTTGACCTGGTCACAGCAAATACTAATTCCTGTCATATTCAAAGTTGAGCTACAGTGTCATTGATACTTTCATTTACTACTAACCATTGCTTATTGGTCCTTATGGGAACAAGCTTATCAAGCTTGTTCCATTAATAGGTCATGAAGTATGTTCTGGGGTAGAAAAATAAAAAAATAAAATTTGAACAGCAATTTTTGTATATCACAAGTGCAGATTGGCAGATTCGTTAGGTAAACAGTTAACAAAAATAACGCAGACTAGGCCTGAGAAACAGATTTTTAACTTTTTTAGGCTTAACAAGCTGTACTTTTAGATTCCCTTTTTAGGTACCACCCATCTCCTGCTTCAAACACCCAACAGGATGTTAGACAGAGCTCTTCAACAATTAAAACAACAGCAAAAACAAAAATTTCTTCTTTTTTTTTTTAAGTTTTGTGATGGATTCTTTATCCCCCTATGCTAGACCATTGAAAACCATGAATGCTGCTCTACATGGAAAAAATATGAACGTGACAGCAGAGATGGAATTAGATGCAGAATTGGAATACGCATCTTCAAACATGGGTAAACCTGCCAAGGATGGAATACAAGATCAGAATTTATCATTTAAACAGTTCTTTTTGAGATATTCAGGTATAGTATTAATATATTCCAACACAGAGTAACCGTTAACCCTCTGTTATTTATTTATTTATTATTTATTTATTGGTGTTTAAGGTCACATTTCTGCACAATGGCTAATCATGACCATGACAGTTTTACGGGTGGAGGAAGCCAGAGAGAACCACCAAGCAATGGCAAACAACTGTCAGCTCTCCTACATACTAACTCCACACATGCAGGGTTAGCATTGGTTGAAGACAGGTGCACCATTGACGTGCAGTACACCTTAGTACACAACGTCACTGTGCCCCCACATGGACAATGGGGGTGAAGTGTTTTGCCAAAGGTCACAATGCAGTTGAACAGAGGACAGCCTGCACCTCTACCAACTGAGCCACCGTGCCCCCTATTAACCCTCTGTATACCGATGTCAAAATATCAATGTTTCAATCTGCAAATCTTTCATTTAATGTTATCAGTTCAGTCTTGTTTTGGCAGAGCTAGAGATCGAGTTGGCTAAATTCCTTGTTGCCTCATGGGAAAAAAGTACTGCTTGAAATTTTGGTATTTTGACATCAGTGCAGAGGGGGTTAATTGAATAGGCCCCCTACTCAGACAAAAATATTCAGTTAACAGGAGTATTCATTTTATGATAATTTGGTAATTTTGCTAATTCTGGTGAATGGCTGCACGGTATATTGATAAACCGATACATACCGGTAATCAAACCAGTATCAATTGAATACCATTGTAATTATATAAAATATTGGTTTATCGTCATTATTTATTTACCCACAATTTAATTTCCAAGATGTCTTGAGTTTAACTGTAGTCCCGAATGAAAAATATTATCCATTTGCCCAACGAATCAGCGGTACCCACCTGCGTAATATACAAATTGATCAGGTGAAAAAATATTTTAAAAACAATTCAACAAAACCATATCATGTGACCCATTTGCTGAAAAAAAAAATGAATTTGTTAACATTTTCAGAAAATATTACAGTAATGCCCGTATATTGGCGCATTTGCATGCTGTTAAATTTTTAACTGGTAGAGGGCCAAATTATTTTTGGTGGCCCAAATCTGTTCACATGTCTTTACCATGTGGCAGTTTATGGGAGGGTGCCTGAAGGGATTCTTCCATAAATTGTAACAATGCAAATCCATGTAGACGAAATAATTTCATTCAAAGTTAATATGAAGTACATCCACAGAATATGAAGCCTTTAAGTTGTGGCACCTGCACTTCAGAATAAAGCCTAAATATGGACTTCCTTCACTCCACCAGTCAAACTCATTGTATAGTCATAGAGCATTGACCCAACCTACTCCACCCCACCCCCTTCTGTGCCCAAAACAAAAAAATTGTTTACATGAGATAAATCTTCTTCTTTCAGATTACTCCAAGAAAACCGTGAAAGCTATGTCTCTGATGGATCCTGATAAGATAAATTATGATATTCTTTTAGAACTTCTAGAATGGATTGTTCTTGGAGAACATGAGGTTAGTTCCGAATAAGTTTTGTGCCCCTGGATGGAACAGAAGATTTTGAATCTTCATATCCCCAAACTATACAATATGATGGTTGATATAAAAACTATGCTTCACTACACATCTTTAATGACCAAATTGATTAGTGTTGAAATGATTTTTCGACTAGTCGACACCAACGGGATTAGTACTAAACAAATCTATTAACTGATTAGTGAATCACTTGTCGATTAGTCGCTTGAGTGTATTCTCTAAAGCCTTGAAGTTTCCATGTTGTGTAACTTCAAGAAATTTAATTTAATCTTATTAAAATTAATTCAGTGCTTTCGATTTGAGGTGCCCTATCGCACTTGTACTTCTACATTGGAAACAAAAGCTCTCTACAGATTTTCATGCTTTTTCAACACATTCTTGTTTTGGGTAAATGTTGCTGTAATAAGATCGGTCAGAAAACAAAACGTCATATAATGATATTTACTACTGAATGAAGTTTTACAACTTGCATTATGTAGTGTACGTACTGTCCAAACAAATCACACTATTTGGTCACATGATGTATTTAATATTCAATGAGGCTATTGTTTATAGTTTGTCTAGTTTTTCATTAGGGGTTGATTAAGTTATGCAGGTCATGGAACAATCGCGTCATCAGAGTACACTTCAGTAACTTGTTTTCTGCTTTCAAAGTTTTTTTAGCACAATAACAAAGTGCAAAAATTTCTTATTAGACCACAATATACAAGGGAATTTTGGGGGCAGATTTCAATTTAAGCTTAAAAATATTTGACAGAACTGAATATTGGAACTACAAAGATTTATTATTAGACCAATTTATTTTTTGTGGCACCGGTTGTTTGGTCGAAACGACATGGAGACATCAGCTTCCGTAATGTCACGCAGTTAGACCTATTAATTGTATCGTAATATGGAAGCCACTCCAGCCAATGAATTCAGTTAAAACCACAGTTTTGTAGAATTTATTGCTTAGTTTAGCATCTGACATTGCATAACCGACTAGTCGATTAATCGTTGAATACTACCAGGCGATTAGTTGTTCAGTAAAAATACAAATGGCATTCATCGTTTCAACACTAAAATTGATAAGCAATCTCTTAAGATTTGTTGGCTTACAGTCAATAGACTTACTGATGAGTGTACCCGTTTCAAAACCAGTAAAACTTCTAGACTGTACTCTAGACTGTAAATTAAACTCGACCAGTTGCATCCAAGTGGATCTTCTATTAATTGAGATGCCTGCATTTAACGCTGGCACCAAAGACCAATATAACTAATCGGATGTCAAGGCAAATGATCCATGAGTTAAATCTCACAATAAACACAGGTGCTATCGACAATTATGAATCAGCACACAAAAGAAAATTCTAAAGTCAGTAATTGTTAATTCTTGCATCTCGGTCTCGTGGCAGGTTGTAAATGTGAACTGACTTACTGGTTGAGTTAATTCTAACCTTTTTGGGGGTTGTCATTAGTTCAGTTGGTATGGTGGCTGAACATTTAGAGCAAGGCAGTTTGGTGCAGCACAACACAATGTGTGGTGAAATGTCTGCTCGATATAGGTAATATAATATATGAAACAATATATGTAAATAAAACCATTCTAATATGCATGTGTTTGGAACAAGCCCAGTGATCTGATTCCTGTTACATCCAATTGTATGGGTTGGACATATGTATAAAGTCATGACATGTCCACATTTGTTATACATTACTGAAAAGGAGTCTCTTGGAGACAAAATATAATTTCAATATTAAATATGCATTATGTAGAAAATATTTGAAGAATGATAGTGTTATTGAATGCATGGATAAGTTCAAATGCTGATCAACATATATCACAATAACAAGGGTCTTCAACATGTAAATTAACGAAATAACAAAAATGGTTGTTTAATTGGAATTGGATCTAAAAAACAATTCTGTAAAAATATACTGATTGTTAACAGAAATAATAAGTTAGGGTTTATTTCCTTACCATACAATTTTTGTTACATTTTTTTTTCATAGGTGTTTTTTCTATAGGATTTTTTCCATTAGGGTTTTTTTCCTGTGCTTGTTTTTCGTGGTATCTAAATATTTTTGAACTGACTGTTTTTAAATGAAATTTTGCAGCATCCAGAGAATGGTGCCATATTAATTTTTCTACCAGGATTTGCTGAAATCCAGAATTTATTTGAAATGTTACAAACACATCATGAATTTGGAAGGAATAATAGAGCCAGGTAAGAGTCAGCTCAGAACTGTTACTTTACATCTGATTTTAATGCATACAACACAGTGCACATCATCCAACTAAACCATGTTAATTGAATAGCCACCTTCGTTTGGAAAAATATTCAGTTATAAACAGGAGAATACAATTAATACAAACTGGATCATTTCCTTATCTTCTGATGATATTGTGAGCAATGAGTTGTGGGAGGTATACTGTAATAATCTTGTCTGTCCATCCATCCATCCATCCATCCATCCATCCATCCATCTGTTTGTAGACATAATTTTGTCTGGAGATTTGCTCTGACGTTTATGGACCAATCTGCTCAAAACTTGGTAGGAATGTCCACCACCATGGGAACCTGTGCACCTGCAATTATAGTTCCGGTCAGATTCTTTTTTGCCAGAATTATGCCCTTTTGAAATAGCAGCCATATAGGCCTGAATTTTGTCCGGAGATTTTCTCAGATGTTTATTGGTTGTTTCTTTGAAACTTAGTATGGATGTTCACTACCATGGGAACCTGTGCACCTGCGATTATAGTTTCGATCCACATTGTTTGCCAGAGTTATGCCCCTTTTAATTTTTCATAATCACGGTAGCAGTGGGTATGGACAAGCCCATCTGGGACAGTCACACCTCTAGTTAGATCTTGTTTGACAGAGTTCACTGAGCTCTGTCAAACAAGATATAATAGATAACATTAGAGATGGACAATTAACCTATTTTTCAGTTTGGTTTTGGTTTTGTTCCCCAAACCAAAAACTGAACCCTCATGATTGCAAAATACCATGATTTTGGTAATTTGCCATTTTCCCAACTACAGGTGTTATTTTGACGCTGGATCACATTGATAGCTGAATCAATATACCAGGAGATGCTTGAATCAATACACCAGGGGATGCTTTTAGTTGAAAAAAAAGAAGAAAATAATCCAAAGCAGTTCACAAATAAGAGCTTGGATTACGTAAAACAGGTTTAATGTGACCTGTTTTTGTTTTTAATTGAATATGTTGAAAATAACTGACATGTAATACCAGACTGAACCAAGCTTGATGACCACATTTTTTGCTGTCACTAACTGTAGCCATAATCCATTTTGGCTTGTTCAAATATCTCTTTCCAACAAATGGGTCATCAAACCTTATTTAGAATATTTTTGAAAATGAATAATTCATATTTAAAATCAATATTAAGGGGGATTAACTGATGTTAGATTGAAAGTCAGTTCATATAAATGTGAAAACATATTCTATTTCCTCAAATTTCAACATATTAATCTTCGTGAAAAAAAATCATTGTTTGATTTGATTCTGACTTTGTATTTATCGTTTTGCTGCCACACAGTTCATAAATAGAGCCAATCAAATGGTTCACTTAGCAAAAGAAGAGTGAATTGTCTGCTAATTTTCTGTATAAGCAATGCAGCAGTTCTATTGGCGAGGAGCAACCTCTAAGCATGCTTCCTTTCAAGTTCTTGTTCCTTTGTATGTTTTGAATAAAAAACAATGAAACTGTTTAATAAATAAAACATGCATCAGCTTTACCATCAAGCTTTTCACCCCTTTAAAGCATGCTTTGTTTTGTTTGTGCAAATTAAAGAACCATTCTAATCAAATATCAGTAAGGCCTGTAAAAAATAATTTCTTATTCCTCAAGCAATTTTCCCTCAATTTTATGATGAGGGAGGGAAGCATCTTTTTTTTCTTTTGTTTATTTACAAAACAGTTCTGAAAATAGTTGGAATCAGAAATTTATCTACATGCTCTATTACATGGCAAACCAATGTTTTAGCATTGAAAATTTCCCATAATGTAGTTGAAAATTATCCAACTTTATCTTGTTTGACAGAGCTCTATGAGCTCTGTCAAACAAGATATAGTTGGTTAAATATTTGTCCTACAAGTCCAAAAAATAGCCTAATGTTTGCCAGTAATGAGCCGGTGTGTAACCAGTCAAGCCGCATGCATTTGACACATTGCTCTTCAAAATTGTGGACGTTTCGCCACCAGAATTGATCGTTTTGTCCATACCACAAATCAATAGTTAATAGTTTGTGATTTTCCCCCATACTGCCATAGTCTCTGGCCAAATTTTTTTTCCTGCCCCTCCCTCCCACTCAGTGCACACTCACATACAAACATAATGTGTTATGGAATAACTGAAGGCTGAAGGCTGAATACTGAACCCAAATCATGGTTTTTCATAGAAAAATACCAATACCGACACCAAACTCAAAATATTAATACCGCCCATCTCTAGAAAAAATGCCTATATTAGAATGTATTGAGGTAAAAAAAATGTCTATTAGAGAGAGAAATTCAGTAGTTGTCAGAGTAAATCTTCGACAGATTACTAGATTTTCTATTCAATTAACAGGAGTTGACTCTACAACTTGTAGTTAACAGGTCAAATTTATATTAAAGGTATGGTAAATGGTTTGGTGTTTGAAAGTCATATGCAATTAACAGGAACATTCAATTAAGATATATCCAATTAAGTCAGCTCCTGTATTTCATTTGTAATATTAGAATTCTTTGAAACAGATGGTTTATCATCTATTTATATTTTGAAACATTACCATAAATGCAAAATATCATTGCCAAATTATCCCCCGCCAAAACAAAATTTTGCAGGGGATATAAAAATGGGTTCCATCCATCCATTTGTTCGTCTTGCTGTCCATCCAACCATTTGTCTGTCCATCCATTCATCCGTCCATCAGTAACAACTTTGAACCTTCATATCTCAGTCAGTGCATGTTGGATTTAAATGATCTTTGGTATGCTGATAGACCACCATAGGGGAAAGGATATTCACAAGTAACAGGTTTTGTCTATTTTTTTTTCTAAGTGTTATGGGCCTTCTGCTTTTTTTCAACTTAGAAACCTTTGGTGGTGGATACTGGCGGTGTTGTACCTTGTTTAATTTGAACATTGATCTGAAAGTCTAAGCAGAAGTTGCATGCTGGACCATTTATTCAAATACAGTAAATTAGAACAAAGTCCGAATTGGTCCTTTATTGGATTAAAATAAGCATGATATGAACTTGGACAGTTACTTTCCTTTTCTAGCTACAGTGGACCCTGTTAATTGAATAGTCTCTGTGTCAGTGCAAAATATTCATCTGACATCAATATCCAGTTAAACAGAATAGGGTTATGTTCCAATGCTTTGATCATAAGTTCTGTATTTATTGTTATATATCTTGTTTAATGGAGCTTATTTATGGAGCTCTGTCAAACAAGATATAAGAGATTAACACTTTACCTTCCGAATCAGTTGCATATATCTGCGTAATTTACAAAGGAAACAGTAAAAAAACAATATTTTTGCAAAATTTCAAGAAAACCATATCATGTGATCCCTCATTGGAACCAGCTTGTGGAGCTCGTTCCAACGAGGTGTTGGGGTGGGGGGGGGGGGGGAGGGAGGGGTCACATGATATAGTTTTGTTGAAGTGTTTTTATAAAATTAAAAAAAAATAATAATTATAATAATAAATTTTGATATCCTGTGCGTTGGGTAAAAGGTTAAATACTTTTTTTGTAAGTACATAAACCAGAGAGTTCTTTAATGCTTGGGAATTTTATCGTTTGTTAGTATAATTTTTTAGAACGTCATTTTATTTTTTATTCATTTGACAGAGATTTAATTAACAGGTCAAATAATCTGTACCATACTTACGGTAACTGATTGGGTGTTTGGAAGTTATATGCAATTAGCAGGGCTATTCAATGAAACAAGATCCAGTTCAGTGTGACCCACTGTATCTATATTTCTTGAAACATTTTTTGCTTCATTATTCCCCTGTGGAAATACCTGGAAGTGGCAGAGTGCTAGTTTACTGTGGCAAACAAGTTTTACCATCAAAATAGGTAACCAATGCCTCTATAGTGAACAGCATTGATATAGAATTTTAGCTTAACCCTTTACCCAACGTAACGGCCAAAACCGGCCAGCACTATTCTCAAAAATCGCCTATTAATTTTAATTATTTTTTCATTTTTTGTTTCAAAAACATAGGTTATGACCCCTCATTGGAACGAGCTCATTCCAATGAGGGATCATAACCTATGTTTTTGAGACAAAAAATAAAAAAAAATAGTTATTCAAGAATTTTTTTTGCAAGTGTCGTCTGCTTTTCATGTTAGGTAAAGGGTTAACTAGACTTTATATTTGTGTTGCAGGCTACAGCCATCAATGCAGTAAGTGACCTCAAACACCTATAAATATTAAATCATAATAATAATATGCTTCATTATATTTATATTCATCTTACAACTTTTGCAGGTATAAGATAATTCCCCTTCATTCAACTTTATCGAGTGAAGACCAGCATGCTGTGTTTCGGTAAGTATATATATTTATGAGAACTGTATAGATGTTTTGTTGTTTGTCAAAGAGCACACTGCTGGGCAGTAATATAACCAACTGTCTTAAGTTTTTATGGTGTTCTTTTAACCTTTCCCCCACCCCACCACCACCCCTTGTAATTTTGAACAAGTTCATGTATCTACAGTACTGTTTTTCATTTTTAAACCTTTACCCAGCATGAAAGGTAGACAGCACTTGCGAATAAAATTCTTGAATGACTAAAGTTTTTCATATTTGGATCAAAAACATTGCTTATGACCCCTCATTGGAAAGAGCTAAATAAGCTTCTTCCAGTGAGAGGTTCAACTATGTTTTTGAGACAAAAAAAGAATAATGAAAATTGAATGGCAATTTTTGTGAATATCGCTGGCCAGTTTTGGCAGTTACGTTGAGTAAAAGGTTAAAGAATTGTACAGTTGCCAACAATTTTGCTGTCCCCAAATCAAGTAAACATAATAATTATGTGACTGTGCAATGGTTTTTTATCAAGCCCTAGTTGGTGGTAGTATTAGGTAATCAAGACATGGCTATAAATCTCTTTTAATGTACACTGAAAATGAAGCCTTTGTGCTGAGGCTCTTGTTCATGGTTCTTAAGATGCCTTGAATTTCTTAAAGTTCTGGAATTTAGAAATCTCTTGCCAAGAACCTGGAAAGTCCATAAATATTGGAACCTTGAAAACCCTTGAAAAATGAGAAAACAGTCTCTCTACGGAGTTCCATTGTAACAATATTCAGCTTACGTAAGAGTGAGATGAATATTACTGGAATGAATCTTCTTTGCTCAATAGAATATCTGCCTAGAATGAGATACATGAATAAGATTGAGGATATGGCATTAAAATAGAAAATAATGAGTGCAAATTCTTCAAACTTATATATTATAAACATTGCTCAGATTGAACTTGACTATACCAAATTATTATGCCTCACGTCTATGCGTGATTGGTTAATGTGACACATTCTAAAAGCCATAGTACTGGAGTTTTTGGACAAAAATGGGTACTATCGGAACGTTCTTTCCTGGAGACATGAGAACATAGAAAATGTAAGCCCCACTTCTATTGATCAGCGTCGATTACGCATGCTCTGATTGGAATTTCTCAACACCAAATGCTGACGCCGTGTCTGTTTAACTTTTTTTCGTCACCGATAGACAATTTAAATGCAAACAATGAATTCAAAAGAATCAGAAATATTAAAAACTCACATGTTGTTAACCACTTTAGTGAATCATGAATGTGACTTCAATCAATCATATTTCCACAAGTTTAGTATAAGGATTTCCTTGAGTCTCCGCCACAAGTTCCAAATAAATTCTTTCACTCCTCTCAATTCTGACAACTGTTGTCGTCCGAGAAACATGAATTTATATTCCATTATACCACTTATCACGCAAGCATTAATAATGAATTTTTACATGAACAGCATGATGCAGCTGTAAACACTGACATTTGGTGATATAGAAACTCCCAAAGCGACGGCACTTGTAACAAGTCATTTTTGAATTTGGTGATCTGGAAACTCCAAAAGAGACATCATTTGTTTGAAATGACATCATTGAAAGCATGTTTCTGGATTTGACTACATTGTTACAAGATTGATGGCATTTTGCAGTTAACGCTTAACTATGAATGCTATTTTTGGTTCGGCATAATAAAATAATTAGAACGTTTCTTTTCATGTTCTATCGGTCGATATTCAGAAATCACACAAACTCAGGTACTATCAACTGATAGAACATGAAAAGAAACATTCTAATATTATAAGAGTGGTCCTCAAGGAAATATAGTCCACAAGCTAGAAGCATGCTAGAAGCACGTGGACTACTCTTCCTGTGTTTTGGCATAGTCACTGACAAGCCATGCAATAGTGATTACATTTTATCTAACAATCATATACATTTTGGCTTGAAAACCATGAGAAACAGTACGTATCACATAATGTGTTCCGATTCCGTATCATATAGACGACGCATTCTGACTCTGTATCATATAGACGACTCGTTTCCGGGAATGCAACGGGCTGTCATAACACTAGCATGAATACATTCTATGTGCGTTTCAGTGATCGACTCAGCTGATCGCCTTCAAGTTAAAACAAAATTCAAAATTCCTTACAATTAGCGACAGAACTATTAATAGCCAATGAACACCCCCCCCCCCACCCCCCCACACACACACACACACATACACAATAAATAGAAAAAGCACAATTAACCCCCTGCACACTGATGTCGACAAATCTAAAAGTTATGGGTCCAAATTTTTCCCATAATGCAACTAGAAATTTAACCAATTCAATCTTGTTTGACAGAGCTCATTGAGCTCTGTCAGACAAGTTTGAATTGGTTAAATTCCCAGTTGCATTATGGGAAAAAATGGCTACTTGAAATTTAGATATTTTGACATCAGAGTGAAGAGAGTCAAATATTACACACTTGTAAATTCAAACTTATCTTCACAGGAAGTGACATTGAGAGTGAATGTCACTTCCTATGATGATACACTTGAATTCCCATTCTGGACACCACCTCGAATCTGATACAAATCACAGGACATGCACATTACCATGATAATCTGTATATATTGAACAAACCAATGAAGAATATTGCTACCCATCGGGATTCCAATTCTAAATACTCTGCCTATTGTCAAGGACGATGTTCTACAGTACGTGGAGAGTGGATTGTGAATAAATCACCTATACAGTGGAGTTATCACCCAAAGTATCACTTTCAAATTCTGTACATATGGACAAAAAACACAAGCAATGTTTCAGCCAATGGACCTCTGGGTTTTCCAGAGGTCCATTGGCTGGAACTTTGCTTGTGATGGTTCTGCTTTGCAACAAATTTGCAGCTATTGCTCGGGTGAAATCTCTACTCTGTGGGTGATTTAATGATAATACACTCTCCACGTATTGTAGACAAGCATTTTCATTCTTGAACTTAGAAATAACAAAACAGAATTCCAGAAAAATCCTTCAAAAGGTGTGTCAGTCAAATGTCCTAGAATATTCCAGCTATTTTTAGAAAGTGTATGGTGCACAGGGATAGTTCATGGTTATTTTTAGAACCTTTTAGTGATCAGTAAAACTATCAGAATAGTAGAGTACCTGTCAGCCAATCAGAGAAAGGAAAAGTCACATAAGATCTATTCATGTAACTATACATAGCTTTGCTCCTGAAAATCCTTGGATTTCTCATTTCTGACCTCTTGGAAAGTTATTGCAAAAGTTTTAGAAACTCCATGAATTGACCACTCACCAATATGCAGGAATCCTGATGTTCGAAAACTGACCAGAGTTAGAATTTTGCCTTCAAGAATTAAACTGAATTAGGAATATAAATAGTGGACATCTATAGAATTAAAAAATAAACTAAATACAGTAGACCCCTGTTAATTGAATAGACACTTTCCTGTATTATACAGATAACTGGGAATTTATTCTATTATATTTTTTTTGACAGTGCTCTTAGAACTCTGTCAAACAAGATATAGTCGATTAAATGGCTGTTTTTGATGTACTGTTGCCAAATAGAGGTCAAAAAGCAAGAGAAATTTGGTGATTGTCGGAGGAATTTTCATAAGTAGCTTTGCCATATGTGAACATTTGTGTTTCCTTGTACCCATGATTGAAATAATTTTGTTATCTATTCAAGAACCAGAGATTTTTATTTTATTGTATGTACTCTACCTATTGATTTCATTCAAAATAGAATTTAAGAGCTGTAACAAGAACAGAAACAACAGTATGCGACATCACACAAGCTGCGAGGAAAACCTTGTTTTGTTTGGGTGAGGGAGCGGATCCCTCAATTTTGAATTGAAATCTGAATGTGACAGATGAAATGTCACTTGAAATTGAAATTTTCAGAAAGAAAAGCACAGTAGAGTCCAAAGCCAATGTCAGAAGTAATAGCTGAGTACTGTTTCTTTAAATTCTTAGTTTATAGATGTAGAATCCTAAATATTTTTATACTGTACCAATGACCCAGACTTAGCTGGTGCTAACTCTTAAATTCTAGGGCCAAACACAAATTTTACCCCCCAATCCCCCAAATTTGCATCTAAAACTGAAAATTACATGTCCTATATGGTCCTCCATACCTTTCCTCCACTGCGCATGCGCAGTGTCAAGGAGGTCTCGAAATTGGCGCCAAAAGTCATTCTTTGTTTGGCCCTTCATCAGTTCACATCTGACTGATATTTGTGCTTGTAAATCTCAGTTTAAATGATGCCAGACACATAAATATGAGAGAAATGGTGGATCTAAAGAGGAAATAGAAGGATGAGAGGAAAATTCAGTGGTAGGAAATAATCAGGGCTGTAACTTAAAATTTTTTAATGAAATTATGATTACAACAGGCATGAGCCTGTTGTAATCATTCTTGCTATGAAAGTTCCACTGCTTGATCAGTGTTGCCTCTCTCCTTTTCCTTTATTCCCCCCTGACTATTCTCCCATGCTTTTGGCATATTTTGTGTAATAATTATTACTAAAATTTCTTGGGAGTTTTGGCTTCGTAACAGAATGAATTTCTGTTCTTTTCCCCATGTTGACGTCCTCACCCTTAGGTGTTTAGGCGTTGTGATCTGCATCTACCATCTGATGTTCTGCAGTTTCTTCTATGGAAATCTCTGTTTTGCATCAGATAGTGTTTAAATTGGTAACTGATTTCGGGCCATGTTTATCAGTGCCTGGAGTCATGTTTCCGGTTTTTGTACAACTTCTTGTTTACATTGACAACGGTTACTGCTGATAGTGATTTCTTGTCTTTACATTAGTTTAGACATAGCAAGATACATTAATATTGTATGTAAGTGTTGCATTAATTTTTTGAAATGTTTTAAAAATTTTTGTCCACACTTAGGCTTTTTTGGGATCCATTTGGGCTCGGTATTCCCATTGGGAACTTGGGCTCTTCTGAAAAATTTTTTCAAAAAATTTTTTTTTTTGAAAATTATTTTCTTTCAAAGATTATAATGGATTATGTTATATTATGTATCTTTATTTCAAGGGGTAGTGCGACTAATATGACTGTGTATTTTTTATTGATGAAAAAATTTTTATTTATAATGCGAGGATATCTTCCTCTAATTCTCAGGTTCAATGTATTTGCACTAATTCCTGATCTGTGTGTGTTGATTGAAATGACAACGTTGGAGGCGTGTGTCACGATATTGTGTTTGTGGGGAGGGGTCCATGCCGGTCCTCTCTCCGTAGGGTCACTCTATATTATCATTTTATTTTTCAGAATTCAGAGTGATGTTTTCGTGATGTCTTCAACAAGTGTGTCTCTGTCATTGCAGTGTTAGGGCTAGCGGCTAAGTGCTCAGGGTAATACGACAATTGCCGAAGAGGTCCCTAATAGGATCGAAGGCATTGATCGTCCACTAGTCCGCCCGGTGTAGCGACCATTCATCGAATGGCTCGGCAGCCGGGTTTGTCCGTTACGGTTCTGGGAAGCAGTGTGGGTGATGCGAACACTATAAACTTGGAACTTGCACACCCAGCAACGACGAATCCGAGAATAGTACGGAGGAAGCCTGTCAGTCTAGTAGCTAGATCGTCCAGGTCTATCCGGACCGCGAGCGAGAGAGGCCCCCCTCTCTCTTACAACTACATTTGAGCCGCAATGTTGTTGAATGTTTGTTTTTTAGTCGGAACATACGTCCAATCCTCCTGTTCGGGACGTTCCGTCACATACACAGTACGAACTGGCTGTGTTATGGGCTTCCTCATCCTCATGTCAACACACACCACTGCACCTTGGCTTGTGACCACAGAGTTTCAGGGGACGTTCGCATATTATATAAATGCAGAAATGAACGTTCCTAGAGCTCCTGCTTTGCCGACCAGGGAATATTGTCGACCAGGTTACTTCATCTGTTAGCCAAGGATATGAGGTCTTTCCTGATGGGACGTTCGCATATTATATAAATGCAGGAATGAACGTCCCTGGAGCTGCCAATGGATATTATGTAAGTCACGGCTCCACAGGCCTCATTCAGGAATAAGAATGCGGTGATTTTCTGTGCTGTCTTCAAAAAGTGTGCTTCTGTCGTCACAGTCAAATGAAGAGCTAGCGGATAAGTGCTCATGATATTACGTTAATTGCCTAGGAGGCCCCAAGTAGGATTGACGGCTTTGGCGTCCGCTAGCTCGTCCGGTGTAGCGTCCATTCATCGAATGGTTCGGTAACCGGGTTCGTCCATTGCGGTCCAGGAAGGAGATTTGGATGATGTGAGCACTATAAATATACTACGTGCACACCCAGTGACGATGGATATGAGGAGGGTACGGAGGAAGCCTTTAAGTCCGGTTCCTATCTCGCCCAGGTCCACCCGGGCTGCGAGTGAGAGAGGTCCCTCTCTCGTACAACAACATCTGAGAACAGATGTTGTGGTACAAATGTTTCTCATTTGGAGCATACGTCCACCGCTCGGGACGCTCCGTTATATAGACAGTCCGGAGAGACTGCTCTGATGGCTTCCTCAGCCTCATGGCAGCGCACACGACCGCACCTTGACTACGTGACCACTGTTATCTAGCCAGTCTCGCCGACCAAGGATTTCACGGTGACCAGGTCACGCCATCCGGTAGTCAGGAATACGAGGCCTATAGACTCCGGACGTTCGCATACGAAATATGCAGGAGTTAACGTCCAGGGAGCTTTCAGCATCTAAGTAACGTAAGACCGCTGCTCCACAGGTCGCGGACGTGCTATTATAAATAGCACAAATTATCGCAGCATCCCAGCAGATGACAGAATCTCTGTCGGATCAGGATTTATCCGACGACCCTGGGTCGGTACGCTCCGCTGAAGCATCAGGTACGGACGACCAAGAATTTCAAGTGGTCCGACAGCATGGCAAAGGGATACCGAGGAGTTGGTTTTTTCCCTTTCGGAACAACATAAAGTTGCCGTAGATATCATCCGGCATTATCTTTCAGAAGTTGTTCTGTCGGACCAAAAGGCTGCGATGCCGGATAAGAAACTGTTAGCGTCACTGGACACGGAATAATTTTATCAGTTTAGGGACATCGTCCCTGAGTTTCCGACACAGTCCAATAATGTCTCAAGAACATTTGAACTATTGTAGGACGCTATATATAAGCTTGTTACCAAAATGAGCAAGTCAGGTTTCTTATCGGCGAATGCTCTACATCTGCCTTTCATCAATTCAAGGAATAATTTCGAAACGGCAGGACAGGGCATACCGAGAGTTCCTCTGCGTCTAGACGATCAGGCCGAAGATCTAGAATGATCTATACCGTCGTCTATGTCAATTTCAACCGCGATGTTGGAAACGACAATAATGTCTAACAGAGTTATCTTAGATGCATTATCGTACGCAGATCACCTTACTAAAGCGTTTTCATTACGCCTTGAAGGGAAAGAATTCCAGGATGCACTATCTTCCTTAAGAGTTCTTTCAAGGGCAATAGCTTATTCCACGTATAACTCCGCCCTTTCAGTGGCAAGCCTGGAGTTGGTTAGACGTGGCGCGGTCCTAGCTACATCCACGCGCATGGATGGTAAGGTGAAAAACTCTCTCAGAGTTGCTTCGGTCTCTGGAGAGCTTCTCTTCGACGGCAAGCTTTCAGCAATCTATGATCAGATAACTAAGTAAGCTTCGGATTCTCTGCTGTTCAAGTCCGCTTCTAAAAAGTCGGATACAGCAGAAAAGAGTATGACAGGCACTTCTGGGACAAGTACGCCCAAGAGAAGTTCCTATAGAGGTTCCTATGCATCCTCTAGGTCTTATTCTAGAGACCGTCAAGGCAGCGACTCACGTGGGGGACGTTATTCTGGCCGAGATAACCGGTCAGACGTCCCTAGGTCGACGGGGCGAGGTGCGGGTCGTGGAGGACGTAGTTTCTCCTTCCGCAAGCCTCGCAGGTCCAGGAGGTGATGGTATGAACCTCTATCGTGTTCCGGTAGGCGGAAGATTGTCGAGTTTTATAAACAATTGGGCGTCAATTACGGACGACCCCTGGGTTCGAGGGGTAATTTCGGAAGGACTAAGAATATCCTTCAAACAAAAGCCTCCATTAACTCGGAGTCCAAAATGGACACAGCTTCCGTCAAATCCTCAGAAAAAAGAACGCGGTAGAGGTCGTAGAAGACCAGGAATCACCGGGTTTCTACAGCCATCTGTTTCTGGTTCCTAAACAAGACGGCTCGTTCCGTCCAGTCATAGATCTGAGCTGGATAAACAAGCTGATCGTCGCTCCGAAGTTCTATATGGAGACAATTTGATCAGTCAGAGTGAGTATTCGGGTGAACGACTATGCTACAAGCATAGATCTCAAGGATGCGTACTTTCACGTCATGGTACATCCGACATTCAGAAAGTATCTACGCTTCGCAGTCCTAGGAGTTGTATATCAGTTCCGAGCGATGTGCTTCGCTTTGAACCTAGCGCCCTGGGCTTTCACTCGAATAATGAACTCGGTAATGATACATTTCCGAGCTCATTCGTCTGCGGTAACGACATTCTTCAGAGGTACGGCAACGAGTTAACGCTTCAGAACGATGTGCAGAATCTGCTTCTATTACTCCGACGTCTCGGTTTTATAATAAACGAGGAGAAGTCAGATCTGGTGCCGTCCAAGTCATTCACTCATCTGGGAATGAGCTTCGAGACGCACAACAATCTCGTTCGTCTGCCGTTAACCAGAGTGAAATTAATCAGTTGTTATGCTTGCTATTGTCTTCACTCAGACAAAGTTACAGCGAGAGAATTCATCAGACTGATAGGGTTGTGCTGCCGCGGATTTTATTCCAATGGGGCGGCTACGCACTTGTCCTCTCCAAATCTTTTTGACTCAAAAAGAACAGAGTTGGAGGGTGAAGATTCTTTTGCTCGTTACGTACATCCTCTTGTAAGTCAAGTGAAACAGATTCAGACTTGGGCAGATATTCAGTGGTTTATTCAGGGAAATAACTTCCACTGCTATTGCCGGATCCGAGTTTTACAGTTTTGACGGATGCCAGTTAAATAGGTTGGGACCCAACATTGAGCCCAACGGTTTTTAAGTGCCAGGGTTCTTGGGATCCGTAGTTCCTAATCAAGCACATAAACATCAGGAATTGATGTTATTTTGGCTTGCGTTACGTCATTGCATGAATGTTATCCAGAATGCCCACAGGCAATTCTGTCCGACAATTCGACGGTATAAGCGTATTTTCGGAACTAGGGAGGTACTCATTCCATTCTGTTATTCACTGTAACGGAATGAATCCTTCTGTTGGTACTAGAACATCAAGTTCTCCTATCAGTCCGTCGTATTCCGGGTCGTCTGAATGTATTAGCGGACTTCCTTTCACGAAAGGGCCGCTTGTTGCAGTCAAATGGACTTTAACAACGAGTATTTATATCAGATTTGCTACCTATGAGAGCGGCCAATGATGGACTTTTTTGTGACGCATCTCAACAATCAGTTGCAAGTGTATGTGTCAACATGTTCGGATCCTCGAGCGTTTGCAGTTGACGCTCTATCCATCTCGTGAGACGGGATAATAGGATATGGGTATCCTCCAGCACCGTTGATTCAGCAGATATTGCTTAAGTTAAATAATCTCAATGCAATTCTGTTGGTAGCACCTCTGTCTCCACAAAGACCGGGCATTAATCTATTCAGGTGTCTGTTGTGGCTTATGCTGTGGAAGCTTCCTCCACATTTCGGTCCATTCAATAGCTAGATGGATTCTATTAGCTTTCAGTACTGCTTATGATAATATCTTCAACACAGCAGTCTGCGATTAAGATTTTAGCTCTTGAAGTAAGAGTTCTTTCTACTTCAGAGGCTTATGCCAATAGCGTTGCTATTACAGTTCTAATGACGGCTGCATATTGGTTTTAGCCTTTCACTTGCATGAATTTATACCTCAGAAATAATGAGTCCATTTCTAGAGACCGGCATTGTTTAGGTTCGTTATCTGTTGCTCAGAATGTCATCCACTAAACAGTTGCAACTATAGTTGTTTAGGCTTTTGGTTCCGGCAGTGACTCTGCGCTGCCGCCCTCTTCGCTCTGGGGTATTTGACCCAGGACAAGGGGAAGGGGGGGGGGGGGGGGTGTTCCCTTAGGTCACCTGCTTTATAGTGAAAAGCAAGGGAATACCTCCCCAAGAGTCAGTAATTCTAGTCGGTACTGGGATGACTTTTAAAGTGTAAAGATAATTTTTTTTTTATTTTTACTCATCCATGTATTATTTTTAAGTGTACCTCAGTGTGTAGTATTTGTATATGTCACATATCATGCAGACGTTAATATACAATTATCGGTCACTTTTATTGAATTTAAGAGTATCATTTATCTGGACTACTTTATTTATCAGCTTTCCTTTAAAAATAATTACCATAATGGATTATACTGGAGGTTAATAGACATCAGTGATGTTATTATGCTCAAGTACAGAATGGTGTTGTGTCTTTCTCGTTTTGATGCAGAATAGAAAGATACATGTAAAGCCTATTTCTCCTTTATCCTTGAGGGGATAATTCTGTATATATATAGTTGAGTTATTGGATTGCTTTATGTCCTAGGCCCTCCAACCTTTTTACCATTCAGCTAAGTCTGGGTCATTGGTACAGTATAAAAATGTTAAAAAATTTATAGTAATTTATATATTTTTTATACTTACCAATGACCCAGACGGGGATGGCCCTCCCATGAGTTGGGAACTCATACCTCCCCGCTGAGTACATAACGCTTTTCCAGGCACTGCTTGTAAGAATGACTTTTGGCGCCACTTCGAGACCTCCTTGACACTGCGCATGCGCAGTGGAGGAAAGGTATGGAAGACCATATAGGACATGTAATTTTCGGTTTTAGATGCGGTTTTAGATGCAAATTTTGGGGATTGGGGGGTAAAATTTGTGTTTGGCCCTAGAATTTAAGAGTTAGCACCAGCTAAGACTGGGTCATTGGTAAGTATAAAAAAATATATAAATTACTATAAATTTTTTAACTTTTTTTACTAAAATCTACTAGCTACTGGGAGTAAGAACTGAACTGCACTGAATTATGCTTTTTTTTTTAGCTCGCCTGACTTTCAGTCAGGGGAGCTATAGTGGTCACTCACCATCCGTGAACATGGTGTTTGCGACTTCTCCTCCCAAACGACTGAACCAATTTGTTATGACATTGCATTTTGATTTTGTTCAAATCAAGTTGCCTCGCCCCTCGGTAGGGCCAGGCCCCAAAAAGTGTGCTTCAATCTTAAAAAAATCTTCTCATGAACCAGCAGTAGCAGAGACTTGATATTTGGTGTGCAGCTTCCTTTTGAGGTGTAGACTCAGATTTGTTCAAGTGAAGTTCGAGGAGCTATATTTGCCTTCGTTATGGGAGGGGCAAGAATTTTTGCCCCGCCCAAAATTACTATTTTCCAGACTGAGAGGCTGATTTGAACCAAATATGATATGAGGGCTTATTGGGTCATAAGTACTTAATTTATGCAAAAAAAATGTTCCCATGACCCCAGGGAACCGAAGGAGCTAAAAATAAAAAAATTTAAAACGCCCTTATCTCCAAAACTACCCAGCACTGAGAATTCTTATTTGGTGTGAAGGACCAACAGAATGCAATGGTCCGAAAAAATTGCTATCGATTTTATTATAGGGTACTTTTTCGGGACTTTGAAAACGTGCAGAGTCAGCATTAACACTGTGGGTAATGGGAAAAACATTTAAGACTACTCTTCTCCCAAACCACTGCTTCAAAAGCTTTCAAATTTCACATATAACATCTTTGGAAGATTGTTTCACATGTTTATTCAAATCAAATCCCTGGGGTCTATATTTGGGCTCTCTATGGGAGCCCAAATGTTTAAATTAGTGCAGTATGAGGAATATTCTTTAAAAATCTTCTTCAGATCCACCAATCAGAATCTTTTGATATTTAGTATGCAGCATCCTTGTGGGGGGGGGGGGGGGGGGGGGAGGGGGGAGGGGGATTCAAGTTTGCTCAAGCCAAGTCCCTGGGTTCATATTTGGGCTCACTGTGGGAACCTGAATTTTAACTTCGTTCAAAATGAGGAATTTTCTTTAAAAATCGTCTTCTTCAGATCCAGCAGTCGGAGTGTTTTGATATTTGGTATGCAGCATCCTTGGTTGGGGGGGGGGGGGGGGGGGGGGGGCGGAGGGGGGGAATTCAAGTTTGTTCAAGCTAAGTCCCTGGGTTCATATTTGGACTCTTTTAATCATTCTATCAGGAGAGAAATTTATTTTAATCTTTTCTTGTTGAAGAAAGCCAAGAGAAGGAGTAACAAAGATTGTTATTGCAACCAATATCGCTGAGACATCCATCACTATAGATGATATCATATATGTTGTAGATGCTGGTAAAATGAAAGAAAAGCGGTGAGTTTCAATTAGTAATATTATCTTCACAAACTAATCATTATTTATAATGATATAAATTCTAATTGATATGACTTTTTTTTTTTAACCCTTTACTCAACAGACACAATATCAAAATTTATTAATTTTTATACTGTACCAATGACCCAGACATAGCTGGTGCTAACTCTTAAAAATATAGGGCCAAACACAAATTTTGCCCCCAATCCCCAAAATTTGCATCTAAAACCAAAGAAAACATGTCCTGAATGGCCCTCCATACTTCACCTCTACTGCTCATGCGCAGTGTCAAGGACGTCCCGAAATTGGCACCATTAATCATTCTTTGTTTGGCCCTTCATCAGTTAACATCTGACTGATCTTTGTGCTTGTAAATCTCAGTTTAAATGATGCCAGACACATAAATATTAGTGAAATGGTGATTCTAAGGGGGATATAGAAGGAGGAGAGGAAAAATGAGTGACATAAAATTATCAGGGCTGTAACTTAAAATTTTTTAATGAGATTATGTTAAGTTACCTATTTTCGAGGCAGCAGCCTGTTGTGGTCATTCTTGTTATCAAGTTACACTGCTTGTTCAGTGTTTTCCTCTCTCCCTTTCCTTTAAGTCCCCTCTTGCTATTCTCCCATGCTTTTGGCATATTTTCTGTAATATTATTACTAAAATTTCTTGGGAGTTTTAGCTGGATAACAGAATGAATTCTGTTCTTTTCCCCATGTTTACGTCTTCACCTATGGGTGGTTAGGCGTAGTGTTCTGCATCTACCATCTGATGTTCTGCAGTTTCTTCCCTGGAAGTCTCTGTTTTGCATCAGATAGTGTATTATTGGTAACTGATTTCGGGCCAGGGTGCCTGGAGTCTTGATCTGGTGTTTTTACACTTATTGTTTACATTTCCAACAGCCCTCTGTGTGAGGGGGGATTTCTTGAAAATAATATCTTGATGTTAATTTAATCATAACTAGATACATTATTATTGTTCGTAAGTGTTGCATAAATTGTTTAAAATATGTTTAGAATTTTCGTCCACACTTAGGCTTGGGATCCATTGGGGCTCAACGTTACTTTTCAGAAACTTGGGCTGTTCTGAAAAAATATTTTTTCAAAATTTTTTGATTTCAATTATTTTTTCTATGTTAATGGATCATGTTATTATGTATTTTGATTGTCAGGGGTTGGTGCGAGTACTAGGACTTTGTTTTCTTTTCACAATGAAAGGATATTGTTCAATTGTAATAAGAGGAAATCTTCCTCTGACTTTCATAATCATTGTATAATGTAGTCAGTGTACTCGCACTAACTCCTGTTCCTTATGTGTTAATTTCGATGACAACATGGGAAGCGTGTGTCACGGTATGTTAGTGGGGAATTGGCCATTCCGGTCCTTTCCCCGCAGGGTCACTCTACTTTATCAATCTCTATTTCAGACGATAATGATCAGGGTGATGTATCCGTGATGTCTTCCAAAAGTGTGCCTCCGTCGTCACAATTAATGAAGAGCTAGTGGAAAAGTGCTCATGTAAATACGTCAATTGCCTAAGAGGACCCTAGTAGGTTTGACGGCCATTGACGTCCGCTAGCTCGCCCGGTGTAGCATCCATTCATCGAATGGTTCGGCAGCCGGGTTCGTCCGTTGCGGTCTAGAAGGAGTTTTGGGTGATGCGAGCACTATAAATCAATCAAATGCACACCCAGTGACGGCGGATTAGAGGAGAGATCGGAGGAAGCCTTTTAGTCCGGTTCCTAGCTCATCCAGGTCCATCCGGACTGCGAGCGAGAGAGGCCCCTCTCTCGTACAACAACATCTGGCCCCAGATGTTGTGGTACAAAGTGTTTCGCATTCGGAGCATACGTCCGCCGCTCGGGACGCTCCGATATATAGTCAGTCCGGAGAGACTGTCAATAAGGCTTCCTCATCCTCATGGTAGCTCTTGGCTACGTGACCTCGGATATCCAGTCAGCTTCGCCAATCAGAGAATCATCGGTGACCAGGTCACACCATCCGGTAGCCAGGGACACAAGGCCTGGACACTACGGACGTTCGCATAAGAAAGTGTGCGGGAGTCAACGTACACGGAGCTTCCAGCGGCAAAGCATCGTAAGACCGCTACTGCACAGGCCTCGGTGACGGACGTGCTATCCCAAATAGCACAGCTTATCGCAGCATCCCAGCAACGACAGAATCTCTGTCGCATTATGTATTATCCGACGACGCTGGGTCGGGACGCTCCGCGGAAGCAGGTACGGACGTCCGAGAATTTCATCCGGTCCGACGGGATACCGAAAGGGATTCGGAGGATTTCGAGCTTTCCCTTTCGGAACAACATAAGCTGCTGTGTATGTCACCTGAGTTTATCTTCTAGAGGTTCTTTCGTCGGACCAGAATGCTGCGATGCCGGATAAGAAACTGATAGCGTCGGTGGACACAGGAATTTTTTGGTTCGGTTCAGGGACATCGTCCCTCAGTTCCGACACAGTCCAATAATGTCACACAACTTTCGAATTATTGAACGACGCTATATATATTATTATATGCTTGCTATTAACAAGCATGTCTGGTTTCTTGTTCGCAAAGTTACTGAGATGTCTTTCAAAGTGTGCCTCTGTCGTCATAGTTGATGAAGAGCTAGCGGCAATAAGTGCTCATGGAATACGTCAATCGCCTAAGAGGTCCCTAGTAGGATCGACGGAGTTGACATTCGCTAGCTCACCCGGTGTAGCGTCCATTCATCAAATGGTTCGGCAGTCGGGTTCGTCCGTTGCGGTCTAGGAAGGAGATTTAGGTGATGCGAGCACTATAATAGACTTTAGTACACACCCAGTGACGATGGATTAGAGGACAAGTCGGAGGAAGCCTGTTAGTTCGGTTCCTAGCTCGTCCAGGTCCGTCCGGGCTGTGAGCGAGAGAGGTCGCTCTCTCGTACAACAACATATGGGACTGGATGTTGTGGTACAGACATTTCGCATTCGGAGCATATGTCCGTCGCTTGGGACGCTCCGTTATATTGACAGTCCGAGAGACGGTCGATAATGCTTCCTCATCCTCACAGCAGTGCACATGACCGCACATTGGCTACGTGACCTTGAGTATCCGGCCAGCTTCGTCATTCAGTGATTCCACGGCGAAGAGGTCACGCCATCCGGTAGCCAAGGGACACGAGGCCTATACACTCCGTTCACTCGCATAAGAGAAGTATGCACGGGGTAACGAACACTGAGCTTCCAGCGGCAATGCATAGTAAGACGGCTTCTCCACAGGCCTCAGTGACGGACGTGCTATCCAAAATAGCACAGTTTATCGCAGCATCCCAGCAAACGGCAATTCTCGGTCGGATCAGGAATAATCCGACGGCGCTGGGTCGGTGCGCTCCGCTGTTGCATCAGGTTCGGACGACCGAACACTTTATAGGGTCCGACAGGATGGCGAAAGGGATTCGGACGATTTCGAGCTTTCTCTTTCGGAACAACAGAAGCTGCCATACATTTCTTCCGGCATTATCTTCCAGAGGTTGTTCCGTCGGACTACATTGCTGTGATGCTGGATAAGAGACTAATAGAGTCATTGGACACGGTGTTTTTGATCGGTTCAGGGACATTGTCCCTGACTTACCGACACAGTCCAATAATGTCTTTAGAACATTCGAATTATTTAACGACGCTATATATAAGCTTGCTACCAAGCATGATAGTCTAGTCTCTTGTCCGCAGTGCTCTATTCTGCCTTTTTTCAATTCTAGGAAATAATTTATATCGGCAGAACAGGGCATACCGAGAGTTCATATGCGTCTAGACGGCGGTGCTGAAGACTGGGAATTATCTTTTTCGCCGTCTATGTCAATTCCAACCACGATGTTGGAAACGACAATGTTGTCTAATAGGCTTAACTTAGACGCTTTATCATACGTAGACCACCTTACTGAGGCGTTATCATTACGTCTTCAAGAGAAAGAATTCCAGGATATGATCCTCAATGTGATTTCTTTCAAGGGCAGTAGTTTTTCCACGTATAACTCCGCCCTTCAGTGGCAACCTGGAGTTGGTTAGACGTGACGCAGCCCTAGTTACATCCACGCGCGTGGATAGTAAGGTGAAGAACTCTCTCAGAGTCGCTTCAGTCTCGGAGAAGCTTCTCTTCGACGGCAACTTTTCAGCAATCTATGAATTGCTCGATATACACGTTCTCTTGTCTATCAAGTGTAGCAAGAGATTCAGACTGGGGCAAACTTTCGGTGGTTGACTCAGAGAGGGCCACTGCAGTTGCCGGATCCGAGTTTTATGATTACAAAACAGTCAAACAGGTTGGGTACAATATTGATCCCAACGGATTTGAAGTGCCAGGGTCTTTGGGTTCCGCAGTTTCTAGGCAAGCACTTAACTTCCAGGAAATGATGTTATTTAGGCTTGCACTGTGTCATTGAATGAACATTATTCAGAAACGCATGTCCAAATCCTGTTCGTTAATACGACAGTAGTTGCATATCTCCGGAACCAGGGAGGCACTCATTCGATTCCGTTATTCAATTTAACGGAAAGAATCCTTCTGTTTGTTATAGTACACCAAGTTCTGCTTCGGTCCATCATATTCCGGGTCGTCTGATTGTATTAGCAGACTCCTTTTCATGTAAGAGTCGCTTGTTGCCGTCAGAATGGACTCTCATCAATCAAGTATTCAATCAGATTTGCTATCAATGGGAGCGCCCAGTGATAATTTATTTGCGACACAACTCACTATTCAATTGCAGACGTATGTGTTTCCATGTCCGGATCCCTGAGCTTATGTTGTTAACGCTCTATTGATCTAATAGGACGGAATGATAGGATATGCGTATCCTCCAGCGCTGTTGATTCAGCAAGTATTGCTAAGATAAACATCCACAATACAATTCTGTTGATAGCATCTCTGTCTTCACAGAGACAGTGGGTAAATTTACTCAGGTGTCTACTGTGGGACTTACCGCAAAAACTTCCTCCATGAGAGGATCTTCTTTCGTTGGGGAAATCGTGTCAACTCCATCACAACCCGCAAGGTCTCAACCTTCACGTATTCCGTTGTGTGGTCCTTCTTGCACGGCAAGCATTGTACAGGACGAGTTATGGACACGATTTGTTACTGTAGGAGAACCTCTTCTTCACTATAATATGCGGCTAAAGTGGAGGCTCTTCCGTCGTTGGTGTAGGGATCATTATGTTGATATTTTTGATCCCTCCATACTAGACATTGCAACTTTCTAGTATACTTGTTTGACAAGATCAACTGCAGCCTGTTACTATTAAGGTTATAGGTCTATGTTATCTCATACCTATGCACTCTATAATAGTTTACAATTGAGTCTTATGTCTCTTTATCTAAGTCAGTTAGAAACTTTTCGATAAATAGACCTAGAATCCTTAGATTAAATTCCTATACGGAATTTAGCTTCGGTTCTTATTTAGCTAAGTAATCATTTGAGCCTCTGGAAACAGTAGTTTTCAAATTCTGACCTTTTAAGACAGTTATTCTCTTAGTCTTCTCTTCTACTGAAGAGTCAGTGAGCGTCATGCACTATCGGTGGACGATTCTCACTTTCGTAGTATCGGAAACACTATTTCCTTTACTACTAATGTTGGATTTTTGGTTAAGAATCAGGCTCCTAATAAATATCCGGAACCTTTTGTTATTAAGGTCCTTCCGTCTTTGTACGGGCATAGGCCTTTACTCTGTCCGGTTAGAGTTTACGTATTTATAAACAGATATCAGTTTATTAGTAAGGACGTAAGCTTCTTCTGTCTTTGATGCCTAATAGAAGGACATTACGCTCCATTCTATTGCTAATGGATTCAATTAACTGTCGGTACTGCTTATGGTATATCATTAACTCAGCAGTTTGTGCTTGAGATTTTGGCTCATGAAGTAAGAGCTCTTTCTACATCTTGGGCTTACATTAATAGTGTCGCTATTATAGATTTTATGAAGGCTGCATATTGGGCTCAGCCATCCACATTCATGAATTTTTATCTCAGAAATATTGAGTCCATTTCTGGAGGCCTCCATTGTTAGGTCTATTATCTACTGCTCAGAATGTCATTCACTTAACAGTTGCTACTATAGCTAGGTAGGCTTTCTGTTCCGGCAGTGACTCCGTCCTGCTACCCTCTTCGCTCTGGGCTATTTGACCCAGGGCAAGGAGAAGGGGGGGGGAGGGTGTTCCCTTGGGTCACCTGTTTTATTATGAAAACAAGGGGATACCTCCTCCAGAGTTAGTAATTCTGAGCTGTTACTGGGATGGTTTTTAAGTGATAAGTTTATGTCTTAAAAATTCATTCAAGTCATAGTTTTTAGCTCACCAACTTTAGTTGTGTGAGCTTATGGAATGGCTCGATCGGTCGGCGTCGGCGTCAGCGTCGGCATCAGCGTACGTGTCTAATAATGTTAAAGTTTCTGTTTAGGTCACGTATTCGCCCTATTTCCATATCATGGCTTTTATAATGCTGCTATATGATGATTATTATCATTTTACCATGATTTAACCCCTCATACCCTACATTTTAGACATTTTTCTTGACATTTTTAGTTGCGTTTAGTTTTCTGTTTAGCTCAGAATTTCATGTTTAACTAAGTGTTTAGGTCAGCTGCTGTGCTCCTTCTCTTCCAATGGCACTTATATTCATCATACATGTTCCTCAGTATCATTGTTCCATGATTAACCCCTCATACCCTGCATTTTAAACATTTTTCTTGACATTTTTAGTTGTGTTTAGTTTTCTGTTTAGCTCGGAATTTCATGTTTAACTTAGTGTTTAGGTCAGCTGCTGTGCTCCTTCTCTTCCCATGGCACTTATATTCATCATACATGTTCCTCAGTATCATTGTTCCATGATTAACCCTTTACCCAACGAATCGCCCGCATCCGCCCGCGTAATATGCAAATTCAGCAGTTGAAAAAGTATTATTTTTCGGAAAATGTCAACAAAACCATATCATGTGAAACCTGTTTGAAACGAGCTCGCTGAGCTCGTTCCAAAGAGGGGTCACAAGATATGGTTTTGTTGAAATGTTTTGAAAAAATTTAAAAAATGGTATTTAAAATAATAAATTTTGACATCTACGGCGTTGGGTAAAGGGTTAACCCTTCATACCCTGCATTTTAAACATTTTTCTTGACATTTTTAGTTGCGTTTAGTTTTCTGTTTAGCTCGGAATTTCATGTTTAACTTAGTGTTTAGGTCAGCTGCTGTGCTCCTTCTCTTCCCATGGCAATTATTTTCATCATACATGTTCCTCAGTATCATTGTTCCATGATTAACCCCTCATACCCTGCATTTTAAACATTTTTCTTGAAATTTTTAGTTGCGTTTTGTTTTCTGTTTAGCTCGGAATTTCATGTTTAACTTGATTTTAAGGTCAGCTGCTGTGCTCCTTCTCTTCCCATGGCACTTATATTCATCATACATGTTCCTCAGTATCATTGTTCCATGATTAACCCCTCATACCCTGCATTTTAAACATTTTTCTTGACATTTTTAGTTGCGTTTAGTTTTCTGTTTAGCTCAGAATTTCATGTTTAACTAAGTGTTTAGGTCAGCTGCTGTGCTCCTTTTCTTCCCATGGCACTTATATTCCTCATACATGTTCCTCAGTATCATTGTTCCATGTTTAACCCCCCATACCGTGCATTTTAAACATTTTTCTTGACATTTTTAGTTGCGTTTAGTTTTCTGTTTAGCTAAGAATTTCATGTTTAACTTAGTGTTTTGGTCAGCTGCTGTGCTCCTTCTCTTCCCATGGCACTTATATTCATATATATACATGTTTCTCAGTATCATTGTTCCATGATTAACCCCTCATACCCTGCATTTTAAACGTTTTTCATCACATTTTTATTTGCGTTTAGTTTTGTGTTTCGCTCGGAATTTCATTTTTAACTAAGTGTTTAGGTCAGCTGCTGTGCTCCTTTTCTTCCCATGGCACTTATATTCCACATACATGTTCCTCAGTATCATTGTTCCATGATTAACCCCTCATACCCTGCATTTTAAACATTTTTCTTGACATTTTTAGTTGCATTTAGTTTCTGTTTAGCTCAGAATTTCATGTTTAACTTAGTGTTTAGGTCAGCTGCTGTGCTCCTTCTCTTCCCATGGCACTTATATTCATTATACATGTTTCTCAGTATCATTGTTCCATGATTAACCCCTTATACCCTGCATTTTAAATGTTTTTCATCACATTTTTAGTTGCGTTTAGTTTTCTGTTTAGCTCGGAATTTCATGTTTAACTAAGTGTTTAGGTCAGCTGCTGTGCTCCTTCTCTTCCAATGGCACTTATATTCATCATACATGTTCCTCAGTATCATTGTTCCATGATTAACCCCTCATACCCTGCATTTTAAACATTTTTCTTGACATTTTTAGTTGCGTTTAGTTTTCTGTTTAGCTCAGAATTTCATGCTTAACTTAGTGTTTATGTCAGTTTCTGTGTTTTACTTTTAAGAGGTTGTGTTTAGGTAAGCTTTGTCGCATGTTATGAGCCTGTTTGATACAGTTCTTGTGTTTGCCAAAGTTACTATCAAAGAGGAATGTTGGTGAGCTATAGGGCGTTGGCATCCTTCTTGTTAAAGTATAGCTTTTGAATATATCACGTGTCAAACGGGCGTTATTATACAATCCTCAGACACTTTTAGGGAGTATGAAGAGTCTCTATTCTCTAGACTAACTTTATTTATTGGCTTACTTTAAAAATTATTAGTATAAGGATTATACTGGATATTAATAGAGTACATGAATGTTATGATGCTCAATTATGGAAGGTGTTGTGTCTTTCTAATTTATCATAAATAAGAAAGATACATGTAAGGCCTAATACTCCTTTTCCCCTCGAGGGGATGACTCTATTTTATATAATTGAGCTTATTGGAATTTCCTCTATGTCCTTGGCCCTCCAGCCTTTTTACTATTCAGCTATGTCTGGGTCATTGGTACAGTATAAAAATGTTAAAAAATTTATAGTAATTTATATATTTTTTATACTTACCAATGACCCAGACGGGGATGGCCCTCCCAGGAGTTGGGAACTCATACCTCCCCGCTGAGTACATAGCGCTTACCAGGCACTGGTTATAAGAATGATTAATAGCGCCAATTTCGGGACGTCCTTGACACTGTGCATGCGCAGTAGAGGTGAAGTATGGAGGGCCATTCAGGACATGTTTTCTTTGGTTTTAGATGCAAATTTTGGGGATTGGGGGGCAAAATTTGTGTTTGGCCCTATATTTTTAAGAGTTAGCACCAGCTATGTCTGGGTCATTGGTAAGTATAAAAAATATATAAATTACTATAAATTTTTTAACTTTTAAATACTTGTTTTTCAAATTTTTCACAAAATTTCAACAAAATCATATCATGTCACCCCTCATTGGAACAAGCTCAAAAAAGCTCGTTCCAGTGAGGGGGGGGGGGGGGGGGGGGCGCATGATATGGTTTTGTTGAAATGTTTTGAACAATTTTTTTTTCCAGCTCCTCATTTTGTAACTTATGCGGGGGATACAGATGATTTGTTAGGTAAAGGGTTAATGTACATTATGCATTTTATGTCCCTTACAACATATACTGAGAGAAACTTTGTAGTCATTTTTGATTGAGTTGTATTAACAACCAAGACCTCTTGTTTGGCAATGGTCGGTGTGCAACCGGGTGGGCAACTGGGTGGGTGTCTTGGCATCTTCGCACTGTTAACGCAATAACTTGAACAAACATTCTCCGATTTGACTAATATTTGCCATACAGGTACTTTGCAATAATATCTCAAGTGAATTCGAAAACTGGCCTGGCCTGATTTTCCGTTACAGAGTTATTGGCCTTAATTAGTAAATTTTTATGAATTTTGAGCGCGTTATCACAATAACTTGAACAAACATTATCTGATTTGACTAATATTTGCCATACAGGTCTTTTGTAATAATATCTCAAGCAAGTTCGAAAACTGGCCCTGCCCAATTTTTCTTTACAGAGTTATGGGTCTTAATTAGTCAGTTTTTATGAATTTTGAACTCAGTGCAATAACTTGAACAAATGTTCTCCGATTTAACTAATATTTGCCATACAGGTCTTTTGCAGTATCTCAAGCGAGTTCAAAAACTGGCCCAGCCCGATTTTTTGTTGTTAAGAGTTATGGGCCTTAATTAGTCAATTTGTACAAATTTTTAGCTCGTTAGCACAATAACTTGAGCAAACCGTTCTCCGATTTTACTAAATATTTACCATAGAGGTCTTTTGCAATAATATCTCAAGCGGGTGTGAAAACTCGCCCGGTCTAATTTTTCATTACAGAATTATGAGCCTTAAGTTTTACGAATTCTGAACTTATTAGCATAAAACTTGAGCTAAGGTTCCAGATTTGACAACCAGCATATGATTGATAACCGGACATGCAACACTCTCCAATTGCCATCACAACTTGCCGCCTGCATCTCTGATGCGCACCTCTTGTATTAAGTTTAGTTCATGTTGCATACATTGATGATTCAGTTGGCAGTGTGGAAACTTTTTGGGTCATGTGGTATGTTGTGCTAAAACTACAACTGGGTAGATATGGAATTTGGAAAATGTTCAAAGTTTAGGAAATATGCAAGTAGTTTTCAAGGGCTTGAAAAAATCTTCATTCTTTTTAGCTCAACTTTGGCGAAGCCAAATTTGAGCTTTTGTCATGGCCCGTCGTCCGTCTGTCCATTTGTCCGTCTGTCCATCTGTCCATCTGTCCTTCTGTCCGTACGTCAACAATTGGATACGGCTCGGGCTAGAGGCCGTATTTATGAACCGATCTTTATGAAACTTCTTGGGTACCTTTGCTATGACCCTGGGACGAGAACGAGTGTTTTTGGGTGCGGTCCAAAATTCAAGATGGCCACCAGCTGCCATTTTGTACCGACGTTGCAGAAATCTGTTTTTTGTACAGAACTTCCAAATGAAAGCTCTGATTTGAATAATTTTTTGTATGAATGTTTAGTTCCATGGGATACATCACATATAATACGGGGTTTTTTCTCGTGCGTAAATTGTGCAAATTAAACTAATTTTGATGTTTTTTGGTGTTGCTTTCAGCACTGTAAGTGCAAATGCCAATACGGCTCGGGCTAGAGGCCGTATTTATGAACCGATCTTTACGAAACTTCTTGGGTACCTTTGGTACCACCGTGGGACGAGAACGAGTGTTTTGGGGTCCGGTCCGAAATTCAAGATGGCTGATGGCATCCATTTTGTACAAAATTAGGTGCAATCCGATTTTTGCACAGAACTTCCATATGAAAGCGCTGATTTGAATAATTTTTTGTGTGAATGTTTAGTACCATAGGATACATCAGATATAATACAGGTTTTTTTCTCGTGCAGAAATTATGCAAATTAGATGAACTTTAATTTTTTCATTGCGACTTACACACAGTAAGTACACATGTCAATACGGCTCGGGCTAGAGTCTGTATTTATGAACTGATCTTCACGAAATGTCTTGGGTACCTTTGTTATCACCTTGGGATGAGAACTAGTGTTTCTGGGTGTGGTCTAAAATTCAAGATGGCTGCCAGTGGCCATTTTGTACCGAAATTAGGTCTAATCAGTTTTTTGTACACAACTTCTATACGGCTCAGACTAGAGGCCATATTTATGAACCAATCTTTCCGAAACTTCTTGGGTATTTTTGTTATCACCGTGGGATGAGAGCGAGTGTTTTTGGGTGTGGTCCAAAATTCAAGATGGCCACCAGCATCCATTTTGTACCAAAATTAGTGCAATCAGTCTTTTGTACAGAACTTCTGTATGAAAGTTTTGATTTGAATAAATTTTTGAATGAATGTTTAGTAACATGGAATACATCACATATTGTAAGGTTTTTTTTTTTCGTGCAGAAATTATGCAAATTAGATGAACTTTGATTTATTCAGTGCTACTTACACAATGTAAGCACACATGTCAATACGGATCAGGGTAGAGGCTGTATTTATGAACCGATCTTCACAAAACTTCTTGGGTACCTTTGTTATCACCTTGGGCCGTGAATGAGTGTTTCTGGGTGCGGTCCAAAATTCAAGATGGCTGCCAGTGGCCATTTTGTACCAAAATTTGGTCCAATCAGTTTTTTGTCACAAGTTCTATACAGCTCGTATTTATGAACTGATCTTCACAAAACTTCTTGGGTACCTTTGTTTTCACCTTGGGACAGGAACGAGTGTGTTTTGGGGTGCCTTTGTTATCAATGTGCTATGAGAACAAGAGAACAAATATTTTGGGGTTGAGTCAGACCCACTCTGGGACTCAAGGATTTCTTTTCTAGTTTAGCATCTGACTGTAGCCCACCTTTACAATACTTTACCTATACATTTGTTACAGGCAACGGTCAGTATTTATGTGCAGACCGTTACGATACCTTTGTTATCAGGTCATTACCTAGATGTTTGTCATTGCTGTGTCACATACTATACATGTACATGTCTTTGTCTTGACAAGTTGATCTACAGTGTCATTGACACTTTCATTTTAAAACAAACATAAGTACTGAATAACAAACACAAACTTCAAACAAATGGCATTATGTATATTTGATTTCTTGATGAAGCAACTGGAAATCTACATGTTAAACATACAAAGGGAATATTAAAATTTATCATATTTCGCGTCTGTTTTGTTCACTTTAAAACATTTGATATTTTGTTTTCATATTAATCTGTGATAAATAAAGCCTTCCGTCAATTTCATCGGTCAATTTCAGAACTAGACAATTTGATTGGCTGAACAAAATACAACTGGGCCACATTTTCATAATTTGCATCATTAGAGTTGGGAGCTTTCATTGGTCAATTTCAAAACTGGACAATTTGATTGGCTAAACAAAATACAACTGGTTCACATTTACATAATTTCAGTAGGGAGAATTTACATTACCTGTCCTATTTAGGTGGGTTATATTGCATTAATCTTTTACCTCCAAGAAAAACGCCATTCATTTCTTTTGATATTTTCACTTTTTGCTTCCAAAACATATGTTATGACCCCTAATTGGAACGAGCTCGACGAGCTCATTCCAATGAGGGATCATAACCTATGTTTTGGAAGCAAAAAATGAAAATTTTTAGTTATACGAGGATGTTTTTTTCATGTGCCGTCTGCAACTCAAGTTAGGTGATGGTTAAAAAGTCATACTAAGTGGCTAATTTATGCGTGTGTGTGTCATATGATAAATAGAATATGAAATGAGTGTTTTTCTCATACAATATTTATGAAACTCGCCTGGAATTTTCCGTTTGGGCTCGCCAAAAAGGAAATTCTTAGACTCGTTTCATAAATATTAATGAGAAAAACACCCATTCCATATCCTCTTTGTATGGGATAAGAACCAGGAGTAAGCAAGTAAAAGGTTGCATCATAATATTTTTAGATCCCTCACTTATAACTTCTTTGTGGGCATCATTTTCAATGACTTTCTCAGCAGAAAGATGATGAAACCATTATTGATCAATTATTCAATCAATAACTTGTTACCATCCACACATCCATGTCCATTTATCCACCCATCTGTCCATCCATTTATTCATTGGATCAGTTTTTTTTCATTCTTCATTTAGTTGATTTTTTTAATATGAAAGTTAGATTGCTTCAGTAATTTAACCATAACCGGTCTAATGTACCCAGACAATCCCAGGTCAGTCTTTTAGTTTGTTCTATTAACCTTTTACCTAACATGAAAAGCAGACGAAACTTGCAAACAAAATTCTTGAATAACTAATTTTTTTCATTTTTTGTCTCAAAAACATAGGTTATGACCCCTCATTGGAACGAGCTCGTTCCAGTGAGGGGTCATAACCTATGTTTTTGAGACAAAAAATGAAAAAAATAATGAAAATTAATTGGCGATTTTTGAGAATAGCACTGGCCGGTTTTGGCCGTTACGTTAGGTAAAGGGTTAAACTGGTCACAGATTTCAAGTTATTGAATATGGACCCACCGAGCCAAGCATGGAATAATCACACTCCTCATTTTGAATTTGCGAGAGTGAAAAATTCGGGAGAGTGTTTTTAAACCCTTACCTAACTTGACAGCCCAAACTGGCCAGCACTAGACACAAAAAAGACCATACAAAGTTTGTTGTTATTTTTTTCATTTTTGCTCTAAAACATAGCTTATGTCCCCTCATTGGAAACAAGCTCATTGAGCTTGTTCCAATCAGGTGTCATAAGCTATGTTTTAAGCCAAAAATAAAAGAATTTAGTTTTGCGAGATAATGTTTTACAAGTATCGTCTCCAAGTTGGATCAAGTAATGGGTGATTGAAATGCAATATAACTTGATGTTCAGACATAATTTCTACACTCCTTATGAAGGCGAGTGATTAATTGCACCCCTAGTGAAATGTTTAGGAGAGTAATGGCGAGTGAGAGTGATCACTCTCCTTTCCCATCAGTCCCTGTTGACCTTATGCTTTCAAGAAGGTTTGTTACATTTATCGCATACATAAAAGTTCTATTCAAATATATAACAAAATGAGCAACAACACGATGGGGAATTAGAATAATTACGTTTTATTATAATTTCTTTATGAAATCCTCTTATTTTCAGTTCAACCACCAAAGTCCATTTCTTGCTTGTTGTCTTCAGTTAATGCTCATTAACATAACCACACAGATAAAGAGCTCATCTCCATTAGCCTCATATTAATGTCTCTGTAAAATAAAACATGATTACTTAGTGTTCAACAACACAAGTAAACAAGGATTATGGTACTGCCAAATGAACACAAACAACAGCACTGTCACACAGAGTCAAATGATATTGCCAAAACAATAAAACTGATACATAGAAATCACAGAGATGGCACTGTAATACCAATATGGTACTGCCACACAAAAAGGTATAAAAGGGGCTGGCATGGGAAATTGAATCCCCTCTGATGAATTCAAATTAGAAGTAAACTGGTCAGGCACTAAAAATATATATAAGGGCATAGAAACTGAGTTGGACTCCCCTGCTCATTTAGAGAATTTTTTATTGTTGTTCTATTCAACTATTCATATGTATGTTATACATGAAGCTTAACAGAGTAAGCCACAATTATGAATAGTTTAGATCACAAACTTTGGTACCCTGCATACACAGATTTCACCAGCGAGAAGCAATCTGTGTTGATGTTGTCATATATGACACTATCAGTGCCGTTTTCATTCCTATGGTGAACTCTCTGATTTTTAGCTCAACTTGACAAAGTCAAGCTGAGCTATTGCCATCACTTCTCGTCCATCGGCATATGTACATCCATCAGCATACATATGTCCGTACATATGCACATCCACAATTTCCTTTGGCACACCGCATTTATGATCAGATCGCTTTGAAACTTGGTATGCTTGTTTGGGGTGACCTCTAGATGGGAGCTATTGATTTTCTTCCGTTTCGGTCAAAAAATGTTGCCGTTGGCAACGTTCTATGAACTTAGTTTAGTCAGACCTCAATATTTCCCTTCGGCACTCCCTACAGGGCCCATTTATGATCAGATTGCTTTGAAACATGGTATGCTTGTTTGGGGTGACCTCTAGATGAGAGCTATCGATTTTCTTCCATTTTTGTCTTCCTTTGGCATGCCTCAGAGGGCGCATTCATTATCAGGTTGTTTTGAAACTTTGTATGCTTATTCAGGTTGACAAAGATGGGAGCTATCGATTTGCTTTTCATTTCCATCAAAAACCATTGCTGTTAGCAACAATCTTTGAATTTATTGCATTTGTGCATCAACATTCTTCTTTGACATGGCCAACAGGGCACATTTATCATATGATTCTTTTTATACCCCCACTTCGAAGAAGTGGGGGCTATATAGGAATCGCCCTGTACGTCTGTACATCCGTACGTCCGTCCGTACGTCTTTCCGGACATTAAATTCTTGTGTGCGCAACTCCTACATTTATCAATCAATTTGGACAAAACTTTTCAGACATCATCACTACTAAGTGAACATGCGCATATTCCAAGATTTTTGATCTGCGACAATTTTAACCAGGTTATCTCCCTTTGACTTAGATTTATTGTGTCTTTCCATCCGAACAAATTCTTGTGTGCCCAACTCCTCCTACATTAATGAACCGATTTTGATGAAACCTTTCAAACATCATCTCTACTAAGTGAACATGTGCATATTCCAAACTTTTTAATCTGCGACAATTTTAACCAGGTTATCTCTCTTGAACTTTGATTTAATATGGGTTTCTATGTGAAATTCTTGTGTGCGCAACTCCTCCTACATTTATCAATCAATTTGGACAAAACTTTTCAGACATCATCACTACTAAGTGAACATGCGCATATTCCAAGATTTTTGATCTGCGACAATTTTAACCAGGTTATCTCCCTTTGACTTAGATTTATTATGTCTTTCCGTTCGAACAAATTCTTGTGTGCCCAACTCCTCCTACATTAATGAACCGATTTTGATGAAACCTTTCAAACATCATCTCTACTAAGTGAACATGTGCATATTCCAAACTTTTTGATCTGCGACAATTTTAACCAGGTTATCTCTCTTGAACTTTGATTTAATATGGGTTTCTGCATGAAATTCTTGTGTGCGCAACTCCTCCTACATTTATCAATCAATTTGGACGAAAGTTTACAGACATCATCACTACTAAGTGAACATGCGCATATTCCAAAATTTTTGAGCTGTGGCAATTTTAACTAGGTTATCTCCCTTTAACTTAGATTTATTATGGGTTTCTACATGAAATTCTTGTGCGTGCAACTCCTCCTACATTTATCAATCAATTTTGACGAAACCTTTCAAACATTATCACAACTAAGTGAACATACGCATATTCCCAAATTTTTGATCTGCAGCAATTTTAACCAGGTTATCTCCCTTTAACTTGGATTTATTATGGGTTTTCAAATGGGATTCTTGTGTGTGCAACTCCTCCTACATTAATGAACCGATTTTGAATACATGTTGCACATTGTAAATGTGTTTTTCCAATCGTAAACCATATATGTGTGGGCTCTTTAAGTATTCAGTGCTGTTCTGTGGAAGGCCACATGCAAATACAAATTTCAACAACAAAAAATGATCTTTATGTATACATTTCCTTATGGCCTTCGCCTACATGATCAGAAGTGCATTCCTCTAAAAACCCAAAGCGGGGGTATTAATCACCTTCAGTGATAGTTCTAGTTGAACTTGGTGTGCTCATTAGGTGAGACCTTTAGATAAGAGCTATTGATTAGCATTCATTTCTGTGAAAAAAAGTTGCTGTTTACAATAACCTCTGAACTTACTGCATTTGTGTATCAACATTCTTCTTTTATAAAGCCAGTCTTACAGTTTACATTTAAAAAAACATGGATTACGTTGTGCACACACAATGCTGTTATGTTGAAGTTTCACCCAATAACATTGGTACCAGTGATCTTCAGTTTTGCCATTTCTCTTATAACTTGCCAAGTTCAAGTTAAGTTACAGTGTCATTGACACTTTCATTAAACTTGCCTGTGGGTGGCAACATTTTCATTCAACATGTAACTATATTGCATATTTCAAAAAGCATGGCCAAGCCACAGATGGAATATATTGCAAACATAGCAAAAATGTTTTTTAACATCCTGCAGTTTGGACACAGTATCCAAACTGCAGGATGTTAAAAAACATCCTGCAGTTTGGATACTGTGTCCAAACTGGCAGCTGATTTTAGGGAGAAGTGACTTCTCCCTCCAGAGAATTTAGGAAGAAGTCAGGGGCCAGGAGGGAGAAGACAGTGGACATGAGGGAGCAGTCAGTAAAAAACATAAAACGTATATGACATTGTGATAAAATGAATGTACATAGAGGACACAACAATAGCTAACATGACGGATTGTGGACAAAAAAATAAATAAAAGTTATACAAACATACATACACACACAAAAGTAAGTCAGACAGTATATAACAAGAATGTAGGTTAAAATCCTCCCCCCCCCACTCCCTTACAAAAAGCTGTGTCTTTCATGGTTTCTGAATGCTCTATTGCTTTCCCTACCAGTGATGACTGTGGAAACCATGCAGTTGATTTCTATTTGCCTCAAAGCAGTGGATTTGAAATTTAGTATTACCTATTGTGAGAGTGTTCTTCTCAAAAATAGAAGGTATATTCTTTTAAAAAAAAATATTTAAAGTTTAAAATAAATTTCAAGTTCACAAAAGAGGCTGGGTCTTTCATGGTTACTGAATACCCTAATGGAATTGAAAAGCGTAGTTAAAAAAGTTTTCAATATCCTTCATTAATTAAGCGTTATTAACAATTTGAGTTAATTTATTTGTTAGGCAAATGACAAAATATTTCAGTTGTCTCCCTTCCCTTCTGCGCAAGGTAATAATACAAAAACACTGTGCAGAAATAATGATAAATTCTGTCGACCATCTTACATTGACATGTGCGATTGGTGCTATGAAGTCCTGCCATTCTTATCCATCCCAATATGTGTGATTTCTTATCAACCTACACACAGTTGTTTACTTCAGGCTTGCACAACAGTGGAAGTCCCTAACTCGGATAAAATACTCTCTATTTTTGTCTTTCCCAAGCAATTTGGGAAAGAAAAGTGGTGCAAAAGCACCAAGAAAAAATAAACCAAAACTGTGTCGAGTGCAACCGGCGCAGACCCAGTACGGGACGCTCTCTCCCAAGTACAACTCCACGACTTCCGTTGCCAGTGCGCATATACCGTCTCTAAAGACTCATTCTTTTTATCATCCGCTTCGTGTCGAGATGTTTCTGCACGCTTATCAGTGTTTATCCAGCTCGTTGTTTGATGATTCCTGATTCATAGTGCATCAGTGTATCCTTTGTATTCTCAGGAACAGTGTTTTTTATATTCTCTTCAATATTATATATCCATAATGTATATTTAATTGTTCTCTCTCGAGTCGCGCGTGAATTTCGTGTGCCATGCGGTTCGGACTTATTATTTTTCACAATTATTGTTAATGCTTTATTTGCTAAATTTTCTAATTGTGTTAGAGTTAGGTGTCAGCGGGGTACCACTCCTACAGTTTTTCTTCTTTCTTTTGAGAGTAGTCATCCTGTTGTGTGGTTCCCGGTCGACCGTCTGGGATCTTTGTTTCTGTCACCTTTCTCTCTTCTTTGGGGGTGTTCTTCTGTTTTCTGATTTCACCTTCTTTGCTCCTCTCCCCTCTATCATGCCCAGGACAATTCCTTGTGGGCAATGTCTGCTGCCAAAGCATGTGGACGATTTACATTCTTCTTGTTCCTCCTGTAATGGGTGTTCGGCCGAGCGGCCATGTGGTGTCTGTGGATCATGGTCATCCACTTTCTGGGCGTCAGTTAACCGTGTCGTTCGTTCTCGTGGCCGTGCCTCCCGCTCCCACGAGAAAGGAGAACGTGGTCGTTCGGGGGCTCCCGAGCCGACCTTGTCTGGTGAGAGTTATTCCTCCTCCGTGGGGGATGTGCAGTCTTTTCCTGTAGTGGATACTGCGGGAGCCGTTGAGTGTTCTGGTGAAGAGGTGCCTGGTTCTGGGACTACGGTCCCCCTCCAGTCGACATCTGAGGCTGCCACTAGGGTTGTGACTCCTCCTTCGGAGCCGAGCAGGTGTGCCCTCTCCACTATTTCACCAGCCTCAACGACTCCCGACGTATCTACTACTACTGCTGGTCTTTCTGCTTCGTCGTCAGTTTCAGCCGGCCCCGGCTTTTCGCTGCAGGGGACTGCAGGAAGGTCTGGTACTGTAGACATGGGATATCGGCCTCAGCCTTCCCTGACTTCAACTCGGTGAAGTCGGAAGGGGCTGCCGGCCGAACCCATCTCTGTGGTCTCTACGCCGTCGAGCACCACAGTTGTGTCTTTGGATTTGGATGTTCTTAGTGGAGACACTATGAACTCCGTGGCGTTTCCGTCCACTCATTCTGGCCACACGACCAGTTTTGGGAGACCAATGCCTTTTGTGCAGCCTGGACCTTCTGCCCCGCAGAGGTCCGCGGTGACTCTCATGAGTTCTCGCCATATTGATCCTCGGGGTGCCTCGTACCCCTATACACGTCTGCCTTCAGATGTTTCTGCTGCCGCTCGTCATCCCACGTCTGGTGTTTTGGAGGATCGTGACCCTTCGCTGGTTAAGAGGGTCAGAGGTGAAGCCACTTTGCCGGTTCGCTCCCCTGTCGAACCAGCCGGTACGGGCAGTGAGCTTAGGGAGGCACTCTCCTTACTCACTCAGGTTCTATCTAAGAGCCTTCCTGTTGCTTCCAGCGAGGCATTGAGTGGTTTCCAGGCGCCTCCTATGGCGCCGCCTCCCAGGATTGGAAACAGGCCGGTTTCTGATTCCCCTGGTGTCCCGACACCATGGGAGGCGTCGGCTGGTTTGCCCACAATGGGCTATGTGTCTTCCGACTCTGGGAAGGAGTCCGACATGCTTGATGTCGAGGGCCAGCAGTCTTCGGACTTGGGGGCGGCTCTTGACTTTGTGTTTGGGTTTCTGCCTGAGCTCAAACCTGCTAACCAGCCGACAGTGTCAGCCTGGCCGCGATCATCGGTCGCGCGCCAACAGCCTATGGAGCAACCTGCTTCTGGGCGCCTTCGACCATGCCAGTCGGTACAGGTGGTTGAGGCTTTTTCAGCTTTGGATGCCAAGCTGAATTCCAAGGCTTTGAAGACTTCGTTCTTCACAAGGGTTGACACTTTTTTGCCTCCTGTGCATTATCGTTCCTACGATTCCGCCAATCCGTCGGTCTGCCAGACTTTGACGGTTCTGGATCAGGACTCCACTTCCCTCTGGCTTTCCAAGCCCAAGTCTGCTGTCATTCCAATGACGACTCTGGAGTCCACGTTGGGCTTATCTAGAGAGATGCTTGGCATGCTTTCTCTCTCAGATCACGTCGTCTCAGCTTTGGCTGCTTATCTGCCTCCAGATAAGTTTGACGAGGTACAGGCTCCTTTGCGTGTGCTGTCCAAGGTGCTTATGCATCTTACTCACACGCATGCCTGTAACACGGCTAATCTGGAATTAGTTCGAAGGGACGCTGTGCTGGACACAGGACGATCCCTTCTCGAGGAGCAGCATGCTGCTCTTCGATCTGCTTCTTTGGCAGGTCCGCAACTTTTCCATGGTTCCGTGTCGACAGTCCGGGATGACGTCCTACGTCATTCCAAAGATCAGCTGCTGTTTCGTCAGCTTGATCAGCCTTCTAGGGGAGGCAAGGGCCGTTCCAAGCCAAACAAGTACCCTTCTGCTTCCTCTGTGAAGCAAAAGGCTGCTCCTTCTGCCGCCGCCTCTACTTCTTACTCAAGGGGTAAGGGTAAAGGTCGGCAGAATCGAGGGAAGTCTCAGGATTCTTCATTTAGTAGAGGAGGTGGTTTCTCCTCTCGCTGACCTCGTCGGGGCTCGAAATGAAGGTCCTCACCTCGACTCGTCCCAGGTTGGAGGAAGGATAGCAGAGTTCGCAGACCATTCGGCCACCATCACATCCGATCCGTGGGTGTTAGATGTTGTTCGGTCCGGGCTGCGAATATCCTTCCGACGGAAGTGCCTCTTCCAACCACAGTTCCTTCAGACGTTTTACGTCAGGAACTTTTGTCCACGGAGATTGGCAATCTCCTGGCAAAGGGGGCGATCGAGGTCGTCAAGAACATTCAGTCAGTGGGTTTCTATTCCCGCCAGTTCTTGGTGCCGAAGAAGGACGGCCGACTCCGACCGGTTATCGATCTGAGTATCCTGAACCAGTCTATCATTGCTCCCAAGTTCAGCATGGAGACTTTCAGGTCGGTCCGCCAATCAATTCACCAGGGAGATTTCGCTGCCAGCATCGACCTGCGAGACGCTTACTTCCACGTTCCGATGCATCGGGCGTCACGGAAGTATCTCAGGTTCACTTTTTTGGGGCGAGTTTACCAGTTCAAAGCCATGCCTTTCGGCCTAAACCTGGCTCCTTGGGCCTTCACCAGACTGATGTCGCATGTGATAGCGTTCTATCGCACACAGTCCAGGGTGACTACTTCGGCATATCTGTACGATATCCTCCAGAGGCATTCTAATGCTGCCTTACTGGAGTCGGATGTCGCCACTCTGTTGAGCTTGCTCACGTCGCTAGGATTCAGAGTCAACGAGGAGAAGTCGGACCTGGTCCCTTCTCAGTCGTTTTGTCCTCTGGGGATGTCTTTCCAAACCCAATTCAATTTGGTAGCGGTTCCCCAGGCCAAGGCTGTGATTCTCTCAGCTTTTGCTCTGACTCTGTCCCATTCCACGTCCGCGACCGCTCAGAGTTTTCTCCGGCTGATCGGTCTCTGCGGTTCGGTGACGGATCTCATTCCTCTAGGTCGGCTGCGTGTCAGACCTCTCCAACACTTTCTGCTCAGTCGTTGGAGGCCGAATGTAGATTCTCTGGATCAGGTGCTTCCGTTTTCGGAATCTCTGTATCCTCACCTTCTTCCCTGGACAGATGTTCAGTGGATTACGCAGGGTGTTCCATTGGACTTACCCACGTCCGATCGCGTTCTGACAGCAGATGCCAGCGATCTCGGATGGGGTGTGACGTTGGATCCTCTCGGTCTTTCCCTACACGGGATGTGGGACCAGGATCAAGCAGCTCAACACATCAACCAGAAGGAGCTTCTTGGTCTTCTTCTGATTTTCAGGCAGTGGATCCCTCACCTGTCGAATCGCCAGGTCCTTCTGCTATCCGACAATTCGACAGTGGTTGCTTACATTCGGAACCAGGGCGGCACGCACTCGGTTCCGATGTACGAATTAGCTCGGGATCTTCTACTGCTCGCTCAGGATGTTCACGCCAGAGTGATTGTTCGTCACATTCCCGGTCGTCTGAACGTCCTAGCCGACTCCCTGTCCCGACAGGGCAGGGTTATTTCCACCGTGTGGATGCTCCACAGGGCAGTGTTCCAGTCGCTTTGCGATCTCTGGGGACGTCCCCACATCGACCTCTTTGCGACTCGTTGGAACCATCAGGTGGACACTTTCGTGTCCCCGTGTCCAGATCCTCTGGCTTTCGCCATGGACACTCTGTCACTCGATTGGAACGGTCTAGTCGGCTATGCCTTCCCGCCGGTTCCGTTTCTTCCTCCGGTTCTAGCCAAAATTCGAACCTGCAGTTGTCGAATCATTCTGATCGCTCCCCTGTCGCCTCAGCGGGTGTGGATCAATCAGCTCTGCTTGCTGATAGCGGTGGTTCCGGCACGTCTCCCGCTACGTCGCGACCTTCTTTGTCATGGTCGCCCGAGGAGGTTTCACGTCGACCCGACTTCATTGTGCCTTCACGCATATCTTTTGTCCGGTCCTGTCTCCTCCGTAGAGGTTTTTCAAGACAAGAAGTGGAGTGCATTTCTTCTTCAAGGAGGCACTCCACTGGTTTAGCTTATACAGCTAAATGGAAGATCTTCTGTCGATGGTGTGTTGATCACTCTGTTGATTATGCCAATCCTTCGATTTCACAGATTGCGGAGTTTCTGGTATATCTGTTTGATTCTCGGGGTCTCCAGCCTGTTACCATCAAGGGTTACAGGTCCATGCTTTCAGAGACTTTTTCTTATGTGGAGAAGCATCGTATCGGCACTAATCCTTACCTCTCCAAGCTTGTTCGGCACTTTTCTTTGAAAAGGCCTCGAACTTTGCAGCTTACTCCACGATGGAATCTTTCGTGGGTGCTGCTTTGCTTGGGGGGGGGAGGGGGGGCGTTCGAACCTTTATCCCAGGTGGATATGCATTTTCTCACATATAAGACGGCTTTTCTGATGGCATTTGCTTCGGCCAGACGGGTTAGTGAGTTTCACGCCCTCTCGGTTGACCCAGCCTTTTTTAGGAGCTCTCCCAACAGTGTTACTTTTACCACTGATTGCTCTTTTTTGGCCAAGAATCAGTTACCAGATACTACTCCTCCTCCTATCTGTATCAGGGCTCTTCCTTCTGTTGAGGGTAATCGCCCTTTGCTCTGTCCGGTCCGTGCTATTCGTATTTATCTCGATCGGACACGTTTTATACGGAAAGGCAGGAAACGTTTTTTTCTGTCTCTTATTCCGGGTCGACAGAAGATCTCTCCTCAATCCATTTCTTGATGGATTTGTCTTGCTATTCGTACGGCTTATGGTCTTTTAGCAGCTGGCGATTGTATTACCAATCGTATTTCTGCCCACGAGGTGCGGGCACTATCCACCTCTTGGGCTTATTCTAACTCCGTCAAGTTGTCGGATGTTATGCAGGCAGCCTACTGGAGAAATGCTTCTACTTTCTCCACCTTTTATCTGCGTCAGTTGCAGGAGCAGTCGGAGGACCTTTTTGCCCTGGGTCCTCTTTCTTCTGCTCAGGCTGTTGTCTGCCATAGCCATTAGGCTTCTTGAAGGTCAGTTTCAGCCTTGTGCTGTTACTGCCCTTTTTCTGTTTGTGTGTCACACAGGCCCATATGTCTCCTTTCATTGTCCTTTACCAATGATTGCGATGTTATGGTTGATAAGCCTCGGGACCTCTTCCTTCTGCTTCACGGTTCCAGTGCACTGGGGTTATGTGTGGGTTGGTTATGCGATTCCCTCCAGCCTATTGTCTATTCAGCCTGAAGTAAACAATTGTGAGTAGGTTGATAAGAAATCTAAATTTTATAGTAAATTTCCTTTCTTATTATACCTACCACAATTGTTTACATGGAGGCCCTCCCGTCTTCTTTACGGGTAAAGAATCTTTCCTCCCCACTGATCACATATCTCTAACGTTGACGGATTCAAAAAGAATGAGTCTTTAGAGATGGTATATGCGCACTGGCAACGGAAGTCGTGGAGTTGTACTTGGGAGAGAGCGTCCCATACTGGGTCTGCACCAGTTGCACTCGACCCAGTTTTGGCTTATTTTTTCTTGGTGCTTTTGCACCACTTTTCTTTCCCAAATTGCTTGGGAAAGACAAAAATAGAGAGTATTTTATCCGAGTTAGGGACTTCCACTGTAGTGCAAGCCTGAAGTAAACAACTGTGGTAGGTATAATAAGAAAGGAAATTTACTATAAAATGTAGATTTCTTATCAACCTACCTTACAATTGTTTACTACAGGCTTGCACTACAGTGGAAGTCCCTAACTCGGAAAATATACTCTCTATTTTGATCTTTCTCAAAGGATTTGGGGAAAGAAAAAGTGGTGCAAAAGCACCAAGAAAAAATAAGCCAAAACTGGGTCGAGTTCTACCGGTGCACACCCAGTAGGGGACGCTCGTCTCCTAGTACAGATCCATGGCTTCCGGTACCAGTGCGCAGTCAGTAACTAATGAATCATTCTTTTTTCGTCTGCCGGTGTGGCGAGACGTCCATTTGCATTAAGAAACAGTGATAATTCAACTCGTTAATAATGGTTACCTGTGACTGGATTATGGATCTGAGGATCATATAATAACAGGACTGTGTTTTATATATTCTCATTATTATTTTCAACCACATTTTCATTGTATTTTATATATTATCCGTGTTCGCGCGTGACTTTCGCTTACCGTGAGGTTCGGACATAAAATTTTTTGGTTGATAATTTTATTTTATCCTTTTGGATATTATTATTATTATTGGAGTTAGGTGTCAATGGGGGCTGTATGGACAGGATTTCTCCTCTCTGTTGAGGGCAGAATTTCTGTTTTTTGGGTCCCTTTTGGCCATCTGGGTTCCATTGTGTTCCCTCCGGTCCTTTATTTTCTGCCACCTTTCTCTCATAGTTGGGGGTGTTCTACTTTCTACATCTGATGAGTTCACCTTTTCTTCTTCTGCTCTCACCTCTGTTATGCCCAGGACTGTTCCTTGAGGGCAATGCCTTTTGCCCAAGCATGTGGTACGTTCTCATGGCCATTCCTCCTGCACCCGTGGGGAGGGGGAACGCTGTCGTTCGGGGCCTCCCGACGTGACCACGTCTGGTGAGAGTTGTACCCCCTCCAGGGGGGATGTGCAGTCTTTAACTGTGGTGGATACTGCGGGAGCTGTTGAGTTGTCTGGTGAGGAGATGCCTGGTTCCGAGAGTGTGGCCCCTCTCCAGTTGACATCTGAGGCTGTAACTAGGGTTGTGACTCCTCCTTTGGAGCCAAGCTCGGTTGCTCTCTCCACTTTTCCACTGGTTTCAACAGCTCCCATCGAATCTGCTGCTACTGCTGTTCCATCTGCTACGTCATCGGTCACCGTTTCAGCCGGCCTCGGCTTATCCCTGCAGGGGTCTGCAGAGATGTCTGGTAGTGTGGACGTGGGGTATCGGCCTCAGCCTTCCCTGACTTCAACTCGGCGAAGTCGGAAGGGGCTACGGACCGAATCCTCTGTTGTGGTCTCTCAGCCGTCGAGCCCAGCAGTTTCTCATTGGATTCAGATGTTCATGGTGGGGTCACCATGGACCCTGTTGCGTTTCCGTCCACACACTCTGGTCCCATGGCCAGTTTTGCGGGACTGACACTTTTTGTGCAGCCTGGATCTTCTGTCCTCAAAGGTCCACGGGGACTCTCCTGAGTTCCTGCACTGTAGATCCTCGGGGTATGTTGTACCCCTATATGCATCTGCCTTCAGATGTTTCGGCTGCCACTCGTCGCCCCACGTCGGGTGTATTTGAGGATCGTGACCCTTCGCCGGTTAAAAGGGTCAGGAGTGAAGCCACTTTGTCGGTTCGTTCCCACATCGAACCGGCCAACACAGGCCGTGAGCTTAGGGAGGCCCTCTCCTTGCTCACTCAGGTTCTTTCCAAGAGCCTTCCCGTTGCCTCCTGCGAGGCTACTACAGCGAGGCTACTAGTGGTTTCCAGGCACCCCCCCCCTCCCCCACTGCGCCGCTTCCCGGGATTGGAAGCAGGCCGCTTTCTGATCCCTCAGGTGTGCCTACACCATGGGAGGCATCGGCTGGTTTGCCAATGATGGGGTATGTGTCTTCCGAATCAAAGGATGGGTCAGACATACCTGACGTCTAGAGCCAACAGTCTTCTGACTTGGGGGCAGCTTCCTTCCAGATCTCAAACCGTCAGACCAGCCGACGGTGTCAGCCAGGCCGCAACCATCGATTGCACGCCTACAGCCTGTGGAGCAACCTGCTTCTGGGCGCCTTCGACCGTGCCAGTCGATACAGGTGGTTGAAGTGTTTACAGCTTTGGACTCCAAGCTGAGTTCCAAGGCTATGAGGACTTCGTTCTTCACCAGGGCTAACACTTTTTTGCCTCCAGTGCCTTATCGTTCCTACGATTCCGCCAATCTGTCAGTCTGCCAGACTTTGACGGTCTTGGATCAGGACTCCACCTCCCACAGGCTTTCCAAGCCCAAGTCGGCCGTTATTCCTATGGTGACTCTGGAGTCCCTGCTGGGCTTATCGAGAGAGATGCTGGGCATGCTTTCTCTCTCAGATCATGTCTCTGCTTTAGCTGCTTATCTGCTTTCCAAAGCGCTCATGCATCTTACTCACACGCATGCCTGTAACATGTGACATGGCTAACTTGGAATTAGTTCCCCGGGACGCTGTGTTGGACACAAGCTGTTTCCCTTCCTGAGGGGCAGCACGCTGCTCTTCAATCTGCTTCTTTGGCAGGTCTGTGACTATTCCATGGTTCCATGGTGACGGTCGGGGATGACGTCCTACGTCATTCCAAAGATCGGCTGCTGCTTCGTCAGCTTGATCAGCCTTCTGTTGGAGGCAGGGACCATCCAAAGCCTAACAAGCACCCTTCTGCTTCCTCTGCGAAGCCAAGGGCTGATCCTCCTGCTTCCACTTCAACTTCTTACTTACAGGGTAAGGGTAAGCGTCGGCAGGCTAGAGGGAGGACTCGGGATTCTTCATATAGTAGAGGAGGCGGTCTCTCCTCTCGCGGGCCTCTCCGGGGCTCGAAATGAAGGTCCTCACCTCGATTCATCCCAGGTCAGAGGAAGGATATCAGAGTTCACAGACCATTAAGCCGCAATCACATCCGATCCTTGAGTGTTAGAGGTTGTTCGGTCCGGGCTGCAGATATCCTTCCAGAGGCACCCCACTCTGTCGAGAGTGCCTCTTCCAATACAAGTTCCTTTAGACGTTACACGTTGGGAACTTTTGTCCACAATCTCCTGTCAAAGGGGGCGATCGCGGTCATCAAGAACATTCATTCAGTGGGATTTTATTCCCACGTGTTCTTGGTGCCAAAGAAGGACTGCCGACTCCGACCGGTTATCGATCTGAGTATCCTGAACCAGTCTATCATTGCTCCCAAGTTCAGCATGGAGACTTTCAGGTTGGTTCGCTGCTCCATTCACCAGGAAGATTTCGCTTCCAGCATCGACCTATGAGATGCTTCCTTTCACGTTCCGATACATTGGACGTCGCAAAAGTATCTCAGGTTTGCTTTTCTGGGGCAAGTTTTCCAGTTCAAGGCCATGCCCTTCGGCCTCAACCTGGCTCCTTGGACCTTCACCCGACTGATGTCATATGTGATAGCCTTCCATCGCACACAGTCCAGGGTGTTTACTTCGGCATATCTAGACGATATCCTCCAGAGGCATTCCAATGCTGCCTTTCTGGAGTCAGATGTCGACACACTGTTGAGCCTGCTCAGTTTGCTAGGGTTCAGAGTCAACGAGGAGAAGGTCCCTTCTCAGTCGTTTTGTCATCTGGGGATGGACTTCCATACTCAGCTGAATATGGTGTCGGCTCCCTGGGCAAGGGCTGTGATTCTCTCAGCTTTTGCCCTGACTCTGCCCCTGTCCACATCCGCAACAGCTTGGAGTATTCTCCGGCTACTCGGTCTCTGCAGTTCGGTGACGGATCTCATTCCTCCAGGTCGGCTGCATGTCAGACCTCTCCAACACTTTCTGCTCAGTCGTTGGAGGCCAATTGTCGATCCTCTGGATCTGGTGCTTCAGTTACCGGAGTCTCTTCATCGTCACCTTCTCCCCTGGACGGATGTTCAGTGGATTATGCAGGGAGTTCCGTTGGACTTACCCACGTCCGATCGTGTTCTGATGGCAGACATCAGCGATCTCGGATGGCGTGCGACATTGGATCCTCTAGGTTTTTCCCTTCACAGGGCATGGGACCAGGATCAAGCAGCTCTTCACATCAACCAGAAGAAGCTTCTTGCTCTTCTGAGATTCCGGCAGTGGATCCCCCACCTTTTGAATCGCCAGGTCCTTCTGTTGTCCGACAATTTGACAGTGGTTGCTTACATTCAGAACCAGGGAGGTAAGCACTTGGTTCCCGTGTTTGAATTAGCTCGGGATCTTCTACTGCTCACTCAGGATGTCAACGCCGGAGTGGTGGTTCGTCACATTCCCGGTCGTCTGAACGTCCTAGCCGACTCCCTGTCCTGACGTGGCAGGGTCATTTCCACTGTGTGGATGCTCCACAGGGCGGTGTTCCAGTTGCTTTGCAATCTCTGGGATTGTCCCCACATCAATATCTTTGCGACTCGTTGGAACCATCAGGTGGACACTTTCGTGTCCCCGTGTCCAGATCCTCTGGTTTTCGCCGTGGACACTCTGTCACTCGATTGGAACGGTCTTGTCGGCTGTGCCTTCCCGTCGGTTCCGATTCTGCCTCAGGTTCTAGCCAAGATACGAACCTGCAGTTGTCGAATCATTCTGATCGCTCCCCTGTCGCCTCAACGGGTGTGGATCAATCAGCGCCGCTCTCTGTTGGTGCCGGTTCCGGCACGTCTCCCTCTACGTTGCGACCTTCTTTGCCAAGATCACCCGAGGAGGTTTCACGTCGACCCAACTTCATGTGCCTTCACACATATCTTTTGTCAGGTTCTGTCTCCTCCGTAGAGGTTTTTTCGAGATGAGCAGTGAAGTGAATTTCTTCTTCAAGGAGGCTCTCCACTGGTTTAGCCTATGCGGCTAAGTGGAAGGTTTTCTGTCGATGGTGTGACGATCACTCTGTTGATTATGCCAATCCTTCGATTTCACAGATTGCGGAGTTTCTGGTATATCTGTTTGATTCTCGGGGTCTCCAGCCTGTTACCATCAAAGGGTACAGGTCATGCTGTCGGAGACCTTTTCGTATGTGGGACAGCGTCGTATCAGCACTAATCCATACCCCTCCAAGCATGTTCAGCACTTTTCTTGAAAAGGCCTAGGACTTTGCAGCTTACCTCAAGATGGAATCTTTCTTGGGTGCTGCTTTGCTTGGGGGGGGGGGGGGGGGGGCACCGTTCGAACCTTTATCCCAGGTGGATATTTAAGACGGCTTTTCTGATGACTTTTGCCTCAGCCAGATGGGTTAGTGAGCTTCACACCCTCTCGGTTGATCCGGCCTTTTTCAGAAGCTCTCCCAACAGTGTTACGTTTACCACTGATTACTCCTTTCTGGCCAAGAATCAGATACCAGAAACGACTCCACCTCCTATCTGTATCAGGGCTCTTCCTTCTGCTGAGGGTAATCACCCTTTGCTCTGTCCGGTTCGTGCACTTCACATTGATCTCAATTGGACACAGTTCATTAGGAAAGGCAGGAAACGATTTTTTCTGTCTCTTATTCCTGGTCGACAGAAGATCTCTCTTCAATCCATTTCTCGATGGATTTGTCTTGCTATTGACGTGGCTGACACTCGTCTAGCGACTGACGATTGTATTACCAGTCGTATTTCTGCCCACGAGGTGTGTGCATTGTCTACCTCTTGGGCTTATGCTAACTCGTCAAGTTGTCGGATGTTATGCAGGCAGCCTACTGGAGAAATGCTTTTACTTTCTCCACCTTCTATCTCCGTCAGTTGCAGGAGCAGTTGGAGGACGTTTTTTCTTTGGGCCCTCTTTCTTCTGCTCAGGCTGTTGTGTACCCTAGCCATTCAGCTTCTTATAAGGTCAGTTCCAGCTCTGTGCTGTTACTGTCCTTTCTGTCTGTGCGTCGCACAGAACCGTACGCCTCATCTCTCATTGTCTTTTACTAATGATTGTGATGCTATGGTTTCATAGGCCTAGGGACCTCTTCCTGTGTCCATGGTTCCAGTGCATTTGGGTTATGCGGAGGTTGGTTATGTGATTCCCTCCATCCTATTGTCTATTCAGCCTGTAGTAGACAATTGTAAGGTAGGTTGATAAGAAATTTAAATTTCATAGTAAATTTCCTTTCTTATTATACCTAACACAATTGTTTACATGGAGGCCCTCCCGTCTTCTCATTCAGGTAAGAATTTTTCCTCCCTGCTGATCACATAACTCCAATGTTGGCGGATTCAAAAGAATGATTCATTAGTTACTGACTGTGCACTGGTACCGGAAGCCGTGGATCTGTACAAGGAGAAGAGAGTCCCCTACTGGGTTGCGCCAGTAGCACTCGACCCAGTATTGGCTTATTTTTCCTTGGTGCTTTTGCACCACTTTTCTTTCCCAAATCCCTTGGGAAAGATCAAAATAGAGAGTATATTTTCCGAGTTAGGGACTTCCACTGTAGTGCAAGCCTGTAGTAAACAATTGTGGTAGGTATAATAAGTAAGGAAATTTACTATAAAATTTAAATTTCTATCGTAGCCGTATTACATTTAACCCCCTTCCAAAACAAGTTCATTGTTCAAAGAAAAACCTTCAATGCAAATTGCAGTGCGAATTTCAATGGAACCAATTTTTCAATGAAAAAGAGTGTAAACGTAAGCAGTTTCGACTTTTTATGGATGAACGGTCTCGTCTCCTACACATTTTTTGGTTTGTTTTGAAACGGTGGTTAATTTTAATAAATTCTAATTAATTGACACGATGCATGTCTTGTGTGATTCGTTGTTTTTGCTGGCACTTTGTTTTTAAATAGTCATTTTGTTCTGGTTGCTATCAGTTGGGGCGACTTTGGAGGGCGAGTTGAATTTCGCCCCCAATGTAAGCCAAGACGATTTGAGGAATGAGAAGGCGACTTCTTTGCCCTAGTCGCCCACTCGGCTGACCCCTGTTGCTAATTAAGATGACTTTAAATGTCTGAGAGCCCTATTCAGGAGTGAACCACACCACATAAATTTATAGGCAAAGGCAGATACAGATGAAGAGATTGTTTCTATTTTAGTATAGGCCACCGGGCAATAGAAAAAAAGGACTAGATTATTTTGAAATCACAAGCTCATTTTCACAAGTCATCCTAACGAAACATGCCCATCACTGAATGGGCCCAACAATGAGGAGAAGGTGTATGTGTGAAACTGCACAGTGCTTGAGCTAATTGATTCCTCTTTTTGTCTGAGGTATTATTATAGTTGTATGTTATGTAGCTTTGGGTGTAGGGCTGTCACCAGATGGGAGTGGGTACTGCCTGTTGGTCTTGACATCATATCTGTGCAGGCCTGAAAATAAGCAATCCGACATTTGCAGAATGAGGTCCCCAGAGGGTGAATTTGATGATGCTATCCCATACAGTGGGCCAATTTATCCTCTGGGTACCTCTTTCTGTTTTCAGGTTGAGACCTTGATTCACACTGAGGTTCACAGAGGGTAAATTTACACAGCAGGGTAGCATCACTAAATTCACCCTCTGGGGACCTCATTTTGCAGATGACAGCCTGCTTATTTTCTGGCTTGTATCTGTGGTATTTGACATTGGATTTTGAAAATTATTCATCTTCTTATTGGAGACCTTGAGTGCTAAAACTTCCCTGGCTTTCAACTTTATGCGGTGAAATGTAATACTGCTGTTTTTCTTACCTTTTGATCACCAATAACGTCATAGCGTTAACAATTTTCCGCCAATTTGGATGAATCTGAACAGTGTTTGAACTAATTTCTTCCTCTTGAAGTCAGAATTTTTATTATTATAGTGCTATGTTATACATCGTTGGGGGTAGAGCTCTCACCAGATGGTATTGATGTCATATCTCCAATATTGGATGTCAGATTTTCAAAATCTTTTCAACTTGTTATTCGCGACACCAAGTACTAAAAGTTCCCTTGATTTCAGTTTTATGCAGTGAAATTTAATTTAGACATTTTTCGACCATCATTTGCCAATAACGTCATAGCATTAACAATTTTCTATTTTCCGCCAATTTTGATGAAACTGCACAATGCTTGAGCTAATCTCTTCCTCTTGACTTTTGGATTATTATTATAGAGCTATGTTATATAGCATTGGGGGTAGAGCTGTCACCAGATGGGAGGGGATTACACCTGTCAATAGTGACGTTATATCTACGGTATTTGACATCAGATTTTAAAATATATAGTTTCAACTCTGTTATACAGGACCATGAGTACTAAAGATTCCCCTGATTTCAACTTTATGCACCGAAGTTTAATTTTGATGTTTTCTGACCTTGATCATCAATAATGTCATAGCGTTAACAATTTTCTGACAATTTCGACGTAACTGCACAATGCACAAGTTCAACTACAGTACAACCCTGTTAACTGAAAAGCCACTTTGTCAGTGAAAATTATTTGATTAACCGGAGTCTTCAATTAACAGGGTTTTGTCACTTTCCTGTATTCTAGAGATAGACTGTGCATTTAATCTATTATATCTTGTTTGGCAGAGCTCACAGAGCTCTGTCAAGCTAGATATAATAGATTAAATGCTTGTATTAGATGTACTGGGGCCAAATATGTCTATAAACAAGAAGAATTTGGTCATTTTCAGGGTACTTTCTTGACATGTTACAAGATTTTTTATTCAATTAACAGGAGTTTACTCTAAAACCAATATGCAATTAACAGGACAAATTTGCACTGAAGGTATGGTAAATGGTTTGGTGTTTGAAAATTATATTCTATTAACAGGGTTATTCAATTAAGAGATATACAGTTAAGTTGGATCCACTGTATTCCTTTCCAGTCTGTGATATTTTTGTAGTATTATGTGATGTAATTTGGGGCATAGAGCTGTCACCAGAGGGGTTGGGTGGGGTTTAAACTTAAAATGACGTTAAAGTGTTGAAAATGAAAAGTTAAAAAACACACATATTTTTTTTTTGGAGCTGTTTGACATACTAAAATGTCATGAAAATCATACAAAATTGATTGTTTGTGACATTAGTGTGAAAAGTTTGGTTGAGCCGAAAAATCGGCCAGACTTTCCCATGTCGGTACCACATTTTTAGCTTATCTTGATAAAGTCGAGATAAGCTATTGCCATCACAAGTGCAGAAGTCTGTGAGTCCATGAGTGTGTTCACATTTTCTTCAGCAGAGGCTCCACCCGTAGTTCTGGTCCGATCATCACTAAATTTCATGTGCAGGTTCAAGGTCATGCCTAGATGAGAATTCCCCATTTTGGTCGCGATTGGTCAACCATGATGGATGCATGGGTTCGAAACCCAAAAACATTTAGCACAGTCTGCAGGTCATATTTATGAAGGGATTTCATTGTAACTTGTTAGGATGACTCTGTATAATGTCCAGATGAGAACATCCTATTTTGGTTGGGTTCTGTCAGCTGTGATGGGCACAGGGGCACATAACCTACATTCCTTTAGCACAGTCTACAGTTCATATTTATGAAGCGATTTCATTGTAACTTGGTAGGAGGACTCGGTATGATATCTAGATGAAACTGTCCTATTTTGGTCATGATTGGTCAAACGTTACCACCGCTTGGACATGTGACCTAGATTCCTTTAGCACTGTCTACAGGTCGTATTTATGAAGGGATAAAGAATTGAATGTCGGATTTTCAAAATCTTTTCAACTTGTTATTCGGGACTATGAGCGTAGGGTGACTCAGTATGATATCTAGATGAGACTGTCGTATTTTGGTCGCGATCAGTTCACAGACTGGCATGTGCATAGTCTACAAGTCATATTTATGAAAGGATTTCATTGTTAGTTGGTAGGATGACTCATTTTGGAATGATTTTACTGTAACTTGGTAAGTTTTGTTGACATACTTTAACTGTGAGGGCCACATCAACCCAAGCCCCAATTCTTTAGTACAGTCTACACCTCAAATTATTCTCATAGAAAACATACTATGTTGAGTACAGAACTTAACATATATTTTTATACTGTACCAATGACCCAGACTTAGCTGGTGCTAACTCCACAAAAACCAGGGCCAAACACAAATTTTGCCCCCCAATCCCCAAAATTTGCATCCAAAACAAAAAGAAATCATGTCCTAAAGGACCTCCATAGTACGACTCTACTGCGCATGCGCAGTGACGCAGTCGTCCCGAAATTGGCGCCAAATATCATTTCTCTGTTTGGCCCTTCATCAGTCAACATCTCACTGATCTTTGTGCTTGTAAATCTCAGTTTAAAGGATGCCAGACACGTAATTCTTGGAGAAAATGTGATTCTAAGGAGGATAGAAGGAGGAGAGGAAAAAAGAAGTGGCAAAAAATAATCAGGGCTGTACTTAAAATTTTTTGTTGAAATTATGTTAAGTTGCCTATTTTCGAGGCAAACGCCTCTTGTTGTCATTCTTGCTAATTGTTGCACTGCTTATTCAGTGTTTCCTCTCCCCTAACCTTCTAAAGTCCCCCCTTGCAATTCTCCCATGCTTTTGGCATATTTTTGAGAAGTTTCATTTCTAAAAATTCCCTGGGAGAGTTGCTTGGTTACAGAATGTTTTCTGTTATTTTCCCCATAGTTACGTTTTCACCCATGGGTGTATAACGTTTGAGTTCTGCATCTTCCATCTGATGTTCTGCAGATTCTCCCCTGGGAGTCTCTGTTTTGCATCAGATAGAGTGTAATTGATGACTGATTCCGGGCCAGTTTTTTCAGTGCCTGGAGTCATGTTTTCTTCTGTGTTTACACTGTTTGTTTTCATTGGCAACAGCCTTTTTTGAGGGGGGCTGTTTGCCTTTGAGGTAGTTTATCTCATTATAAGATACATTTATATTATCCGAAAGTGTCTCATTAATTATTTTATATAATTTTAAAATTTTTGACCACACTTTGCCATCGGATCCATCGGGGCTCAACGTTACTTTTCAGCAACTTGGGCTTCTCTGAAAAAATATTTTTTCAAAATTATTTTGTTTTGCAATTGTTTTTTCATTTATTAATGGATCATGTTATTATGTATCTTTGTGTCAGGGGTTTTTGCGAGTAACTAGGACTTATTGTTGTTCTTTCACAATGAAAGGAACTTGTTCAAATTGTAATAGGAAGAAATCTTCCTCTGACTTTCATGATTATTGCATTAATTGTAGTCAGTGTTCTCGCATTAATCCCTGTCCTGTATGTGAACATTGGGATGAGAAACATTGGAAACGTGTGTCACAATATGTTGTTTCTGGAGAAAGAGCGATGCCGGCTCTTTCTCCACAAGGTCACTCTACTCTCTCAGTTTCTATTTCAGAGGAACCAGAACAGGGTGATGTTTCCATGTTATCTTCTTCAAGTGTGCGTCCGTCGTCACAAATAAATACAGAGCTAGCGGCAAAAGTGCTCATGGAGATTAGACAAATGTCGTCCGCTAGCTCGCCCGGTGTAGCGTCCATTCACCGAATGGTTCGGCAGCCGGGTTCGTCCGATGCGGTCCAAGAGGAAATTTTGGGTGATGCGAGCACTATAAAAATAATAGATGCACACCCAGTGACGGCGGATAGTGAACGAGAACGGAGGAAGCCTTTTAGTCCGGTTCCTAGCTCGTCCAGGTCCAGCCGGGCCGCGAGCGAGAGAGGCCCCTCTCTCGTACAACAACATCTGGGACCAGATGTTGTGGTACAAAATGTGTCTTTAGCGGAGCATACGTGCGTCGCTCGGGACGCTCTGTTGTATAAGCAGTCCGCAGAGACTGTTAAGGCTTCCTCTTCTCGCCGGCGCACACGACCGCACCTTGGCTGCGTGACCTCCGATATTTTGCCAGCTTCGCCGATGAAGGATTCTTCGGCGACCAGGTCACACCATCCGGCAGCCAGGGATTCGAGACCGATGGACTCCGGACGTTCGCATAGGAAAAGTATGCGGGAGCCATCTGATGCGGAGCTGCCCTCGGCAAAGCAGCGAAAGACCGCTCCTCCGCAGGTCTCGACGTCGGACATTCTAGTGCAGATAGCACAGCTTATCGCAGCATCCCAGCAGCCGACAGAGACGGTGTCGGATCGAGAATTATCCGACGGCGCTGGGTCGGTACGCTCCGCCGAAGCATCGGGGGCGGACGACCGGGAACATCGGGAGGTCCGACCGGATGGTGAAAGGGATACGGATGAATTGGAGCTATCCCTTTCGGAACAACACAAAGCTGCCGTGGACTTCATCCGGCACTTTCTTCCTCAAGTTGTTCCGTCGGGCCAGACTGCTGCGCTTCCGGACAGGAGAATTATAGCGTCATTGGACTCTGATTTTTTCGAGCGGTTCAGGGACATCGCTCCCGAGTTTCCGTCGCAGTCCAATAATGTTGCAAGAACATTTGAATTATTGAACGACGCTATTTTTAAACTTGCTTCCAGGACGGGGAAAGCAGGCTTCTTGTCCGCAAATACTCTCAACCTGCCTTTCATTAATGCAAGGAATAAATTCGACACGGCAGGTCAGGGTATACCGAGAGTTCCTCTGCGTATGGACGACGAGGCGGAAGACTTAGAGCTATCATTACCGTCGTCAGCTTCTATTCCAACCGCAGTGTTGGAAACAGCTATTGCGTCTAACAGAGCCAATTTAGATGCCTTATCTTACGCAGATCACCTTACGAAGGCGTTATCACTGCGTCTTCAAGGGGAAGAGTTTCAGGATATACAATCCTCCTTAAGACTTCTTTCAAGGGCAGTAGCTTATTCCACGTGTAACTCCGCCCTTTCAGTGGCAAATCTGGAGTTGGTTAGACGTGACGCAGCCCTGTCTACATCCACACTAGTGGATTCTAAGGTGAAGAACTCTCTTAGAGTCGCTTCGGTCTCAGGAGATCTTCTCTTTGACGGCAAGCTTTCCGCTATTTATGATAATATTAAAAAGAAAGCTAGTGATTCTCTGTTGTTTAGATCCGCTCCTAAAAGGTCGGATACAGCAGACACGAATAAGGCGGGCACTTCTGGGTCTTATCCGCCCAAGAGAGGTTCCTATAGAGGTTCCGGTGCGTCCTCTAGCTCTTATTCGAGAGACCGTCAGGATAGCGACTCTCGTTCGGGACGTCCTTCAGGCCGGGACAATCGGTCGGACGCCCCGAGGTCGACGAGGCGAGGTGCGGGTCGTGGAAGACGTGGTTTCTCCTACCGCAGGCCTCGCAGATCCAGGAGGTGATGGCTCAAACCTCTATCGCGTTCCGGTTGGCGGAAGGTTGTCGAGTTTTTCTCAAGAGTGGGCATCGATTACGGATGACCCGTGGGTGAGAGGAGTAACTTCGGAAGGTCTAAAGATATCCTTCAAACGAAAGCCTCCATTAACTCGAAGTCCAAAGTGGACTCATCTTCCGTCAAACCCTCAGAAAAGAGACGCTCTGCTATCAGAGGTGCAGTCTCTTTTAATGAAGAACGCGGTAGAGGTCGTAGAAAACCAGGAATCGCTGGGATTCTACAGCCATCTGTTTCTGGTTCCGAAACCAGACGGCTCGTTCCGTCCAGTCATAGATTTGAGCTGGATAAACAAGCTGATCGTCGCTCCGAAGTTTTATATGGAGACGATTCGATCGGTCAGAGCGAGTATTCGGGTGAACGATTATGCAACGAGCATAGATCTCAAAGATGCGTACTTTCACGTCATGGTACATCCGACATTCCGAAAGTATCTACGCTTCGCAGTCCTAGGAGTGGTGTATCAGTTCCGGGCCATGTGCTTCGGATTGAATCTAGCACCCTGGGCTTTCACTCGGGTAATGAACTCGGTAATGATCTACTTCCGAGCTCATTCGTCTGCGGTAACGTCGGCCTACCTGGACGACATTCTTCAGAGGTACGGCAACGAGTTAACGCTTCAGAACGATGTTCAGAATCTTCTTCTATTGCTCCGACGTCTCGGTTTCATAGTAAACGAGGAGAAGTCGGATCTGGTGCCGTCCAAGTCATTCACTCATCTGGGAATGAGCTTCGAGACGCACAACAATCTCGTTCGTCTGCCGTTAACCAGAGCGAAATTAGTCAGTTGTTACGCTCGCTATTGTCTGAATACAGACAAAGTCACGGCGAGAGAATTTATGAGACTGATAGGTCTGTGCGGAGCCGCCGCGGATCTCATTCCGATGGGACGGCTACGCACACGGCCTCTTCAAATTTTCCTGACTCAGAATTGGAGTGTGAAAATTCATTCGCTCGATGTAGACGTTCTCTTGTCAGATCAAGTGAAACAAGAGATTCAGACTTGGGCAAACATTCAGTGGTTAACTCAAGGAGTTCCGCTGCAGTTGCCGGATCCGAGTTTTACCATTATGACGGATGCCAGTCAAACAGGTTGGGGTGCATCATTAATCCCAACGGATTCGAGATGCCAGGGTCTTTGGGATCCGCAATTCCTGTGCAAGCACATAAACATCAAGGAAATGATGTCAATTTGGCTTGCGTTACGTCACTGGATGGACATTATTCACGATGCTCATGTCCAAATCCTATCCGACAATACGACAGTAGTGGCGTATATACGGAATCAGGGAGGCACTCATTCAGTTCCGTTGTTCAATCTAACGGAAAGAATCCTTCTGTTTGCGTTGGAACATCACGTTCTTCTTTCGGTCCGTCACATACCGGGTCGTCTGAATGTGCTAGCAGACTCCCTTTCACGAAAGGGTCGCTTGTTGCCGTCGGAGTGGACTCTCAACAAACAAGTATTCAATCAGATTTGCTACCAATGGGAACGGCCAATGATAGACTTATTTGCGACACATCTCAACAATCAGTTGCAGACGTATGTGTCCCCGTGTCCGGATCCAAGAGCATTTGCAGTAGACGCTCTATCGATCCCTTGGGACGGAATGATAGGATATGCGTATCCTCCAGCGCCGTTAATTCAACAAGTATTGCTAAAGATAAAACAATCTCAATGCAAGATTCTGTTGGTAGCATCTCTGTCGCCACAGAGACCGTGGATAAATCTACTCAGGTGTCTGTTGTGGGACCTACCGCGGAAGCTCCCTCCACGAGAGGATCTTCTTTGGCAGGGGAAATCGCGCCAACTACATCACAACGCGCAAGGTCTCAACCTTCACGTTTTTCCGTTGTGCGGTCCTTCTTGCATGGCAAGCACTTTACAGGACGAGCAGTGGACGCGATTTCTAACTGTAGGAGGACCTCCTCTTCGCTAAACTATGCGGCTAAGTGGAAGGTTTTCCGTCGTTGGTGTAGGGATCATTCTGTTGATATATTTGATCCCTCTATACCAGACATTGCTAACTTTCTAGTATACTTGTTTGACGAAATCAAACTGCAACCTGTTACTATAAAGGGTTATAGATCTATGTTATCTGATACCTATGCACATCATGATAGTTTACAAATTGGATCTAATGTCTCTTTATCGAAATTGGTTAGAAACTTTTCGATAAATAGACCCAGAACTCTTAGATTAATTCCTAAGTGGAATTTAGCTTGGGTTCTCCTTAAATTGAAGGAAAAGCCATTTGAACCTCTTGGGACAGTAGATTTCAAATTCTTATCTTATAAGACAGCTTTTCTCTTAGCTTTCTCTTCTGCCAGAAGAGTCAGTGAGCTTCATGCACTATCGGTGGATGATTCTCATTATCGTAGTGTTGGGAACACTATCACCTTCACTACTAATGTCGGTTTTTTAGCTAAGAATCAGGCTCCTAATAAATATCCGGAACCTATTGTTATTAAGGCTCTTCCGTCTTCAGACGGGCGTAGGCCTTTACTCTGTCCTGTTAGAGCACTACGTATCTATAAACAGAGATCTCAGTTCATCAGAAAGGGACGGAAACGTTTCTTTCTGTCTTTGATGCCTAATAGAAAGGACATTTCAGTCCATTCTATTGCTAGATGGATTCAGTTAACTATCCGTACTGCGTATGAAGATTTATCTTCTTCTCAGCAGTCTGTGCTTAAGATTTCTGCTCATGAAGTAAGAGCTCTTTCTACTTCCTTTGCTTATGCTAATAGTGTTGCTATTACACATTTAATGAAGGCTGCTTATTGGTCTCAGCCATCCACATTTACTAATTTTTATCTCAGAAATATTGAGTCCATTTCTGGAGACCTGCATTGTTTAGGTCCGTTATCTGTTGCTCAGAATGTCGTCCACTAAACAGTTGCAACTATAGTTATGCAGGCTTTCTGTTCCGGCAGTGACTCCGTCCGGCTGCCCTCTTCGCTCTGGGCTATTTGACCCAGGGCAAGGGGAAGGGGGGGGGGGGGGCGGGTGTTCCCTTAGGTCACCTGCTTTATAGTGAAAAGCAAGGGAATGCCTCCTCCAAGACAGTATTTCTGAGTCGCTTCCGGGATGGTTTTAAAGTGTAATATTAATGTTTAATTTTATTCATGTCTTATTTTTAAAGTGTAGCTCGGTGTGAAGCATTTGTATATGTCAAGTGTCAAACGGGCTTTAATATACAATACTCGGACACTTTTAAATGATTATAAAGAGTCTCAATTCTCTGGACTACTTTATTTATTGGCTTGCTTTAAAAATAATTAGTATAAAGGTTATACTGGATGTTAATAGAGAACATGAATGTTATTGTGCTCAATTATTAAGGGTAGTGTATCTTTCTAATTTAAATATTAAATAAGAAAGATACATGTAAAGCCTAATACTCCTTTTCTCCTTAAGGGGTTACCTCTTTATTTTATAATTGAGCTTATTGGATTTTCCTCTATGTCCTAGGCCCTCCAGCCTGTTTACTATTCAGCTAAGTCTGGGTCATTGGTACAGTATAAAAATGTTAAAAAATTTATAGTAATTTATATATTTTTTATACTTACCAATGACCCAGACGGGGATGGCCCTCCCTGAGTTGGGAACTCTTGCCTCCCCGCTGAGTACATAGCGCTGACCAGGCACTGCCAGTAAGAATGATATTTGGCGCCAATTTCGGGACGACTGCGTCACTGCGCATGCGCAGTAGAGTCGTACTATGGAGGTCCTTTAGGACATGATTTCTTTTTGTTTTGGATGCAAATTTTGGGGATTGGGGGGCAAAATTTGTGTTTGGCCCTGGTTTTTGTGGAGTTAGCACCAGCTAAGTCTGGGTCATTGGTAAGTATAAAAAATATATAAATTACTATAAATTTTTTAACTTTCAGTTATCACAATTCTTGTCTTATTTCATAATCCTTTCATAAACATTGAACATTATCTTTTTCATCAAACACTACACAGAGTCAAGTTAAGCTATTGTGTCATTGACATTTTCATTAGATTTTGTTTTAGTGAGAGCTGGAATATCCAAAGTTTCAAAGAGGGAGGCTTCATATAGTCTTTGATATTAAAAATTGAAAGAAAAGAGCTCGGTCATACAAGATATAATAGAATAAATGCTTATAAGTGAGTTGTTTTTAAACTTGGCATAGAAGTCAACCACTGCTTCTTTCAGCATTTGGGATGTTGAATGTCTCTCCAATGTATAGAAAACAGCACATATTTTTATACGACAACCAATGGCCCAGACCAGCTGATGCAAACTCGATATTATCAAGGGCCAAACACAAATTTTGAACCCCTCAATCCCCAAAATTTGCAAACAAAACCGAAAATTAAAAGTCCTATCTGGCTTTCCATGCGCAGTGGTCAGGAAGAGCCCAGAATTGGTGCAAACATCATTCTTTGTTTGGCCCTAAAGTCAGTAACAATGATCTGACATCTGTGCTTTAAAATCTCCTTTTTGAGGATGCCAGACACAAATCAATGCAAGAATTGGTGGATCCAAGGCTATTAATGGATGATGGAAGTGAACAACGGTGGTTTCAGATGTTCAGGGCTGTAACTTTATAATAATTATAAAAATTATTTCATGTTTCTCATTTTCGGGACATACACCTGACGTCATCATTAGCTCACCTGACTGAAAGTCAGGGTGAGCTATTCTGATCACTTTTCGCCCGTCGTCCGGTGTCCGGCGTCTGGCGTCTGGCGTGAAGGTGGTGTTTGGGCTTTTTCTCCCAAACCACTGGCCGCATATTAATGAAATTTCTTGTGAGAAGGGGTTATGTATGCGGACTTTGATTTTTTGTCAAATTAGGTTTCGGCTCACATTGAGCAGAGGGATGGGGAAAAAATGCCGCAATTCTTAAAAAATCTTCTTCTCAAGAACCAGCAATAGCAGAGACTTGATATTTGGTATGTAGCTTCCTTTTGAGGTGTAGACTCAAGTTTGTTCAAGAGAAGTTGGAGGGGCTATATTTGACAATGTTAAAGGAGGGGCAAAAATTTTGGCCCCGCCCCAAACTTCTATTTTCCAAACCGCGAGGCCGATTTGAACCAAATTTTACATGAATGCTTATTGGGTCATAAGTACCTAATTTATGCCGAAAATTTTTTCCCCATAGTCCCGTGGGAACCACAGGAGCTAAAAATAGAAAAAATGAAAACGCCCATATCTCCAAAACTACACGTCACTGAGAATTCTTATATGTTGTGAAGCTTCCTTAGGACCAACAGAATGGAATGATCAAAAAAAATTGCCATCGGTTTTATGATGGGGTACTTTTTGGGGACTTTGAAAAAGTGCTGAGTCAGCATTTTTTAACACTGTGGGTAATGAGAAAAACATAAGACTACTTTTCTCTGAAACCACTGCTCGAAAAGCTTTAAAATTTCACATTTTACATCTTTGGAAGATTGTTTCACATGTTTATTGAAATCAATTGGCTGGGTGGATATTTGGGCTCTCTATGGGAGCCGAAATGTTTAAATTAGTGCAGTATGAGGAGTATTTTTGAAAAATCTTCTTCAGATCTAGCAATAAGAATGTTTTGATATTTGGTATGCAGCATCCTTAGGGGGGTGAGATTCAAGTTTGTTGAAGCCAAATCCCTGGCTTCATATTTAGGCTGAAAATTTGGGGTCCTGTAGCGGACTTCGAAATTTTGGACCAAAATCCGAAAAAAAATTTTTTTTTGTTTTTTCTGCGTTTCGGTCAATTTTAAGACAAAAAAAAAAAATTTTTTTCCCCTGAAAATTTGGGGTGCGGGTGGGACTTAGAAAATTTTGGACCAAAATCGGAAAAAAATTTTTGGGGTTTTTTTCTGCGTTTCGGTCAATTTTAAGTAAACAAAAAAAAAAAATTTTTTTTTTTTCCCCTGAAAATTTGGGGTCAGGGTAGGATTTTGGACCAAAATCCGGAAAATTTTGTTTTTTGTTTTTTATGCATTTCTGTCAATTTTAAGACAAAAAAAAATTTTTTTTGTTTCCCCTGAAAATTTGGGGTCCAGGTGGGACTTGGACCAAAATCCGAAAAAATTTTTTTTTGTTTTTTATGCATTTCTGTCAATTCTAAGACAAAAAAAAAAAAAAAAAATTTCCCCTGAAAATTTGGGGTCCGGGTGGGACAAAATTTTTTTTTTGTTTTTTCTGCGTTTTGGTCAATTTTAAGACAAAAAAAAAATTTTTTTTGTACTCTGAAAATTTGGGGTCCGGGTGGGACTTAGAAAATTTTGGACCAAAATCCGAAAAAAATTTTTTTTGGTTTTTTATGCATTTCTGTCAATTTTAAGACCAAAAATTTTTTTTTTTTCCCTGAAAATTTGGGGTCCGGGTGGGACTTAGAAAATTTTGGACCAAAATCCGAAAAAAATTTTTTTTTGTTTTTTATGCGTTTCTGTCAATTTTAAGACAAAAAAATTTTTTTTTTTTTTTCCCCTGAAAATTTGGGGTCCGGGTGGGACCAAAATCCGGAAATTAGTTTTAGCGTTTTTTATGCGTTTTAAGAAGAAGAAAAAAATTTAGGCTGAAAGTATTTTGTTTGGAAAAAAATCTGTTTTTTATGTGTTTATCTCAATTTTGGGACGTTAAAGTGCAGGAACTGAAAATAGAAGGAAAATCCTGTGTATTGTGTGGGCACAATCGCTTCATCTAGTTGGTATATGCTTTTCTTCGGAGGGGCATATGCAGCTTATTCAAGTCAAGTCCCTGGTTTGATATTTAGACTACCTTGTCAGGTGAGCGCCCTCAGGCCCCCTGGGGCCTCTTGTTCTTGCTAATGATTATTCCACTGTTTATTAAGTATTCCTTCCCTATCCTTCCATGAACCTTTCCTGTTAAACTCCTAAGCTTTTTGGCTATTTTTAGCTGTGACGAGCAGCTCTATGACGCAATGTCGGTCGTCTGTCGGTCTGTCACCAATGAGTTTAAAAAACACCATAACTCCTAAAATACTTGATGGAATGACACCATACTTGGTATGCAAGTGTATCTTCATGATGTCTACTCCCTCTCAATAGTGCATGTCATTCAGATAATTTCTGTCACATTTTTGGACTTGTCACCAACAAGTTTTTTTGTCACCAACAAGTTTTTTTTGTCACCAACGAGTTTTAAAACATCATTGGCATTGCACGAATCGTCGCAGCTTCGGCACTGTACATTGCTTCTTGTTTATTGAAATTTTTTATTAAATTTCTTTCGAGTTTAACATGTATTACAGAATATTTATTCTGTTTATCCCCATGGTTATGTCCTCACCCTAGGGGTGTTAGGTAGTTTTAATCTTGCATCTTCTATCTGATGTATCATTTTTTCTTCGTATGAAGATCTAGCTTTGCATCTAGTAGCATTTAAATTGGTTACTGAATTTTGTGCCTGATGTCTTGTTTCCGGTTTTTTCCTTGATGTTGTTTACATTGGCTGCGTCCTCAAATATATGTAGTATTTTATATTATATTACTGTAGAAGTACTTTAGGATACATTGCTTATTATTCCGGTAGTGTAGCTCATAATATTTGGATTTTGTCCATACTTAGGCTCTATCGGGATGTCCTTGGGCTCAGAATGTTCCCTTTGGAGTTTTTGAAATTTTTTTTAGAAATTTTTGAATTTAATTTTGATTGCGATTATTCATGTATCTTTAACATATATTTTGTTGTGGAGTTTGTAGGAGTGCTATCGACTTTGTCTTTTGATTGCAATTATGAAAGCTTACTACTCTAATGCAAGGCGAGGAAGTCTTCCTCAGATTTACATGCTTGTTACCTTGCCTGTAGTCGATGCACTCCTGCGGATTCTTGTCCTACTGTGTATATTGGCATGACAGACGTTGGAGATGGGTGTTGTGATACATTGTTGGCGGTGAGGTTCCTATGCCAGAACTCTCACCGTAATATAATTCAAGTTTTTCAGTTTCTATTTCAGAGGAGCATGAACATGGTGATGGTATTGTGACACCCATCCAAAGTGTGCTACCTTCATCGCGCTCTGTTGAGCAAATAGAGCTAGCTGCAAGGCGCTCATGAATATAAGCAAGGGTTAAGGCCTCTAGTTAGAGTTCTTAATCCCTTGCAAGCAGCTAGCTTGACTGGTGAAGCGGTTACTCCGTCCGTGGAAGCCATGACACCGGGTAAGTCCTTTGCAGTCGAAGGAAGTGTGGATTTGGGTAGAGTGAGCGCCTCAAAATCAAAAGCTCACCCAGCAACGACGGAAATAGGGAGGAAGTCAGCAAGTTTCTTTTCGGAAGGCTTGGTGAGGTCAAATAAGACTGCAAGCAGGAGAGGCCCCTCTCTTACCTAACAACATTTGGGGCCAAATGTTGTTTTGAGAAACTTGCACAAGCCGGAACCAAGTTTTCTTTTCTGGAGGCTTGGCGAGGTCTGATAAGACCGCGAGCGGAAGAGGTCCCTCTCTAACCCAACAACATTTGGGGCCAAATGTTGTTTTGAGAAACTTGCACGAGTCGGAGCATACGTCCGCCCGCAGCTCCGGACACTCCGTCTAGACTGCAGCCAGGGTCGGGTTTAGCCATGGCTTCCTCCGCTACATTATAAAAGTACACACAACTGCATGCTAGCTACCCGACTTCGGATATCCATCCAGTTGCGCGAAGACGGAGCCAGTCTTCGCCCATGAAGTCGGACCATCCGGTACCTAGCGATCCAAGGCTTTGTTCATCGGGACGTTCGGAAAAGAGATCTATCTCCAGATCTTAGTCCCAGGAGTAGTAAGCGGCAAAAAAACAGAAGACCGCTACTCCTCAAGCCTCGGTAATGGACTTGCTGTCGCAGATTGCACAGCTGATTCCAGCATCCCAGCAAGTGCAAGAGCAGCCTCCCGCAGACTCCGGTGGTGAGCTGTCATACGGTGATGGGTTGATCCAGTCATCTGTACATGCAGATGCAAATGCCCGAATGTCACAGCTGAATCAGTCGGATGGTGAAAGGGACAAGAAAGAGGATTACCCTTCCCTCTCGGAACAGCATATGGTAGCGATGAATTTTATTCATCAATACAATACTGACTTTGTTCCACCTGATCAGCAAGCTGCGACTGCTAGAGGGAAACCGCTGTCGTCTCTGAAGCAGATTTCGTGTGGAGGAAAGAGGATGTTCTTTACTTCCCGAAACAGGTCGGAGGCCTTCGGCCATGTTAACAAAGCCATATTCAGCCTCTCTAGTGCTAAGATGAAGGCGGTTTCTTATCGACATCTTCAATAAATATACCGTTCCTTGGACCACGTTCATTTGAAACAGTTGGAGAAGATGTCCAGAGAGCTCCTCTGCGTTTAGATGAGCAGGCCGGGGATGAAAATATGTCCCTACCTGCATCATTCAATATACGCTTGGAAGTGATGGAATGTGCTATTTTATCCAATAGAGCGAATCTGGATGCAATGTCCTATGCAGATCACCTCATCAGAGCTATGACGCAACGTCTTAATGGGAGGGAATTTGAGAATGTTGTTCCTCACTTAGAGTTTTTTCCAGGGCAGTCATGTATGCCATGTACAACTCCACCCTGACAGTGGCAAAGTAGGAGTTGATCAGACGTGATGCTGCCCATGCGTTGTCATCACTTATGGTCATACCCGCATTACTTGAATCGCTCTTGTGTTAGTCATCAAATAGAATAGGAGCCGCAGGGCTCCCTCATGTCTGACCGACTCCATAATGACACTAAGGATGGAGTGGGACATGATGAACAAATACACCGTATTGACATAATCACACTAGGTAAATATGACGTCATTATTAGAGCTTATCACCTCATATCCATATAACTAACACCAAACCATACTTGTAGGAAGAGAATAACCTCCCCCCTTTCGAAACAGTTTATTGTAGCGATGATAAGTGTGTAACTATGAGTGAAGCTGTTTTGTCTGTAGATTATATCTGATCCTAGACACAGCTTGTTTGTTATTTATATATGGCGTATGTTTGTGGGGGTTAGTCTCTCACTCTCAAATACGCCATCCTAATTTATGGGGCTTAGTCTTTACTAGCCTTAAAAATTGAGGGTTTGTTACACCCAATTTGCATAATCATTCATGCTAAGAATATGGAATTACTTGGATATGGCTCCATGTTAGCTCAACTTGACAATGTCATGCTGAGCTATTGCCATCACTTCTCGTCCGTCTGCGTACGTACGTCCACAATTTCTGGGCGTACATATGTCCGTCCATAATTTCCTTTGGCACACCTCACAGGTTGCATTTAGATCGCTTTGAAACTTGGTATGGTTGTTTGGGTTGACCTCTAGGTGAGAGCTATCAATTTTCTTCAATTTCCATCAAAAAATGTTGCCGCTGGCAACGTTCTTAGAACTTACTTTAGTCAGACCTCAATATTTCCCTTTGGCACACCCTACAGGGCACATATATGATCGGATTGCTTTGAAACCTGGCATGCTTGTTTGGGGTGATTTCTAGATGGGAGCCATCGATTTTCATCAATATACTCCTTTGGCACGCAGTACAGGGCACATTTTTGATCAGATCGGTTTTGAAACTTGGTATGCTTATTTGGGGGTTACCTCTAGATCGGAGCTTTCGATTTTCTTTAATTTCTACCATTGATGAACTTAGTGCAGTTATGCATCAAAATTTCCATTTGACACACCCTGCAGGGCACATTTATTATCGGATTGCTTTGAAACTTGGTATGCTTTTTTGGGGTGACCTGTAGATGGGAGCTATCGATTTTCTTCCATTTCCATCAAAAAATGTTGCCGCTGGAATGTTCTTAGAACTTAGTTTAGTCAGACCTCAATATATCCCTTTGGCACACCCTACAGGGCACATTTATGATCGGATTGCTTTGAAATCTGGCATGCTTGTTTGGAGTGACCTCGAGATGGGAGTTATTGATTTTCTTCCATTTCCATCAAAAGATGTCACTGGCAACGACCTTTGAACGTAGTTTAGTTAGGCATTAATATATTCCTTTGGCATGCCCTACAAGGCACATTTATGATCAGATCGGTTTGAAAATTTGCTTGTTTGGTGTTACCTCTAGATGTGAGCTATCGTTTTTCTTCGATTTCCGTCAAAAAATGTTGCCTCTGGCAACGACCTTGTACAGTTATGCATCAATATTTCCCTTTGGCTCACCCTGCAGTGCACATTTTTGACCAGATCACTTTGAAACTTGGTATGCTTGTTTTGGGGTGACCTCTAGATGGGAGTTATCGATTTTCTTCCATTTCTGTCAAAAATAGTTGCCATTGGCAACGACCTCTGATGAACTTAGTAAAAACTTAGTGCAGTTATGCATCAATATTTCCCTTTGACACACCCTGCAGGGCACATTTATAATTGGATCACTTGGAAACTTGGTGTGCTTGTGTGGGAGTTATCGATTTTCTTCCATTTCTGTCAAAAAATGTTGCTGCTGGCGGCAACAACCTTGGAACTTAGTTTAGTCAGGCTTCAATATTTCCCTTTGGCACACCCTTCAGGGCACATTTATGATCGGATCACTTTGAAACTTGGTATGTGTGTTCGGGGTGACCTCCAGATGTGAGCTATTGATTTTTTTTCACTTCCTTTAAAAAATTATTGTTGTTATCACCAGTCTTTGAACTTACTGCATTTGTGTAGCAACTTATCCCTTTTTCACTCTCTGCAGGGTATATTTACGAATTTCCTTAAAAAAGAGAGAAAAAAACATTGCCACAAGCAATGACCTTCGAACTTAGTGTATTTGTGCTTTAACATCTTCCTTTGGCATGCCTCAGAGGGTGCATTCATGATCAGGTTGTTTTGAAACTTTGTATGCTTATGCAGGGTGACAAAGATAGGAGCTATCGATTTTCTTTTCATTTCCATCAAAAACTGTTACTGTTAGCAACAATCTTTGAATTTATTGCATTTGTGCATCAACATTCTTCTTTGACATGGCCTACAAGCCACATTTATCATAGGATTGTTCTTGAACTTGGTGTGCTCATTGGGCGAGACCTTTAGGTAAGAGCTATTGCTTAGCATTCCTTTCTGTTAAAAAAGTTGCCATTTACAATAACCTCCGAACTTACTGCATTGGTGTATCAACATTCTTCCTTTAGCCAGTCTTACAGTTTACATTTAAAAATGCATGGATTACTCTTGACGTTGTGTGCACACAATGCTGTTATGTTGAAATTTCACTAAATAACATTGGTTCCAATGATCTTCAATTTTGCCATTTCACTTATAACTTACCAAGTTCAAGTTTGTCAAGTTGAGCTACAGCGTCATTGACACTTTCATTTATGATATGTCTTCTCTATTATTGTATAGGGAGACATACATGTAATTCCTTTTAAATTTAAATTCCTTTCACCTTGGAATGTAGGCTTAGGAGCTATATTTGGTCTGCTAATTCTTAAGTCCTAGGCCCTCTGCCTTTTTACGATTCAGCTAGTCTGGGGCATTGGTTGCCGTATAAAAATATAAATTTTAAGTAATTTGTATATTTTTTATACTTACCAATGGCCCAGACGGGGATGGCCCTCCCATGAGTGGGCACTCATACCTCCCCGCTGAGTTATTAGCTCACCTGAGCGAAGCTCAAGGGGAGCTTTACTAATCGCTTTCCATCCGCCATCCGTACGTCGTCGTCCATCGTCTGCCGTCGTCCGGCATAAACTTTACAAAACCAACTTCTCCGAAGAAACCACTGGCCCAATATTTTTCAAATGTTGGGTAAATGTTTATTACCTAATGTCAATTCAGATTTGTTCAAATGAAGTTGCCCTTCCTCCTGGGTGGGGCCATGCCCCCAAGGGGCACCAAAATCTTCGAAAATCTTTTTCTCATGAACCAGCAGTAGCAGAGATTTGATATGTGGTATACAGAGTCCTTTTGAGGTTTAGAATCAAGATTGTTCAAGAGAAGTTTGTTGGGCATTATTTGCCTTCGTTATGGGAGGGGCAAAAATTTTGGCCATGCCTAAAATTTCTATTTTCAGAACCGTGAGGTCGATTTAAACCAAATTTGATATGAGATGATAATGGGTCATAAGTAGTTGATTGATGCAAAAAAAATTTTTCTCATTGCCCCGTGGGAACCTCGGAAGCTAAAAATAGGAAAAACCTTAAAACTGCCATATCTCCAAAACTACACGGCACAGAGAATTCTTATTTTGTATAAAGCTTACTTTTATCCAGTAGAATAGAGTGGTTAAAAAAAATCCCTATCGGTTTGATCACAAGGTAGAATCTTTTGATATTTGGTATGCAACATTGTAGGGTGGATCTGATTCAAGTTTGTTCAAATTGGCCCCCTGGGTTCATATTTGGGCTCAGTATAGGAGCCTGATTTCGAACTTAGTGCATTTCAGGCAAATTTCTTCAAAAATCTTCTTCTCCAGATCCAGCAGGCAGAATCTTTTGATATTTGGTGTGCAACATTGTGGGGTAGATCTGATTCAAGTTTGTTCAAATTGGCCCCCTGGATTCATATTTGGGCTCACTATAGAAGGTCGAATTCGAACTTAATGCATTTCAGGCAAATTTCTTAAAAAATCTTCTTCTCAAGATCCAGCAGGCAGAATCTTTTGATATTTGGTATGCAACATTGTGGGGTGGATCTGATTAAGGTTTGTTCAAATCGGCCCCCTGGGTTTATATTTGGGCTCATTATAGAAGCTCGAATTCGAACTTAGTGCATTTCAGGAAAATTTCTTCAAAAATCTTCTCCAGATCCAGCAGGCAGAATCTTTTGATATTTGGTATGCAGCATTGTGGGGTGGATCTGATTCAGGTTTGTTCAAATCGGCCCCCTGGATTCATATTTGGGCTCACTATAGAAGCTTGAATTTGAACTTAGTGCATTTCAGGCAAATTTCTTCAAAAATCTTCTTCTCCAGATCCAGCAGGCAGAATCTTTTGATATTTGGTGTGCAACACTGTGGGGTGGATCTGATTCAAGTGTGTTCAAATCGGCCCCCTTGATTCATATTTGGGCTCACTATAGAAGCCCGAATTCGAACTTAGTGCATTTCAGGCAAATTTCTTAAAAAATCTTCTTCTCCAGATCCTGCAAGCAGAATCTTTTGATATTTGGTATGCAACATTGTGAGGTGGATCTGATTCAAGTTTGCTCAAATCGGCTCCCTAGATTCATATTTGGGCTCACTATAGAAGCTCGAATTCGAACTTAGTGCATTTCAGGCAAATGTCTTTGAAAATCTTCTTCTCAAGATCCAGCAGGCAGAATCTTTTGATGTTGGGTATGCACCATGCTTAGGGGGGTGAGATTCAAGTTTGTTCAAGCCAAGTCCCTGAGTTCATATTTGGGCTCACTGTGTTAGCCCGAATTATAACTTAGTTCAAAAAGAGGAATTTTCTTTAAAAATCTTCTTCAGATCCAGCAGTCGGAATGTTTGGATATTTGGTATGCAGCATCCTTAGGGGGGTGAGATTCAAGTTTGTTCAAGCCATTCCCCCAGGTCCATATTTGGACTCACTGTGGGAGCCCAAATGATAACTTAGTTCAAAATGAGGAATTTTCTTTAAAAATCTTCATCAGATCCAGCATTCGGAATGTTTTGATATTTGGTATGCAGCATCCTTAGGGGGGTGAGATTCAAGTTTGTTCAAGCCATGTCCCTAGGTCCATATTTGGACTCACTGTGGGAGCTTGAATTGTAACTTAGTTCAAAATGAGGAATTTTCTTTAAAAATCTTCTTCAGATCCAGCAGTCAGAATGTTTTGATATTTGATGTGCAGCATCCTTAGAGGGGTGAGATTCAAGTTTGTTAAAGCCTAGTCCCTGGTTTCATATATGGGCTCCCTGTGGGAGCCCGAATTATAACTTAGTTCAATATGAGGAATATTCTTCAAAAATCATTTTTTTTTAGATCCACTGGTCAGAATCTTTGGATATTTGGTATAAGCTTTTCTTAGGAGGAGCAGATGCAACTTGTTGAAATCAATTCTCTGGGTTGATATTTAGACTACCATGTCAGGTGAGCGCCCTCAGGCTCCTTGGGACCTCTTGTTATTAGTATGCTCATCTACAAAGAATGATGTTGGCGCCAATTCCGGTCTCTTCCTGACCACTGCGTATGCACAGATGGTAAAAGTATGGAGGGCCAGATAGGACTTATAATTTTCGATTTTGTTTACAAATTTTGGGGATTTGGGGGGAGGTTCAAAATTTGTGTTTGGCCCTTGATAATACCGAGTTTGCACCAGCTAGTCTGGACCATTTGGTAAGTATAAAAAATATACAAATTACTTAAAATTTAGCATTTTTAGCTCAACTTTGGCGATGCCAAATTTTAGCTTATGCCATGGCCAGTCGTCCGTCTGTCCGTCAATTCAATACGGCTCGGGCTAGAGGCTGTATTTATGAACTGATCTTTACGAAACTTCTTGGGTACCTTTGTTATGACTGTGGGACGAGAACGAGTGTTTTTGGGTCCGATCCAAAATACAAGTTGGCCGCTGGTGGCCATTTTGTACAAACTTAGGTGCAATCAGATTTTTGCGCAGAACTTCCATATGAAAGCGCTGATTTGAATAATTTTTTGTATGAATGTTGAGTACCATGGGATACATCACATATAATACAGGTTTTTTTCTCGTACGTAAATTATGCAAATTAGACTAACTTTGATGTATTTAGTGTTACTTTCAGCACTGTAAGTGCAAATGCCAATACGGCTTGGGCTAGAGGCCGTATTTATAAACCGATCTTTACGAAACGTCTTGGGTATCTTTGGTATCACCGTGGGATGAGAACGAGTGTTTTGGGGTGCGGTCCGAAATTCAAGATGGCCGATGGCAGCCATTTTGTACAAAATTAGGTGCAATCAGATTTTTTCACAGAACTTCCACATGAAAGCGCTGATTTGAATAATTTTTGGTGTGAATGTTTAGTACCATGGGATACATCACATATAATACAGGTTTTTTTCTCGTGCAGAAATTATGCAAATTAGATGAACTTTGATTTTTTCAGTGATACTTACACACAGTAAGTACACATGTTAATACGGGTCGGGCTAGAGGCTGTATTTATCAACTGATCTTCACGAAACTTCTTGGATACATTTGTTTTGTACCTTTGTTATCACCTTGGGACGAGAACGAGTGTTTCTGAGTGCGGTCCAAAATTCAAGATGGCTGCCAGTGGCCATTTTGTACCGAAATTAGGTCTAATCAGTTTTTTGTACACAACTTCTATACGGCTCAGGCTAGAGGCCGTATTTATGAACCGATCTTTATGAAACTTCTTGAGTACCTTTGTTATCACCATGGGATGAGAACGAGTGTTTTAGGGTGTGGTCCGAAATTCAAGATGGCCACCACCAGCCATTTTGTACCAAAATTAGTGCAATCAGTCTTTTGTACAGTACTTCTGTATGAAAGTTCTGATTTGAATAAATTTTTGTATGAATGTTTAGTAACATGGAATACATCACATATAGTACGGGTTTTTTTCTCGTGCAGAAATTATGCAAATTAGATGAATTTTTATTTATTTAGTGCTACTTATACACTGTAAGTGCTCATGTCAATACGGCTCGGGCTAGAGGCTGTATTTATCAACCGATCTTCACGAAACTTCTTGGGTACCTTTGTTATCACCTTGGGACGAGAACGAGTGTTTCTGAGTGCAGTCCAAAATTCAAGATGGCTGCCAGTGGCCATTTTGTACCGAAATTAGGTCCAATCAATTTTTTGTCACAACTTCTATACAGCTTGTATTTATGAACTGATCTTCACGAAACTTTTTGAGTACCTTTGTTTTCACCTTGGGACAGGAATGAGTGTGTTTTGGGGTATCTTTGTTATCACTGTGCTATGAGAACAAATATTTTGGGGTTCAGTCAGACCCACTCTGGGACTCCAAGATTTTTTTTCTAGTTTAGCATCTGACTGTCACCCACCTTTACAATACTTTACCTATACATTTGTTATAGGCTACAGCCAGTATTTATGTACAGACCGTTACAATACTTTATATGTGCCTTTGTTATCAGGTCATTACCTAGATGTTTGTCATTGCTGTGTCACTTACTATACATGTACATGTCTTGACAAGTTGAGCTACAGTGTCATTGACGCTTTCATTCTTTATTGAATTCCACTGTTAATTGGATATTTCTTACTTGAAATAGGGCTTTTCAGTTATCATAGGTCTACTGTGTTCAGTGTTTGTCATGTCTCGGATATTATGTTCATATTTGCTTTTGTTACGAATTATCCTTGGTAATTAAAGGTATCATTTACTTTATAATGATTTTGTTTTTAGATATGATCCAACTAAAGGAATGGAGAGTCTAGATATGGTGTGGGTTACCAGGGCAAATGCCTTACAAAGGAGAGGCAGAGCTGGAAGAGTAACATCGGGTGTTTGTTTCCATTTGTTTACTGGCCACAGATTTCATCATAACCTCAGAGATCAACCCATACCAGGTAAACTTAACTTTGATTAAGGATATTTAAAATAATGGAATGAAACCTAGAAATCAACAAGACCCTTTTGCATCCATTTCATTTGGAAAAAAATAGCTACCAGTGTTCATCAAGAATGAGTAGAGAATAAGAGTAATGCTGAACCATAATAGAGGATCTGTAACGAAAGTAACACCTTGATATTGGGCATGACACCCTGCACTTGATGAGCATATTACTTGTTTGGTCTCTGTAATGAATTAGGATATTCATGTTAAATACTAGTAATACCACCAGATAAATTCATCAAGTTCCAGACCCAAAAGAGACAAATCTGGGCAAAAAATGTTGACAATTGTATAGTCACCAACATCGTATCATCGACCTGCTCTCTCTTCCGTCATGTGTTAGCCTAGCTGGGACCCTATGACATATCCATACAGATACAGTTCCACTTCTCACTAATGCCTGTTGCAGTTCATTTGTGTCTGACAGCTGATTTTGATGATGCCAAAGACATTGATCTGAATAATTACCCCATAAATTTTCAATTAACATTTGATGTCAAAATACCCAAATTTCATGTGATAATTTTTTTCTATAATACAATAAGCCCTGTCAAACAAGATTGAATTGGTTAAATTCCTTGTTGCGTTATGTGAAAAATTTCCCTCTTCAAATTTTGATATCAGTGTGCGGAGGGTTAAAAATGTTAAAATATTGCATACCGGTACTTATGATTCTCTGTTTTCATATTTTATTTTAGAAATCCAGAGAGCACCATTGGAACAAATTGTTTTGCGAATTAAAATGTTGGAGTTATTTAAGAAAAGATCAGTAGAGGTAAAACTACTTAAAATAGTTTTCAGTAACACTCCGATTTGAAACAATTCTTTGAAAACTCATTCATGTTGACTTTGTGCATCCGTATGTCTTTTTAATTCAAACTTTTGATCAATCTTGACTGCTGTAAAACAGTCGAACCTTCCATTGATGGTAAATTAAGATAAAATACTGATGCAACAACATTGTTTTCCACCCCTCTGCATTATGCATTAAGTTTTGTTTTTTTCTTTCCAATCACCCATCCTCACATATGTATGTATGCATTCCACAGGATAAATTTGGGGCAGAATGTTTTCAAATTTTACAACTGTATTTACAACCATAAGCCAAACGTCAGGTTTCAGAGTTATGGTCCTTCTTTGTACAAAACTTTATTATTTTGGGGTTTCTGCATGATATCCTTACCTCCCTTTAACAGAACAAAGTTATGGCCCTTCTTTGTACAAAACTTTGTTATATTTGGGTTTCTGCATGATATCCTTACCTTACCTCCCTTTGACAGAACAGAATTTGCGATTTGAAAGTTTACCAGGTAATAAAAATCATCATCAGCACAATTTTAATTAATGAAGCTCCGGGTTGTACCTGGTGCATCATTAATTAAATTTTTGATGATTATTCCTATAATTAGTGTTTGGAATCTAATATTATTGCGTCCATGGATATATTACGGACAGTCTTATAACCACAAAATTAAAGTGTTTTATTTTCAGATTTCTAGAGGATGCAATTCCACAGTTACGACCACTTGATTATGCCATTACTTTGTTGTTATTTTTTTTATTTCAGCACAATAAGTTTACTTTCTTCTGGCTGAACAGTTCAAAATTTGACAGTTTTTTTTTATAATCACCAATTGAATGCAAAGTTTCATTTTTACATTCCTAGTGTTGTTAATTCTACAGTTCCCTTGATTTTGCAAGAACATTATAGTATTGCTTAGGTTTCTTGGTATAATGTCAAGCAGCCTCTGATTGATCTGGTTTGGAAACATTCTTTTGACATTTCTTAGTCTTTCCTGGGATTTGACCTTGGGGGTCACAAATATTGTCGCATTTTCCATACCAGAGATGTTACTGCAGATAAGCATGTTGTATTAGTGTAGGTATAAAAAGAAATAAAGTTAAAGCTGTAAAAAAATAATTCTTGTTTCTCAGGCACCTCCTCGTCAATGAAAACCTGCCTCATCATTTCATTTTTTAACCAGGAAATCTCTTCGAAGATATTTTTGCACTTTTTTTCCTGCGAGCTCTGTCAAACAAGATACAGTTGGTTAAATTTAAATTTGCAACTGCATTATGGGAAGTTTCCACCACTGAAAACATTGTTTTTTTTTCCATTTTAAGGTGCAATTCGTAAAAAAAATTATTTAATTCCTACTAGTTACAGGACTGTTGTGCATTAATAAATATAAAAAAAGAAAAAGCCTCCCCATCATAAAACTGAAGCAAAATTGTCTTGAGAAAAAAAGGCCTAGGCCTTACTGGAAAAAATTTAAGTTTTTGACAAAAAATATAAATATTTGTGATTCAAGAATTTTTTTGCAAGTGTTTGATGCTATTCCGGTTGGGTGAAGGATTACAAAGATTTGTAAATGAACTCCAGGCAAACTTATGAATCTGTTTGCCCCTGCCATTACACTTTCACTGGTTTAAACTTTTACCTGATATACAAGTGTTAAATACCCAGTGCTGGAGAAATAGCAATTCATATATTTATTAAGCAATTTTTCTCCAAAAACACCACTTATGGCACCTAATTGGAATCACCTCATTCCACACAAGGGATCTAAACCGCAAGCAATGTTTTTTTGCAACCAAAATGATAATGTTCAACTATTTAAAAAAAATATTGTGTTGTTGCCTTGTTAGGTAAATGATTAAATATCTTGGTAGGTTATTTAAGTACTGAATCAGAAATTCTTTCAGAAGCATGCTGATAGCTGAATATTAAATATATAAAACTGATGATGGAAACTTGCATGTTATTATGAAACAATGTTCTTAATGTCATTCATCATGTAGTAATTAGTCTGTCAAACTTTTTACAGGAAGTCCTCACCAGCCTGTTAGAGCCTCCTAAGGATGAAGCCATCTCTGGTGCAGTTAAAAGACTTCAAGATTTAGGAGCTATCGATATGTTTGAGGTACTGTTTTTTTTTCATTAATGGACTTCTCTATATTGGGAAAGCAGACAGTCAAAATATGAATTATCTCCTTTTTCAGATTGAACATTTTCAGTTAACCTCAGGAAGAAATTTCCAGTGGTAGACAAAGGTAATTTCAGAAGACTTTCCGTCTGGTATAAGCTCATATTTTTTCGGATGAATACGGGAAGTGATTAAAATAATTTACATGTTATTCAGAATGTGCTTGTCACATGCTGAAGATGTTTTCTGATTCATTGGTAATTAGGACCAATTAGTAAATGCCTGAAATGGAAGTTGTCGAAATATTAATTCTTTTCCAAGCTTAACAGCCTTATCCAGCCAGCACTGTTAACAAAAATCGGCTTTCATACTTTATTATTGTTTCATTTTTGCCTCCAAAACATAACTTATGAGCCCTTATTGAAATGAGCTCATTCCATTGAGGGGCTCATCAGCTGTTTTGGAGCAAAAAGTTGGAAAAAAATAAAAATCTTTGAAAGGCTATTTTTGTGAATAAACCTGGCTTGATAATTGTGGCCCTTAAGGTATCGCTGAACTAAATATTTGAATTAGAGTTACCTGCCTTGAAATGTTGCACTCGGAAATGATGCAATCTCTAAAAATAAACAGCCTTTGGAAAATATATTGTTTCAATAGACATTTGAAACATTCTACTGACATCTTGCATTATTGTTGAATATTCGTGATAAAAAAGGGTGATTTGCTGACTTTTGGACTTAAAAAATACAATTTACTTTTTGTGTGTTTTTGTAGGGAATTCCCTATTATTATTGTTATTATTATTTATTGGGTTTCTAGGTCACATACTTATGCACAATGGCTAATCGTGACCAAGGAAATTCCCTGAAAAATATGTGCATGTGACTGGTACTTCCCTTTGTGTCATTTTTTCTCTCTTATTTGTTGCATGACCCCCTGTTTTTGGGTCAGAAAAAGTTGTCTGAAGGGCTATGCTTGACAAAGATATTTGAATGCCAAAATTAAAGTGATGCGATCATATTTTGTTTTGCCTGAACATTATAATGGTGGCCTATGGGAAAAGATTTAGTTCCGTGATACTTAAAATAAGGTAAATGATTATCCTTGATATTATATTAACAAGTATATAATTAAGTGGCATATTGTATAATATAATCTTTTCTCCTTTTTTTTATATTTTGACCTGTTAATATAATGAATGATTTATTTTGGTAGGAACTGACACCGCTGGGCTATCATCTAGGATCTTTGCCGGTTGATGTCAGGTAAGTTCTTAACATTCTTTGGATTTACGTACATAGTTTAATGAATTCACATAAACAGAGTCAATCCTTGATCCCTTGTTAAGTTCTAACATTGGCATTTGTATTACTGTTTATACTTGCTGCTATTATTTTGCATGACATCTTGTCCCTTGCATGGAACAAGGTGCCATCTGCAATGCTAAAGCACTCAAGGAACGATATGGACATAAACCTAAATTAAGCCAATTGATCAGTTGTTCGGAACTACGAACACACACAAATATGCATGTGTTGTATTCAAGCCTGAAATAAGCAATCTGTCATTTGCAAAATGAGGTCCCCAGAGGGTGAAATTGCTGATGCTATCCCATACAGTGGGCCAATGTATCCTCTGGGTACCTCTTTCTGTTTAGGTTTAAGAGCATCACCAAATTCACACTCTGGGGACCTCATTTTGCAGATGACAGTCTGCTTATTTTCTGGCTTGGTTGTATTATAAAAACTGATTTGAAAGTCTCCATTGTTTCTTGTTGAGATTTCAGTGATTATCATTATGACAAAATATGACACTGAGAGATTGTTATATCATGCAATTAAAAAAAAAAAAATTTTTCATATTCTTATAGATTACATAAAAAATGTTCAATAGTTTAACTAGTTGAGTGCTAATAAAAAGTGTTCAGAGCCATTTTAGTGGCTTTACACTCTTTGCATTAGCAGTTAATTCTTTTTTTGTTTTTTTTATATTGAGCTTTATTCGCCACTTAGCACACCAATGTTCAAGGCGGTTGAGTGCTTTTTGGAAGGTTTTCTGCAGGTGGCAGGTTCATTTGTTTGAATCCCAGATATCCTTTCATCTACGAACTGAGAGATTTGGACTCTGTTACCTGTAATTTTGAGGTCATTAACATAAATGATGAATAGGTGGGGGTTAAGGACGGATCCCTGGTGGTACATCACTGGACATTTTTAGCTCACCTGAGCGAAGCTCAAGGGGAGCTTAACTAATCACTTTCTGTCCGTCGTCCGTCGTCCGGCGTCCGTCGTCCGTCGTCCGTCGTCCGTCGTCGTCCGTCCGGCGTTAACTTTACATTATCGACTTCTCCTCCTAAACCACTAGCCCAATTTTATTCAAATGTTGGCTAAATGTTTATTACCTAATGCCAATTCAGATTTGTTCAAATGAAGTTGCCCCTCCTCCTGGGTGGTGCCACACCCCCAAGGGGCACCAAAATCTTTGTAAATCTTCTTCTCATGAACCAGCAGTAGCATTGACTTGATATTTGGTGTGCAGCTTCCTTTTGAGGTGTAGACTCAGATTTGTTCAAGAGAAGTTTGTGGGGCTATACTTGACGTTGTTATGAGAGGGGCAAAATTTTTTGCCCCGCCCAAAATTTCTATTTTCCAAACCGAGAGGCTGATTTGAACCAAATTTTATGTGAGGGCTTATTGGGTCATGAGTACTTGATTTATGCAAAAAAAAATTTTCCCGCAGCCCCGTGGGAACCGCAGGAGCTAAAAATAGAAAAAATTTAAAACGCCCATATCTCCAAAACTGCACGGCACTGAGAATTTTTATTTGGTGTGCAGCTTCCTTAGGACCAACAGAAAGGATTGGTAAAAAAAAATTGCCATCGGTTTTATCATAGGGTACAGTTTCGGGACTTTGAAAAAGTGCTGAGTCAGCACTTTTTAACACTGTAGGCAATGGGAAAAACATTAAAAAATCTTCTTCTCCAGATCCAGCAGGCAGAATCTTTTGATATTTGGTATGCAACATTGTAGGGTGGATCTGATTCAAGTTTGTTCAAATCGGCCCCCTGGGTTCATATTTGGGCTCAGTATAGGAGCCCGATTTCGAACTTAGTGCATTTCAGGCAAATTTCTTAAAAAATCTTCTTCTCCAGATCCAGCAGGCAGAATCTTTTGATATTTGGTATGCAACATTGTGGGGTGGATCTGATTCAAGTTTGTTCAAATCGGCCCCCTGGGTTTATATTTGGGTTCAGTATAGGAGCCCAAATTTGAACTTACTGCATTTCAGGCAAATTTCTTTGAAAATCTTCTTCTCCAGATCCAGCAGGCAGAATCTTTTGATATTTGGTATGCAACATTGTAGGGTGGATCTGATTCAAGTTTGTTCAAATCGGCTCCCTAGATTCATATTTGGGCTCACTATAGGAGCTCGAATTCGAATTTAGTGCATTTCAGGCAAATTTCTTCAAAAATCTTCTTCTCCAGATCCAGCAGGCAGAATCTTTTGATATTTGGTATGCAATGTTGCGGGGTAGATCTGATTCAAGTTTGTTCAAATCGGCCCCCTGGATACATATTTGGGCTTACTATAGAAGCCCGAATTCGAACTTAGTGCATTTCAGGCAAATTTCTTAAAAAATCTTCTTCTCCAGATCCAGCAGGCAGAATCTTTTCATATTTGGTAAGCAACATTGTGGGGTGGATCTGATTCAAGATTGTTCAAATCGGCCCCCTGGGTTAATATTTGGGCTCAGTATAGGAGCCCGATTTCGAACTTAGTGCATTTCAGGCAAATTTCTTAAAAAATCTTCTTCTCCAGATCCAGCAGGCAGAATCTTTTGATATTTGGTATGCAACATTGTAGGGTGGATCTGATTCAAGTTTGTTCAAATCGGCCCCCTGGGTTCATATTTGGGCTCAGTATAGGAGCCCGATTTCGAACTTAGTGCATTTAGGCAAATTTCTTAAAAAATCTTCTTCTCCAGATCCAGAATGCAGAATCTTTTGATATTTGGTATGCAACATTGTGGGGTGGATCTGATTCAAGTTTGTTCAAATCGGCTTCCTAGATTCATATTTGGGCTCACTATAGAAGCTCGAATTTGAACTTAGTGCATTTCATGCAAATTTCTTAAAAAATCTTCTTCTCCAGATCCAGCAGGCAGAATCTTTTCATATTTGGTAAGCAACATTGTGGGGTGGATCTGATTCAAGTTTGTTCAAATCGGCCCCCTGGGTTTATATTTGGGCTCAGTATAGGAGCCCAAATTTGAACTTAGTGCATTTCAAGCAAATTTATTAAAAAATCTTCTTCTCCAGATCCAGCAGGCAGAATCTTTTGATATTTGGTATGCAACATTGTGGGGTGGATCTGATTCAAGTTTGTTCAAATCGGCTTCCTAGATTCATATTTGGGCTCACTATAGAAGCTCGAATTCGAACTTAGTGCATTTCAGGCAAATTTCTTAAAAAATCATCTTCTCCAGATCCAGCAGGCAGAATCTTTTGATATTTGGTATGCAACATTGCAGGGTGGATCTGATTCAAGTTTGTTCAAATCGGCCCCCTGGATTCATATTTGGGCTCACTATAGAAGCTCGAATTCAAACTTAGTGCATTTCGGGCAAATTTCTTTAAAAATCTTCTTCTCCAGATCCAGCAGGCAGAATCTTTTGATATTTGGTATGCAACATTGCGGGGTGGATCTGATTCAAGTTTGTTCAAATCGGCCCCCTGGATTCATATTTGGGCTTAATATAGAAGCCCGAATTCGCACTTAGTGCATTTCAGGCAAATTTCTTCAAAAATCTTCTTCTCCAGATCCAGCAGGCAGAATCTTTTGATATTTGGTATGCAACATTGCGGGGTGGATCTGATTCAAGTTTGTTCAAATCGGCCCCTTGGATTCATATTTGGGCTTAATATAGAAGCCCGAATTCGCACTTAGTGCATTTCAGGCAAATTTCTTCAAAAATCTTCTTCTCCAGATCCAGCAGGCAGAATCTTTTGATATTTGGTATGCAACATTGCGGGGTGGATCTGATTCAAGTTTGTTCAAATCGACCCCCTGGATTCATATTTGGGCTTAATATAGAAGCCCGAATTCGCACTTAGTGCATTTCGGGCAAATTTATTAAAAAATCTTCTTCTCCAGATCCAGCAGGCAGAATCTTTTGATATTTGGTATGCAACATTGTGGGGTGGATCTGATTCAAGTTTGTTCAAATCGGCTTCCTAGTTTCATATTTGGGCTCACTATAGAAGCTCGAATTCGAACTTAGTGCATTTCAGGCAAATTTCTTAAAAAATCTTCTTCTCCAGATCCAGCTTCAGAATCTTTTCATATTTGGTAAGCAACATTGTGGGGTGGATCTGATTCAAGTTTGTTCAAATCGGCCCCCTGGGTTTATATTTGGGCTCCGTATAGGAGCCAAAATTTTAACTTAGTGCGTTTCAGGCATATTTCTTAAAAAATCTTCTTCTCCAGATCCAGCAGGCAGAATCTTTTGATATTTGGTATGCAACATTGTAGGGTGGATCTGATTGTGATTCATGAACGTATTTATTTGTAAAGTTGATAGAATCTTAGACAAAATTTGCAGAAAAGATCTACTATAGAAGGGGTGGTATCCAGGGTGAACCGTTTACCCAAATCTAGCAGTACTAATGCATTATTCACACAAATCTTCGTTCAAATTTTATGACCCCTCATTGGAACACACGCATTCAGCTCATTCCAACAAAGGTCATATGCCATGTTTTCGAGACAAAGGAATAAAAATTTTAGTTATTCATGAAATTTTTAGGCAACTGTTGTCTGTTATTCACATTGCTTCATGAAATTTCAGTACTTTTAGAAGTTACCTCAGTAATCAAGGGTTAATTCCCCTTAATTAAATGTCGCCTCTAAAAAACAACCACTTTGCATATCTTACCTTTTTACCAGCATAACTGCCAAAACTTGTCAGCATTCTTCGCAAAAATCGCTATTCAAATTTTAATTTTTGTCTCTTAAACATACATGTACTTATCGCTTGTAAATACCCCATTGGAATGAGCTTTTTGAGCTCATTCCAATGAGAGGTCGCACACCATGCTTTTTGAGTCAAAAAAGCATTTTTTTTAGTTATTCCAGAATTTCGTACGTAAAACACAGCTTTATGACTTCACATTAAAATGAGCTCTCTAAGCTTGTTCCAATCAACATTCACGCACTATGTCTTTCACACAAAAAATAAAATTTTCCATTTATTCAGGAATTTTGTTTGCAAGAACACTCTTACCCCCCCCCCCCCCCCCCACCCCCCACAAACACACACACACACAAACACACACACACACACACAAACACAGACACACACATCTAAAAGTTTGTCAGCAAAAAAACAGTTACTTCAATTTTTAAATGCATTATAGGAACAACTTGCCTAATCAAATTTAAATACTTTTGCATCATTCTGTATCTAGAACAAACCATTTACCATATCTTTACGCAAAATTCTCCAGCATCATTCACAAAAAAACACCATTATTTATATATTCACATTTCTGTCTCAAAAATATACCTGATCTTCCCATACCCCTATTGGAATAAGCTGTTTGAGCTTGTTCCAATGATGATAAAAAAAAATAAAATTTGTGAAAATTTTTGTTTTCTTGCATGCAAATATATACATGTAGCACATGGAAGATATCCACAGTTGGGGAGAGATGTCCAAGGCTATCTCTTCACATTCCTTGTTTGTGCTTCATGCTAAACCAGTTTGTCTGCAGAGATAAATTTGCTTTATTAAAAATCATTGGAGATTGGCCACACACCAATGATTTTAAATAAAACTAATTTTAGGTAACAAATGTTGAACTTCAAACAAAATCTATCACTCAACCAGTTAATGTTGATGAGGCATGACATGGTGAAGGTGACCTAAAATACTTCTTAGAGTCACTTTGTCAGGTGAGCGATTAAGGCCACGTGGGGCCTCTTGTTTTGTTTACCTGGACTTTGATTGTTTGGTTGTTCTGTTATAAGGATAGTAATCTTAATAATTTTATAGGTAGATTGAGTTTGGATAGTTTATGGAGAACTCTGTGGTGCCACATTTCTTTGTTTACCCGAACTTTGATTGTTTTGTTGTTTAGGAATGAGGATAGTAATCATAATAATTTTATAGGGAGATTGAGTTTGGATAGTTTATGGAGTATAAGGCATTTTCAACATCAAGTAGGACTGCCACGCCTACTTTTTGGTTAAGGATGGCTGTTCAGGCTATAGATGTGTTCCATACCTTCTTTCCGGTTGTGGTATACTCTTTGCCATTTGTTGAAGAAGTTTTCTGATTCTAAATGATCACTCAGCCTATTGGTAAGGAAGACCTTGCTAGTGCAACTGAGGAGGCTTATAGGGTTGTAGTTCACTGGGCTGGAGGGATCTTTGTCGGGTTTGGGGATCATGACACTCACTGCTGTTTTCCAGCACTTTGAAAAATAGCCACGGATGAGGCATGCATTATAAAGGTTTTTAAGTTTTGTGATTAAGGAGTTGAGGCTTTGCTTGAGAATTTTGTAGGTTACTGTACTTCATCTTCCCCTCCTAAGGAGGATATTTTGCATTTTAGTATGATTGTAGTAATTTCATCTTCAGTAATGGTGGTCACAAGAGCATTTCTTGGGTTCGTGGTTGAAGTTGGGGGTCATGCTAAATTTGGGGGTTGTCGTACACAAAGTTTTTATAGTGTCGTCAAATTCGAGGCCCATATTCGAACAGTGGCTTACATACTAAATGATTTCACCAAAAGATTATATGAAGCACATCCATTGAATATGAAGCCTGTAAGTTGCAGAACCTTCGTGTCAGAATAAAGCCCAAATATGTGATTCCAACCTCAACCACTTAATAAGCTGTGTTGTTACAGGTTTCTAAAGTGTTTTTCAGATTGTTAAATCTCTCTGCAATTCAATTTGCTTTTGTTCCAACTAATCTTTGTTAATCACTTCTCATGAGAGAGTGCACAGTGACATTTGTTGTGTTTATAAAGCTGTGTTTTACTTTTCGGGGGTATTGTAAGTTTGAGTTTGTACTCTCAAATGGACAGGATCAGCAAATCACTTAGAGCTGTCGGGGGTATTTTTATTTTCAAAGGTTGAGTTATCAAGATTTTACTCTAATATGGAATTGAAAATGAATATTTTTAGAGAAGTTTCTATTAATTCTTTAACATAATGGCCCTATCCGGCCGGTGGTATTCATCAAAATCTAGTGATTAACTAATAAGGATTTGCAACTGTCATCTGCTTGCTGATTAAGTGAGTGCACAATCAGCCAATTGTGAGTACCTATGTCAGAAGTCACAACCAAAAGGAGTAGTATGTTCAAGAACACATAGAATAGGGTTAATTTTACAGTACAGTCAGGTTGATATGTTTGTTGACCTCAAGAGCGAGTCACTGTGTGTATCAAAATAAAAATATGACATCAGAGGAAACAAGTCAACAGCGCAGCATCTTTGATTAATGTGAAAATAGGTGACTTATGCTCATACTATTTCAAAATTCCATCTCCATATAAATTTACTTTCAAGATGAAATTGAATAAAATATATCAAAAGGGCAATTAAATAACATATATTTATTTACTTGATTTAATTACTGATTTATGTTCTAATTCCAATTTTCAATTCAAAACCCACATGGATATACAGGTCAAAACAAAAGTAGGTCCCGTTTTGTACACAGTAATTCAGATTGATTTTGCTGTGTGGCAGAAATCAACAAGTGAAAATACATTCATAACTGTGTTTTAAAATAGCTTCTAACACTGCAATTCACTCAATTTCAAAGATTCATATTCACATGTCTAGTTCCGGAAAATCCCGAATGGAAAAATATGTTTCACAAATGATAACCAATCCCAGAAGTCCATGCACAAAACAGTCATACACTATTTTTGGAGTGTTTACATGAATAAGTAACATGCACAACAGATTGAAGTTATACTCTGCCTGTGAAAACAATCGGCTGATGAGTGTATTTTATATTCATTTGTTATTGTCCTCTTTGTGTTGACAGTGATTAAAGATGAATTGGGTAACTAGATAGTTTACGAATGAACTGACAGTGATATCAGACGATGAAACAGCAATTCATAGTACAGGTGGGGTGCTTTCAGTAACTTGTACTGGGAGTGGGATTTCATAAATGTCGAATAATTGACAAATCATTTCAACACTACTGCCAATCGTGGCAATTTATTAAGCTTGTTTCTGCTTGTACTAGGTCGTGAATCAAACATAAATATGAACAATTTTTATCCCGTGGTGTTCCATTTAACCATCGGCACAAACCGATGTTCAAACACTTCTACTGAGGTCAACCGATGGCTTAAAATTGGCCGATGTCGGATGCAATTGCTGAACATCGGTTAATCATTACCAAAATCGCCATTCCTATTTTGTTTTCTCAATTTTCCTCCCCAAAATTAGCTTATGACCCCTCCATTGAATGTGCTCACTGAGCACATTCCAGCGAGATGTCCTGACCTATGTTTTTGAAACAAAAAATGAACATATTAATTTATCCTAGAAGAAAAATGTATGTATTTTTCTGTGTCACATAAAGGGGTAAGAAACATTTGTTTTCCTTCATTTTGTTTAATTAATATTATTTGTTTTGTAGAATTGGTAAACTTATGTTGTTTGGTGCTATATTTAGATGTCTGGATTCTGCGCTGACTATTGCAGCCACACTCAGTTTTAAGTCACCTTTTGTAAGTATTAATTAGTATCGTTTTGTACCTTGTACTTGCCACCCATGGCATGCTATTGTAGTTATATAACAGACTATTTAACCCTTTACCCAACGAATAGCCCGCATCCGCCTGCGTAATATGCAAATTTATCAGTTGAAAAAATATTATTTTTCAAAACATCTCAACAAAACCATATCATGTGACCCCTCGTTGGAACGAGCTCGTCGAGCTGGTTCCAACGCTGGGTCACATGATATGGTTTTGGTGAGATTTTTTTAAAAATTTGAAAAAATATTTAAAATAATAAATTTTGATATCGTCTGCTTTGTTTAAAGGGTTAAATGTGAAGTTGGTTTTCAGTTGTAAATTTAAAGCAATCAGTAATAACTTACATTATGCATTTATTTGTAACTTATTCATACCCAAGTAAATTTCTTTATATTTCAAAGTATCCCCCAATGTCAGGTCAAATTTAATTAGTTTGCTGAACTTGTCTTTTGCATGTTGTTACTCTATAACTACAGATTCAGTGGAACCCTGTTAATCAAATATTTATATTTTTATACTGTACCAATGACCCAGACATAGCTGGTGCTAACTCTTAAAATATAGGGCCAAACACAAATTTTGCCCCCCAATCCCCAAAATTTGCATCTAAAACCAAAGAAAACATGTCCTGAATGGCCCTCCACACTTCACCTCTACTGCGCATGCGCAGTGTCAAGGACGTTCCGAAATTAGTGCCATTAATCATTCTAAGTTTGGCCCTTCATCAGTTAACATCTGACTGATCTTTGTGCTTGTAAATCTCAGTTTAAATGATGCCAGACACATAAATATTAGTGAAATGGTGATTCTAAGGAGGATAGAGAAGGAGGAGAGGAAAAATGTGTGACAGAATATTATCAGGGCTGTAACTTAAAATTTTTTAATGAAATTATGTTAAGTTACCTATTTTCGAGGCAGCAGCCATTTTGTTGTCATTCTTGTTATTTAGTTACACTGATTTTTCAGTGTTTTCCTCTCTCCCTTTCCTTTAAGTCCCCTCTTGCTATTCTCCCATGCTTTTGGCATAGTTTCTGTAATTATTATTACTAAAATTTCTTGGGAGTTTTAGCTGAATAACAGAATGAATTCTGTTCTTTCCCCATGTTTACGTCTTCACCTATGGGTGGTTAGGCGTTGTGTTCTGCATCTACCATCTGATGTTCTGCAGTTTCTTCCCTGGAAGTCTCTGTTTTGCATCAGATAGTGTATTTTTGGTAACTGATTTCGGGCCTGGGTGCCTGGAGTCTTATTTTAGTGTTTTTACACTCATTGTTTACATTTACAACAGCCCTCTGTGTGAGGGGGGGATTTCTTGAAAATAATATCTTGATGTTAATTTAATCATAACTAGATACATTATTATTGTTCGTAAGTGTTGCATAAATTGTTTAAAATATTTTTAAATTTTTTGTCCACACTAAGGCTTGGGATCCATTGGGGCTCAACGTTACTTTTCAGAAACTTGGGCTGTTCTGAAAAAATATTTTTTCAAAATATTTTGATTTCAATTATTTTTTCTATGTTAATGGATCATATTATTATTATGTATTTTGATTGTCAGGGGTTGGTGCGAGTACCAGGACTTTGTTTTCTTTTCACATTGAAAGGATTTTGATCAATTGTAATAAGAGGAAGTCTTCCTCTGACTTTTATAATCATTCTATATGTGGTCAGTGTACTCGCATTAACTCCTGTTCTGTATCTGATGATTTCGATGACAACATGGGAAGCGTATGTCACGGTATGTTAGTGGGGAATTGGACATATTCCGGTCCTTTCCCCGCAGGGTCACTCTACTTTATCAATTTCTATTTCAGACGATCAAGATTAGGGTGATGTATCTGTGATGTCTTCCAACAGTGTGCCTCCGTCGTCACAATTAATGAAGGGCTAGCGGAAAAGTGCTCATGTAAATACGCCAGTTGCCTAAGAGGACCCTAGTAGGTTCGACGGCCTTTGACGTCTGCTAGCTCGCCCGGTGTAGCGTCCATTCATCGAATGGTTCGGCAGCCGGGTTCATCCGTTGCGGTCTAGAAGGAGTTTTGGGGTGATGCGAGCACTATAAATCAACCAAATGCACACCCAGTGACGGTGGATTAGAGGGAGAACGGAGGAAGCCTTTTAGTCCGGTTCATAGCTCGTTCCGGTCCATCCGGACGGCGAGCGAGAGAGGCCCCTCTCTCGTACAACAACATCTGGCCCCAGATGTTGTGGTACAAAATGTTTCGCATTCGGAGCATACGTCCGCCGCTCGGGACGCTCCGACATTTAGTCAGTCCGGAGAGACTGTCAATAAGGCTTCCTCATTCTCATGGTAGCGCACACGACCGCTCTTGGCTATGTGACCTCGGATATCCAGTCAGCTTCACCAGTCAGAGAATCATCGGCGACCAGGTCACACCATCCGGTAGCCAGAGACACGAGGCCTGCAGACTCCGGACGTTCGCATAGGAAAGTGTGCGGGAGTCAACGTACACGGAGCTTCTGGCGGCAATGCATCGTAAGACCACTACTGCACAGGCCTCGGGGACGGACGTGCTATCCTAAATAGCACAGCTTATCGCAGCATCCCAGCAACAACTGAATCTGTCGCATAATGTTTTATCCGACGATGCTGGATCGGGACGCTCCGCGGAAGCGGGTACGGACGTCCGAAAATTTCATCCGGTCCGACAGGATACCGAAAGGGATTCGGAGGATTTCGAGCTTTCCCTTTCGGAACAACATGTGCTGTTGTGTATGTCATCTGACTTGGTCTTCTACAGGTTCTTTCATCGGACCAGAATGCTGCGATGCCGGATAAGAAACTGATAGCGTCGGTGGACTTAGAAATTTTTGGTTCGGTTCAGGGACTTCGTCCCTCAGTTCCGACGTAGTCCAATAATGTCACACAAACTTTCGAATTATTGAACGATGCTATATATTTATTATTATATGCTTGCTATTACCAAGCATTTCTGGTTTCTTGTTCGCAAAGTTACGGAGATGTCTTTCAAAAGTGTGCCTCTGTCGTCATAGTTAATGAAGAGCTAGCGGCAATAAGTGCTCATGGAATATGTCTATTGCCTAAGAGGTCCCTTGTAGGATCAATGGAGTGACATTCGCTAGCTCACCCGGTGTATCGTACATTCATCGAATGGTTCGGCTGCCGAGTTCGTCCGTTGCGGTCTAGGAAGGAGATTTGGGTGATGCGAGCACTATAATTACTTTAGTACTCACCCAGTGACGGCGGATTGAGGACAGATCGGAGGAAGCCTGTTAGTCCGGTTCCTGGCTTGTCCAGGTCTGTCCGGGCTGTGAGCGAGAGAGGTCCCTCTCTCGTCCAACAACATAGGGGACCGCATGTTGTGGTTCAGATATTTTACATTCGGAGCATATGTCTGTCGCTCGGGATGCTCCGTTATATTGACAGTCCGAGATACTGTCGATAATGCTTCCTCATCCTCACAGCAGTGCACACGACCGCACATTGGCTACATGACCTCGAGTATCCGATCAGTTTCGTCATTCAGTGATTCCACAGCGAACAGGTCACGCCATCCGGTAGCCAAGGGACACGAGGCCTATACACTCCGTTCGCTCGCATATTAGTAGTATGCGCGGGGTAACGATCACGGAGCTTCCAGCGGCAATGCATCGTAGGACCGCTTCTCCACAGGCCTCAGTGATGGATGTGCTATCCGAGTTAGCACAGTTTTTTCGCAGCATCCCAGCAATCGACAGTTTCTTGGTCGAATCAGGAATTATCTGACGGCGCTGGGTCGGTGCGATCCGCGGTTGCATCAGGTACGGACGACCGAACGCTTTATAGGGTCCGACAGGATGGCGAAAGGGATTCGAAAGATTTCGAGTTTTCCCTTTCGTAGCATCGGAAGCTGCCATACATATCTTCCGGCATTATCTTCCAGTGATTGTTATTTTGGACTACATTGCTGCGATGTTGGATAAGAGACTTATAGCGTCATTGGTCACGGAATTTTGGATCGGTTCAGGGACATTGTCCCTGACTTACCGACTCAGTCCAATAATGTCATTAGAACATGTGTATTATTTATCGACGCTATATATATATATAAGCCTGCTACCAAGCATGATAGTTTAGTTTCTTGTCCGCAATGCTCATTTCTGCCTTTTATCATTTATACGATTAATTTATTTTGGCAGAACAGGGCATACCGAGAGTTCATATGCGTCTAGACGGCGTGGTTAAAGACTGGAAATAATCTTTTTCGCCGTCTATGTCTTTTCCAACCACAATGTTGGAAACGACAATGATGTCTAATGGACTTAACTTAGACGCTTTATCATACGTAATCCATCTTACTGAGGCGTTATCATTACGTCTTCAAGAGAAAGAATTCCGGGATATAATCCTCAATGTGATTTCTTTTGAGGGCAGTAGTTTGTTCACGTATAACTCCGCCCTTCAGTGGCTGCTTGGAGTTGGTTAGACGTGACGCAGCCCTAGCTACATCCACGCGCGTGGATAGTAAGGTGAAGAACTCTCTCAGAGTCACTTCGTTCTCGGAGAAGCTTCTCTTCGACGGCAACTTTTCAGCAATCCATGAATTGCTCGATTTACACGTTCTCTTGTCTATCTAGTGTAGCAAGAGATTCAGACTGGGGCAAACATTCGGTGGTTGACTCAGAGAGTGCCACTGCAGTTGCCGGATCCGAGTTTTATAATTATGATGGTTGCCAGTCAAACAGGTTGGGATATAATATTGATCCCAACGGATTCGAAGTGCCAGGGTCTTTGGGTTCCGCAGTCTCTAAGCAAGCACTTATCTTCCACGGAATAATGTTTTTTTTTTAGGCTTGCTTTATGTCATTGGATGAACATTATTCAGAAACGCATGTCCAAATCCTGTCCGTTAATTCGACAGTAGGGGCGTATCTCTGGAACCGGGGAGGCACTCATTCGTTTCCGTTATTCAATTTAATGGAAAGAATCCTTCTGTTTGTTATAGTACACCAAGTTCTGCTTCGGTCCGTCATATTCCGGGTCGTCTGATTGTATTACCGGACTCCCGTTCACTTATGGGTCGCTTGTTGCCGTCAGAATGGACTCTCAACAAACAAGTATTCAATCAGATTTGCTATCAATGGGAGCGCCCAATGATAATTTATTTACAACACAACTTGCTTGTCAATTGCAGACGTATGGGTTTGCTTGTCCGGATCTCTGAGCTTATGTTGTTAACGCTCTATTGATCTAATAGGACGGAATGATAGGATATGCATATCCTCCTGCGCTGTTGTTTCAGCAGGTATTGCTAAGATAAACAACCACAATACATTTCTGTTGATAGCATCTCTGTCTTCACAGAGACCGTGGGTAAATTTACTCTGATGTCTACTGTGGGACTTAACGCGAAATCTTCCTCCATGAGAGGATCTTTTTTCGCTGGGTAAAATCGTGTCATCTTTATCACAACCCGCAAGGTCTCAACCTTCACGTATTCCGTTATGTGGTCCTTATTGCATTGTAAGCATTTTACTGGACGAGCTTTGGACGCGATTTCTTACTATAGGAGAACCTCTTCTTCGCTATACTATGCGGCTAAAGTGGAGGCTCTTCCGTCGTTGGTGTAGGGATCACTATGTTGATATTGTTGATCCCTCCATACTAGTCATTGCAACTTTTTAGTATACTTGTTTGACAAGATCTACTGCAGCCTGTTATTATTAAGGTTATAGGTTTATGTTACCTCATACCTATGCACTCTATGATAGTTTACAATTGAGTCTTATGTCTCTTTATCTAAGTCAGCTAGTAACTTTTCGATAAATAGACTTAGAATCATTAGATTAAATTCCTATATGGAATTTAACTTCGATTCTTATTTAGCTAAGTAATCATTTGAGCCTCTGGAAACAGTAGTTTTCAAATTCTGACCTTTTAGACAGTAATTCTGTTGGCTTCTCTTTTACTGAAGAGTCAGTGAGTTTCATGCACTATCGGTGGATGATTTTCACTTTCGTAGTTTCGGAATCACTACTTCCTTTACTATTTAGGTTGGATTTTTGCATAAGAGTCAGGCTCCTAATTAATATCCGGAACCTATTGTTTTTAAGGTCCTTCCGTCTTCGTACGGGCATAGGCCTTTACTCTGTCCGGTTAGAGTTTATGTATTTATAAACAGATATCTGTTTATTACTACGGGCGTAAGCTTCTTCTGTCTTTGATGCCTAATAGAAGGACGTTACGTTCCATTCTATTGCTAATGGATTCAATTAACTATCGATACTGCTTATGGTATATCATTGACTCAGCAGTTGTGTTTGAGATTTCGGCTCATGAAGTAAGAGTTCTTCTACATCTTGGGCTTACATTAATAGTGTCGCTATTATAGATTTTTGAAGGCTGCTCATTGCGCTCAGCCATCCACATTCATGAATTTTTATCTCAGAAATATTGAGTCCATTTCTGGAGGCCTCTATTGTTAGGTCTATTATCTACTGCTCAGAATGTCATTCACTTAACAGTTGCTACTATAGCTAGGTAGGCTGTCTGTTTTGGCAGTGACTCCGTTCTGCTGCCCTCTTCGCTCTGGGCTATTTGACCCAGGGCAAGAAAAAGGGGGGGGGGGGGGGAGGGTGTTCCCTTGGGTCACCTGTTTTACTATGAAAACAAGGGGATACTTCCTCCGGAGTTAGTTATTCTGAGCTGTTATTGGGATGGTTGTTTAGTGAGAAGTTTATGTTTTAAAAATTCATTCAAGTCTTAGTTTTTAAAGTATAGCTTTTGAATATAGCACGTGTCAACGGACATTATTATACAATCCTCAGACACTTTTAAGGAGTATAAAGAGTCTCTATTCTCTAGACTTACATTATTTATTGGCTTACTTTAAAAATTATTAGTATAAGGATTATACTAGATATTAATAGAGTACATGGATGTATGATGCTCAATTTTGGAAGGTGTTGTATCTTTCTAATTTATCATAAATAAGAAAGATACATGTAAGGCCTAATACTTCTTTTTCCCTAGAGGGGATGACTCTATTTTTTATAATTGAGCGTATTCCATCTTGCTCTATGTCCTTGGCCCTCCAGCCTTTTTACTATTGAGCTATGTCTGGGTCATTGGTACAGTATAAAAATGTTAAAAAATTTATAGTAATTTCTATATTTTTTATACTTACCAATGACCCAGACGGGGATGGCCCTCCCAGGAGTTGGGAACTCTTACCTCCCCGCTGAGTACATAGTGCTTACCAGGCACTGGTTATTAGAATGATTAATGGCGCCAATTTCGGAACGTCCTTGACACTGCGCAGTTATCAGCCTTTTATTGTCTTCACGTATAAGAAGACCTTTAGCTGCTTCAGCTAGGCTAAGTTCGTTGTCCTATCGGGCATGATACCGTACGTCAGAGAAGGTTATTCTCTTCCTACCGGTATGGTTTGGTGTTAGTTATATGAGGTGATAAGCTCTATTAATGACGCCATATTTACCTAGTGTGATTATGTAAATATGGTGTATTTGTTCATCACGTCCCTCTCCGTCCTTAGTGACATTATGGAGTCGGTCAGACGTGAGGGAGCCTGGCGGTTCCTATTTTATTTGATGACTAACACAAGAGCGATTCAAGTAATGTGGATGAGGGGGGTTTGATATGAATTTTTTGGTCGACCCCTCCAAATCACCCCCACCCCCCCACCCCCCACCCCCCTCCCTCTCTCGCCAATGTGTTAAGAGGCGATTACAGGGCAGGACATAGTTTTCCTCCTGTAAGCCTCATATGCATTTAGTATATACATGCCTTTCATGTCTTCTCGATTGGCGGCAGGGTCTTGTTCTAACGGTGACCTCATGGGCACATCCACTTTTTAGTTGGTTTGTTTCCTGTGGTTGTTCGTTTATAAGTCATATACGAGCATATGATTCTTCATCAATAAAATTGCTAGCCTTTGTGTACCTGTATGGTTGACATGTCGGTTATCTGGGAAAGATTCTCCAATGTGGCAATTAGTCCACTCTGAAAAGTTTCGCTCAGAGTGGGCTGGCCTTTCTTTCAACGTATGAGTTTATTACTCAGTTAACTGCATACTGACGTCTTCTTATTCATTCAGTTTCCTGGTTACACTTGTATCACTTGGTCATACCGTGGTTACAGGCTGTATTCAGATGAGTACATGCAGGATTTCATTGCGCGTGTGCATAATATGTGTATTATTAGGCAGACGCATTCTTGACAGACTATATAAATTCTTACTCTGCTTATAGTTCTCCTGAGAATTTTGGGACTATTTGGATCAGTTATGGAACTACCAATAGGCCATCTATGCATATGTTCTCATTTTTTTTGCATCATTATTCGGAGTAATATATTCTTCTCCGAACACTCATTGGTTATTACGGACCCGGGAAACTATGAATTATTTCGGGGACGGTCTGTGACGGGTCTGTTAATCATAGCCCGTTCCATGCTCTAAATCCAGGTTTCTATGAAGATACGGTACACATAATCATGTATTTGAACGGTTCATTGGAGTGTTATTATTGGAATCAATTGTACACATGAATGGGGTCACCTGTAGGTTGCCTTAGAAGCGTGTTTGCTTTTCAGATACTTTTTAATTGGTATTAAATTGGACAAGTGTATGGTCGTACACTTTATATCACCGGTTTTCATCCCATCTACGTATTCCGACTCCAGTATACGTTAGAAACGTGCTCTGTTAATTACCGAGATTTCCACAATAACCTTAGCTTCTGAAGAGGCATTAAGCACCAATAATTAATAACAAGATGTTTATTGGGCGAATATATTTGGATTATTTAGTATCGCTTTGCACTGATTCCAGAGCGCTCCCCTCTTTGTTTTGAAGAATATTCCTTCAAAAAAAGTGGGGCAGGGGGGAATTTTCTTGTAAAATCTCCTCCGGCTTGATAAGTGGGTAACTATGAGTGAAGCTGTTTTTGTCTGTAGATTATATCTGATCCTAGAGCTGACAGCTGCTCGTCGTTGCTCGGTGGTTCTCTCCGGGTACTCCGGCTTCCTCCACCCGTAAAACTGTCACGGTCACGATTAGCCATTGTGCATAAGTATGTGACCTTAAACACCAATAAATAAATAATAATATCTGATCCTAGATACAGCTTGTTTATTATTTATATATGGCGTATGTTTCTGGGGGTTAGTCTTTCACTCTCAAATACGCCATCCTAGTCCTAGGCCCTCCGCCTTTTTACGATTCAGCTAAGCTGGGTCATTGGTTGTCGTATAAAAATATGATAAATTTTAAGTAGTTTGTATATTTTTTTATACTTACCAATGGCCCAGACTGGGATGGCCCTCCCTCGTACCTTCCCGCTGAGTATTATTAGCACGCTCATCTACAAAGAATGATGTTGGCGCCAATTCTGGTCTCTTTCTGACCACTGCACATGTGCAGAGAGTAAAAGTATGGAGGGCCAGATAGGACTTTTTAATTCAAGGTTTTGTATGCAAATTTTGGGGATTGGTGGGGGGGGGGGGGGGTGGGGTTCAAAATATGTGTTTTGCCCTTGATAATGTCGAGTTTGCACCAGCTAGTCCGGGCCATTGGTAAGTATAAAAAATATACAAATTACTTAAAATTTCTCATTTTCCTGTATAGTGGTGATAAACTGTACATTTAACCTTTAACTCTTAACCTGCTTAGTAAATTTTAAAATATTTTTCATCAAATCTAGTCAAATGACTGGATTCGATGGAAAATTAATGAACATTTGATACAAGAAATCTGTGGTTTAAAAGTCTACAATACTTATTGGGCAAAATTGGTTAAATATCCTCAAATCTGACTTATTTTAATAGCAAGAGATTTCCTGTGCGGCAGTATCTGTTAGTAGCACGCAAGTTGTTAAGGGTCTGGAGATTTTTGGTATATTTTTGCTACACTTTGACAGTCTACAGCCTGTGGTTTTGTAGTTCTTTTTTAGGCAAGTCTTGGCTGCCTATATAGGCAGTCAAGACTTGTCTAAAAATAACATCCAGGTTATTTAGAATTTAATTTATGAATTAACCCTGATACTGCATGTTGAGTCACCAGTTCTGTTACACTAAAAGTGATCAAAGTCGGAATTAGGTCCTTAAGGGTTAATCTGGTACATCTTGTGTGACAGAACACATAGAGCTCTGTCAAACAGTATATAATAGATAAACTCCTTGATGTTGCTGGCTGATATTCCTGCCCAGGACACAAAATCTTGTGCCACTGAAATAAGTTAAATTTGGGCACATTTAACCAAATTTCTCTCCCTCTTTTTGAGCAATTTCTTGAGTTAAATTCAGATGATTTTTTCATCAAATCTACTTATGGAAGCTATACAGTAGGCATGACTAGATTTGATGAAAAATATTTTGAAAATACTCAGCGGGTTAAGACTTAAATTCCTATGCTGGATATACGGAGATCAAATATATCAATAATAGAATGGGGAATTCTTTGACAGATGACAAGATGTTTTATCCAATTAATAGGAATATACTCTTTAATCTATATGCAATTAACAGGTCAAATTTGTCCTAAAGGTATGGTAAATGGTTTGGTGTTGTAAACCTATATGCAGTTAATGGGGTTACTCATTTAAGAGATATCCAGTTAACACTTTCCCTAGCGAATCTGTCATATCCACCCATATTTTTTTTTTTTTTTTTTTTAAATTAACCCTTTACCTAACATGAAAAGCAGACGACACGTGCAAAAAAAATCCTTGAATAACTAATTTTTATGTGTACCCATACTATGTATGGTACACATAATGACGGCATCCGGGGTGGCCAGATGTCGTTTGTCCATCCTTTGTCTGTCTGTCTGTTTGTCCATCCATCCATCCATCTGTCTGTCTGTCCATCTGTCCATCCGGCATCCGTATCCATTTCTTTGGCATTTGATAACTTGAAAAATATTGCTTGGATTGTCAAGTTACTTTATATTTGTGTTCAGGTTACTGATGTGCCGAGCTGTATTGTTTTTGGTGTAAATCTGATAATTTGATCCTGAGATATTAACCCTTTATCCTACAAATTGAAAATTCCTCCAATCCCTTTGGCATTCGATATCTTGAAAAATATTGCTTGGATTGTCTAGTTACTTTATATTTGTGTTCAGGTTACTGATTTGCCAAGCTTTATAGTTTTTGGTGTAAATCTGATGATTTTATCCCGAGATATTAACCCTTTATCCTTCAAATTGAAAATTCCTCCAATCCCTTTGGCATTTGATAACTTGAAAAATATTGCTTGGATTGTCAAGTTACTTTATATTTGTGTTCAGGTTACTGATGTGCCGAGCTGTATAGTTTTTGGTGTAAATCTGTTATTTTGATCCTGAGATATTAACCCTTTATCCTTCAAATTGAAAATTTCTCCAATCCCTTTGGCATTCGATAACTTGAAAAATATGGCTTGGATTGTCAAGTTACTTTATATTTGTGTTCAGGTTACTGATGTGCCAAGCTGTATAGTTTTTGGTGTAAATCTGATAATTTAATCCTGAGATATTAACCCTTTATCCTTCAAATTGAAAATTCCTCCAATTCCTTTGGCATTCGATAACTTGAAAAATATTGCTTGGATTGTCAAGTTGCTTTATATTTGTGTTTAGGTTACTGATGTACTGAGCTGTATAGTTTTTGGTGTAAATCTGTTATTTTGAACCTGAGATATTAACCCTTTATCCTTCAAAATTCCTCCAATCCCTTTGGCATTCGATAACTTGAAAAATATTGCTTGGATTGTCAAGTTATGTTTGTGTTCAGGTTAAAGATGTGCCGAGCTGTATAGTTTTTGGTGTAAATCTGATAATTTACTCCTGAGATATTAACCCTTTATCCTTCAAATTGAAAATTCCTCCAATCCCTTTGGCATTCGATAACTTGAAAAATATTGCTTGGATTGTCAAGTTACTTTATATTTGTGTTCAGGTTACTGATGTACCAAGCTGTATAGTTTTTGGTGTAAATCTGTTATTTTGATCCTGAGATATTAAACCCTTTATCCTTCAAAATGAAAATTCCTCCAATCCCTTTGGCATTTGATAACTTGAAAAATATTGCTTGGATTGTCAAGTTACTTTACATTTGTGTTCAGGTTACTGATGTGCCAAGCTGTATAGTTTTCGGTGTAAATCTGATAATTTGATCCTGAGATATTGACCCTTTATCCTTCAAATTGAAAATTCCTCCAATCCCTTTGGCATGAGATAACTCAAAAAATATCAGTCCGATTTTCATGTTACTTTATATATTTATTCAGGTTACTGATGTGCTGTGCTGTGTAGTTTTTTATGTAAATCTGATAATTTAATCTGGAGATATTAACCCTTTATCCATCAAATTAGACATTCCTCCAATCCATTTCTATATGTACCCATACCATGTATGGTGTACATAATGTCGGCATCCGTGGTGGCCCTCCGTCATACAGCTTTCTACTAGTTGCGCATATGGGTACACATCTGACGATTTCATTGGCTTATTTTTTTCATTTTTTGTCTCAAAAACATAGGTTATGACCTCTCGTTGGAACGAGCTTGTTTCAATGAGGGGTCATAACCTATGTTTTTGAGCCAAAAAATGAAAAGATAATGAAAATTAATTGTCGATTTTTGAGAATAGCGCTGGATGGTTTTGGCTGTTACATTGTGTAAAGGGTTAAGCAGTAAAAAAAAAAATTCCAATAACTTCAACAAAACCACATCATGTGTCCCCTCAGTGGAATGAGCACATTGAGATTGTTCCAATGAGGGGACCACATGATATGGTTTTGTTGAAGTTTTTTTTAAAAATTTGATAAAAAAACAGTAGTTAAAATAATTAATTTTGATATCCTGTGCATTGGGTAAAGGGTTAAGTGGGCTTCACTGTAATAAAAGTGGTATCTAATTTCAGGAAATAAATGAACAGAAAGTACATAAACAAATATAATATTTATATAATGCTCAATATTGTTATTACTGTTTCAGGTGACACCATTTGGGAAGAAGGAGGAGGCGACTAAAATGAAGCTGGAATTTGCAGTTGGTAATTCTGATCACCTCACTATGTTGAATGCTTATAAGGTAAACCAGTTTTAGCATATCTACCATTAATGAACAAATGTGTTATATATAAAATAGATATATAGTGTGTTAAATAGTATGTATAGGCACTCATCTCATTAACACATATGTCTTCTTCGCACCTTGGCCTTCGAGGTGCTATCTACTGAACAATGGAGCTCCCACTTGTTATTCAAGAAACACTTGTCAGAGTGAAGGCTACCCTTGCTACCACCTGGAGTATCCAGGTGCTCAAGGGTAAAATTCCCCTGACAGTGGATTTTGACAAAGAAGCTGAACCGGCATCCTTGGAGAGGTGTAGCACCTTTCGTGGGGGGATTCCCTCCTGCACTGGTCATCCTCCAAAGTACTCGGACTTCTAGATGATGTCAAAAAGAAGACAAAAGCCAACAAGATCAGGAAGAAGAGAAAAAACGGACCCTCCGTCAGATGACACGATGCCCGCTGACTGACAGAGTTCATGGAAAAGAAAAAGAGGGAAAAGGAAGTGAGGGAGGCTAACCAGGGCGATGAAAACTCTATTCCTGCTACCCCTGGTCGTTCCAAGTCCAGCTTGGCATCTCCCACTCTGGTGGATGGTCCGGAGGACGCTTGTTCGCAGGTAATAGTCCAAACTCCAGCCCATCGCACTCTTCCTCGGTAGTGGAGATGGAGGAGAAAGGACTATTTGGGGAGCAGGAGGTTGAGTCAGACATCAAACCTGACGCCAAACCCGCTCTTGCTTCTCCAGCTTTTTCCTACCAGGGCTCCAATCGGGAGGTGAGCACCATGGAATCAGCCACCACACTGCCATCAGCTGCAAGGACTAGGTCATTCATTCCAAGCCAGTCCCCCAGTCCTCTGACACCAACAACACCTCCAACAGCAATCTCCCCATCACAGCCACCTCCTCCCAAGAAGAACCGCCGGAGACATAGTTGCCACTGAATACCTCTACTTCTTGCTCCTTTTTCACGCCCAGACATTTACATTAGAAATTTAAACACTGTTATTGCCAAGGGTTGAAAGGGGCTGACCCGACACCATCCTTGTGTGCCTTCGGTGTGTGAAACCATTTCGTCTGCATATAGACACTCTCCCATCAATTTTTACAAAACAGAAACCTGTTAATTTATTTCAATGATTGAAAATAATTCAGCATTATATCCATTCATCTTGACGGTGGGGTTAAAACATTAATCCTATGAATGGGATAAATTTATTTGACACAATCAGTGTACAGTATTTATCCCACATAGTCTTTTGTTGTCTGTTTAATGAAAAAGATATTCAGATTTTAGCTTTTATTCTTTTTAGACAACAGTGGAACATTATGCAATAACATCATTTGTAAGTACAATGACCCTGGTGTCATTACAGGCTTTAATCAATAGAAACTGGGAGGGGACTTTTTAGGATTGAACATCCTCTGAGTGGGAATGACCTAAATCATTTGAGAAAACGGTGTCGCAGTTCCAGGGACCTCCCCAAATGATCAGTGGTGCCTGACAATTTGTCAGTCATAGTTCTTCTGGGCTTTTAGATTACCCCAATTTCACATCATTTACAGGTGTGTCCAAATTAAAGAAGGTTTTTATACATTAAGTAAAATATATAAATTCTCTTCTTCTGCATTTGAAAATAACTTCCATCATAATATGATCATCGAAACACAAAGAAAGGCATGGCAATCAAACATATCAGGATAAGGCTGTTATTTCTGGTTTTAATGTGCCCAAATTAGGGCAGAATGCTGTGCCCAAAATAAATTAATTTCAAGTCCTGAGTTCTATTTGATATCTTTGCTAACATTTAGTATTGTGAATGCAAAAACATTCTCTGATTTGAACTGCTGTAGGCTTGCGCTCAGATTGCGACATATTTGCACTGGTGAACAAATTTTTCAAAGACTCAGCATTGAAAAATCAAAGCTCAGCTTGTGAAAAATATTATCTTGAGATGGTTTGTATATTTTTTTTGACAGGAAAGATTCTACTGTGTTGTGGGTAGTAAAATGTACAGGGACTTTTGAGCAGATTACCACTCATTTGAGAGGTGATAAAATTCTCTGTCCAATGTTTTTTTATGACAGCCAGGCTTGAAAATAAGAGGTCTGACATTTGCAGAATGAGGTCCCCAGAGGGTGAATTTATTGATGCTACCCCATACAGTGGGCCAATTTATCCTCTGGGTACCTCTTTCTGTTTAGTTTTGAGACCCTGATTCAGATTAAGGTTCACAGAGGGTAAATGTAGCGATGCTACCCTGCTGTGCAGGATAGCACCACTAAATTCACCCTCTGGGGAACTCATTTTGCAGATGACAGTCTGCTTATTTTCTGGCTTGATGACAGTACTGTCAAGCCTTTAAATAAGCAATCTATCATTTGCAGAATGAGGTCACCAGAGGGTGAATTTGCTGATGCTATCCCATACATTGGGCCGATTTATCCTCTGGGTACCTCTTTCTGTTTAGACTTGAGACCTTGATTCAGATTGAGGTTCACAGAGGATAAATTTAGTGATATGTGCAGGGTAGCATCACCAAATTCACCCCCAGGGGACCTCATTCTGCAGATGACTGGCTTGAGTATTGTACTTGGTAACTTCTTGCATATTCTTGTTTGTTTTTTTTTATTTCAGGGTTGGTTGGAAGCAAAGTGCAAAGGATCTCATGAAGCTTATCAATTTTGTCAAGATAATTATTTGTCCTCTAAAACATTGCAGGTATATAAGTTTTCTGTTTTTTGCCACATTTGTGGCTCTTTGTTAGCTCACCTGACTGAAGGTCAGGGTGAGCTATTGCCATCACTTGGCATCCGGCATCCATCGTACGCTAGCTTTTACAAACCTGGCTTCTTCTCCACAGCCATTCAGCCAAATCCAGAAAGTTAAAAAATTTATAGTAATTTATATATTTTTATACTTTAACCAATGACCCAGACTTAGCTGGTGCTAACTCTTAAATATTCAGGGCCAAACACAAATTTTGCCCCCCAAATCCCCAAAATTTGCATCCAAATCAAAAAAACTGATGTCCTATATGGTCCTCCATACTTTTGCCTACTGCGCATGCGCAGTGTCAAGGAAGTACCAAAATTGGCACCAAGCCTCATTCTTTGTTTGGCCCTTCTGTCAGTAACATCTCACTGACTTATGTGCTTATAAATCTCAGTTAAAATGATGCCAGACACAATATCATGATGGAAATGGTGGATCCAAGGATACAATAAGAGGATGAGAGGAAGAAACAGTGGATGGATGTTTTCAGGGCTGTAACTTATAATATTTTTATACTGTACCAATGACCCAGACATAGCTGGTGCTAATTCTCAAAATCTAGGGCCAAACACAAATTTTGCCCCCCAATCCCCAAAATTTGCATCTAAAACCGAAAAAATCATGTCCTAAATGGTCCTCCATACTTTTCCTCCACTGCGCATGCGCAGTGTCAAGGAGGTCTCAAAATTGGCACCAATAATCATTCTTTGTTTGGCCCTTCATCAGTTCACATCTGACTGATATTTGTGCTTGTAAATCTCAGTTTAAATGATGCCAGACACATAAATATTAGAGAAATGGTGGATCTAAAGAGGAATTAGGAGGAGAGGAAAAATGAGTGGCAGGAAATAATCAGGGCTGTAACTTAAAATTTTTTGATGAAATTATGTTATGTTGCCTAATTTCAAGGCATGGGCCTGTTGTTGTCATTCTTGCTATAAAGTTACACTGCTTGTTCAGTGTTTCCTTCTCTCCCTTTCCTTTAAGTCCCCCCTTGCTATTCTCCCATGCTTTTGGCATATTTTTTGTAATATTATTACTAAAATTTCTTGGGAGTTTTAGCTGGGTAACAGAATGTATTCTGTTCTTTTCCCCATGTTTATGTCTTCACCTATGGGTGTTTAGGCGTAGTGTTCTGCATCTACCATCTGATGTTCTGCAGTTTCTTCGGAATATATTCGGAACCAGGGAGGCACTCATTCCATTCCGTTATTCAATTTAACGGAAAGAATCCTTCTGTTTGTTCTAGAACACCAGGTTCTACTTTCGGTCCGTCATATTCCGGGTCGTCTGAATGTATTAGCAGACTCCCTTTCACGGAAGGGTCGCTTGTTGCCGTCAGTATGGACTCTCAACAAACAGGTATTCAATCAGATTTGCTACCAATGGGAGCGGCCAATGATAGACTTATTTGCGACACAGCTCAACTATCAGTTGCAGACGTATGTGTCTGCATGTCCGGATCCCCGAGCATATGCAGTAGACGCTCTATCGATCTCGTGGGATGGAATGATAGGATATGCGTATCCTCCAGCGCCGTTGATTCAGCAGATATTGCTAAAGATAAAACAATCCCAATGCAAAATTCAGTTGGTAGCATCTCTGTCTCCACAGAGACCGTGGATAAATCTACTCAGGTGTCTGCTGTGGGACTTACCGCGGAAGCTTCCTCCACGAGAGGATCTTTCGCAGGGGAAATCGCGTCAACTACATCACAACCCGCAAGGTCTCAACCTTCACGTATTTCCGTTGTGCGGTCCTTCTTGCACGGCAAGCATTTTACAGGACGAGCAGTGGACGCAATTTCTAACTGTAGGAGGACCTCCTCTTCGCTAAACTATGCGGCTAAGTGGAAGGTCATTCTGTTGATATTTTTGATCCCTCCATTCCAGACACTGCAAACTTTCTAGTATACTTGTTTGATGAGATCGAACTGCAGCCTGTTACTATTAACGGTTATAGGTCTATGTTATCTGATACCTATGCACACCATGATAGTTTACAAATTGGATCTAATGTCTCTTTATCTAAATTAGTTAGAAACTTCTCGAAAAATAGACCTAGAACCCTTAGATTAATTCCTAAATGGAATTTAGCTTGGGTTCTTCTTAAATTAAAAGAAAAGCCATTTGAGCCTCTTGAGACAGTGGACTTCAAATTCTTATCTTATAAGACAACATTTCTCTTAGCTTTCTCTTCCGCTAGAAGAGTCAGTGAGCTTCATGCACTATCTGTGGACGAATCTCACTATCGTAGTGTCGGGAACACTATTACCTTTACTACTATGTTGGATTTTTGGCTCAGAATCAGGCTCCTAATAATTATCCGGAACCTATTGTTATTAAGGCTCTTCCGTCTTCAGACGGGCATAGGCCTTTACTCTGTCCGGTTAGAGCTTTACGTATTTATAAACGAAGATCTCAGTTTATCAGAAAGGGACGAAAACGCTTCTTTCTGTCTCTGATGCCTAATAGAAAGGACATTACGGTCCATTCTATTGCTAGATGGATTCAATTAACTATCCGTACTGCTTATGATAATCTATCTTCATCTCAGCAGTCTGTACTTAAGATTTCGCCTCATGAAGTAAGAGCTCTTTCTACGTCTTGGGCTTATGCAAATAGTGTTGCTATTACAGATTTAATGAAGGCTGCATATTGGTCTGAGCCATCCACATTCACGAATTTTTATCTCAGAAATATTGAGTCCATTTCTGGAGACCTGCATTGTTTAGGTCCGTTATCTGTTGCTCAGAATGTCGTCCACTAAACAGTTGCAACTATAGTTATGCAGGCTTTCTGTTGCGGCAGTGACTCTGTCCTGCTGCCCTCTTCGCTCTGGGCTATTTGACCAAGGGGAAGGGGGGGGGAGGGTGTTCCCTTAGGTCACCTGCTTTATAGTGAAAAGCCATGGGATACCTCCTCCGGAGTCAGTAATTCTGAGTCGGTACCGGGATGGTTTTAAAGTGTAAATTTAATGTTTAAATTCATTCATGTCATATTTTTAAAGTGTAGCTCGGTGTGAAGCATTTGTATATGTCACGTGTCAAACAGGCGTTAATATACAATCTTCGGACACTTTTAAAGAGTATAAAGAGTCTCAATTCTCTGGACTGACTTTATTTATTGGCTTACTTTAAAAATAATTAGTATAAGGGGTTATACTGGATGTTAATAGAGAACATGAATGTTATTATGCTCAATTATGGAGGGTGTTGTGTCTTTCTAATTTATCATAAATAAGAAAGATACATGTAAAGCCTAATACTCCTTTTCTCCTCGAGGGGATAACTCTATTATATATAGTTGAGCTTATTGGATTTTCCTCTATGTCCTAGGCCCTCCAGCCTTTTTACTATTCAGCTATGTCTGGGTCATTGGTACAGTATAAAAATGTTAAAAAATTTATAGTAATTTATATATTTTTTATACTTACCAATGACCCAGACGGGGATGGCCCTCCCAGGAGTTGGGAACTCATACCTCCCCGCTGAGTACATAGCGCTGACCAGGCACTGCTTGTAAGAATGATTATTGGCGCCAATTTCGAGACCTCCTTGACACTGCGCATGCGCAGTGGAGGAAAAGTATGGAGGACCATTTAGGACATGATTTTTTCGGTTTTAGATGCAAATTTTGGGGATTGGGGGGCAAAATTTGTGTTTGGCCCTAGATTTTGAGAATTAGCACCAGCTATGTCTGGGTCATTGGTAAGTATAAAAAATATATAAATTACTATAAATTTTTTAACTTTTATACAAAATTATTTCATCTTCCATAATTTCGAGGCATGGGCCTGATGTTTTCATTCTTGCTATGAAATCCCCACTGTTTGTTAAGTGTTTCCTTGAAACCCCCCTAGTTAATCTCCCATGCTTTTGGAATATTTTTTGAAATTTTTTTCTTGAAAATTTCTTGGGAGTTAACTTAGTTACAGAATGTTTATTCTGTTATCCCCATGGTTACATCCTCATCCTTTGGGTGTTTAGGCATTGTTAGTCATGCATCTACCATCTGATGTATTCCAGTTTCTTCAGATGAAGATTCTGTTTTACATCAGATAGTTTTAAGAATCTGTTACTGACCTCGTGCCGAGTTTTTCAGTGCTTGGAGTCTTGTTTCCGGTTTTTATTATTATTTGTTTACGTTGACATTGGTTACTTTCCTTAGTAATTTCTTGTCATCTGTTAGGATATATATGTAGTCAGATACATTAATTTACTCCATAAGTGTTACATTAATTTTTTAGATGGTTTAAAAATTTTTGTCCACACTTAGACTTTTTTAGTATCCATTCGGGCTCATCGTTCCACTGGGAACTTGGGTTCATGTCAAAATTTTTTCAAAAATGTTTTTTTGGAATTATTTTTCGAAATTTTGATGTGGATTGTATTATTTCATGTATCTTTATATTATAAGAGTTAGTGTGAGTACTGCAGCTTAATAAAATTTTATAATTATGAAAGAATTTTGTTCAAATTGTAATTCAAGGAAGTCTTCCTCGGATTCTCATACTCAATGTGTCTGCTGTAGTCATTGTACTCGCACTAACTCTTGTTCTGTTTGTACCAATTGGGATGACAAACGTTGGAGACGTGTGTCACGGTACATTGTTAGTGGTGAGAGATGAATGCCTGTTCTCTCACCACAAGGTCACTCAAGTTTTTCAGTTTCTTTTACAGAGGAACAAGAACATGGTGATGTTTCCATGATGTCTTCAGGAAGTGTACTGCTGTCGTCGCAAAGTAATGAAGAGCTAGCAGAAAAAATGCTTAATGAAATTAGACAAGTGCCTAGGTCCCAAAAGGGATTTACGGCCTTGTCGCCAACTAGCTCGACCGGCTGATGCATCACCCCTCAAATGGGTGGTGTGGTGCCGGGTAAGTCTGTTGCGGTCCAGGAGAGGAATACGGGTGTTGCGAGCACTATAATCTCGGATGACGCACATCCTGCGACGATGGAATGGAGGATGGAAAGGAGGAAGCCACTCACTTCTGTGGTAAGCTTGTTCAGGTCATCACAGACCGCAAGTGAGAGAGGCCCTTCTCTCGTACAACAGCATCTGGGACCAGATGTTGTTGTTCATAATGTTTGTCAGTCGGAGCATATGTCCACACCTCCTGTTCAGGACGCTCCATCTTATAGACAGCTGGCCTCAGCTAGTCTATCGGCTTCCTCTTCCACACATCAATGCACATGTCTGCACCTTGGCTTTGTGACCTCAGATATCCAGCCTGCTTCGCCGACAAGGGATTCAATGTCATCTAGGTCACGCTATCCAGTAGCCAAGGATTCGAGGCCTCATAAGTTGGGACGTTCACATAAAAGAATTAGGTTGGACACACCGTCCCAGGAGCGTCCAGCGTCTAAGCAACAGAAGTCCGCTGCTCCACAGGCCTCTGTGACGGACTTGCTATCACAGGTAGCACAGCTCATCGCAGCATTCCAGCATCCTAAGGAACATCCTACAACTGTCGGATGAAGCTGGGTCGGTTCGTTCCTATGCTAGGTCAGACAGGGACGATCAAGATTCTCATCTGGTCCACTTGGATGGAGAAAGGAAATAACGGAGCTCGATTTTTCCCTTTAGGAACAACAGAAGGTGGCGATGGAGTTTATCCGTCAAAACCTTCCTGATGTTGTTCCATTGGACCAGGTTGCTACGACAGTGGATAAGAGACTGATAGCGTCACTGGATACTGACTTCTTTGGCCTGGTTAGGGAAGATGTTCCCGAATATCCGGTCCAGTCCAGCAATGTCCCACAGACATTTGAATTGCTGAACGACGCTATTTTTAATTTAGCCTCTAAGGCAGGCAAAAACAGTTTCTTATCACAAACTGCTCTGCATCTGCCGTTCATCAATAGTAATAATAGATTTGCAACGGCACGACATGGCATACCGAGAGTTCCTCTGCGTTTGGATGGTCAGGCTGAGGATTTGGATTTATCTCTGCCTTCGTCTTTTTCGATCCTCCCTAGTACTATGGAGACGACGATTTCGTCAAATAGGGCGAATTTATACGCACTATCATATGCAGATCACCTTACCAGAGCGTTAGCGCAACATCTCGATGGTAAAGAATTCAAGGTCGTTCGTTCCTCATTAAGAGTTCCTTCGAGGGCTATTGCATTCTTGGTACAACTCCGCCCTATCAGTGGCTAATTTGGAGTTGGTTTGATGTGACCCTGGCTTCATCCAATATAGTGGATTCAAAGGTGAAAAGCTCTCTTTGAGTCACTGGTATCCGGAGATTTTCTCTTTGATGGTAAGCTTTCAGTTATCTATGATCAGATTACCAAGAAAGCTTCAGATTCTCTGCTTTTTAAGATGGATTCTAAAAATAAAAAACCTGACGTAGCAGAGAAGAGTAAGACAGGAGCTTCTCGTGCTAGTACCTCTAAAGGAAGCTCCTATAAAGGGTATAAAAAATCCTCTAGCTCTTACTCTAGAGACCGTCAGAGTAGCGACTCAGGGGACGTGGTTTTGGCCAAGACAACCGGTCAGATGCCTCAAGGTTGACAGGACGAGGCATTGGACGGGGAGGACGTGGTTTCTCTTCCCGTAAGCCATGTAGGTCCAGGAGGTGATGGTCAGGACCTCTATTGCAGTCCGGTGCGTGGAAGACTGACAAAGTTTTTGACCAATTGGTTGTCAATTACAGACGACCATTGGGTAAAGGAGGTTATCTCGGATGGTCTAAAGCTATCTTTCTGAGAAAAACCTCTGCTAACACGAAGTCCGCGCTGGATTCAGCTTCTGTCAAATCTTCAAAATAAGAGATTCACTTCTAGCAGAGGTGCAATCTCTTTTGGAGAAGAATGCAATAGAGGTCGTGGAAAACCAGGAATCCCTGGGTTTTTACAGTCACCTGTTCCTGGTATCGAAGCCAGACGGCTCGTTCCGACCAGTTATAGATCTGAGCTGGATAAACAAGCTGATTGTAGCTCCAAAGTTCTATATGGAGACCATTCGATCAGTGAGAGCGAGCATTCGAGTGAATGACTATGCATCAAACATAGATCTCAAGGATGCATACTTTCATATCATGGTACATCCGGCATTCAGAAAGTACCTTCGCTTCGCCATTCTAGGAGTCGTTTATCAGTTCCGAGTGATGTGCTTCGGACTAAATCTAGCACCCTGGGCTTTCACTCGAATAATGAACTCGGTAATGGCTTATTTCCGAGCTCATTCGTCTGTGGTAATGTCAGCTTACTTGGACGACATTCTTCAGAGGTACGTCAACAAAACAATTCTTCAGAATGATGTTCAGAGTCTGCTTCAATTGCTCCTATGTCTTGATTTCATAGTAAACAAAAAGAAGTCAGATCTAGCTCCGTCCAAGTCATTCATTCACTTGGGAATGAGCTTCCAGACTCACAACAATCTAGTTCATCTTCCATTACCCAGAGCGAAGTTAGTCAGTTGTTACCCTCGCTTTTGTCTACACTCAGTCGTTGTAACAGCGAGAGAATTCATGCGACTGATGGGATTGTGCGGAGCGGCGGCGGATCTCATTCTGATGGGCTGCTTGAGTGCACTTCCACTCCAGATATTTTTCACTCAAGTTTGGAGTGTGAAGGGTCATTCAATAGAAACAAACATCATTTTAACAGACCAAGTGAAACTAAGGATTCAGGCAGATATTCAATGGTTAACTCAGGGAGTTCTACTGCAACTGCCGGATCCGGTTTTCACGATTATGACGGATGCGAGTCAAACAGGTTGGGGTACGACAACAGAACCCAACAGACTCCAAGTGCCAGGACCTTTGGGATCCAGAGTTCCTAAACAAGCACATAAACATCAAAGAGATGATGTCATTGGATGAACGTAATTCAGAATTCACATGTTCAAATACTGTCGGACAATTTGAAGGTAGTAGGGTACATCAGGAACCAAGAAGGCACTCATTCGATTCCGTTATTTAATCTAACGGAAAGAATTCTAATGTTTGTTCTAGAATGTCTTGTTCTTTTGTCGGGCCATCACATTCCGGGTCGTTTGAACGTTCTAGCAGACTCGCTCTCGCGGAAAGGTTGCATGATATCATCAGAATGGACTCTCAACAAGGACAAGGGAGTGTTCAATCAGATTTGCTACCAATGGGATCGACCAATGATAGACTTGTTTGCGACACATCTCAACAATCAGTTGCAGACATATGTGTTTCCATGTCCAGATCAGGAGTGTTCGCTGTAGACGCTATCTCAATCTCTTGGGACGGAATGATAGGATATGCATATCCTCCAACTCCGTTGATTCAACAGATCAAGCGATCGCACTGCAAGATACTGTTGGTAGCATCTCTGACCTCACAAAAACCATTGATAAATCTACTCAGGTGTCTGTTATGGGACGTTCCTCGGAATCTTCCTCCACAGGAGGATCTTCTCTTTTAGGGGAAATCTTGCACACTGCATCACAACCCGCAAGGTCTCAACCTTCACGTGTTTCCGTTGTGCGGTCCTTCTTGCAGGAGAAGTGCTTTACAGGATGAGCAGTGGACGCAATTTCTAACTGTAGGAGGACCTCCTCTTCTCTAAATTATGCGGCAAAGTGGAAGGTTTTTTCTCGTTGGTGTAAGGATCATTCTATTGACATTTTTGATCCTTCCATTCCAGACATTGCTAATTTTTATGTGTACCCATACTATGTATGGTACACATAATGCCGGCATCCAGGGTGGCCATCCGTCCTTCGTCCATCCTTTGTCCATTCATCTGTCTGTCTGTCCATCCGTCTGTCTGGCATCTGTATCCATTTCTTTGGCATTCGATAACTTGAAAAATATTGCTTGGATTGTCAAGTTACTTTACATTTGTGTTCAGGTTACTGATGTGCCGAGCTGTATAGTTTTTGGTGTAAATCTGATAATTTGATCCTGAGATATTAACTCTTTATCCTTCAAATTGAGAATTTTTCCAATCCCTTTGGCACGAGATAACTCAAAAAATATCAATCCAATTGTCATGTTACTTTATATATATCTTCAGGTTACTGATGTTCCGAGCTGTATAGTTTTTGGTGTAAATCTGTTATTTTGATCCTGAGATATTAACCCTTTATCCTTCAAATTGAAAATTTCTCCAATCCCTTTGGCATTCGATAACTTGAAAAATATTGCTTGGATTGTCAAGTTACTTTATATTTGTGTTCTGAGTACTGATGTGCCAAGCTGTATAGTTTTTGGAGTAAATCTGGTAATTTGATCCAGAGATATTAACCCTTTATCCTTCAAATTGAAAATTCCTCCAATCCCTTTGGCATTCGATAACTTGGAAAATATTGCTTGGATTGTCTAGTTACTTTATATTTGTGTTCAGGTTACTGATTTGCTGAGCTGTATAGTTTTTGGTGTAAATCTGGTAATTTGATCCAGAGATATTAACCCTTTATCCTTCAAATTGAAAATTCCTCCAATCCCTTTGGCATTCGATAACTTGGAAAATATTGCTTGGATTGTCTAGTTACTTTATATTTGTGTTCAGGTTACTGATTTGCTGAGCTGTATAGTTTTTGGTGTAAATCTGATGATTTGATCCCAAGATATTAACCCTTTATCCTTCAAATTGAAAATTCCTCCAATCCCTTTGGCATTCGATAACTTGAAAAATATTGCTTGGATTGTCAAGTTACTTTATATTTGTGTTTAGGTTACTAATGTACTGAGCTGTATAGTTTTTGGTGTAAATCTGTTACTTTGATCCTGAGATATTAACCCTAAATTTATCCTTCAAATTGAAAATTCCTCCAATCTCTTTGGCATTCAATAACTTGAAAAATATTGCTTGCATTGTCAAGTTACTTTATATTTGTGTTCAGGTTACTGATATGCTGAGCTGTATAGTTTTTGGTGTAAATCTGATAATTTGATCCTGAGATATTAACCCTTTATCCTTCAAATTGAAAATTCCTCCAATCCCTTTGGCATGAGGTAACTCAAAAAATATCAATCCGATTGTCATGTTACTGTATATATGTATTCAGGCTACTGATGTGCTGTGCTGTATAGTTTTTTATGTAAATCTGATAATTTGATCCGGAGATATTAACCCTTTATCCATCAAATTAGACACTCCTCCAATCCATTTCTATATGTACTCATACCATGTATGGTGTACATAATGTCGGCATCCATGGATACCCTCTGTCATACTGCTTTCTACTAGTTGCGCGTATGGGTACACATCTGACGATTTCATCGGCCTATTTTTTGGTCTACTTGTTTGACGAGATCAAACTGCAACCAGTAACCATTAAGGGTTATAGGTCTATGCTATAGGACACATATGCTCATCATGATAGCTTACAGATTGGGTCGAATATTTCTTTATCTAAGTTAGTAAAGAACTTTTCGATAAATAGGCCTAGAACTCTTAGGTTAATTCCTGAATGGAATTTAGCTTGGGTTCTACTGAAGCTTAAAGAAGCTCCTTTTGAACCTCTTAATATTGTAGACTTCAAATTCTTGTCATAAGGCAGCTTTTCTCTTAGCCTTTGCTTCCGCAAGAAGAGTTAGTGAGCTTCATGCTCTGTCTGTTGATGATTCTCACTATCGTAGTGTTGGAAATACTATTACTTTAACTACTAATGTGGGATTTTTGGCTAAGAATCAGGCTCCTAATAAGTATCCTGAGCCTATTGTCATCAAAGCTCTTCCATCTTCTGATGGCCATATGCCTTTGCTGTGTCTAGTTAGAGCTATGCGTATTTATAAACACTGATCAGAATTTGTCAGAAAGGGGCGTAAACACTTCTTTCTGTCCTTAATTCCCAATAGAAAGGACATATCTGTTCATTCTGTTTCTAGATGGATTCAGTTAGCTATTCCTTCTGCTTATGAGAGTTTATCTTCCAATCAGAAGTCCGTGAGATTTCAGTGCATTAAGTTAGGGCGCTGTCAACATCTCGGGCTTATTCTAACAGTATTGCTATTACAGATCTTATGAAGGCTGCTTACTGGTCACAGCCTTCTACCATCACTAATTTTTACCTTAGAAATATAGAGTCTATTTCTGGCGACCTAGTGACGCTGTCCTGCTGCCCTCTTCGTTCTGTGGAGATTTGACCCAGAGCAAGGGGAAGGGTGGGGGGGGGGGGGGGGGATGGTGTTCCCTTATATCACCGGCTTTATAGTGAAAAGCAAGGGAATATCTCCTCCTGAGTCAGTAATTCCTCGTCGGTGTCGGGGATGGTTTTAAAGTGTAAAGCTAATGTTTATCTCATTTATGTAATATTTTTAAAGTGTAGCTCGGTGTGAAGCATTTGTATATGTCACGTGTCATATGAGCGTTAACATACAATCCTCGGACACTTTTAAATGAGTATAAAGAGTCTCATTCTCTGGACTATATTTATTGGCTTTCCTTTAAGAAATTAGTATAATGGGTTATACTGGAGGTTAATAGAGATCATAGATGTTATTTGGCTCAATTATTGATTTGTCATGTGTCTTTCTTACTTTTAATAAACAAGAAAGACATATGTAAATCCTTCTCTCCTTTTCTCCTTAAGGGGATTATTCTTTATACATAATTGTGACTATTGGATTTTCCTTCATGTCCTAGGCCCTCCAGCCTTTTTTCTATTCAGCTAAGTCTGGGTCATTGGTTATAGTATAAAAATATGAAAAAATTTATAGTAATTTATATATTTTTTATACTTACTAATGACCCAGCCGGGGATGGTCCTCCCATGAGTTGGGAACTCATACCTCCCCGCTGATTATATAGCATTTAGCAGGCACTGGTTGGAAGAATGAGGCTTGGCACCAATTTCGGTACTTCCTTGGCACAGCACATGCGCAGTAGGCAAAAGTATGGAGGACCATATAGGACATCAGGTTTTTTTTATTTGGATGCAAATTTTGGGGATTTGGGGGGCAAAATTTGTGTTTGGCCCTGAATATTTAAGAGTTAGCACCAGCTATGTCTAGGTCATTGGTAAGTATAAAAAATATATAAATTACTTTAAATTTTTTCATTTTCCAATTCTCAGCAAATCAAGCGATGAGTGATTTCGTAAAACAAAATAACTTCCGGCAATGGGACCAATCGATCGGGCGATTCTGGGTTTATTCGTGTACTTCCGCTGGGGATGTACTATAAGACAATCGCAGATGAAAACGTGAGGGGGTTGGTATGGCAAAAATAAATGCACAAACCTTATATGGTGTAACAACTTCGAATCCCTTATTTATTACCACATTCCATTGCGATTACTATTTGATTGCCTGGCATATGGTGGGAAAAGCCATATGAATATCATCGGCAGACTTTAAAAAAAATTATTTTGTGTATAACTGTGTTGTCAACACAACCACGTGCGTCTATTATAACAAAGAGTATAAACATAACTTCTGATTGATTGAGCGTTTATTCTGAAATGTTTACACAAGAATTTGTAATTTCTGCATCTTATGTGGACCCCCCCTCCCTCCCTCCAAGCTGTCTTCGAAAATAACCATCACGAAAAAAAGCAATTACAATTGATTTGGAAAAATATACACTGAACATGTACTGGTTCATGCGTTAATTATTCGTAAGTGATTTATATTATGGGCGTTTTTAGGGTATAATTGACAAGAGTCAAGTGCATGATGTCAAGTTTGTTGATCTTCAGCAAAGTGAATTCGTGAAAATAAAAACAACGCTGTTCTTGCTTCGGAATGGTTTTTATTTTAATCAAATCAACTCACTTACCCCCTTTTGACATATCAAGGCAGGCAACAATCCATTTCTGAAATGTTAGATGAAAAAGGAAACCTTCATCGTCCTCCAGGTAAATGACAACACGTTTCTACTCACCTAATTTTGCTTCAAATTCACCTGTGCACTTCTGACTTTTCATTCAAGTCTTCAAGACTGAGGGAGTAGGCTTGAACACGGATAGGGAACCTTGTTTTGAACATGTAGAAAGGTGGGCGGGGTGAGGAGGGGTTCTAAATCACGAATATGTGCAATTTCTAACTGTAGGAGGGCTGAATTATGCAGCGAAGTGAAGGATTTTCTTCTTTTGGTGTATGGATCGGTCGATAGACATATATGATCTGTCCATTCCACAGATTGCCAATTTCCTGGTCTACCTGTTTGTCCAACTCAAACTGCAGCCCGTCACTATTAAGGGCTATAGGTCTATGTTATCAGACACTTATGCTCATCATGATAACTTGGCTATTGGATCAAATACTTCTTTATCCAAGCTAGTTAAAAATTTCTCTGTTAATAGACCTAGAACCCTCAGATTAATTCCTAAGTGGAATTTAGCTTGGGTTCTGATGAAGCTTCAAGAAGCTCCTTTTGAGCCGTTAGACGATGCTCCTTTTGCGACGTTAGATGATGTAGAGTTCAAATTCTTGACCTATATAACGGCCTTTCTTTTAGCCTTTGCAACTGCCAGAAGAGTAAGTGAATTTCATGCATTATCTTTTGATGAGTCCCATTACCGTAGTGTGGGTCATACTATTACCCTCACTACGGAAGTGGGATTTTTGGCTAAAATTCAGATTCCGGATAAGCGGCTGGAGCCTACTGTCATTAAGGCTTTACCGTCCTCGGATAACCGTAGACCCTTGCTGTGTCCAGTTAGAGCAATGCACATTTATAAACGTTGATCAGATTTTATTAGAAAGGGAAGAAAACGATTCTTTCTTTCTCTGATTCCTAACAGAAAAGATATTTCTGTTCATTCTATCGCTAGATGGATTCAGTTGACAATATGTATTGCCTACGAACGTCTATCCGGATCAACATTCTGTCAACAAGATTTCAGCGCACGAGGTTAGAGCACTGTCCACATTTAGCAGGCACTGTAGGTAGAATGATAGTTGGCGCCAATTTCGGTACCTTCCTGGATACTGCGCAAGCGCAGATAACAAAAGTACAGATAGGACTTTTTGGGGGGGTTTTGTATGCAAATTTTGGGGATTAGGGGGCAAAACTTGTGTTTTGCCCTGAATTAAATTGAGTTAGCACCAGCTAGTCTGGGTCATTGGTAAGTATAAAAAATATACAAATTACTTAAAATTTATCATTTTGCAATATTTGCCTCCAAAACATAGCTTATGATTGGAATGAACTTATTGAGCTTGTCCCAAATAGAGGCCTTGAGCCATGTTTTTAGGCAAATAATAAAATTATTTATTCATGAAACATTTAACACATGTCAAGTTTTATTCAGCTTCTTCTCAACTATTTGCCTTTCACAAAAGGGGAAACAATCTCTCTAAAATAACTTTATTTTCTCTTTTTATCTTATGATCATTCACAGGAATATGCTTAACCCTTTACCCAATGTAACAGCCAAAACCGGCCAGTGCTATTCGCAAAAATCACCAATTAATTTTTATTATTTTTTGTCTCAAAAACATAGGTTATGACCCTTCATTGGAATGAGCTCATCTAGCTCATTCCAATGAGGGGTCATCACCTATGTTTCTGAGACAAAAAATGAAAAAAATTAGTTATCCAGAATTTTGTTTGCAAGTGTCATCCGCTTTTCATGTTAGGTAAAGGGTTAATCTGCTTGTTTTGAGAGGTAATGCTTAATTTATTTCTTCCACAGATGTTGGCAAGTCTAAAACAACAATTTGTGGAACTTTTATCAGACATAGGATTTGTAAAACCTGGACTAAGTTTGAAAGATGTAGAGCGAGCTTCAACCAGAGGAAGTGATGGAGTCTTGCAAGCTACAGGACCAGAAGTAAGAATTAGTATTCATATTAAATTACATGTTATGAAAAGATAACAAGTGAATGGACAAACAAGTTATATGGACAGAAATTTGATCATGAATAGCCAAAGAAAGTAACAGAAATATTTTGTGAGCTACTAACTTTTCAGTCACCATGTGCATTGTGTACCCTGTTTCTGAGTATTCAGTTGTTTTGCACTTCTCAATTCCCTGAGGCTTCCTTATCAGAATGTTTGCAAAGTGCCATCCAGTGAAACTTGCACTACAGCTTAACCGACAGTGTGCTGGAAGCCCATGTTTGGGCTTGACTCTGAAGTGCAGGTTTTGCAAAATTTAAGCTTCATATTCTGTGTGTGTGCTTCATCATATATCTTTGAAATCAAACTATTTCCCCATGAGGGAACCACAGGAAGTGAAGCAATGCTTGTTCACTTTGGTAAACAAGCTCTGTGTTACTGGTAAGATAGGACCAGGTCACCAGTGCCTGGAGTGGAAGTCCTCTAAAATGGGCAACACAGGTTTAAACGATTGTCTAGGTTTTACTTTATATCCATGTTGCTGTCACAGTTAGCCATTATGCAGAAATATGTGACCTTAAACACCAATGAACAATAAATGGTAAAATTACAGGCATTCACCCATAAATTGTAACAAGGCAAAAACAATTGAATCAATTTTGATTGGTCGAGTTGTGTCAACACTTTGACTTATGTTTTGATGAAGGTCGGTGAGCATCTGTCTGACTGTTTGTCTGTCCATCTGTCTCTCGCAATGTCAGTTCATTAACTGGAGCAGATGTTATCTGAATTTTACCAAATTTGGTCTGTGAGTTCTACTTAGGAATATCTTGGATAAGTTAAAAAAAACAGTCCTGCCCCATTTTTGTTTTCAGCAGTTATGTCTCCGGATTGTTTTCTTGTTTGAATTTTCGTCTTGTGGACTGTGTTGGCATGGCAACTCAAACACAGATCAAATTTTTGACTTGTGGACTGTGTTGTCATGACACCTCAAACATAGATCTGATATATTTTTATACTGTACCAATGACCCAGACATAGCTGGTGCTAACTCTAAAAATCCAGGGCCAAACACAAATTTTGCCCCCCAATCCCCAAAATTTGCATCTAAAACCAAAAGAAATCATGGCCTAAAGGACCTCCATACTTTGCCCTTACTGCGCATGCGCAGTGTCAAGGACGTTCCGAAATTGGCGCCAATTATCATTCTCTGTTTGGCCCTTCATCAGTCAACATCTCACTGATCTTTGTGCTTGTAAATCTCAGTTTAAAGGATGCCAGACACGTAATTATTGGAGAAATGGTGATTCTAAGGAGGATATAGAAGGAGGAGAGGAAAAAGGAGTGACAAAAAATAATCAGGGCTGTACTTAAAATTTTTTATGAAATTATGTTAAGTTGCCTATTTTCGAGGCATGGGCCTCTTGTTGTCATTCTTGCTATAAAGTTGCACTGCTTATTCAGTGTTTCCTCTCCCCTGGTCTTCTAGGTCCCCCCTTGCTATTCTCCCATGCTTTTGGCATATTTTTGAGAAAGATCATTTCTAAATCCTCTTGGGAGAGTTAGCTTGGTTACAGAATGTATTCTGTTATTTTCCCCATAGTTACGTTTTCACCCATGGGTGTATAAACGTTGTGTTCTGCATCTTCCATCTGATGTTCTGCAGATTCTCCCCTGGGAGTCTCTGTCTTGCATCAGATAGAGTGTAAATTTGATGACTGATTTCGGGTCAGTTTTGTCAGTGCCTGGAGTCATGTTTTCTGGTGTTTTTACACTGTTTGTTTACATTGGCAACAGTCTCTTTTGAGGGGGGCTGTTTGCCTTTGGAGTAGTTTATCTCACTATAAGATACATTATTATTATCCGTAAGTGTTGCATTAATTATTTAATATAATTTTAAAATTTTTGACCACACTTAGCCTTGGGATCCATTGGGGCTCAACGTTACTTTTCGTAAACTTGGGCTTCGCTGAAAAAATATTTTTCAAAAATTATTTTGATTTTCAATTGTTTTTTCTATATTAATGGATCATGTTATTATGTATCTTTGTGTTTAGGGGTTTGTGCGAGTACTAGGACTTGTTGTTGACTTTTCACAATGAAAGGATATTGTTCAAATTGTAATAGGAAGAAGTCTTCCTCTGACTTTCATGATCATTGTATTAATTGTAGTCAGTGTACTCGCACTAATCCCTGTTCTATATGTCAATATTGGGATGACAAACATTGGAAACGTGTGTCACGATATGTTGTTAGTGGAGAAAGGGCTATGCCGGCTCTTTCTCCGCAGGGTCACTCTACTCTATCAGTTTCTATTTCAGAGGAACAAGAACAGGGTGATGTTTCCATGTTATCTTCCGCAAGTGCGCTTCCGTCGTCACAAATGAATTCAGAGCTAGTGGCAAAAGTGCTCATGGAGATAAGACAAATGTCGTCCGCTACCTCGCCCGGTGTAGCGTCCATTCACCGAATGGTTCGGCAGCCGGGTTCGTCCAATGCGGTCCAGGAGGAAATGTTGGGTGATGCGAGCACTATAAACGTTCAACGTGCACACCGAGTGACGGCGGATAGTAGGAGAGATCGGAGGAAGCCTTCGAGTCCGGTTCCTAGCTCGTCCAGGTCCAGCCGGGCCGCGAGCGAGAGAGGCCCCTCTCTCGTACAACAACATCTGGGACCAGATGTTGTGGTACAAAATGTGTCGCAAGCGGAGCACACGTCCGTCGCGCGGGACGCTCCGTTGTATAGGCAGTCCGCGGAGACTGCTCAGGCTTCTTCCTCTCACCAGCGCACACGACCGCACCTTGGCTATGTGACCGCCGATATTGCCAGCTTCGCCGATCAGGGATTCTTTGGCGACCAGGTCACACCATCCGGTAGCCTGGGACACGAGGCCGGTGGACTCCGGACGTTCGCATAGGAAGAGTATGCGGGAGTCACCAGATGCGGAGCTGCCCTCGGCGAAGCAGCGAAAGACTGCGCCTCCGCAGGCCTCGATGTCTGACGTGCTTGTTCAAATAGCACAACTTATCGCAGCATCCCAGCAACCGACAGAAACGGTGTCAGATCGGGAATTATCCGACGGCGCTGGGTCGGTACGCTCCGCCGAAACATCGGGGGCGGACGACCGGGAGCATCATGAGGTCCGACAGGATGGTGAAAGGGATACGGATGACTTGGAGCTATCCCTTTCGGAACAACAGAAAGCTGCCGTGGACTTCATCCGGCACTTTCTTCCTCAAGTTGTTCCGTCGGGCCAGACTGCTGCGGTTCCGGACAAGAGAATTATAGCGGCATTGGACTCTGATTTCTTTGAGCGGTTCAGGGACATCGCTCTCGAGTTTCCGTCTCAGTCCAATAATGTTGCAAGAACATTTGAATTATTGAACGACGCTATATTCAAACTTGCTTCCAAAACAGGAAAAGCGGGTTTCTTGTCCAACAATACTCTCAACCTGTCTTTCATTAATGCAAGGAATAAATTCGATACGGCAGGACAGGGTATCCCGAGAGTTCCTCTGCGTATGGACGACGAGGCGGAAGACTTAGAATTGTCGTTACCGTCGTCTGCGTCTATTCCAACCGCAGTGTTGGAGACTACTATTTCGTCTAACAGAGCCAGTTTAGATGCTTTATCTTACGCAGACCACCTTACTAAGGCGTTATCACTGCGTCTTCAAGGGAAGAATTCCAGGATATACAATCCTCTTTAAGACTTCTTTCAAGGGCAGTAGCTTATTCCACGTGTAACTCCGCCATTTCAGTGGCAAACCTGGAGTTGGTTAGACGTGACGCAGCCCTAGCTACATCCACACTCGTGGATAGTAAGGTGAAGAACTCTCTCAGAGTCGCTTCGGTCTCCGGAGAACTTCTCTTCGACGGCAAGCTTTCTGCAATTTATGATAAAATTACTAAGAAAGCTTCGGATTCTCTGCTGTTCAAATCTGCTTCTAAGAAGTCGGACACGGCAGATAAGAGTAAGACAGGCACTTCTGGGTCTAATGCGCCCAAGAGAGGTTCCTATAGAGGTTCCAGTGTGTCCTCTTGGTCTTATTCAAGAGACCGTCAAGGCAGCGACTCACGTGCGGGACGTTCTTCAGGCCGGGACAACCGGTCGGACGCCCCGAGGTCGACGGGACGAGGTGCGGGTCGTGGAGGACGTGGTTTCTCCTACCGCAGGCCTCGCAGGTCCAGGAGGTGATGGCTTCAACCTCTATCGCGTGCCGGTTGGCGGAAGGTTGTCGAAATTTTTTCACAAGAGTGGGCGTCGATTACGGACGACCCTTGGGTGAGAGGGGTGATTTCGGAAGGTCTAAAGATATCCTTCAAACGAAAGCCTCCATTAACTCGAAGTCCAAAATGGACTCAACTTCCGTCAAATCCGCAGAAAAGAGATGCTCTGTTATCAGAGGTGCAGTCTCTTTTAATGAAGAACGCGGTAGAGGTCGTAGGAAACCAAGAGACACCGGGATTCTACAGCCATCTGTTTCTGGTTCCGAAACCAGACGGCTCGTTCCGTCCAGTCATAGATTTGAGCTGGATAAACAAGCTGATCGTCGCTCCGAAGTTTTATATGGAGACGATTCGATCGGTCAGAGCGAGTATTCGGGTGAACGATTATGCAACAAGCATAGATATCAAAGATGCGTACTTTCACGTCATGGTACATCCGACATTCAGAAAGTATCTACGCTTCGCAGTCCTAGGGGTGGTGTATCAATTCCGGGCGATGTGCTTCGGATTGAATCTAGCACCCTGGGCTTTCACTCGGGTAATGAACTCGGTAATGATGTATTTCCGAGCTCATTCATCTGCGGTAACGTTGGCCTACCTGGACGACATTCTTCAGAGGTACGGCAACGAGTTAACGCTTCAGAACGATGTGCAGAATCTGCTTCTATTGCTCCGACGTCTCGGTTTTATAATAAACGAGGAGAAGTCGGATCTGGTGCCGTCCAAGTCATTCACACATCTGGGAATGAGCTTCGAGACGCACAACAATCACGTTCGTCTGCCGTTAACCAGAGCGAAATTAGTCAGTTGTTACGCTCGCTATTGTCTGCACGCAGACAAAGTTACAGCGAAGGAGTTCATGAGACTGATAGGTCTGTGCGGAGCCGCTGCGGATCTCATTCCGATGGGGCGGTTACGCACGCGTCCTCTCCAAATTTTCTTGACTCAGAATTGGAGTGTGAAAATTCATTCGCTCGACATAGACGTTCTCTTGTCAGATCAAGTGAAACGAGAGATTCAGACTTGGGCAAACATTCAGTGGTTAACTCAGGGAGTTCCGCTGCAGTTGCCGGATCCGAGTTTTACCATTATGACGGATGCCAGTCAAACAGGTTGGGGTGCATCATCGATCCCAACGGATTTGAGATGCCAGGGTCTTTGGGATCCGCAATTCCTGGGCAAGCACATAAACATCAAGGAAATGATGTCAATTTGGCTTGCGTTACGTCATTGGATGGACATTATTCACAATGCTCATGTCCAAATCCTATCCGACAATACGACAGTAGTGGCGTATATACGGAATCAGGGAGGCACTCATTCAATTCCGTTGTTCAATCTAACGGAAAGAATCCTTCTGTTTGCCCTAGAACATCATGTTCTTCTTTCGGTCCGTCATATACCGGGTCGTCTGAACGTTTAGCAGACTCCCTTTCACGAAAGGGTCGCTTGTTGCCGTCGGAGTGGACTCTTCAACAAACAAGTATTCAATCAGATTTGCTACCAGTGGGAACGGCCAATGATAGACTTATTTGCGACACATCTCAACAATCAGTTGCAGACGTATGTGTCTCCGTGTCCGAATCCAAGAGCATTTGCAGTAGACGCTCTGTCGATCCCTTGGGACAGAATGATAGGATATGCGTATCCTCCAGCGCCATTAATTCAGCAAGTATTGCTAAAGATAAAACAATCTCAATGCAAGATTCTGTTGATAGCATCTCTGTCTCCACAGAGACCGTGGATAAATCTACTCAGGTGTCTGTTGTGGGACCTACCGCGAAAGCTTCCTCCACGGGAGGATCTTCTTTCGCAGGGGAGATCGCGTCAACTCCATCACAACCCGCAAGGTCTCAACCTTCACGTTTTTCCGTTGTGCGGTCCTTCTTGCATGGCAAGCACTTTACAGGACGAGCAGTGGACGCGATTTCTAACTGTAGGAGGACCTCCTCTTCGCTAAACTATGCGGCTAAGTGGAAGGTTTTTCGTCGTTGGTGTAGGGATCATTCTGTTGATATTTTTGATCCCTCCATACCAGACATTGCAAACTTTCTAGTATACTTGTGTGACGAAATCAAACTGCAGCCTGTTACTATTAAGGGTTATAGGTCTATGTTATCTGATACCTATGCACATCATGATAGTTTACAAATTGGATCTAATGTCTCTTTATCTAAGTTAGTTAGAAACTTCTCGATAAATAGACCCAGAACTCTTAGGTTAATTCCTAAGTGGAATTTAGCTTGGGTTCTTCTTAAACTGAAGGAAAAGCCATTTGAACCTCTTGGGACAGTAGATTTCAAATTCTTGTCTTATAAGACAGCTTTTCTCTTAGCTTTCTCTTCTGCTAGAAGAGTCAGTGAGCTTCATGCACTGTCGATAGTTGATTCTCACTATCGTAGTGTCGGGAACACTATCACCTTCACTACTAATGTGGGATTTTTAGCTAAGAATCAGGCTCCTAATAAATATCCGGAACCTATTGTTATTAAGGCTCTTCCGTCTTCAGACGGGCGTAGGCCTTTACTCTGTCCTGTTAGAGCGTTACGTATCTATAAACAGAGATCTCAATTTATCAGAAAGGGACGAAAACGTTTCTTTCTGTCTCTGATGCCTAATAGAAAGGACATTTCGGTCCATTCTATTGCTAGATGGATTCAATTAACTATCCGTACTGCTTATGAAAATTTATCTTCTTCTCAGCAGTCTGTGCTCAAGATTTCGGCTCATGAAGTAAGAGCTCTTTCTACTTCTTGGGCTTACGCTAATAGTATTGCTATTACAGATTTAATGAAGGCTGCTTATTGGTCTCAGCCATCCACATTCACGAATTTTTATCTCAGAAATATTGAGTCCATTTCTGGAGACCTGCATTGTTTAGGTCCGTTATCTGTTGCTCAGAATGTCGTCCACTAAACAGTTGCAACTATAGTTATGCAGGCTTTCTGTTCCGGCAGTGACTCTGTCCGGCTGCCCTCTTCTCTCTGGGCTATTTGACCCAGGGCAAGGGGAAGGGGGGGGGGGGGGAGGGTGTTCCCTTAGGTCACCTGCTTTATAGTGAAAAGCAATGGAATGCCTCCTCCGAAGTCAGTATTTCTGAGTCGTTTCCGGGATGGTTTTAAAGTGTAATATTAATGTTAAAATTCATTCATGTCATATTTTTAAAGTGTAGCTCGGTGTGAAGCATTTGTATATGTCAAGTGTCAAACGGGCGTTAATATACAATCCTCGGACACTTTTAAAGAATATAAAGAGTCTCAATTCTCTGGACTAACTTTATTTATTGGCTTACTTTAAAAATAATTAGTATAAAGGGTTATACTGGATGTTAATAGAGAACATGAATGTTATTGTGCTCAATTATGAAGGGTATTGTATCTTTCTAATTTAACATAAAATAAGAAAGATACATGTAAAGCCTAATACTCCTTTTCTCCTTGAGGGGTTGCCTCTATATTATATAGTTGAGCTTATTGGATTTTCCTCTATGTCCTAGGCCCTCCAGCCTTTTTACTATTCAGCTATGTCTGGGTCATTGGTACAGTATAAAAATGTTAAAAAATTTATAGTAATTTATATATTTTTTATACTTACCAATGACCCAGACAGGGATGGCCCTCCCAGGAGTTGGGAACTCTTACCTCCCCGCTGAGTACATAGCGCTTACCAGGCACTGCCAGTAAGAATGATAATTGGCACCAATTTCGGAACGTCCTTGACACTGCGCATGCGCAGTAAGGGCAAAGTATGGAGGTCCTTTAGGACATGATTTCTTTTGGTTTTAGATGCAAATTTTGGGGATTGGGGGGCAAAATTTGTGTTTGTGCCCTGGATTTTTAGAGTTAGCACCAGCTATGTCTGGGTCATTGGTAAGTATAAAAAATATATAAATTACTATAAATTTTTTAACTTTTTGGATGAGTTCGAAGACCAGTTCTACCTGAATATTAATATTTTCCAGGAGTTATGCCTCTTAGATTGAATTTCCAACTTGCGGGCAGTGACAGCATGTTAACTTGAACAAACATCAGATTTGGTCTGGGTTCTTCTTGAAAATTTCTTGGATGAGTTCAAATGCCAGGCCTACCCAATTTTTTTTTTCAGGAGTGATGCCCCTTACGTCATTTGTAACTTAAGCAAATGTTGTCCAAATTTTCCCAAATTGGATCTGTGAGTTCTACTTGAGATTATCTTGGATGCATTCGAAAACCAGTCCTGTCTGAAATTGTTCAGGAGTTATGCCCCTTAGATTGTTTTCTTGTTTGAATTTCTGACATATGAGTCGGCATGGTAACTTGAACAAGCATTATCCAATTTTTACCAAATTTGTCCTTTTCTCTTTTAAATTGTTTCCTAGTTTCTATAGTTTCCGGTGTTATCACAGATTCCTTTTTGGACCACACAACTCGACCCCCAACATCTCAGATGTAAACCTTTTGTTTAGCACTCTACCAGTTAAAATGGAGGTATTTTATCATCGTACAATAGTTATGATGAAGCAAATAAATTTATTAAAATGGGCATCTTTTTTTGAATGTTCCTTCTCGAAAGTAATATTGATAAACTTGAAGGAAAAGATCAAAGAGGGATGTGGAAGCTCACTACCGCTTGAAAAACAATATGTCATTTTGGGTTAAAACAATGAGAAAATGGAACTAATAACAGATATATGTATTCTTATTTATAAAAAATTCATTTATTCCTGCAAAGTGAGAAAGTGCCCTCCAGCTTTCACAAACTTCATTGAACAACTGAAAAAGTACAAAAATATGGAACTAACGTCGATTGGTGTATACTCATCAAAAATGTCATTGGAGCTGAAGGCAAGGTTGGCTGGATTGTCAACAATCATATAACTGTTGACAATTTGGCCCAATTTGCTTTCAGTTCTAGTGCGACTAGCTCAAGCATTCTAAACGTCGGTGACTTTTTTCTATGGGTGGGGAGTGTGCTGGGAGTACTTGTGTAAAATAAGTGATGAAAAGGACACTGACATAAGGATGAGATCCTAACTTCATGAGGCACGATCGTTTAGGCTCTACCATTGCTCCTGGAGAGTTCACACCTGCTTCTGCAACTCTCATTTATCTGATATCTTGGTAATATTTAACTCCTACTTTCTTAAATTTTTACTCATACTCACTGTTTATTAGCTACAGAACTATGTTTATACGAAGTCATGCGTGTATAATTTTACATAGGAAACCTATCTCATATAATGTCCAATTATGCTGTATTTATTGTATCTGTATCTGAGTAAAAAAATTAAAAAAAAAAAAATTTATTAAAATGTTTAAAGTTTTCTTCACTTGTTATAGGCTAACTGTAATTCCAAGAATTGGCGGTTAGTGGCAGCCATACTTGTTGGTGCTCTGTATCCCAACATAGTTCAAGTACTCACACCAGAAGCCAGATATAGCCAAAGTAGCTCAGGTAATAGGTTAATTTTATAGATTAACTTCTGACACAAGGCAACCCTTGCTGTCGAAAGAGTCGTTAAACCCCAATAAATAAATAAATAAATAAATATGCATTAACTGGTTGAGGGCTAGCTGATTTTTGGTGGTCTCAGTTTGTTATTCAAAATTGGTTTTATTACAAATTATTGGAGAGTGCCCATAGGCACTCTCCAATAATTTGTAATAAAACATATAAACAAAATTTACTTACATTTGACTGGATTAGAAACCTGAGCAAGGAAAATGTTGGCTTTTGCTCTGGTACCCTCATCATTCAGAAAGCGCTGATAGTGGCTTCTAGCACTCAACCGGTTAAAAAAATAAGACATGACTACCACTCAAAGAAGATGTTTATAAGAAAGATAGCAAACTTCATATCAAGGCATGATTTTGGGTTGCATTGTCTCTGTTTTACCTTTTGCCATATCTTTCCTCATCATTCTCTCTACCCTTTCAGTCATTTGTCAGTCATTCTCTTCTCTAATTATAACCCCAATTTTTTTTCAAAAACTGGGGTATACTGGATTGCGCCTGTCCGTGCATCCGTGTGTTCATGCATCCATCTGTACGTTTGTCCTTCTGCACTCTGATGTCTGTTCGTGTTATAACTTAAACATTACTGCTCAGATTTCAATGAAATTTCATGCAGACGTTTACTATCATGAGATCTTTCAGGAGCATCAGCCGTTGGAATATTTTATCTGTGAGTTATGACCCTTTGAATATACAAAATAGCCTATTTTTTGTCTGGTCGCCTCGTATCTCATGTTTGGGTTATTGGATCTCAGTGAAATTTGGAATGAACATTGTTTATGGGAAAGACTTTCAAATGAGTCATGCCCATGCAGTAAAACAAAGAAAATACTTGCAAATCACCTCACCACATGTGGCATTATGTCTTTGTTCTATATCTCTTATGCTGTTGGTCCGATCATCACTAAACTTCAGTAACAGGTGTTTCTGGCCTTCAAAATTACCTTGGGGGGAGGGGGGGGGGGGGGGGGGGGGTTGGGGGGTAATAAATTAATTTTTTGTACTGTAAAACAGAGACAATAATTTTGATGTTTGCCTCATAAAATAGCCAATTTTTTAGTCTGTTCACACCATATCTCTGATTTGGGTTATTGGATCTCAGTAAAATTTGGAATGAAGATTGTTTAAGGGAAAGGGTTTTACACTATCATGGTTTGTTTCTTTCTTCTCTTGTCATTGTTTGGCGGTATGCTCCATGGGGGTATGCCCCATGGCATGCCCCCCCCCCCCCCCCACACACCCCACCCCCTTCTTGGTTATGTTCACTAACTTTGAAAACAAGCCTCAGCTACAAATGATTTTTGTGTTATTTTATAAATACATGGTATCTTGGCCAAACACAGCTTGATGAGCTAATTTTTTAGTGAGGGGTACATAGCCTATGTTCTGGAATCAAAAAGTGAACTAAAAATAATTGATTGGTAATGAATTTGAGTATTGTACTTTTGGGATTTGGGTGATCTATTGGCAAAAGATTAAGTTATTGAAGTAAGTAACCAATTATAACCTATCTAAAACAAATTTACAACTGATAGTTGATAGATTTTTTTTATCTCCTCCCTACAGGGAAAGGATATAGTGTAGAGCTCCATTTGTCCATCCATCTGTCTTTCAATCCAATCCCATCTGCCTACTTTTCCATCCTGAATACTTTTGCTCATGCAATAAATTACATAATGATTATCAGACTTCAACAAATTTTGTTGTGTTGCTTTAAAGTCACAATGTCTTCCAACAAGTTTGATAAACAAGACAAAATCAAGTTTGATATTATAATTAACTCATTTGAAAATGGTTGACTTAAAGGCCCTCACATAAAAACATTGCGTCACTCTCTGAAAATGGTATGGGTTAAAAAGCTATTAGACCCCTAAACAATGGCCCAGTGGAAAATGCCAGTTATTGACAATTTTGAAAAAAATGGAAGTAGCAATATGTGGCTTTTGACTAAAGAGGGTTTACTAGAAGTGTCCAAGCAAATGTATCCTTTCTGGAGGAACGTACTTTATGCGTGGGCACTCCTAAAAGAAGGCAAGTCCACAGCCTCAACTGAGACCCTCTCTCATCCCCTATTTTACAACAAACATTTAAAAATTAATAACAAATCTTTCTTTTACAGATGCTGGTGCACAAAGGGCATGTTTTTAGCTGAGCTAATCTCACCGCTCTCTGACCGTCGTCCGTTGTCCGTCGTCCGTCAACACCATGTTTTGGTCTTCTCCTCCAAAGCCACTGGGCCAATTCAAGTGAAAGTTTGTATGAGTGATGGGCCCGAAGGGGCATTGCATTTTTGTTCAACTCAACATGCCCAGCCCCATAGGTAGGGGGTGGGGGAAAATGCTCCAAAATATTTTTAAAATCTTCTTTTCAAGAACCAGTGTGTACAATGACTTGATATTTGTCAGGGAGCTTCCTGTTGAGGTGTAGAATCAAATTTGTTCAAACGAAGTTTGTGAAGCAATATTTGGCTTTGTAATAGGAGGGGTAAGATTTTTTGCCCCGCCCAAAATTCCTATTTTCTGAACCGATGGTCCGGTTTGAACCAAATTTTGTATACGGTATTATTAGGTCATAAGTACTTGACCCATGCAAAAAAAAATAAATCCCGCATCCCCATGGGAACCCGAGGAGCTAAAAATAGAAATGTTTTCAAATGCCCAAATTTCCCAAACCACCTGGAACAGAGAGCTGTTATTTGGTATGAAGCATCCTTAGGACCAGTAGAATTGAATGATAAAAAAAAAATTGTCATCGGTTACGTTAGGGTGTTCTGAAATGGGCATCGAAAAAATGCTGAGTCAGCATATTTGCAAAAATTTAAAAAAATCTTTTCTCCAGAACCAATCATCAGAATCTTTTGTTATTTGGTATACAGCATTCATAGAGGGGTCAGATACAAGTTTGTTGAAATAAAGCCCATTGGTTCATATTTGGGCTCAATACAGGAGCCCGATTTTTAACATAGGGTAATATGGGGAATATTCTTTAAAAATCTTCATCTTCAGAACCACCAGTCAGAATCTTTTAATGTTTGGTATACATCATTGTTATGAGGGTCAGATTCAAGATTGTTCAAACCAAGTCCATAGGTTAATATTTGGGCTTCCTATGGAAGCCCAAATTTTAACTTTGTTCCATATGGGGGATAATTTTAAAAAATCTTCTTCTTCAGATCCACCAGTCAGAATGCTTTCATATTTGGTATGCAACATCTCTAGGGGGTCAGATTCAAGTTTGTTCAACTCAGATCCCTAGGTATATATTTGGGCTCGCTATGGTAGCCCAGATGTTTACTTAGTGTGATATGAGGAAATTTCTTTAACAATCTTCTTCTTCAGATCCACCAGTTGGAATGCTTTCATATTTGGTATACAACATATCTAGTGGGGTCTGATTCCAGTTTGTTCAGTTCGAGTGCCTGAGTTAATATTTGGGCTCCATATGGGAACCTGAAATTTAACTTAATACAATATGAGGGAACTTCTTCAAAAATCTTCTTCTTCAGATCCACTAGTCACAATGCTTTCATATTTGGTATACAACATCTCCAGGGGGGTCAGATTCAAATTTGGTCAAATCGGACCCATAGGTTGATATTTGGGCTTGCTATGGTAGCCCAAATTTTAACTTGGTGCAAAATGAAGAAATTTTCTTAAAAATTTCTCTTCTTCAGATCCAATAGTCAGAATGCTTTCATATTTGATACACAACATCTCTAGGGAAGTCAGATTCAACTGTGTTCAAATTGAGAGGCTGGGTTAATATTTGGGCTCCCTCAGGGAGCCGGAATTGGCCTTTTTGCTGATGAATTAAAAATTTTGTATTCAGTACCCTTTAGAGATGTGTAACTAAGATTAATCCACATAGGTTGTATCAAGGGGCTTTATAGGGGAGCTCTACATTTTACATTATGATCAACTGAAGAAAAGGCATGATGCCCGGATTATTTTTGTCACTCCTGAGGGACTCAAGGATTGACAGTGTAGCCTATGGAGATGGCTTACTTAATGTAGACTCATTCTTGGACTCTGTTTATTTTGTGTTCTGTTCAAGATGAGCACTTCAGGCCCCGTGGGGCCTCTTGTTTGTAAACAACATAACTTGTGACACAGGATGTATTTTGAGTTTCCAAGAATTCAAGAGGAAATACGACTTTGATACACCATTCACCACCTACCATGGGTGGTGAATGCTATACCAAAGTTGTGGAGAAATATAATATCCAACAACAAAAAACTTGAGTATATAATGGGCCCCTTGGTCTATGACATTATCACCTGTTCTAAAGGAAACCATCACTTCTATGCCATATTTCTTCAAAAATGTTCAAAGGAACCTCAGCACACACAACAAAGGTGGCATACTATATTAGATGAAAATATTGGCGAAAACGATTGGCAACATATTTATAGACAAACCTTTAAGACAACAGATGATACATATCGACAGTCTCTTCAATTTAAAATCAATCGCAGTATCTTATTTACTAACTCTAAAATCTCCTTGGGCAAGGCACTTAACCTCGATTACCTACATGGGGGCACGATGACGCTGTGTACTAAGGCATACTGCACATCGAAGGTGCGCATGTCTTCAACCAATCTAACCCTGCCTGTGCCGCAGTGCAGAGTTCAGAGTTACGATGTTGGAGAGCTGACAGCTGCTCGGCGTTGCTCGGTGGTTCTCTCCGGGTACTCCGGCTTCCTCCACCCGTAAAACTGTCACCGACATGATATGACCCTGGCTGTTAATGTGTCATTAAACCCTAATAAAAAAAATTAAAAAAAAACTCAAAAATATTTAAATGCAGATTGATGGAGACAAAACTGTGTCCCTTCTGTGGAAATACCCCAGAAACCATTTTTTTATGGGCATTCCTTCTCAAAACACTGTTTAATAGGATTGGTGAAAAAAATTATTCTTAATCCAAATTTGAAATTTCACGCAGATATAAACAAAAAAGAAATACTTGTTGGTTCAATGTCTCCGGAACTTCTCCCCAGCTACTGGAATATGTCATCTCATTTACAAAATATACATTTATTCCTGTAGTCCGAAGAAAATTATCCTCACTCTTTCAGGTCTTCTACAAAGTATAAAATAGTACAAAATATTGAGCTATACTCATTATACATGTATTCAATCGGCAAGGCAGGCACCATTCGAATAAAATGGAGTTACAACAGCAAGATTTTTGAAAGAGAAGATACCAACAATGTTTTTATGTATATATGATGTAATGAATACATTCTATGCATTGTTGTAATCTTGTACAGTGTATTATACCTTTGTATACTGCTCTTTTGATGCCAAAAGAAAAAAAGAAGAAAGATTGATTCCCCCATAATTTGTTCAAAATTAAGAGAGTTAGTGCCCTTTATTTACTGTAATTTACTTGGAATTTTATTGTTTATGCAGCAACTGACAAGTTATCAGATGTCAATAAAGTTTAGTGTTCAATAGTGTCTTTGATAAATTCTATAACCACTATAATTCATTCAAAAGTTAGAGTTATTGCTCCTAATTACTTATTTTAATTGGAATTTCAAAGTTTACACAATAACTTGAACAGCAGTTATCTGATTTTGCCCAGCTTTGGTGTGTGTCATATTATCAACAATGTCTGAAAGGTTTGATTACCTCTATAATTTATTCAAAATTAAGAGAGTTATTTCTTCTGTAATTTGCTTGCAGCTTCAACATATTTCAATGCTCATACAATCACTTGAGTAATAGTTATCCTATTTTGATCAATTTCAGAGTTTTGCTTTATATGAGCAATGTTTTGAATAAGTTTGAAAACCACAATGATCCGTAGAAAATTGAAAGAGTTATTGTCCTTTGTTTACATTGTTTTTCTTGAAATGTTAATTTTTATGCAACAACTTGAACAATAATTATTGGATTTCAACTGGTTGAGGGCTAGATTATTTTTGGTGATCTGAATTTGTTATTCCAAATTTGTTTTATTACAAATTATTGGAGAATGCCCAAAGGCACTCTCCAATAATTTGTATTAGAACAAATTTATATACACAAAATATTATTTGCGTTTGACTGAATATGAAACATGAGCAAGGAAAACATAGGCTTTTGCTCTGATACCCTCATTTTTTTGAAAGTCCTGATAGTGGCTTCTAGCACTTAACCAGTTAATAAATTTTGAAGTGCTGCTTTATATTCTCATGTACAGGTTAAAGAACACTTTGATTCATTAAAACAGACACTTGTTACCCTTTGTGTTTTTCACTTTATATACCATATCATGTGACCCCTGATTGGAACGAGCTCATTGAGTTTGTTCCAATGAGGAGTCACATGATATGGTTTTGTTGAAGTTTTTTTAAAAATTAAAAAAAAAAAAATTAAATAACAAATAACTGTGTGCATTGGGTAATGAGTTATTAACTGGTGCTTTATATGCCATGTGTACAAAGATATGACTTTATCTGTTTTCAATCATTTGTTATTTGTCACATTATTAAACTGTGAGTGGAATTTGGAAATAATTTACAGAAAGAATATTGTAAGGTTTGCTCGATTCTGGAAGTCACAGATATCTTTCTGATTTGTTTATCAAATATACTATTTTAATCAAATTAAATATTATAAGCATTGACTAGTCATTTTTTTTTAAACAGGTTTTTTTTTGAGTCCTACCTTTTCACTTTTATGTGTAAAACCGAAATGATCAGATACATCGGCGATGATTATTCCCGATGAAGATGTGGATGGTACATTATTTGAAAAAAGATGATCTATCAAGGTAGCAGAGTGAGCAGTCACCTGCGTTGGCTTAGTAATAGAGGGTAAAAAGCCTTGGCTGAACATAATATCTAAGTACCTTTCGGTATTTGTGTGTGTACCAGATTTGAGTAGATCAATATTGAAGTCTCCCATAATATAGGCTTTTTATTTTTGTAATTAATTTGATCAGTTATTTCACTTAGTTTAGACAGAAATAGGTCTATATCCGCCTTTGGTGGCGTATTTGGTCTATACACAACACCAATCAGAATTTTAGAGCTGTTTACTTTAATTTCGATGAAGAGGGACTCTATTACGTGTGGAATAAAAACAGACAAGTCATGGCCGATTTGAGGAGCAAGCCCCTCTTTGACGTAGAGTCCAACGCCACCACATCCATCGTCACCTTCGGGCCGTGTGCTCTTTATTAGGGGATCATAGCCGTCTAATGTATATGAGATGTTAGAGGGTACTTGAAATAGTTCGGTAAGACCGATGATATCGAAAAAGTTCTCCGTGCCTTGCATATCGTGTAACAGCATGTTTAAAGGGTCCCAGTGAGCATTAAGACTTTGACAATTCAGATGAAAGAGGGAGAATTGATCTGATCGGTTTTTGTGGAGACTGCGAAATTCACTAGGTAGGTAATATTTACAATCAGCTCCAAATTCTTTGAAAGGAGAATCCTCGTTATTGGGCATCTCACACACTCTTGTATTGAAAATATTCATGAAATCGTATTCAACGTTTGTCTGGATCTCGTCCAGGGTAATATTACCCGCCATTATACCGAGGATACATGCCAAGTCCAGCAGATACACGGCAATTTAAGAAAATAACACTGTTATCCACATTTGAGATTTTATGCTTTGGGAACCCATATAAGCTAAAGTACTCAATTGGTACACACCCACCCTCTTCGGTATCATCGGTGGCAAGTCTATGCTGCAGACCTAAAACATACGTAGCAGTCGGATACAGAGTGAAACATTCCTGCTTGTTGACGGAAGAAAGAAACAAAAATATAACAAAAAACATACGTACAGTTGTGGCTATTGGTTATTAAATGGTTTATAAGTCAAGGGTTGGGAGACACTTCGAATAACAAGTGTGATATGTGAAAAGGGGTGTCAAACGCATAAAAAATGGATTATGGACAGTTCATGTAAGTCGAAAAATCGATTTTGTTCCTGCGGAGATACTTTGATTGATGTCAACTTTCGTGACACATTCTTCGTACAATTGTCTTCAACGTTCATTAAGGCGTCATCTAACAATATATCTTATGAAGAAAAATGCATATTTCCCAAGCCAAATTCTTAATAAAAAGAATTCATACTTCTCCTCGTCTACTATTCCGCCACACACCTTACAGACCCACTCTTGTGGAACTTTGCTTTAAGGTTGATTTCGAAATTATTTATTGTCAAGAAGCAGTTTTTGTCATCAGATGGCGCCTTAATTAATTATCAATCAAGTCAAGTGAATTACACGTGGCCCTGGACAGAGTTACAGTTATCGATTCTTAAGGTGGTAGGATGTACAATGTGATCGTCCCTCGTTGGGCACAACAGGAATGGGACAAGGAACTGGATATAAATATATATATATCAATCGTACACAAAATTATCAGCCAGTTAGTTCAATAGGACCTTCATCGGGCTGATTCACAACTGGAATGGGGCAGAGAATTGGATATAAATATATGTATGTGTTCATATCAGACGAATAAAAAATAATCACCTGATCAGTTCAATAGGACCTGATACAGACTCGTGAAGGTGTCACCTCATCAGCGGTATATTACCAGATCAATATACAGAACAGACCCTGGCAACCAGTCAGCAACGCTGATACATAGGGGGGTGGGCATAATTTAGATGAGACTCTTCTCTCAAAATCTCTCCGAGCCTTTTAACCATTTCACATGAGAGCTAAGGCTCAACAATAAGCTAGGGCATGATACGCTGATACATAGGGGTGGGGGTGGGTGGGCATAATTTAGATGAGACTCTTCTCTCAAAATCTCTCCGAGCCTTTTAACCATTTCACATGAGAGCTAAGGCTCAACAATAAGCTAGGGCATGCATGATACGCTGATACGTGGAGGGGGGGGGGGGGGGATAATTTAAACAGTAGGTCGATCATATCTAAGATATTTGTATATACACTGGAAACTGCGAATTTGCCATTAACTTTAGGAAACACCAGTTTGGAAAGGTTTTTTGTTTCCATTCTGGACACGTTTTGAATGGAGACTCTTTTCTCAAATCTCTTCAAGTCTCTTAAACAGCTAAACATCCCACAGGGGAGCTGGGTCTCAGTGGTGAGCTAGGGCATGGTACGCTGATATGGAGGAGGTGGGGAGCATAAGTTATTCGGCCGAGCGATCATTATCTTGGATATTAGTTAATATCTAAACTGGAAAGTACAGATATTTTTATACTGTACCAATGACCCAGACTTAGCTGGTGCTAACTCTAACAAAACCAGGGCCAAACACAAATTTTGCCCCCAATCCCCAAAATTTGCATCCAAAACAAAAAGAAATCATGTCCTATAGGACCTCCATACTACGCCCCCACTGCGCATGCGCAGTGTCAAGGACGTCCCGAAATTGGCGCCAATTATCATTCTCTGTTTGGCCCTTCATCAGTCAACATCTCACTGATCTTTGTGCTTGTAAATCTCAGTTTAAAGGATGCCAGACACGTAATTTTTGGAGAAATGGTGATTCTAAGGAGGATATAGAAGGAGGAGAGGAAAAAGAAGTGACAAAAAATAATCAGGGCTGTACTTAAATTTTTTTGATGAAATTATGTTAAGTTGCCTATTTTCGAGGCATGGGCCTCTTGTTGTCATTCTTGCGAAATGTTGCACTGCTTATTCAGTGTTTCCTCTCCCCTAGCCTTCTAAAGTCCCCCCTTGCAATTCTCCCATGCTTTTGGCATATTTTTGAGAAAGTTCATTTCTAAAATTTTCCTGGGAGAGTTGCTTGGATACAGAATGTTTTCTGTTATTTTCCCCATAGTTACGTTTTCACCCATGGGTGTATAAACGTTGTGTTCTGCATCTTCCATCTGATGTTCTGCAGATTCTCCCCTGGGAGTCTCTGTCTTGCATCAGATAGAGTGTAATTTTGATGACTGATTTCGGGCCAGTTTTTTCAGTGCCTGGAGTCAATGTTTTCTGGTGTTTTACACTGTTTGTTTACATTGGCAACAGCCTTTTTTGAGGGGGGCTGTTTGCCTTTGGTGTAGTTTATCTCACTATAAGATACATTTATATTATCCGTAAGTGTCTCATTAATTATTTAATATAAATTTAAAATTTTTGACCACACTTTGCCATCGGATCCATCGGGGCTCAACATTACTTTTCAGCAACTTGGGCTTCGCTGAAAAAATATTTTTTCAAAATTATTTTGATTTGCAATTGTTTTTTCATTTATTAATGGATCTTGTTTTATGTATCTTTGTGTCAGGGGTTTGTGCGAGTAACTAGGACTTGTTGTTGACTTTTCACAATGAAAGGATATTGTTCAAATTGTAATGGGAAGAAATCTTCCTCTGACTTTCATGATCATTGTATTAATTGTAGTCAGTGTTCTCGCACTAATCCCTGTTCTATATGTCAATATTGGGATGACAAACATTGGAAACGTGTGTCACGATATGTTGTTTCTGGAGAAAGGGCTATGCCGGCTCTTTCTCCGCAAGGTCACTCTACTCTCTCAGTTTCTATTTCAGAGGAACAAGAACAGGGTGATGTTTCCATGTTATCTTCTACAAGTGCGCTTCCGTCGTCACAAATGAATTCAGAGCTAGCGGCAAAAGTGCTCATGGAGATTAGACAAATGTCGTCCGCTAGCTCGCCCGGTGTAGCGTCCATTCACCGAATGGTTCGGCAGCCGGGTTCGTCCGATGCAGTCCAGGAGGAAATTTTGGGTGATGCGAGCACTATAAACATACAATGTGCACACCCAGTGACGGCGGATAGTAAGCGAGAACGGAGGAAGCCTTTGAGTCCAGTTCCTAGCTCGTCCAGGTCCAGCCGGACCGCGAGCGAGAGAGGCCCCTCTCTCGTACAACAACATCTGGGATCAGATGTTGTGGTACAAAATGTGTCGCAAGCGGAGCATACGTCCGTCGCTCGGGACGCTCCGTTGTATAGGCAGTCCGCGGAGACTGCTAAGGCTTCTTCTTCTCGTCAGCGCACACGATCGCACCTTGGCTGCGTGACCGCCGATATCTTACCAGCTTCGCCGATCAAGGATTCTTCGGCGACCAGGTCACACCATCCGGCAGCCAGGGATTCGAGACCGATGGACTCCGGACGTTCGCATAGAAAAAGTATGCGGGAGCCATCTGATGCGGAGCTGCCCTCGGCGAAGCAGCGAAAGACTACGCCTCCGCAGGTCTCGACGCCGGACATTCTTGTGCAGATAGCACAGCTTATCCCAGCAGCCGACAGAAACGGTGTCGGATCGAGAATTATCCGACGGCGCTGGGTCGGTACGCTCTGCCGAAGCATCGGGGGCGGACGACCGGGAGCATCATGAGGTCCGACCGGATGGTGAAAGGGATACGGATGATTTGGAGCTATCCCTTTCGGAACAACATAAAGCTGCCGTGGACTTCATCCGGCACTTTCTCCCTCAAGTTGTTCCGTCGGGCCAGACTGCTGCGGTTCCGGACAAGAGGATTATAGCGTCATTGGACTCTGAATTTTTTGAGCGGTTCAGGGACATCGCTCCCGAGTTTCCGTCGCAGTCCAATAATGTTGCAAGAACATTTGAATTATTGAACGACGCTATATTTAAACTTGCTTCCAAGACGGGGAAAGCAGGTTTCTTGTCCGCCAATACTCTCAACCTGCCTTTCATTAATGCAAGGAATAAATTCGACATGGCAGGACAGGGTATTCCGAGAGTTCCTCTGCGTATGGACGACGAGGCGGAAGACTTAGAGCTATCATTACCGTCGTCGGCTTCTATTCCAACCGCGGTGTTGGAAACAGCTATTTCGTCTAACAGAGCCAATTTAGATGCCTTATCTTACGCAGATCACCTTACTAAGGCGTTATCACTGCGCCTTCAAGGGAAAGAGTTTCAGGATATACAATCCTCTTTAAGACTTCTTTCAAGGGCAGTAGCTTATTCCACGTGTAACTCCGCCCTTTCAGTGGCAAACCTGGAGTTGGTTAGACGTGACGCAGCCCTAGCTACATCCACACTCATGGATACTAAGGTGAAGAACTCTCTTAGAGTCGCTTCGGTCTCCGGAGAACTTCTCTTTGACGGCAAGCTTTCTGCTATTTATGATAAAATTACAAAGAAAGCTTCGGATTCTCTGTTGTTCAAATCTGCTTCTAAGAAGTCGGATACAGCAGACAAGAATAAGACAGGCACTTCTGGGTCTAATGCGCCCAAGAGAGGTTCCTATAGAGGTTCCGGTGCGTCCTCTTGGTCTTATTCGAGAGACCGTCAGGGTAGCGACTCTCGTTCAGGACGTCCTTCGGGCCGGGACAACCGGTCGGACGCCTCGAGGTCGACGGGGCGAGGTGCGGGTCGTGGAGGACGTGGTTTCTCCTACCGCAGGCCTCGCAGGTCCAGGAGGTGATGGCTTAAACCTCTATCGCGTACCGGTTGGCGGAAGGTTGTCGAGCTTTTCACAAGAATGGGCGTCGATTACAGACGACCCTTGGGTGAGAGGAGTGACTTCGGAAGATCTAAAGATATCCTTCAAACGAAAGCCTCCATTAACTCGAAGTCCAAAGTGGACTCAACTTCCGTCAAATCCGCAGAAAAGAGAAGCTCTGTTATCGGAGGTGCAGTCTCTTTTAATGAAGAACGCGGTAGAGGTCGTAGAAAACCAGGAGACTCCGGGATTCTACAGCCATCTGTTTCTGGTTCCGAAACCAGACGGCTCGTTCCGTCCAGTCATAGATTTGAGCTGGATAAACAAGCTGATCGTCAGTCCGAAATTTTATATGGAGACGATTCGGTCGGTCAGAGCGAGTATTCGGGTGAACGATTATGCAACAAGCATAGATCTCAAAGATGCGTACTTTCACGTCATGGTACATCCGACATTCCGAAAGTATCTACGCTTCGCAGTCCTAGGAGTGGTGTATAAATTCCGGGCGATGTTCTTCGGATTGAATCTAGCACCCTGGGCTTTCACTCGGGTAATGAACTCGGTAATGATCTATTTCCGAGCTCATTCATCTGCGGTAACGTCGGCCTACCTGGACAACATTCTTCAGAGGTACGGCACCGAGTTAACGCTTCAGAACGATGTTCAGAATCTACTTCTATTGCTCCGACGTCTCGGTTTTATAGTAAACGAGGAGAAGTCGGATCTGGTGCCGTCCAAGTCATTCACTCATCTGGGAATGAGCTTCGAGACGCACAACAATCTCGTTTGTCTGCCATTAACCAGAGCGAAATTAGTCAGTTGTTACGCTCGCTATTGTCTGCACGCAGACAAAGTCACAGCGAGAGAATTTATGAGACTGATAGGTCTGTGCGGAGCCGCTGCGGATCTCATTCCGATGGGGCAGTTACGCACACGTCCTCTCCAAATTTTCTTGACTCAGAATTGGAGTGTGAAAATTCATTCGCTCGACGTAGACGTTCTCTTGTCAGATCAAGTGAAACAAAAGATTCAGACTTGGGCAAACATTCAGTGGTTAACTCAGAGAGTTCCGCTGCAGTTGCCGGATCCGAGTTTTACCATTATGACGGATGCCAGTCAAACAGGTTGGGGTGCATCAATAATCCCAACGGATTCGAGATGCCAGGGTCTTTGGGATCCGCAATTCCTGTGCACGCACATAAACATGAAGGAAATGATGTCAATTTGGCTTGCGTTACGTCATTGGATGGACATTATTCACAATGCTCATGTCCAAATCCTATCCGACAATACGACAGTAGTGGCGTATATACGGAATCAGGGAGGCACTCATTCAGTTTCGTTGTTCAATCTAACGGAAAGAATCCTTCTGTTTGCGCTAGAACATCAGGTTCTTCTTTCGGTCCGTCACATACCGGGTCGTCTGAATGTGCTAGCAGACTCCCTTTCACGAAAGGGTCGCTTGTTGCCATCGGAGTGGACTCTCAACAAACAAGTATTCAATCAGATTTGCTACCAATGGGAACGGCCAATGATAGACTTATTTTCGACACATCTCAACAATCAGTTGCAGACGTATGTGTCTCCATGTCTGGATCCAAGAGCATTTGCAGTAGACGCTCTGTCGATCCCTTGGGACGGAATGATAGGATATGCGTATCCTCCAGCGCCGTTAATTCAACAAGTATTGCTAAAGATAAAACAATCTCAATGCAAGATTCTGTTGGTAGCATCTCTGTCGCCACAGAGACCGTGGATAAATCTACTCAGGTGTCTGTTGTGGGACCTACCGCGAAAGCTTCCTCCATGGGAGGATCTTCTTTCGCAGGGGAAATCGTGCCAACTCCATCTCAACCCGCAAGGTCTCAACCTTCACGTTTTTCCGTTGTGCGGTCCTTCTTGCATGGCAAGCACTTTACAGGACGAGCAGTGGACGCGATTTCTAACTGTAGGAGGACCTCCTCTTCGCTAAACTATGCGGCTAAGTGGAAGGTTTTTCGTCGTTGGTGTAGAGATCATTCTGTAGATATTTTCGATCCCTCTATACCAGACATTGCAAACTTTCTAGTATACTTGTTTGACGAAATCAAACTGCAGCCTGTTACTATTAAGGGTTATAGGTCTATGTTATCTGATACCTATGCACATCATGATAGTTTACAAATTGGATCTAATGTCTCTTTATCTAAGTTGGTTAGAAACTTCTCGATAAATAGACCCAGAACTCTTAGATTAATTCCTAAATGGAATTTAGCTTGGGTTCTTCTTAAATTGAAGGAAAAGCCATTTGAACCTCTTGGGACAGTAGATTTCAAATTCTTATCTTATAAGACAGCTTTTCTCTTAGCTTTCTCTTCTGCTAGAAGAGTCAGTGAGCTTCATGCACTGTCGGTGGATGATTCTCACTATTGTAGTGTCGGGAACACTATCACCTTCACTACTAATGTGGGTTTTTTAGCTAAGAATCAGGCTCCTAATAAATATCCGGAACCTATTGTTATTAAGGCTCTTCCGTCTTCAGACGGGCGTAGGCCTTTACTCTGTCCTGTTAGAGCGTTACGTATCTATAAACAGAGATCTCAGTTTATCAGAAAGGGATGGAAACGTTTCTTTCTGTCTTTGATGCCTAATAGAAAGGACATTTCGGTCCATTCTATTGCTAGATGGATTCAATTAACTATCCATACTGCTTATGAGAGTTTATCTTCTTCTCAGCAGTCTGTGCTTAAGATTTCCGCTCATGAAGTAAGAGCTCTTGCTACTTCTTGGGCTTATGCTAATAGTGTTGCTATTACAGATTTAATGAAGGCTGCTTATTGGTCTCAGCCATCCACATTCACGAATTTTCATCTCAGAAATATTGAGTCCATTTCTGGAGACCTGCATTGTTTAGGTCCGTTATCTGTTGCTCAGAATGTCGTCCACTAAACAGTTGCAACTATAGTTATGCAGGCTTTCTGTTCCGGCAGTGACTCCGTCCGGCTGCCCTCTTCGCTCTGGGCTATTTGACCCAGGGCAAGGGGAAGGGGGGGGGGGGGGCGGGTGTTCCCTTAGGTCACCAGCTTTATAGTGAAAACCAAGGGAATGCCTCCTCCAAGTCAGTATTTCTGAGTCGCTTCCGGGATGGTTTTAAAGTGTAATTTTAATGTTAAAATTCATTCATGTCTTATTTTTAAAGTGTAGCTCGGTGTGAAGCATTTGTATATGTCAAGTGTCAAACGGGCTTTAATATACAATACTCGGACACTTTTAATGACTCTAAAGAGTCTCAATTCTCTGGACTACTTTATTTATTGGCTTACTTTAAAAATAATTAGTATAAGGGTTATACTGGATGTTAATAGAGAACATGAATATTATTGTGCTCAATTATTTAGGGTATTGTATCTTTCTAATTTAATATTAAATAAGAAAGATACATGTAAAGCCTAATACTCCTTTTCTCCTTAAGGGGTTACCTCTTTATTATATAGTTGAGCTTATTGGATTTTCCTCTATGTCCTAGGCCCTCCAGCCTGTTTACTATTCAGCTAAGTCTGGGTCATTGGTACAGTATAAAAATGTTAAAAAATTTATAGTAATTTATATATTTTTTATACTTACCAATGACCCAGACGGGGATGGCCCTCCCAGAAGTTGGGAACTCTTGCCTCCCCGCTGAGTACATAGCGCTGACCAGGCACTGCCAGTAAGAATGATAATTGGCGCCAATTTCGGGACGTCCTTGACACTGCGCATGCGCAGTGGGGGCGTAGTATGGAGGTCCTATAGGACATGATTTCTTTTTGTTTTGGATGCAAATTTTGGGGATTGGGGGGCAAAATTTGTGTTTGGCCCTGGTTTTGTTAGAGTTAGCACCAGCTAAGTCTGGGTCATTGGTAAGTATAAAAAATATATAAATTACTATAAATTTTTTAACTTTCCAGTAACTTTAGAAAACACCAATTCAGCAAGGTACGCTTTTGTTTGAATTCTAGTCCCATATTAAAAGGGACTCCTTTCTCAAAATCTCTCCAAGTCTGTTAAACTTCTCACAAGAGAGCTAAACCTGGAGCTCAACAATGGGCTAGGGCATAATACGCTGCTACGAGGGGGAGGGGGGGGGGGGGGTCTTAGATATTAGTATTAGTGTTATACGTGTTCAAGGACACTCTTTTCTCAAAATCTCTCCAAGTCTTTAAGACACCTCACAAGAGAAATGGCACCATTCTCTTGCTTAACAAACAGCTTCCCGTCGCTAGTTCATGTCTGCTGAATTTTTCCCTCTTATTTGAGTTTGAGTGAGTTTTTGAATAGTTTGAACTTGTCTTGTGTTAGGTCTTCATTAATGTAGCAGTTTTTACCATTAATTGTCTGGGACTTAAGTTTCTTCTTTGCAGTGTACAAACGACGTCTGGCACCATAATTGGTGAACCTAACTAGTAATTGTCTCGTTCCGCCTTGCCTAGGGGCTCCAACTCTATGAGACCTGTCAATGTCTGAAGGAGATATGTCAGCTTCAGTTTTTTGTGCCACACATAAGACAAGCTTTTCAGTACATTCTCCATCCGATTCCTCTAGGCCACTTATTCGCAGGCTGTACCTTCTGGTGTACTGTTCCAATTCGTCAACTTTAAGCGTTAAAGTTTCTACCTCACTACGAAGTTTCTTGTTTTCCACTTTTACCTCTTTTAACTCAGAAACCAAGTTCTGAGTAGCATCTACTACCGCCTTTTTCACAGCTCTATCTATCATTGTCTCTACATCACCGAGCATCACTGATTTTAGATGCATAGCTAAGGCTTTTACATCAACCCCCGGGATATCAGACTCCATGACCTCTGATTCAGTTTCTGAAACCCAATCTGAATCTTCTGAGCTCTCCACAATTCTTGATAATTTAACTGAGCGTATCACATCAGATGGGAGTTTATGAGGACTAGAAAGCTTTCGTTTGGGTCTACCTTTAACTTTAGGCATCACAGGGAACAGTTCAAGAAAATAAAGTAATCAGAAAAGCAGTTTCTCAGGAGAATGTTGTCCCTAACAACAAGGTTACTAGGTCGAAATTAGGCAACGCAGTTTCAAATGAATAAATTCACTGCCAATAACTCCTTCTCGCCATTTGGTGTCACGTTAGAACACAGATCACTTACTCCACATATTACAGAAACTCCTTAGCTGTATTCACATTTTCAAATGTCTCCCACAATTAAAAAAAAACATTTTGATGTCCTTAAGAACTCCAACCAATTTCGTGTGATCATCATCCGGCCATTTTTTTTCTTTTCTATTATATATTTCCATTATATAGCTGTATATGTTTGTACAATACAGGTAACATCCCGTTTCAAGTATAGGTGCAAAGCATACCGCCAAAGAGGTACTCTTCACAAAAGGAGAAGCAAAACTAACATGCTCATGTGAGTTAACCGATCATCACTGAAAAACATATGTCCCACGCGCAATGCCATTTTGAAACTGCCGACCGCAACAAAACATGATTACTGTCAGTTCAATACAACTACTAACTGCTGCCTACCTTAGCCTTTTGAAAATAACATTTTAGAAGTTCAGAAATAAACTAAAAACTACTTAGGTGGTGATTTTGCAGGCTATGAACAATTCTGAAACAAGGACTTGAGCGACAGAATATATTAATGTGCTTCATGTCAGACTTTCATTCATTCGGACTCAATCGTATGAAGTTTAAAATAATGACTAAATAACTTGATAAATTAAAAAGAAGGGGGAGGGGGGTGGGGCTTTTGTCCAGGGGGTGGGGGTGTGGGCAAATATATGGGTGGGCAGTTGTCCGGGGGGGGGGGGGAGGGACATGTCCAAGTGGCTACTGTCTGGGGGGGGGAGGGGGCACTTATCCGGGGGGGGGGGGGGGGGGGGGGGCTCATGTCCGGCATTTAAATATAATCCCGTGACTATTCAATTCAACACACAGATTATACAACACAACTAGGACAATACGAAACATTAACTAATTAACAGAAGAGATTATATGTTTTCAATAGCAGGTTAAATTTCAAGTGATGAGTGGTTACTGGTAATTGAAAGTAGGAGAAATGCTCTCGCAAGCAGAGGCTTTCCATGGGACAAAGACAGGAAATTGCTCCTTTTAATGCCAAATTTTAAAATTTTTACTTTCCGGGTGGAACCATGGTCGACCCGGGGCACATGTGCTTGGCAAAGAGTATCCAAATTAGTTGAATTTTGGGGTATGTTGAAGTAGGAATTGGTCCTTCAGAAGACAGGAAATTGCTCCTTTTAATGTCAAATTAAAAAATGTTCCCATGCCGGGTCGAACTATGGTCGACCTGGCACACTTGTGCTTGGCATGGTGTATCCAAATTAGTGTAATTGAGTCACTATTGTGTGTGTGTGGGGGAGGGTAAAATTATTCTGGATGGTAATTCAAAAGTTAGTGGGCAGAAATAAAAAAAATCAAATAATGAATCTTGTTATTTGAGCAGAAAAAATAAAACTTTTTGGGGTATGTTGAAGTAGGAATTGATCCTTCAGAAGACAGGAAATTGCGCCTTTTAATGCAAAATCTTAAATTTTTCCCATGTCGGGTTGAACCATAGTCGACCCGGCTCACATGTGCTTGGCATGGTGTGTCCAAATTAGTGGAATTTAGTCACTATGATGGGGTGGTGGTGGGGGGGGGGGGGGTGGGGAGGGGGGGAATGATTCAGGATGGTCAATTCAAAAGTTAGTGGACAGAAATAAAAAAATTCAAATAATGAATCTTGTTATTTGAGCAGAAAAAATAAAAATAAAACTTTCTGGGGTATGTTGAAGTAGGAATTGATCTTTCAGAAGACAGTAAATTGCTCATTTTAATGCCAAATTTTAAAAAAATTTTCCATGCCAGGCTGAACCAAGGTCGCACATGTGCTTGGTAAGATGTATCCAAATTAGTGAACTTTAGTCACTTGGAGGGGGGGGGGGAGGGGGATGGGGTATAAAATGATTCTGGATGGAAAAATGATTGGGATTATGTCCAGGTTGGGGAGGTGGCCCCCCCTACATGGCCTGCCACCCCCCTGATGCCCGACCCTGGTTGCAGGCCTGCTGTACAGTGATTTTCTTCTAAATTTGTTCTTGATCAAATCCTGACTTCATTTGACGAGAAACATAAAAACAAGATTTCCAAACCATCATTTGATGAAATGGTAAGTCAGTTATTGTAGATGTTGATTTTGTAGTTTCTATATTGTATTCTGCTTAATCATTTTCAACTGAAAGGATTTTTTTTACCACTTCTGTTATAGGTGTAGTGTTGCAGCCACCTAAGCCAGAAGAAATAAAATTCAAAACTAAAGTTGATGGATATGTAAGTATTGGCTACTGTCGGATACATACAGAAAAAGGGTGTTGTGTTTGCATGAAAGGTTAAAAATCACAATATACTCCACAGCTATATTTTTAGCTCATCTTGACAAAGTCAAGCTGAGCTAATCTCATCGCTCTCCGTCCGTCGTCCTGCGTCTGTCAACACCATGTTTTGGTCTTCTCCAAAGCCACTGGGCCAATTCAAGTGAAAGTTTGTGTGAGTGATCGTCCCAAAGGGGCATATCATTTTTGTTCAACTCAGCATGCCCAGCCCCATAGGGAGGGAGTGGGGGAAAATGCTCCAAAATATTTTTAAAATCTTCTTCTCAAGAACCAGTGTGCACAATGACTTGATATTTGCTATGGAGCTTCCATATGAGGTGTAGAATCAAGTTTGTTCAAACGAAGTTCGTGAAGTAATATTTGGCTTTGTAATAGGAGGGGTAAGATTTTTGGCCCCGCTCAAAATTTCTATATTTTTATACTGTACCAATGACCCAGACATAGCTGGTGCTAACTCTTAAAATATAGGGCCAAACACAAATTTTGCCCCCCAATCCCCAAAATTTGCATCTAAAACTAAAGAAAACATGTCCTGAAAGGCCCTCCACACTTCGCCCCTACTGCGCATGCGCAGTGTCAAGAACGTTCCGAAATTGGCGCCATTAATCATTCTAAGTTTGGCCCTTCATCAGTTAACATCTGACTGATCTTTGTGCTTATAAATCTCAGTTTAAATGATGCCAGACACATAAATATTAGTGAAATGGTGATTCTAAGGAGGATAGAGAAGGAGGAGAGGAAAAGAATGTGTGACAGAATATTATCAGGGCTGTAACTTAAAATTTTTTAATGAAATTATGTTAAGTTACCTATTTTCAAGGCAGCAGCCATTTTGTTGTCATTCTGATTATTTAGTTACACTGTTTTTTTTTAAGTGTTTTCCTCTCTCCCTGTCCTTTAAGTTCCCCCTTGCTATTCTCCCATGCTTTTGGCATAGTTTTTGTAATTATTATTACTAAATTTTCTTGGGAGTTTTAGCTGAATAACAGAATGAATTCTGTTCTTTCCCCATGTTTACGTCTTCACCTAGGGGTGGTTAGGCGTTGTGTTCTGCATCTACCATCTGATGTTCTGCAGTTTCTTCCCTGGAAGTCTCTGTTTTGCATCAGATAGTGTATTTTTGGTAACTGATTTCGGGCCTGGGTGCCTGGAGTCTTATTTTAGTGTTTTTACACTCATTGTTTACATTTTCAACAGCCCTCTGTGTGAGGGGGGGATTTCTAAAAAATAATATCTTGATGTTATTTTAATCATAACTAGATACATTATTATTGTTCGTAAGTGTTGAATAAATTGTTTAAAATATTTTTAAAATTTTTGTCCACACTTAGGCTTGGGATCCATTGGGGCTCAACGTTACTTTTCAGAAACTTGGGCTGTTCTGAAAAAATATTTTTTCAAAATATTTTGATTTCAATTATTTTTTCTATATCAATGGATCATATTATTATTATGTATTTTGATTGCCAGGGGTTAGTGCGAGTACCAGGACTTGTTTTCTTTTCACATTGAAAGGATATTGATCAATTGTTTTAAGAGGAAGTCTTCCTCTGACTTTATTATCATTCTATATGTGGTCAGTGTACTCGCATTAACTCCAGATCTGTATCGTATGATTTCGATGACAATATGGGAAGCGTATGTCACGGTATGTTGTTGGGGATTTGGACACTCCGGTCCTTTCCCCGCAGGGTCACTCTACTTTATCAATTTCTATTTCAGACGATCAAGATTAGGGTGATGTATCTGTGATGTCTTCCAACAGTGTGCCTCCGTCGTCACAATTAATGAAGGGCTAGCGGAAAAGTGCTCATGTAAATACGCCAATTGCCTAAGAGGACCCTAGTAGGTTCGACGGCCTTCGACGTCCGCTAGCTCGCCCGGTGTAGCGTCCATTCACCGAATGGTTCGGCAGCCGGGTTCGTCCGTTGCGGTGTAGAAGGAATTTTGGGATGATGCGAGCACTATAAACTAACCTAATGCACACCCAGTGACGGCGGATCGGAGGGAGAACGAAGGAAGCCTTTTAGTCCGGTTCATAGCTCGTTCCGGTCCATCCGGATGGCAAGCGAGAGAGGCCCCTCTCTCGTTCAACAACATCTGGCCCCAGATGTTGTGGTACAAAATGTGTCGTAAGCGGAGCATACGTCCGTCGCTCGGGACGCTCCGTTGTATAGGCAGTCCGCTGAGACTGCTAAGGCTTCCTCTTCTCGTCAGCGCACACGACCGCACCTTGGCTGCGTGACCGCCGATATATTACCAGCTTCGCCGATCAAGGATTCTTCGGCGACCAGGTCACACCATCCGGTAGCCAGGGACACGAGGCCTGCAGACTCCGGACGTTCGCATAGGAAGTGTGCGGGAGTCAACGTACACGGAGCTTCCGGCAGCAATGCATCGTAAGACCGCTACTGCACAGGCCTCGGGAACGGACGTGCTTTCCTTAATAGCACAGTTTATCGCAGCATCCCAGCATCAACTGAATCTGTCGCATATATTTTATCCGACGATGCTGGGTCGGGACGCTCCGCGGAAGCGGGTACGGACGTCTGAAAGTTTCATCCGGTCCGACGGGATACCGAAAGGGATTCGGAGGATTTCGAGCTTTCCCTTTCGGAACAACATATGCTGTTGTGTATGTCATCTGACTTGGTCTTCTCCAGCTTCTTTTGTCGGACCAGAATGCTGCGATGCCGGATAAGAAACTGATAGCGTCGGTGGACTTAGAAATTTTTGGTTCGGTTCAGGGACATCGTCCCTCAGTTCCGACATAGTCCAATAATGTCACACAAACTTTTGAATTATTGAACGACGCTATATATATTATTATTTTATGCTTGCTAACCAAGCATTTCTGGTTTCTTGTTCGAAGAGTTATGGAGATGTCTTTCAAAAGTGTGCCTCTGTCGTCATAGTTAATGAAGAGTTAGCGGCAATAAGTGCTCATGGAATATGTCTATCGCCTACGGAGTGACATTCGCTAGCTCACCCGGTGTAGCGTACATTCATCGAATGGCTCGGCTGCCGGGTTCGTCCGTTGCGGTCTAGGAAGGAGATTTGGGTGATGCGAGCACTTTAATTACTTTAGTACTCACCCAGTGACGGCAGATTGAGGACAGATCGGAGGAAGCCTGTTAGTCCGGTTCCTGGCTGGTCCAGGTCCGTCCGGGCTGTGAGCGAGAGAGGTCCCTCTCTCGCCCAACAACATAGGGGACCGCATGTTGTGGTTCAGATATTTTACATTCGGAGCATATGTCCGTTGGTCGGGACGCTCCGTTATATTGACAGTCCGAGACACTGTCTTTAATGCTTCCTCATCCTCACACCAGGGCACACGACCGCACATTGGCTACGTGACCTCGAGTATCCGATCAGTTTCGGCATTCAGTGATTCCACGGCGAATAGGTCGCGCCATCCGGTAGCCAAGGGACACGAGGCCTATACACTCCGTTCGCTCGCATATTGGTAGTATGCACGGGGTAGCGATCACGGAGCTTCCAGCGGCAATGCATCGTAAGACCGCTTCTCCTCAGGCCTCAGTGACGGACGTGCTATCCGAGTTAGCACAGTTGTTTCGCAGCATCCTAGCAATTGACAGTTTCTCGGTTGAATCAGGAATTATCCGACGGCACTGGGTCGGTGCGGTCCGCGGTTGCATCAGGTACGGACGACCGAACGCTTTATAGGGTCCGACAGGATGGCGAAAGGGATTCGAAAGATTTCGAGTTTTCCCTTTAGTAGTATCGGAAGATGCCTTTCATATCTTTTGGCATTATCTTCCAGTGATTATTATTTCGGACTTCATTGCTGCGATCTTGGATAAGAGACTTATAGCGTCATTGGACTCGGATTTTTCGATCGGTTCGGGGACATTGTCCCTGACTTACCGACGTAGTCCAATATTGTCATTACAACATGTGTTTTTTTTTCGACGCTATATATATATATACAAGCCTGCTACTAAGCATGATAGTTTAGTTTCTTGTCCGCGTTGCTCATTTCTGCCATTTTATCATTTATACAAATAGTTTATTTTGGCAGAGCAGGGCATACCGAGAGTTCATATGCGTCTAGACGGTGTGATTAAAAACTGCATATATTCTTTTCGCCGTTTATGTCTTTTCCAATTTCAATGTTGGGAACGACATTATGTATAGTAGACTTAACTTAGACGCTTTATTATACGTAATCCGCCTTACTGAGGCGTTATCATTACGTCTTCAAGAAAAGATTTACGGGATATTATTCTCAATGTAATTTCTTTTGAGGGCAGTAGTTTGTTCACGTATAACTCCGCCCTTCAGTGGCTGATTGGAGTTAGTTAGACGTGACGCAGCCCTAGCTACATCCACTCGCGTGGATAGTAAGGTTAAGAACTCTCTCAGAGTAGCTTCGTTCTCTGAGGAGCTTCTCTTCGACGGCAACTTTTCGGCAATCCATGAATTGCTCGATTTACGCGTTCTCTTGTCTATCTAGTGTTACAAGAGATTCAGACTGGGGCAAACATTCGGTGGTTGACTCAGAGAGTGCCGCCGCAGTTGCCGGACCCGAGTGTGGCTGTTATGACGGTTGTCAGTCATACAGATTGGGATATAATACTGATCCCTACGGATTCGAAGTGCCAGGGTCTTTGGGTTCCGCAGTCTTTTAGCAATCAGTTTTCTTCCGCGGAATAATGTTTTTTAGGCTTGCTTTATGTCATTGCATGAACATTATTCAGAAACGCATGCCCAAATTCCTGTCCTTTAATTCGACAGTAGTGGCGTATCTCCGGAACCAGGGAGGCACTCTTTCGTTTCCGTTATTCAATTTAATGGAAAGAATCCGTCTGTTGGTTATAGTACACCAAGTTCAGTTTTGGTCCGTCATATTCCGGGTCGTCTGATTGTTTTATCGGACTCCCGTTCTCTTATGGGTCGCTTGTTGCTGTCAGAATGGACTCTCAACAAACAAGTATTCAATCAGATTTGCTATCTATGGGAGCGCCCAATGATGATTTATTTATGACACAGCTTGCTAATCAATTGCAGACGTATGTGTTGGCTTGTCCAGATCTCTGAGCTAATATTCTTAACGCTCTATTGATCTATAGGACGGAATGATAGGATACGCGTATCCTCCGGCGCTGTTGTTTTAGCAGGTATTGCTAAGATAAACAACCACAATACATTTCTGTTGATAGCATCTCTATCTTCACAGAGATCATGAGTAATTTTCTCTCTTGTCTACTGTGGGTTTTAACGTGAAATCTTCCTCTATGTGAGGATCTTTTTCACTGGGTAAATCGTGTCATCTTTATCACAACCTGCAAGGTCGCAACCTTCATGTATTCCGTTGTGTGGTCCGTATTGCATTGTAAGCACTGTACTGGACGAGCTTTGGACGCGATTTCTTACTATAGGAGATCCTCTTCTTCGCTATTCTATGCGGCTAAAGTGGAGGCTCTTCCGTCGTGGTGTAGGGATCATTATGTTCATATTGTTGATCCCTCCATACTACTCATTGCTATTTTTTAGTATACTTGTTTCACAAGATCTACTGCAGCCTGTTATTATTTAGGTTATAGGTTTATGTTACCTTATACCTATGCACTCTACGATAGTTTACAATTGAGTCTTTTGTCTCTTTATCTAAGTCAGTTAGTAACTTTTTGATAAATAGACTTAGAATCTTTAGATTAAATTCCTATACGGATTTTAACTTCGGTTCTTATTTAGCTAAGTAATCATTTGAGCCTCTGGAAACAGTAGTTTTCAAATTCTGACCTTGTAGACAGTAATTCTGTTGGTTTCTCTTTTACTGTAGAGTCAGTGAGTTTCATGCACTATCGATGGATGATTTTCACTTTCATAGTTTCGGAATCAATACTTCCGTTACTATTTAGGTTGGATTGTTGCATAAGAGTTAGGCTACTATTATCCGGAACCTATTATTTTAAGGTCCTTCCGTCTTCGTATGGGCATAGGCCTTTACTCTTTCCGGGTACAGTTTATGTATTTATAAACAGATTTCTGTTTATTACTATGGGCGTAAGCTTCTTCTGTCTTTGATGTCTAGTAGAAGGACGTTACGCTCCATTTTATTGTTAATGGATTCTATTAACTATCGGTACTGCTTATAGTATATCATTGATTTAGCAGTTGTGCTTAAGATTTCGGCTCATGAAGTAAGAGTTCTTCTACTTCTTGGGCTTACATTAATAGTGTCGCTATTATAGATTTTTGAAGGCCGCTCATTGCGCTCAGCCATCCACATTCATGAATTTTATCTCAGAAATATCGAGTCCATTTCTGGAGGCCTCTATTGTTAGGTCTATTATCTACTGCTCAGAATGTCATTCACTTAACAGTTGCTACTATAGCTAGGTAGGCTGTCTGTTTCGGCAGTGTCTCCGTTCGGCTGCCCTCTTCGCTCTGGGCTATTTGACCCAGGGCAAGAAAAAGGGGGGGGGGGGGGAGGGTGTTCCCTTGGGTCTCCTGTTTTACTATGAAAACAAGGGGATACCTCCTCCGGAGTTAGTAATTCTGAGCTGTTATTGGGATGGTTGTTTAGTGAGAAGTTTAGGTTTTTAAAATTCATTCAAGTCTTAGTTTTAAAAGTATAGCTTTTGAATATTGCATATGTCAACGGACATGATTATGCAATCCTCAGACACTTTTAGGAGTATAAGAGTCTCTATTCTCTAGACTTACTTTATTTATTGGCTTACTTTAAAAATTATTAGTATAAGGATTATATTGGATATTAATAGAGTACATGGATGTATGAAGCTCAATTTTGGAAGGTGTTGTATCTTTCTAATTTATCATAAATAAGAAAGATACATGTAAGGCCTATTACTTCTTTTCCCTACAGGGGATGACTCTATTTTATTTTATTGAGCGTATTCCATTTTGCTCTATGTCCTTGGCCCTCCAGCCTTTTTACTATTCAGCTATGTCTGGGTCATTGGTACAGTATAAAAATGTTAAAAAATTTATAGTAATTTATATATTTTTTATACTTACCAATGACCCAGACGGGGATGGCCCTCCCAGGAGTTGGGAACTCTTGCCTCCCCGCTGAGTACATAGCGCTTACCAGGCACTGGTTATTAGAATGATTAATGCCGCCAATTTCGGAACGTCCTTGACACTGCGCATGCGCAGTAGGGGCGAAGTGTGGAGGGCCTTTCAGGACATGTTTTCTTTAGTTTTAGATGCAAATTTTGGGGATTGGGGGGCAAAATTTGTGTTTGGCCCTATATTTTAAGAGTTAGCACCAGCTATGTCTGGGTCATTGGTAAGTATAAAAAATATATAAATTACTATAAATTTTTTAACTTTCTGAACCGATCGTCCAGTATGAACCAAATTTGGTTTGTGGTAGTATTGGGTCATAAGTACTTGACACATGCAAAAAAAAAAATTCCTGCATCCCCATGGGAACCCTGGGAGCTAAAAATAGATATATTTTCAAATGCCCATATTTCCCAAACCCCACGGAACAGAGAGCTTTTATTTGGTATGAAGTATCCTTATGACCAGTAGAATTGAATGGTAAAAAAAAATTGCCATCAGTTATGTTAGGGTGTTCTGTAATGGGCATCGAAAAAATGCTGAGTCAGCATATTTGCAAAAATTTTAAAAAATCTTTTCTCCAGAACCAATCATCAGCAGAATCTTTTAATAATTGGTATACAGCATTCATAGGGGGGTCAGATAAAAGTTTGTTGAAATAAAAGCTCATTGGTTCATATTTGGGCTCTCTACAGGAGCCCAAAATTTTAACATAGGTTAATATGGGGAATATTCTTTAAAAATCTTCTTCAGAACCACCAGTCAGAATCTTTTAATATTTGGTATACATCATTGTTATGAGGATCAGATTCTAGATTGTTCAAACCAAGTCCCTAGGTTAATATTTGGGCTTCCTATGGAAGCCCAAATTTTATCTTTGTTCAATATGGAGGGTAATTTAAAAAAATCTTCTTCTTCAGATCCATCAGTCAGAATGCTTTGATATTTGGTATGCAACATCTCTATGGGGGTCAGATTCAAGTTTGTTCAAATCAGATCCCTAGGTATATATTTGGGCTCACTATGGTAGCCCAAATTTTTACTTAGTGCAATATGAGGAAATTTCTTTAAAAATCTTCTTCTTCAGATCCACCAGTCGGAATGCTTTTATACTTGGTATATAACTTCTCTAGGGGGGTCAGATTCCAGGTAGTTCAATTCGAGTGCCTAGGTTAATATTTGGGCTCCATATGGGAACATAAAATTTAACTTAGTACAATATGAAGGAATTTCTTCAAAAATCTTCTTGTCAGAATGCTTTCACATTTGGTATACAACATCTCTAGGGGGGTCAGATTCAAGTTTGTTCAAATCGGATCCATAGGTTAATATTTGGGCTTGCTATGGTAGCCCAAATTTGAACTTAGTGCAATTCGAAGAAATTTCTTTACAATTTCTCTTCTTCAGATCCAACAGTCAGAATGCTTTCATAATCGGTACACAACATCTCAAGGGAAGTCAGAATTAACTGTGTTCAAATCAAGATACTGGGTTAATATTTGGGCTCTCTATGGGAGCCGGAATTGGCCATTTTGCTGAAGAATTAAAAATTTTGTATTCATTACCCTCTAGAGGTACTAAGATTAATCCACATAGATTGTATCAAGGGGCTTCATAGTGGAGCTCTACATTTTACTTATGATCAACTGAAGAAAAGGCATGATGCCCAGATTATTTTTGTCACTCCCGAGGGACTCAAGGATTGACAGTGTAGCCTATGGAGATGGCTTGCTTAATGTAGACTCATTCTTGGACTCTGTTTAAATTGTGTACTGTACAAGATGTGCGCTTCAGGCCCCGTGGGGCCTCTTGTTTAGGTTTTTACATCACCTGACTGAAAGTCAAGGGGAGCTTAAGTGATCACTTTTTATCTGTCATCCATCCGTCCATCTGAGGGTCAGATTCAAGTTTGTTCAGATCGGACCCCTGGGTTAATATTTTTATGCTATAACCCAATGGTCCAGACTAGCTGGTGCAAACTCAAAGTTATCAAGGGCCAAACACAAATATTGAACCCCCCAATCCCCAAAATATTTTTATACTGTACCAATGACCCAGACATAGCTGGTGCTAACTCTTAAAATATAGGGCCAAACACAAATTTTGCCCCCCAATCCCCAAAATTTGCATCTAAAACCAAAGAAAACATGTCCTGAATGGCCCTCCACACTTCACCTCTACTGCGCATGCGCAGTGTCAAGGACGTTCCGAAATTGGCGCCATTAATCATTCTAAGTTTGGCCCTTCATCAGTTAACATCTGACTGATCTTTGTGCTTGTAAATCTCAGTTTAAATGATGCCAGACACATAAATATTAGTGAAATGGTGATTCTAAGGAGGATAGAGAAGGAGGAGAGGAAAAATGTGTGACAGAATATTATCAGGGCTGTAACTTAAAATTTTTTAATGAAATTATGTTAAGTTACCTATTTTCGAGGCAGCAGCCATTTTGTTGTCATTCTGATTATTTAGTTACACTGATATTTCAGTGTTTTCCTCTCTCCCTGTCCTTTAAGTCCCCCCTTGCTATTCTCCCATGCTTTTGGCATAGTTTTTGTAATTATTATTACTAAATTTTCTTGGGAGTTTTAGCTGAATAACAGAATGAATTCTGTTCTTTTCCCCATGTTTACGTCTTCACCTACGGGTGGTTAGGCGTTGTGTTCTGCATCTACCATCTGATGTTCTGCAGTTTCTTCCCTGGAAGTCTCTGTTTTGCATCAGATAGTGTATTTTTGGTAACTGATTCCGGGCCTGGGTGCCTGGAGTCTTATTTTAGTGTTTTTTACATTCATTGTTTACATTTACAACAGCCCTCTGTGTGAGGGGGGGATTTCTTGAAAATAATATCTTGATGTTATTTTAATCATAACTAGATACATTATTATTGTTCGTAAGTGTTGAATAAATTGTTTAAAATATTTTTAAAATTTTTGTCCACACTTAGGCTTGGGATCCATTGGGGCTCAACGTTACTTTTCAGAAACTTGGGCTGTTCTGAAAAAATATATTTTTATACTGTACCAATGACCCAGACTTAGCTGGTGCTAACTCTAACAAAACCAGGGCCAAACACAAATTTTGCCCCCCAATCCCCAAAATTTGCATCCAAAACAAAAAGAAATCATGTCCTAAAGGACCTCCATACTACGCCTCTACTGCGCATGCGCAGTGACGCAGACGTCCCGAAATTGGTGCCAATTATCATTCTCTGTTTGGCCCTTCATCAGTCAACATCTCACTGATCTTTGTGCTTGTAAATCTCAGATTAAAGGATGCCAGACACGTAATTTTTGGAGAAAATGTGATTCTAAGGAGGATAGAAGGAGGAGAGGAAAAAGAAGTGACAAATAAATAATCAGGGCTGTACTTAAAATTTTTTGATGAAATTATGTTAAGTTGCCTATTTTCGAGGCATGGGCCTCTTGTTGTCATTCTTGCTAAATGTTGCACTGCTTATTCAGTGTTTCCTCTCCCCTAGCCTTCTAAAGTCCCCCCTTGCAATTCTCCCATGCTTTTGGCATATTTTTGAGAAAGTTCATTTCTAAAATTTCCTGGGAGAGTTGCTTGGTTACAGAATGTTTTCTGTTATTTTCCCCATAGTTAACGTTTTCACCCATGGGTGTATAACGTTGTGTTCTGCATCTTCCATCTGATGTTCTGCGGATTCTCCCCTGGGAGTCTCTGTTTTGCATCAGATAGAGTGTAATTTTGATGACTGATTCCGGGCCAGTTTTTTCAGTGCCTGGAGTCATGTTTTCTGGTGTTTTACACTGTTTGTTTACATTGGCAACAGCCTTTTTTGAGGGGGGCTGTTTGCCTTTGCTGTAGTTTATCTCACTATAAGATACATTTATATTATCTGTAAGTGTCTCATTAATTATTTAATATAAATTTAAAATTTTTGACCACACTTTGCCATCGGATCCATCGGGGCTCAACGTTACTTTTCAGCAACTTGGGCTTCGCTGAAAAAATATTTTTTCAAAATTATTTTGATTTGTAATTGTTTTTTCATTTATTAATGGATCATGTTATTATGTATCTTTGTGTCAGGGGTTTGTGCGAGTAAATAGGACTTCTTGTTGTCCTTTCACAATGAAGGGACATTGTTCAAATTGTAATAGGAAGAAATCTTCCTCTGACTTTCATGATCATTGTATTAATTGTAGTCAGTGTTCTCGCATAAATCCCTGTCCTATATGTGAATATTGGGATGAGAAACATTGGAAACGTGTGTCACGATATGTTGTTTCTGGAGAAAGGGCTATGCCGGCTCTTTCTCCTCAAGGTCACTCTACTCTCTCAGTTTCTATTTCAGAGGAACAAGAACAGGGTGATGTTTCCATGTTATCTTCTACAAGTGTGCGTCCGTCGTCACAAATGAATTCAGAGCTAGCGGCAAAGTGCTCATGGAGATTAGACAAAAGTTGTCCGCTATCTCGCCCGGTGTAGCGTCCATTCACCGAATGGTTCGGCAGCCGGGTTCGTCCGATGCGGTCCAGGAGGAAATTTTGGGTGATGCGAGCACTATAAACATAATAGATGCACACCCAGTGATGGCGGATAGTAAGCGAGAACGGAGGAAGCCTTTGAGTCCGGTTCCTAGCTCGTCCAGGTCCAGCCGGGCCGCGAGCGAGAGAGGCCCCTCTCTCGTACAACAACATCTGGGACCAGATGTTGTGGTACAAAATGTGTCGTTAGCGGAGCATACGTCCGTCGCTCGGGACGCTCCGTTGTATAAGCAGTCCGAGGAGACTGTTAAGGCTTCCTCTTCTCGTCAGCGCACACAACCGCACCTTGGCTGCGTGACCGCCGATATATTACCAGCTTCGCCGATCAAGGATTCTTCGGCGACCAGGTCACACCATCCGGCAGCCAGGGATTCGAGACCGATGGACTCCGGACGTTCGCATAGGAAAAGTATGCGGGAGCCATCTGATGCGGAGCTGCCCTCGGCGAAGCAGCGAAAGACTGCGCCTCCGCAGGTCTCGACGCCGGACATTCTTGTGCAGATAGCACAGCTTATCGCAGCATCCCAGCAGCCGACAGAAACGGTGTCGGATCGAGAATTATCCGATGGCGCTGGGTCGGTACACTCCGCCGAAGCATCGGGGGCGGACGACCGGGAACATCATGAGGTCCGACCGGATGGTGAAAGGGATATGGATGATTTGGAGCTATCCCTTTCGGAACAACATAAAGCTGCCGTGGACTTCATCCGGCACTTTCTCCCTCAAGTTGTTCCATCGGGCCAGTCTGCTGCGGTTCCGGACAAGAGGATTATAGCGTCATTGGACTCTGATTTTTTTGAGCGGTTCAGGGACATCGCTCCCGAGTTTCCGTCGCAGTCCAATAATGTTGCAAGAACATTTGAATTATTGAACGACGCTATATTTAAACTTGCTTCCAAGACGGGGAAAGCAGGTTTCTTGTCCGCTAATACTCTCAACCTGCCTTTCATTAATGCAAGGAATAAATTCGATACGGCAGGACAGGGTATCCCGAGAGTTCCTCTGCATATGGACGACGAGGCGGAAGACTTAGAGCTATCATTACCGTCGTCGGCTTCTATTCCAACCGCGGTGTTGGAAACAGCTATTGCGTCTAACAGAGCCAATTTAGATGCCTTATCTTACGCAGATCACCTTACTAAGGCGTTATCACTGCGCCTTCAAGGGAAAGAGTTTCAGGATATACAATCCTCTTTAAGACTTCTTTCAAGGGCAGTAGCTTATTCCACGTGTAACTCCGCCCTTTCAGTGGCAAGAGTCGCTTCGGTCTCCGGAGAACTTCTCTTTGACGGCAAGCTTTCTGCTATTTATGATAAAATTACAAAGAAAGCTTCGGATTCTCTGTTGTTTAAATCTGCTTCTAAGAAGTCGGATACAGCAGACAAGAATAAGACAGGCACTTCTGGGTCTAATGCGCCCAAGAGAGGTTCCTATAGAGGTTTCGGTGCGTCCTCTTGGTCTTATTCGAGAGACCGTCAGGGTAGCGACTCTCGTTCGGGACGTCCTTCGGGCCGGGACAATCGGTCGGACGCCCCGAGGTCGACGGGGCGAGGTGCGGGTCGTGGAGGACGTGGTTTCTCCTACCGTAGGCCTCGCAGGTCCAGGAGGTGATGGCTTAAACCTCTATCGCGTACCGGTTGGCGGAAGGTTGTCGAGCTTTTCACAAGAATGGGCGTCGATTACGGACGACCCTTGGGTGAGAGGTGTGACTTCGGAAGGTCAAAAGATATCCTTCAAACGAAAGCCTCCATTAACTCGAAGTCCAAAGTGGACTCATCTTCCGTCAAATCTGCAGAAAAGAGACGCTCTGCTATCAGAGGTGCAGTCTCTTTTAATGAAGAACGCGGTAGAGGTCGTAGAAAACCAGGAATCTCCGGGATTCTACAGCCATCTGTTTCTGGTTCCGAAACCAGACGGCTCGTTCCGTCCAGTCATAGATTTGAGCTGGATGAACAAGCTGATCGTCGCTTTGAAATTTTATATGGAGACGATTCGGTCGGTCAGAGCGAGTATTCGGGTGAACGATTATGCAACAAGCATAGATCTCAAAGATGCGTACTTTCACGTCATGGTACATCCGACATTCCAAAAGTACCTACGCTTCGCAGTCCTAGGAGTGGTGTATCAATTCCGGGCGATGTGCTTCGGATTGAATCTAGCACCCTGGGCTTTCACTCGGGTAATGAACTCGGTAATGATCTATTTCCGAGCTCATTCGTCTGCGGTAACGTCGGCCTACCTGGACGACATTCTTCAGAGGTACGGCAACGAGTTAACGCTTCAGAACGATGTTCAGAATCTTCTTCTATTGCTCCGACGTCTCGGTTTTATAGTAAACGAGGAGAAGTCATTCACTCATCTGGGAATGAGCTTCGAGACGCACAACAATCTCGTTCGTCTGCCGTTAACCAGAGCGAAATTAGTCAGTTGTTACGCTCGCTATTGTCTGCACGCAGACAAAGTCACAGCGAGAGAATTTATGAGACTGATAGGTCTGTGCGGAGCCGCTGCGGATCTCATTCCGATGGGGCGGTTACGCACACGTCCTCTTCAAATTTTCTTGACTCAGAATTGGAGTGTGAAAATTCATTCGCTCGACGTAGACATTCTCTTGTCAGATCAAGTGAAACAAGAGATTCAGACTTGGGCAAACATTCAGTGGTTAACTCAGGGAGTTCCGCTGCAGTTGCCGGATCCGAGTTTTACCATTATGACGGATGCCAGTCAAACAGGTTGGGGTGCATCATTAATCCCAACGGATTCGAGATGCCAGGGTCTTTGGGATCCGCAATTCCTGTGCAAGCACATAAACATCAAGGAAATGATGTCAATTTGGCTTGCGTTACGTCACTGGATGGACATTATTCACAAGGCTCATGTCCAAATCCTATCCGACAATACGACAGTAGTGGCGTATATACGGAATCAGGGAGGCACTCATTCAGTTCCGTTGTTCAATCTCACGGAAAGAATCCTTCTGTTTGCGCTAGAACATCACGTTCTTCTTTCGGCCCGTCACATACCGGGTCGTCTGAATGTGCTAGCAGACTCCCTTTCACGAAAGGGTCGCTTGTTGCCGTCGGAATGGACTCTCAACAAACAAGTATTCAATCAGATTTGCTACCAATGGGAACGGCCAATGATAGACTTATTTGCGACACATCTCAACAATCAGTTGCAGACGTATGTGTCTCCGTGTCCGGATCCAAGAGCATTTGCAGTAGACGCTCTGTCGATCCCTTGGGACGGAATGATAGGATATGTGTATCCTCCAGCGCCGTTAATTCAACAAGTATTGCTAAAGATAAAACAATCTCAATGCAAGATTCTGTTGGTAGCATCTCTGTCGCCACAGAGACCGTGGATAAATCTACTCAGGTGTCTGTTGTGGGACCTACCGCGAAAGCTTCCTCCACGGGAGGATCTTCTTTCGCAGGGGAAATCGCGCCAACTCCATCACAACCCGCAAGGTCTCAACCTTCCTGTTTTTCCGTTGTGCGGTCCTTCTTGCATGGCAAGCACTTTACAGGACGAGCAGTGGACGCGATTTCTAACTGTAGGAGGACCTCCTCTTCGCTAAACTATGCGGCTAAGTGGAAGGTTTTTCGTCGTTGGTGTAGGGATCATTCTGTAGATATATTCGATCCCTCTATACCAGACATTGCAAACTTTCTAGTATACTTGTTTGACGAAATCAAACTGCAGCCTGTTACTATAAAGGGTTATAGGTCTATGTTATCTGATACCTATGCACATCATGATAGTTTACAAATTGGATCTAATGTCTCTTTATCTAAGTTGGTTAGAAACTTTTCGATAAATAGACCCAGAACTCTTAGATTAATTCCTAAGTGGAATTTAGCTTGGGTTCTTCTTAAATTGAAGGAAAAGCCATTTGAACCTCTTGGGACAGTAGATTTCAAATTCTTATCTTATAAGACAGCTTTTCTCTTAGCTTTCTCTTCTGCTAGAAGAGTCAGTGAGCTTCATGCACTGTCGGTGGATGATTCTCACTATCGTAGTGTCGGGAACACTATCACCTTCACTACTAATGTGGGTTTTTTAGCTAAGAATCAGGCTCCTAATAAATATCCGGAACCTATTGTTATTAAGGCTCTTCCGTCTTCAGACGGGCGTAGGCCTTTACTCTGTCCTGTTAGAGCGTTACGTATCTATAAACAGAGATCTCAGTTTATCAGAAAGGGACGGAAACGTTTCTTTCTGTCTTTGATGCCTAATAGAAAGGACATTTCAGTCCATTCTATTGCTAGATGGATTCAATTAACTATCCGTACTGCTTATGAGAGTTTATCTTCTTCTCAGCTGTCTGTGCTTAAGATTTCCGCTCATGAAGTAAGAGCTCTTTCTACTTCCTAGGCTTATGCTAATAGTGTTGCTATTACAGATTTAATGAAGGCTGCTTATTGGTCGCAGCCATCCACTTTACGAATTTTTATCTCAGAAATATTGAGTCCATTTCTGGAGACCTGCATTGTTTAGGTCCGTTATCTGTTGCTCAGAATGTCGTCCACTAAACAGTTGCAACTATAGTTATGCAGGCTTTCTGTTCCGGCAGTGACTCCGTCCGGCTGCCCTCTTCGCTCTGGGCTATTTGACCCAGGGCAAGGGGAAGGGGGGGGGGGGGGTGTTCCCTTAGGTCACCTGCTTTATAGTGAAAAGCAAGGGAATGCCTCCTCCAAGTCAGTATTTCTGAGTCACTTCCGGGATGGTTTTAAAGTGTAATATTAATGTTAAATTCATTCATGTCTTATTTTTAAAGTGTAGCTCGGTGTGAAGCATTTGTATATGTCAAGTGTCAAACGGGCTTTAATATACAATACTCGGACACTTTTAAATGACTATAAAGAGTCTCAATTCTCTGGACTACTTTATTTATTGGCTTACTTTAAAAATAATTAGTATAAGGGATATACTGGATGTTAATAGAGAACATGAATGTTATTGTGCTCAATTATTAAGGGTAGTGTATCTTTCTAATTTATTATTAAATAAGAAAGATACATGTAAAGCCTAATACTCCTGTTCTCCTTAAGGGGTTACCTCTTTACTATATAGTTGAGCTTATTGGATTTTCCTCTATGTCCTAGGCCCTCCAGCCTGTTTACTATTCAGCTTAGTCTGGGTCATTGGTACAGTATAAAAATGTTAAAAAATTTATAGTAATTTATATATTTTTTATACTTACCAATGACCCAGACGGGGATGGCCCTCCCTGGAGTTGGGAACTCTTGCCTCCCCGCTGAGTACATAGCGCTGACCAGGCACTGCCAGTAAGAATGATAATTGGTGCCAATTTCGGGACGTCTGCGTCACTGCGCATGTGCAGTAGAGGCGTAGTATGGAGGTCCTTTAGGACATGATTTCTTTTTGTTTTGGTTGCAAATTTTGGGGATTGGGGAGCAAAATTTGTGTTTGGCCCTGGTTTTGTTAGAGTTAGCACCAGCTAAGTCTGGGTCATTGGTAAGTATAAAAAATATATAAATTACTATAAATTTTTTAACTTTTTCAAAATATTTTTATTTCAATTATTTTTTCTATATTAATGGATCATATTATTATTATGTATTTTGATTGCCAGGGGTTGGTGCGAGTACCAGGACTTGTTTTCTTTTCACTTTGAAAGGATTTTGATCAATTGTAATAAGAGGAAGTCTTCCTCTGACTTTTATAATCATTCTATATGTGGTCAGTGTACTCGCATTAACTCCTGTTCTGTATCGTATGATTTCGATGACAACATGGGAAGCGTATGTCACGGTATGTTAGTGGGGAATTGGACACTCCGGTCCTTTCCCCGCAGGGTCACTCTACTTTATCAATTTCTATTCCAGACGATCAAGATTAGGGTGATGTATCTGTGATGTCTTCCAACAGTGTACCTCCGTCGTCACAATTAATGAAGGGCTAGCGGAAAAGTGCTCATGTAAATACGCCAATTGCCTAAGAGGACCCTAGTAGGTTCGACGGCCTTTGACGTCCGCTAGCTCGCCCGGTGTAGCGTCCATTCATCGAATGGTTCGGCAGCCGGGTTCATCCGTTGCGGTCTAGAAGGAGTTTTGGGGTGATGCGAGCACTATAAATCAACCAAATGCACACCCAGTGATGGCGGATTAGAGGGAGAACGGAGGAAGCCTTTTAGTCCGGTTCATAGCTCGTTCTGGTCCATCCGGACGGCGAGCGAGAGAGGCCCCTCTCTCGTACAACAACATCTGGCCCCAGATGTTGTGGTACAAAATGCTTCGCATTCGGAGCATACGTCCATCGCTCGGGACGCTCCGACATATAGTCAGTCCGGAGTAGACTGTCAATAAGGCTTCCTCATTCTCATGGTAGCGCACATGACCGCTCTTGGCTACGTGACCTCGGATATCCAGTCAGCTTCGCCAGTCAGAGAATCATCGGCGTCCAGGTCACACCATCCGGTAGCCAGGGACACGAGGCCTGCAGACTCCGGACGTTCGCATAGGAAGTGTGCGGGAGTCAACGTACACGGAGCTTCCGGCGGCAATGCATCGTAAGACCGATACTGCACAGGCCTCGGGAACGGGCATGCTTTCCTAAATAGCACAGTTTATCGCAGCATCCCAGCATCAACTGAATCTGTCGCATATTTTTTATCCGAAGATGCTGGGTCGGGACGCTCCGCGGAAGCGGGTACAGACGTCCGAAAATTTCATCCGGTCCGACGGGATACCGAAAGGGATTTGGAGGATTTTGAGCTTTCCCTTTCGGAACAACATATGCTGTTGTGTATGTCATCTGACTTGATCTTCTACAGCTTCTTTCGTCGGGCCAGAATGCTGCGATGCCTGATAAGAAACTGATAGCGTCGGTGGACTTAAAAATTTTTGGTTCGGTTCAGGGACATCGTCCCTCAGTTCCGACATAGTCCAATAATGTCACACAAACTTTCGAATTATTGAACGACGCTATATATATTATTATTATATGCTTGCTATAACCAAGCATTTCTGGTTTCTTGTTCGCAAAGTTACGGAGATGTCTTTCAAAAGTGTGCCTCTGTCGTCATACTGGTCATAGTTAATGAAGAGCTAGCGGCAATAAGTGCTCATGGAATATGTCTATCGCCTAAGAGATCCCTTGTAGGATCGACGGAGTGACATTCGCTAGCTCACCCGGTGTAGCGTGCATTCATCGAATGGTTCGGCTACCGGGTTCGTCCGTTGCGGTCTAGGAAGGAGATTTGGGTGATGCGAGCACTATAATTACTTTAGTACTCACCCAGTGACGGCAGATTGAGGACAGATCGGAGGAAGCCTGTTAGTCCGGTTCCTGGCTTGTCCAGGTCCGTCCGGGCTGTGAGCGACAGAGGTCCCTCTCTCATCCAACAACATAGGGGACCGCATGTTGTGGTTCAGATATTTTACATTCGGAGCATATGTCTGTCGGTCGGGACGCTCCGTTATATTGACAGTCCGAGAGACTGTCGATAATGCTTCCTCATCCTCACAGCAGGGCACATTGGCTACGTGACCTCGAGTATCCGATCAGTTTCGTCATTCAGTGATTCCACGGCGAATAGGTCACGCCATCCGGTAGCCAAGGGACACGAGGCCTATACACTCCGTTCGCTCGCATATTGGTAGTATGCACGGGGTAACGATCACGGAGCTTCCAGCGGCAATGCATTGTAGGACCGCTTCTCCTCAGGCCTCAGTGACAGACGTGCTATCCGAGTTAGCACAGTTGTTTCGCAGCATCCCAGCAATCGACAGTTTCTTACTCGAATCAAGAATTATCTGACGGCGCTGGGTCGGTGCGGTCTGTGGTTGCATCAGGTACGGACGACCGAATGCTTTATAGGGTCCGACAGGATGGCAAAAGGGATTCGAAAGATTTCGAGTTTTCCCTTTCGTAGCATCGGAAGCTGCCATTCATATCTTCTGGCATTATCTTCCAGTGATTGTTATTTCGGACTACATTGCTGCGATGTTGGATAAGAGACTTGTAGCGTCATTGGACACGGAATTTTGGATCGGTTCAGGGACATTGTTCCTGACTTACCGACGCAGTCCAATAATGTCATTACAATATGTGTTTTATTTTTCGACGCTATATATGCATATAAGCCTGCTACCAAGCATGATAGTTTAGTTTCTTGTCCGCAATGCTCATTTCTGCCGTTTTATCATTTATACGAATAATTTATTTCAGCAGAGCAGGGCATACCGAGAGTTCATATGCGTCTAGACGGCGTGGTTAAAGACTGGAAATATTCTTTTTCGCCGTCTATGTCTTTTCCAACCACAATGTTGGAAACGACAATGATGTCTAGTAGACTTAACTTAGACGCTTTATCATACGTAATCCACCTTACTGAGGCGTTATCATTATGTCTTCAAGAAAAGATTTACGGGATATTATTCTCAATGTGATTTCTTTTGAGGGCAGTAGTTTGTTCACGTATAACTCCGCCCTTCAGTGGCTGATTGGAGTTGGTTAGACGTGACGCAGCCCTAGCTACATCCACGCGCGTGGATAGTAAGGTGAAGAACTCTCTCAGAGTCGCTTCGTTCTCGGAGAAGCCTCTCTTTGACGGCAACTTTTCAGCAATCCATGAATTGCTCGATTTACACGTTCTCTTGTCTATCTAGTGTTACAAGAGATTCAGACTGGGGCAAACATTCGGTGGTTGACTCAGAGAGTGCCACTGCAGTTGCCGGATCCGAGTGTTATAGTTATGACGGTTGCCAGTCAAACAGATTGGGATATAATATTGATCCCAACGGATTCGAAGTGCTAGGGTCTTTGGGTTCCGCAGTCTCTAAGCAAGCAATTATCTTCCGCGGAATAATGTTTTTTAGGCTTGCTTTATGTCATTGCATGAACATTATTCAGAAACGCATGTCCAAATCCTGTCCGTTAATTCGACTGTAGTGGTGTATCTCCGGAACCAGGGAGGCACTCATACGTTTCCGTTATTCAATTTAATGGAAAGAATCCGTCTGTTGGTTATAGTACACCAAGTTCTGTTTCGGTCTGTCATATTCCAGGTCGTCTGATTGTTTTACCGGACTCCCGTTCACTTAGGGGTCGCTTGTTGCCGTCAGAATGGACTCTCAACAAACAAGTATTCAATCAGATTTGCTATCTATGGGAGCGCCCAATGATGATTTATTTACGACACAGCTTGCTAATCAATTGCAGACGTATGTGTTGGCTTGTCCGGATCTCTGAGCTAATGTTGTTAACGCTCTATTGATCTAATAGGACGGAATGATAGGATACGCGTATCTGCCGGCGCTGTTGTTTCAGCAGGTATTGCTAAGATAAACAACCACAATACATTTCTGTTGATAGCATCTCTATCTTCACAGAGACCGTGGGTAATTTACTCTGATGTCTACTGTGGGACTTAACGCGAAATCTTCCTCAATGAGAGGATCTTTTTTCGCTGGGTAAATCGTGTCATCTTTATCACAACCCACAAGGTCGCAACCTTACGTATTCCATTGTGTGGTCCGTATTGCATTGTAAGCATTGTACTGGACGAGCTTTGGACGCTATTTCTTACTATAGGAGATCCTCTTCTTCGCTATTCTATGTGGCTAAAGTGGAGGCTCTTCCGTCGTGGTGTAGGGATCATTATGTTCATATTGTTGATCCCTCCATACTACTCATTGCAACTTTTTAGTATACTTGTTTGACAAGATCTACTGCAGCCTGTTATTATTAAGGTTATAGGTTTATGTTACCTCATACCTATGCACTCTATGATAGTTTACAATTGAGTCTTATGTCTCTTTATCTAAGTCAGTTAGTAACTTTTTGATAAATAGACTTAGAATCTTTAGATTAAATTCCTATATGGAATTTAACTTCGGTTCTTATTTAGCTAAGTAATCATTTGAGCCTCTGGAAACAGTAGTTTTCAAATTCTGACCTTTTAGACAGTAATTCTGTTGGCTTCTCTTTTACTGAAGAGTCAGTGAGTTTCATGCACTATCGATGGATGATTTTCACTTTCGTAGTTTCGGAATCACTACTTCCTTTACTATTTAAGTTGGATTTTTGCATAAGAGTTAGGCTCCTAATATCCGGAACCTATTGTTATTAAGGTCCTTCCGTCTTCGTACGGGCATAGGCCTTTACTCTGTCCGGTTAGAGTTTATGTATTTATAAACAGATATCTGTTTATTACTATGGGCATAAGCTTCTTCTGTCTTTGATGCCTAATAGAAGGACGTTGCGCTCCATTCTATTGCTAATGGATTCAATTAACTATCGGTACTGCTTATGATATATCATTGACTCAGCAGTTGTGCTTAAGATTTCGGCTCATGAAGTAAGAGTTCTTCTACATCTTGGGCTTACATTAATAGTGTCGCTATTATAGATTTTTGAAGGCTGCTCATTGCGCTCAGCCATCCACATTCATGAATTTTTATCTCAGAAATATCGAGTCCATTTCTGGAGGCCTCTATTGTTAGGTCTATTATCTACTGCTCAGAATGTCATTCACTTAACAGTTGCTACTATAGCTAGGTAGGCTGTCTGTTTCGGCAGTGACTCCGTTCTGCTGCCCTCTTCGCTCTGGGCTATTTGACTATGAAAACAAGGGGATACCTCCTCCAGAGTTAGTAATTCTGAGCTGTTATTGGGATGGTTGTTTAGTGAGAAGTTTATGTTTTAAAAATTCATTCAAGTGTTAGTTTTTAAAGTATAGCTTTTGAGTATAGCACGTGTCAACGGACATGATTATGCAATCCTCAGACACTTTTAAGGAGTATAAGAGTCTCTATTCTCTAGACTTACTTTATTTATTGGCTTACTTTAAAAATTATTAGTATAAGGATTATATTGGATATTAATAGAGTACATGGATGTATGATGCTCAATTTTGGAAGGTGTTGTATCTTTCTAATTTATCATAAATAAGAAAGATACATGTAAGGCCTATTACTTCTTTTTCCCTAGAGGGGATGACTCTATTTTATATTATTGAGCGTATTCCATCTTGCTCTATGTCCTTGGCCCTCCAGCCTTTTTACTATTCAGCTATGTCTGGGTCATTGGTACAGTATAAAAATGTTAAAAAATTTATAGTAATTTCTATATTTTTTATACTTACCAATGACTCAGACGGGGATGGCCCTCCCAGGAGTTGGGAACTCTTGCCTCCCCGCTGAGTACATAGCGCTTACCAGGCACTGGTTATTAGAATGATTAATGGCGCCAATTTCGGAACGTCCTTGACACTGCGCATGCGCAGTAGAGGTGAAGTGTGGAGGGCCGTTTTCTTTGGTTTTAGATTCAAATTTTGGGGATTGGGGGGCAAAATTTGTGTTTGGCCCTATATTTTAAGAGTTAGCACCAGCTATGTCAGGGTCATTGGTAAGTATAAAAAATATAGAAATTACTATAAATTTTTTAACTTTCTTGCAAAACCGAACATTAAAAGTCCTATCTGGTCCTCCATACTTTTACTCTCCACGCATGCACAGCTGTCAGGAAGTGACCGGAATTGGCACAAACATTCTTTGTTTGGTTCTAAAGTCATAACAATGAACTGACATCTGTGCTTTAAAAACTCCTTTTTTTGAGGATGCCAGACACAAATCAATGCAAGAATTGGTGGATCCAGGGCTGTTATTGGGTGATGGAAGTGTTCAACGGTGGTTTTAGATGTTCAGGGCTGTAACTTTATAATAATTAGAAAATTATTTTATGTTTCCCAATTTCGGGACATATGCCTGACGTCATCATTTTTGTTAATGATTATTCCACTGTTTGATAAGTATTCCTTCCCTATCTTTCCATGAACCCTTCCTGTTAAACTCTTAAGCTTTTTGGCTATTTTTTATTGAAATTTTTTAGTAAATTTCTTGGGTGTTTAACATGTACAGTGGAGCCCACTTAATTGGATATCTCTTAATTGTATATCCCTGTTAATTGAATATAATTTTCAAACACAAAACCATTTACCATACCTTCAGTACAAATTTGATCTGTTAATTGCATATGGGTTGTAGAGTAAACTCCTGTTAATTGTATATAAATTTTTGTAATATATCGAAAAAATTACTGTGACACGCACCAAATTCCCCTTATTTATCAACCTTTTTGGCCTCACTACATCCAGTACAGGCATTTATTCTATTATATCTTGTTTGATAGAGCTTTATAAATGCTCAGTTTACTTCCAGAACACAGGAAACTGACCAAATCCCTGTTAATTGTATACTTCTGTTAATTGAATAATTTTCACTGGCAAAATGGATATTCAATTAAGAGGATTCTACTGTATTACAGAATATTTTTCTGTTTTTCCCCATAGTTACGTCCTCACCCTAGGGGTGTTAGGTCATTTAGTCTTGCATCTTCTATCTGATGTATCATTCTTGTTTGTATGAAGATCTAGCTTTGCATCTGGTAGCATTTTAATTGGTTTCTGACGTTGGGCCTTTTTGTGTGCCTGATGTCTTGTTTACATTGATGTTGTTTACATTGACAATGTCCTCATGTATAGGTAGTTTCTTATATTCTATTACTGTAGAATTACTGTAGGATACATGGATTATTATTCTGGTAGTGTAGCTCAAAAAATTTGGATTTTGTCCACATTAAGGCTCTATCCGGATGCCTTTGGGCTCTTAATGTCCCCTTTGGGAACTTAGGCGTTTTTTTCAAAAAAAACATTTCCAAAAAGTATTTTGAATTTAATTTTGATTGCTATTATTCATGTATCTTAATTATTATATATTTTGTTGTGGAGTTTGGAGGACTGATATCGACTTTAGTCGATGCACTCCTGCGGACTCTTGTCATTCTTGTGTTCACTGAGATGACTAATGTTGGAGTCGGGTGTCGCGGTACGTTGTTGACAGTGAGGTTCTGAGGCCAGGCCTCTCACTGCGTTATAATTTTTTTTGTATTTTGTCAGTTTCTATTTCAGAGGAACATGAACATGGTGATGATATTCTGAAACCCATCCAAGTGTGCTACCATCGTCGCTCTCCATTGAGCATATAGAGCTAGCTGCAGTGCGCTTGATTGCAAGAGTTAGGGCCTTTTGTTAAGGGTTTTAATCTTTTGCAAGCCGCTAGCTCGACTGGTGAAGTGGTACTCCCCTGTGGGTGTCATGACGCCGGATAAGTCCATTGTGGTCGAAGGAAGTGTAGATGTGGGTAGAGCGAGCACTTTAATATAAATAAGCTCACCCAGCGACGACAGAAATAGGGAGGAAATAGGGAGGAAGTCAGCAAGTTCTTGTACTCGGCGAGGTCTAATAGACCGCACGCAGGAGAGGCCCCTCTCTAACCTAACAACATTTGGGGCCAAATGTTGTTATGAGAAACTTGCACGAGCCAGAGCATATGTCTGCCCTCCACTCGGGATGCTCTGTTTAGGTTGCAGCCGGGGTCGGCTTCAGTTACTGCTTCCTCCGCTATGTTTCACAAGCCGAAATGAAGTTTTCTGCTACATTATTAAAGCACACACGACTGCATCCTAGCTACCCGACTTTGGATATTCAGTCTGTTGTGCGAAGAAGGGCCCACTCTTCGCCCGTGAAGGCGGACCATCCAGTAGCTAGGAAGACGAGTCCTCGATCATCGGGACGTTCGGAGAAGAGATCCATCTCCAACACACCGTCCCAGGAGCAGCAAATGGCTAGGAAACAGAAGACCGCTGCTCCTCAGGCCTCGATGACAAACTTGCTGTTGCAGATAGCGCAGCTGATCGCAGCATCCCAGCAAGTGCAGATGCAGCCTCCCTCAGACTCAGAACCTGAGCTGTCGGATGGTGCTGGGACGGTCCAGTCATCTGTTCAAGCAGATGCAATGGACCGAGATTCACAACTGATTCTCTCAGATGGTGAAAGGGGTAAGGAAGAGGATTACCCTTCCCTTTCGGAACAGCACAGGGTTGCGATGGATTTCATCCATCAATACTACCCTGAATTTGTTCCGACGAATCAGAATGCTGCGACGATAAGTGAGAAACTGCTGCCGTCATTGGACGCAGACTTTATACGGACAAAGGAAGAAGTTATTTCTTTTCCTGTTCAGTCGAGGAAGGTGTTGCAGGCCTTCGGCCATGTAGATGATGGCGTATTCACCTCTCGAGTGTGAGGAAATGGCGGTTTCTTAACTACATCTTCTTTAAACATACCGTTTCATGGACTACGTTCATTTAAAGACGGTTGGAGAAGATGTTCAGAGAGCTCCTCTGCGTTTGAATGAGCAGCCCATGGATCTAGATGTATCCTTGCCTGCATCATTCACTATTCGCTCAGACACAATTCCAATGGCAATTTCATCAAGTGGAGCGAATTTGGAAGCAATGTCTTATGCAGATCACCTTACCAGAGCTATGGCGCAACGTCTCAACGCGAAGGAATTTGAGGACGTTTGTACCCCTCATAAAGTTCTTTCCAGGGCAGTTTGTATACCACGTATAACTCCGCCCTTACAGTGGCTAATCTGGAGTTAATCAGACGTGATGCTGCCCTTGCGTCGTCATCACTTATAGATGACAAGATGAAAAGCCTCTCCGGGTCGCTCCGGACATACTATTTTGGACGACAAGCTTTCGTTAGTCTATGATCAGGCTACTAACAAAGCGTCAAGTGATCTGCTATTGAAGTCTCCGTCTCAGCAACCCGCTTCAGCAGACGAATAAAAGAGGACGTTCCAGATCTAAACGTCAAATGGGAACTCCTCACAAGGGTACAAGAAACCCTCTTACAATTACTCTGGAGGTTGTCAATATAGTGACTCGGGAAAGGAGTGTAGGTCTGATCAGGACTATCGGTCAGACACCCCAAGGCCGACAGGACGAGGTTCTTTGCGGGAGGACATAGTTTCTCCTCCCGTAAGCCTCGCAGGTCATACAGGTGATGTTCAAGGCCTCTATTGCTTGCCAGTTGGCGGAAAGGTATCATCTTCGAGAGAAACTAGACAGGAGTCACGGAAGATCAGTGGGTGAGAAGTGTAGTCTCGGAAGGCCTATGGCTATCATTCCGAGCAGCACCCCCACTAACAAAATGTCTGAGTTGGACAGATCTTCCGTCGGATCCTTTCAAAAGAGAGTCTCTCCTAGCGGAGGTACAGGCTCTATTATTAAAGGAAGCAATATAGGTCGTTGAGAATCAGGATACTCAGTGTTTTTACAGTCACCTGTTCCGCGTACCAAAGTCAGACGGCTCATTCCAACCAGTAATAGACTTGAGCTGGATAAACAAGCTTATCGGGGCTCCAAAATTCTATATGGAGACCATTCGGTCGGTAAGAGCGGGCGTTCGAGTGAACCACCAAGCATAGATCTAAAGGATGCGTACTTTCATGTCCTGGTAATCCGGCATTCAGAAAGTACCTGCAGTTCGCCGTACAAGGGAAGGTGTATCAGTTCAGAGCAATGTGCTTTGGTCTGAACCTGGCTGCCTGGACATTCACTCGTATAATGAACTCGGTAATGTCATACTTCCGAGCTCATTCATCTGCGGTAACGTCAGCTTACTTGGACGACATTCTACAGAGATACGGCAACAGAATTATTCTTCAGAACGATGTTCAGAGTCTGCTTCTTTTGCTCCGATGTCTCGGTTTCATCATAAACGAGAAAAAGTCGTATATAGCTCTGCCCAGGTCGTTCACTCACTTGGGAATGAGCTTGAAGACTCAAAACAATTTGGTTCGTCTGCTGTTACCCAGAGCGAAATTAGTCAGTTGTTATGCTCACTTTTGTCTACACTCAGACACATTAACAGTGAGGAAATTCATGCAACTGATGGGGCTGTGTGGAGCGGCTGCAGATCTTATTCCGATGAGCCGCCGGTGCACGCGTCCCCTCCAGACATTCTTTACTCAGAACTGGAGTGTGAAGATGCATTCGCTCGAAACCAGTATTGTTTTAACGGACCTAGTAAAACAAGGGTTCAGATTTGGGCAGATATTCAGTGGTTAACTCGGAGTTCTGCTGCAACTGCTGGATCGGGCTTTCATGATTATGACGGATGCAAGTCAGACGGGTTGGGCCGCAACCCTGAGTCCTGCAGACTTGAGGTGTCAGGGTCTTGGGGACCCTTGGTTCCTAGAGAAGCACGTAAACATCAAAGAGATGATGTCAGTATGGCTAGCGGTACAACATTGGATTCACATAATAGTGGACGTCCATGTTCAAATTTTGTCGGACAATTCGACAGTAGTAGCTTACATCAGGAACCAAGGCAACACTCATTCAATGCCATTATGCGAATTAATGGAGAAGATTCTCCTATACGTCATGAATCATCATGTTCATCTTTCTGTCTGTCATATACTGGGTCGTCTGAATGTACTAGCAGACTCGCTCTCTCAGAAAGTTCGCCTGTTGCCATCGGAATGGACTCTCAACAAGCGAATATCCAGGCAGATTTGCTACCAGTAGGATCGTCCCATGATAGATCTGTTTGCAACACACCGGAACAATCAGTTACCGACGTTCGTGTTGCCATGCCCAGATCATCAGGCGTACGCAGTAGACGCTCTGTTTATCTCATGGGACAGAATGATAGGATATCCTCCAACTCTGTTGATTCAGCAGATTCTGTTTAGATCAAACAGTCTCGTTGCGAAATCCTGATAGTAGCACCTCTGTCATCACAGAAACCTTGGATCAATCTTCTCAGGTGTCTGTTATGGGACGTTTCTCAGAAGCTTCCTCCACGAGAGGACCTTCTTTATCAGGGGAAGTATTTGTTCTTGACGTCCTACTCCACTCTTAGTGGCATTATGGAGTCGGTCAGACGTGAGGGAGCCTTGCGGTTCCTATACTATTTGATGACTAACACAAGAACAATTCAAGTAATGCGAGTGAAGGGGGTTCAATATGATTTCAAATCCCCCCCGCCCCCCCCCACACACACACACACCGCCAATGTGTTAAGAGTTAAGAGCCGATTTCCGGGCAAGACATAGTTTTTTTTCCGTAAGCCTCGTATGCATTTAAGTACATACATGCATTTCGTGACTCTCGATTGGCAGCTGGGTCGTGTTCTATGGCGACCTCATGGGCACATCCTCTTTCTAGTTGGTTGGTTTCCTGTGGTTGTCTATATGTCATATACGAGCATATGATTCATCGTCAATAAATTGCTGGCCTTTGGGTACCTGGGAGGCTGTCCAGTCAGTTAACTGGTATTCAGATCATTAAATGTGGGATTTCAATGCTCATGCGCATAATAATTGCATTATTAGGCAGACGCATTATTGTATGCTAAGGACCTTAGAAACAATGAATTATTTCGGGGGGTGGTCTGTGACGAGTCTGTTAATCAATAGCTTGATCCATTTCCAGATCCAGATTTCTGTTAATTGCAGTACCCAATCGAATACATCTTGTCTTACACTCTTGTATATTTGCACGTTTCTAGCAGCATAGATATCGGATAGAACACGTCTGGGAGTATTATTTACTGGAATTTATTGTACACCTGAATGCAGAGGTCCTCCTGTGTGCTCAATTTAGGGAGAAGTGACTTCTCCCTTGAGTTAAAATAGGGAGAAGTGGGGAAAAAATAGGGAGAAGTGACCAGGAAAATTTTGCGTGAGAACAACACAGAAAAGAGTAGCGAATTTTCAGCCCATTTTTAACACCAGATAACATCCCGATCCAGTTTTCTATGATGGTTTTCCATTTTTTGCTATGATAAAAAATCATAAAATTATAAGTGTTGATTGAAAATTCCCCACTACTTCCCTCGATTTTGTGAGTCCACTACACCTCCACCCCCTCACACAACACAAACACCCCACCCAAGCACCCAAAATCCACTCTGCTTATAATTTCCCCAGTTTGGGGGTGTTAACACCCCGACAGGAAAAAGTGTACAAATGTTGAAGTTATTTCAAGGTGGTTACATAGAAGGTACTTTTCCCCTCAAGATCCATCATTTGTACGTTTGTGCCCTGCACAAAACTTTTCTTTCTTGTCAGTGGTCACTGTAGCATTTTTTCACTTGTTTTAATTCACTTGGAAACTTTTGCTGTTTGACGGTTAACACTTTCTGTCATCTGCACGAAAATAAAATGCAGTATAAGAAAAAATACGTCCGTTGTGTAAAGATTTCAGTTGTAAATCTTCGTCATCCTACTCGACATGACCTATTTTTAAACCCTGGTTTTTTCGCCAAGTCGGATTGCTTCCGGTTGGATTTGGATTGCTTTGGTTGAAACGAAACGAGAAAATGAATGTTTATTTGAACTGAATAATTAAATATGTTGTTTAATTCCTATTAATAATTAATTCATATTTTTTCTTCACCAGCAAAAAACATTTAAACGAAGTTTGAAGTTCAAACTTGTTGAGCGAAAGTCACCCATTTTCACTGCAAATTGGTCCGATTGCAACAGTTACTGAACAAAACCAGAAAAAATAAATATCGATACACCCGAAAAATATATCATAAAATACCCATTCATTAAATACATTTAACTTTTATCCCTATTTCACCAGATTTCACTGTTTCATTTATTTGGACCAGAGTTTGGGTCTGCTAGTTGGAAATTTTGACTTCACAAAAAAATGGTGGACCTAACTGAAAATTCGAAGGCGATTTGACTTCTCTTTTTACTTTCAACATGGCGAAGTTTGAAAACAAAAAGCGACTTTTTCGCCCTAATCGCCCGGTTGGAGGAACTCTGCCTGAATGGGGTCGCCTGTGGTTTACCTTGGAAATGTGTTTACTCTCCAGAGATCGTCCATTGTGATTCTATTGGACATGTGTATGTTATATATATATCACTGGTTTTCGACCTATCTGCGTATGCCGACTCCGGTATATATTACAAGTCGGCGATATTAATTACTGGGATCGCCGCTATATCCTTAGCTTCTGAAGTGGCGTTAAGCACCAATTTATTAATAATAATTAATACCTGGGTGTCTACTGGACGAATATTTATATTGTTATTCAGTACCGCTTTTACTGATTCCAGAGGCGTTCCCCTCTTCTTTTTGAAGAAGATTCTTTCAAAAAGGGGGAGGGTGATATTTTTATACTGTACCAATGACCCAGACTTAGCTGGTGCTAACTCCAACAAAAACCAGGGCCAAACACAAATTTTGCCCCCCAATCCCCAAAATTTGCATCCAAAACAAAAAGAAATCATGTCCTAAAGGACCTCCATAGTACGCCTCTACTGCGCATGCGCAGTGACGCAGTCGTCCCGAAATTGGCGCCAATTATCATTCTCTGTTTGGCCCTTCATCAGTCAACATCTCACTGATCTTTGTGCTTGTAAATCTCAGTTTAAAGGATGCCAGACACGTAATTTTTGGAGAAAATGTGATTCTAAGGAGGATAGAAGGAGGAGAGGAAAAAGAAGTGGCAAAAAATAATCAGGGCTGTACTTAAAATTTTTTGATGAAATTATGTTAAGTTGCCTATTTTCGAGGCATGGGCCTCTTGTTGTCATTCTTGCTAATTGTTGCACTGCTTATTCAGTGTTTCCTCTCCCCTAGCCTTCTAAAGTCCCCCCTGGCAATTCTCCCATGCTTTTGGCATATTTTTGAGAAGTTTCATTTCTAAAATTTCCTGGGAGAGTTGCTTGGTTACAGAATGTTTTCTGTTATTTTCCCCATAGTTACGTTTTCACCCATGGGTGTATAACGTTTGTGTTCTGCATCTTCCATCTGATGTTCTACAGATTCTCCCCTGGGAGTCTCTGTTTTGCATCAGATAGAGTGTAATTGATGACTGATTCCGGGCCAGTTTTTTCAGTGCCTGGAGTCATGTTTTCTAGTGTGTTTACACTGTTTGTTTTCATTGGCAACAGCCTTTTTTGAGGGGGGCTGTTTGCCTTTGTGGTAGTTTATCTCATTATAAGATGCATTTATATTATCCGAAAGTGTCTCATTAATTATTTTATATAAATTTAAAATTTTTGACCACACTTTGCCATCGGATCCATCGGGGCTCAACGTTACTTTTCAGCAACTTGGGCTTCTCTGAAAAAATATTTTTTCAAAATTATTTTGTTTTGCAATTGTTTTTTCATTTATTAATGGATCATGTTATTATGTATCTTTGTGTCAGGGGTTTTTGCGAGTAACTAGGACTTATTGTTGTTCTTTCACAATGAAGGGACATTGTTCAAATTGTAATAGGAAGAAATCTTCCTCTGACTTTCATGATCATTGTATTAATTGTAGTCAGTGTTCTCGCATTAATCCCTGTCCTATATGTGAACATTGGGATGAGAAACATTGGAAACGTGTGTCACGATATGTTGTTTCTGGAGAAAGAGCGATGCCGGCTCTTTCTCCACAAGGTCACTCTACTCTCTCAGTTTCTATTTCAGAGGAACCAGAACAGGGTGATGTTTCCATGTTATCTTCTTCAAGTGTGCGTCCGTCGTCACAAATGAATTCAGAGCTAGCGGCAAAAGTGCTCATGGAGATTAGACAAATGTCGTCCGCTAGCTCGCCCGGTGTAGCGTCCATTCACCGAATGGTTCGGCAGCCGGGTTCGTCCGATGCGGTCCAAGAGGAAATTTTGGGTGATGCGAGCACTGTAAACATAATAGATGCACACCCAGTGACGGCGGATAGTAAGCGAGAACGGAGGAAGCCTTTTAGTCCGGTTCCTAGCTCGTCCAGGTCCAGCCGGGCTGCGAGCGAGAGAGGTCCCTCTCTCGTACAACAACATCTGGGACCAGATGTTGTGGTACAAAATGTGTCTTTAGCGGAGCATACGTCCGTCGCTCGGGACGCTCCGTTGTATAAGCAGTCCGCAGAGACTGTTAAGGCTTCCTCTTCTCGTCAGCGCACACGACCGCACCTTGGCTGCGTGACCGCCGATATTTTACCAGCTTCGCCGATGAAGGATTCTTCGGCGACCAGGTCACACCATCCGGCAGCCAGGGATTCGAGACCGATGGACTCCGGACGTTCGCATAGGAAAAGTATGCGGGAGCCATCTGATGCGGAGCTGCCCTCGGCGAAGCAGCGAAAGACTGCGCCTCCGCAGGTCTCGACGTCGGACATTCTTGTGCAGATAGCACAGCTTATCGCAGCATCCCAGCAGCCGACAGAAACGGTGTCGGATCGAGAATTATCCGACGGCGCTGGGTCGGTACGCTCCGCCGAAGCATCGGGGGCGGACGACCGGGAACATCGGGAGGTCCGACCGGATGGTGAAAGGGATACGGATGAATTGGAGCTATCCCTTTCGGAACAACATAAAGCTGCCGTGGACTTCATCCGGCACTTTCTCCCTCAAGTTGTTCCGTCGGGCCAGACTGCTGCGCTTCCGGACAAGAGAATTATAGCGTCATTGGACTCTGAATTTTTTGAGCGGTTCAGGGACATCGCTCCCGAGTTTCCGTCGCAGTCCAATAATGTTGCAAGAACATTTGAATTATTGAACGACGCTATATTTAAACCTGCTTCCAGGACGGGGAAAGCAGGTTTCTTGTCCGCTAATACTCTTAACCTGCCTTTCATTAATGCAAGGAATAAATTCGATACGGCAGGACAGGGTATACCGAGAGTTCCTCTGCGTATGGACGACGAGGCGGAAGACTTAGAGCTATCATTACCGTCGTCAGCTTCTATTCCAACCGCGGTGTTGGAAACAGCTATTGCGTCTAACAGAGCCAATTTAGATGCCTTATCTTACGCAGATCACCTTACTAAGGCGTTATCACTGCGCCTTCAAGGGGAAGAGTTTCAGGATATACAATCCTCTTTAAGACTTCTTTCAAGGGCAGTAGCTTATTCCACGTGTAACTCCGCCCTTTCAGTGGCAAATCTGGAGTTGGTTAGACGTGACGCAGCCCTAGCTACATCCACACTAGTGGATTCTAAGGTGAAGAACTCTCTTAGAGTCGCTTCGGTCTCAGGAGAACTTCTCTTTGACGGCAAGCTTTCCTCTATTTATGATAAAATTAAAAAGAAAGCTAATGATTCTCTGTTGTTCAGATCGGCTCCTAAAAAGTCGGATACAGCAGACACGAATAAGACAGGCACTTCTGGGTCTAATGCGCCCAAGAGAGGTTCCTATAGAGGTTCCGGTGCGTCCTCTTGGTCTTATTCGAGAGACCGTCAGGATAGCGACTCTCGTTCGGGACGTCCTTCAGGCCAGGACAATCGGTCGGACGCCCCGAGGTCGACGAGGCGAGGTGCGGGTCGTGGAAGACGTGGTTTCTCCTACCGCAGGCCTCGCAGGTCCAGGAGGTGATGGCTTAAACCTCTATCACGTTCCGGTTGGCGGAAGGTTGTCGAGTTTTTCACAAGAGTGGGCGTCGATTACGGACGATCCTTGGGTGAGAGGAGTGACTTCGGAAGGTCTAAAGATATCCTTCAAACGAAAGCCTCCATTAACTCGAAGTCCAAAGTGGACTCATCTTCCGTCAAATCCACAGAAAAGAGACGCTCTGTTATCAGAGGTGCAGTCTCTTTTAATGAAGAACGCGGTAGAGGTCGTAGAAAACCAGGAATCTCTGGGATTCTACAGCCATCTGTTTCTGGTTCCGAAACCAGACGGCTCGTTCCGTCCAGTCATAGATTTGAGCTGGATAAACAAGCTGATCGTCGCTCCGAAGTTTTATATGGAGACGATTCGATCGGTCAGAGCGAGTATTCGGGTGAACGATTATGCAACGAGCATAGATCTCAAAGATGCGTACTTTCACGTCATGGTACATCCGACATTCCGAAAGTATCTACGCTTCGCAGTCCTAGGAGTGGTGTATCAGTTCCGGGCCATGTGCTTCGGATTGAATCTAGCACCCTGGGCTTTCACTCGGGTAATGAACTCGGTAATGATCTACTTCCGAGCTCATTCGTCTGCGGTAACGTCGGCCTACCTGGACGACATTCTTCAGAGGTACGGCAACGAGTTAACGCTTCAGAACGATGTTCAGAATCTTCTTCTTTTGCTCCGACGTCTCGGTTTTATAGTAAACGAGGAGAAGTCGGATCTGGTGCCGTCCAAGTCATTCACTCATCTGGGAATGAGCTTCGAGACGCACAACAATCTCGTTCGTCTGCCGTTAACCAGAGCGAAATTAGTCAGTTGTTACGCTCGCTATTGTCTGCACGCAGACAAAGTCACGGCGAGAGAATTTATGAGACTGATAGGTCTGTGCGGAGCCGCCGCGGATCTCATTCCGATGGGGCGGCTACGCACACGTCCTCTTCAAATTTTCCTGACTCAGAATTGGAGTGTGAAAATTCATTCGCTCGATGTAGACGTTCTCTTGTCAGATCAAGTGAAACAAGAGATTCAGACTTGGGCAAACATTCAGTGGTTAACTCAAGGAGTTCCGCTGCAGTTGCCGGATCCGAGTTTTACCATTATGACGGATGCCAGTCAAACAGGTTGGGGTGCATCATTAATCCCAACGGATTCGAGATGCCAGGGTCTTTGGGATCCGCAATTCCTGTGCAAGCACATAAACATCAAGGAAATGATGTCAATTTGGCTTGCGTTACATCACTGGATGGACATTATTCACGATGCTCATGTCCAAATTTTATCCGACAATACGACAGTAGTGGCGTATATACGGAATCAGGGAGGCACTCATTCAGTTCCGTTGTTCAATCTAACGGAAAGAATCCTTCTGTTTGCGCTAGAACATCACGTTCTTCTTTCGGTCCGTCACATACCGGGTCGTCTGAATGTGCTAGCAGACTCCCTTTCACGAAAGGGTCGCTTGTTGCCATCGGAGTGGACTCTCAGCAAACAAGTATTCAATCAGATTTGCTACCAATGGGAACGGCCAATGATAGACTTATTTGCGACACATCTCAACAATCAGTTGCAGACGTATGTGTCTCCGTGTCTGGATCCAAGAGCATTTGCAGTAGACGCTCTGTCGATCCCTTGGGACGGAATGATAGGATATGCGTATCCTCCAGCGCCGTTAATTCAACAAGTATTGCTAAAGATAAAACAATCTCAATGCAAGATTCTGTTGGTAGCATCTCTGTCGCCACAGAGACCGTGGATAAATCTACTCAGGTGTCTGTTGTGGGACCTACCGCGAAAGCTTCCTCCACGGGAGGATCTTCTTTCGCAGGGGAAATCGCGCCAACTCCATCACAACCCACAAGGTCTCAACCTTCACGTTTTCCGTTGTGCGGTCCTTCTTGCATGGCAAGCACTTTACAGGACGAGCAGTGGACGCGATTTCTAACTGTAGGAGGACCTCCTCTTCGCTAAACTATGCGGCTAAGTGGAAGGTTTTTCGTCGTTGGTGTAGGGATCATTCTGTAGATATATTCGATCCCTCTATACCAGACATTGCAAACTTTCTAGTATACTTGTTTGACGAAATCAAACTGCAGCCTGTTACTATTAAGGGTTATAGGTCTATGTTATCTGATACCTATGCACATCGTGATAGTTTACAAATTGGATCTAATGTCTCTTTATCTAAGTTGGTTAGAAACTTCTCGATAAATAGACCCAGAACTCTTAGATTAATTCCTAAATGGAATTTAGCTTGGGTTCTTCTTAAATTGAAGGAAAAGCCATTTGAACCTCTTGGGACAGTAGATTTCAAATTCTTATCTTATAAGACAGCTTTTCTCTTAGCTTTCTCTTCTGCTAGAAGAGTCAGTGAGCTTCATGCACTGTCGGTGGATGATTCTCACTATCGTAGTGCCGGGAACACTATCACCTTCACTACTAATGTGGGTTTTTTAGCTAAGAATCAGGCTCCTAATAAATATCCGGAACCTATTGTTATTAAGGCTCTTCCGTCTTCAGACGGGCGTAGGCCTTTACTCTGTCCTGTTAGAGCGTTACGTATCTATAAACAGAGATCTCAGTTTATCAGAAAGGGACGGAAACGTTTCTTTCTGTCTTTGATGCCTAATAGAAAGGACATTTCGGTCCATTCTATTGCTAGATGGATTCAATTAACTATCCGTACTGCTTATGAGAGTTTATCTTCTTCTCAGCAGTCTGTGCTTAAGATTTCCGCTCATGAAGTAAGAGCTCTTGCTACTTCTTGGGCTTATGCTAATAGTGTTGCTATTACAGATTTAATGAAGGCTGCTTATTGGTCTCAGCCATCCACATTCACGAATTTTTATCTCAGAAATATTGAGTCCATTTCTGGAGACCTGCATTGTTTAGGTCCGTTATCTGCTGCTCAGAATGTCGTCCACTAAACAGTTGCAACTATAGTTATGCAGGCTTTCTGTTCCGGCAGTGACTCCGTCCGGCTGCCCTCTTCGCTCTGGGCTCTTTGACCCAGGGCAAGGGGAAGGGGGGGGGGGGGGGGGGTGTTCCCTTAGGTCACCTGCTTTATAGTGAAAAGCAAGGGAATGCCTCCTCCAAGTCAGTATTTCTGAGTCGCTTCCGGGATGGTTTTAAAGTGTAATATTAATGTTAAAATTCATTCATGTCTTATTTTTAAAGTGTAGCTCGGTGTGAAGCATTTGTATATGTCAAGTGTCAAACGGGCTTTAATATACAATACTCGGACACTTTTAAATGACTATAAAGAGTCTCAATTCTCTGGACTACTTTATTTATTGGCTTACTTTAAAAATAATTAGTATAAGGGATATACTGGATGTTAATAGAGAACATGAATATTATTGTGCTCAATTATTAAGGGTATTGTATCTTTCTAATTTAATATTAAATAAGAAAGATAGATGTAAAGCCTAATACTCCTTTTCTCCCTAAGGGGTTACCTCTTTATTATATAGTTGAGCTTATTGGATTTTCCTCTATGTCCTAGGCCCTCCAGCCTGTTTACTATTCAGCTAAGTCTGGATCATTGGTACAGTATAAAAATGTTAAAAAATTTATAGTAATTTATATATTTTTTATACTTACCAATGACCCAGACGGGGATGGCCCTCCCAGGAGTTGGGAACTCTTGCCTCCCCGCTGAGTACATAGCGCTGACCAGGCACTGCCAGTAAGAATGATAATTGGTGCCAATTTCGGGACGTCCGTGACACTGCGCATGCGCAGTGGGGGCGTAGTATGGAGGTCCTTTAGGACATGATTTCTTTTTGTTTTGGATGCAAATTTTGGGGATTGGGGGGCAAAATTTGTGTTTGGCCCTGGTTTTGTTAGAGTTAGCACCAGCTAAGTCTGGGTCATTGGTAAGTATAAAAAATATATAAATTACTATAAATTTTTTAACTTTCGAGGCAGCAGCCATTTTGTTGCCATTCTGGTTATTTAGTTACACTGATTTTTCAGTGTTTTCCTCTCTCCCTTTCCTTTAAGTCCCCTCTTGCTATTCTCCCATGCTTTTGGCATAGTTTCTGTAATTATTATTACTAAAAATTCTTGGGAGTTTTAGCTGAATAACAGAATGAATTCTGTTCTTTTCCCCATGTTTACGTCTTCACCTACGGGTGGTTAGGCGTTGTGTTCTGCATCTACCATCTGATGTTCTACAATTTCTTCCCTGGAAGTCTCTGTTTTGCATCAGATAGTGTATTTTTGGTAACTGACTCCGGGCCTGGGTGCCTGGAGTCTTATTTTAGTGTTTTTACACTCATTGTTTACATTTACAACAGCCCTCTGTGTGAGGGGGGGATTTCTTGAAAATAATATCTTGATGTTATTTTTATCATAACTAGATACATTATTATTGTTCGTAAGTGTTGAATAAATTGTTTAAAATATTTTTAAAATTTTTGTCCACACTTAGGCTTGGGATCCATTGGGGCTCAACGTTACTTATCAGAAACTTGGGCTGTTCTGAAAAAATATTTTTTCAAAATATTTTGATTTCAATTATTTTTTCTATATTAATGGATCATATTATTATTATGTATTTTGATTGCCAGGGGTTGGTGCGAGTACCAGGACTTTGTTTTCTTTTCACATTGAAAGGATTTTGATCAATTGTAATAAGAGGAAGTCTTCCTCTGACTTTTATAATCATTCTATATATGGTCAGTGTACTCGCATTAACTCCTGTTCTGTATCGTATGATTTCGATGACAACATGGGAAGCGTATGTCACGGTATGTTAGTGGGGAATTGGACACTCCGGTCCTTTCCCCGCAGGGTCACTCTACTTTATCAATTTCTATTTCAGACGATCAAGAGTAGGGTGATGTATCTGTGATGTCTTCCAACAGTGTGCCTCCGTCGTCACAATTAATGAAGGGCTAGCGGAAAAGTGCTCATGTTAATACGCAAATTGCCTAAGAGGACCCTAGTAGGTTCGACGGCCTTTGACGTCCGCTAGCTCACCCGGTGTAGCGTCCATTCATCGAATAGTTCGGCAGCCGGGTTCATCCGTTGCGGTCTAGAAGGAGTTTTGGGGTGATGCGAGCACTATAAATCAACCAAATGCACACCCAGTGACGGCGGATTAGAGGGAGAACGGAGGAAGCCTTTTAGTTCGGTTCATAGCTCGTTCTGGTCCATCCGGACGGCGAGCGAGAGAGGCCCCTCTCTCGTACAACAACATCTGGCCCCAGATGTTGTGGTACAAAATGTTTCGCATTCGGAGCATACGTCCGTCGCTCGGGACGCTCCGACATATAGGCAGTCCGGAGTAGACTGTCAATAAGGCTTCCTCATTCTCATGATAGCGCACATGACCGCTCTTGGCTACGTGACCTCGGATATCCAGTCAGCTTCGCCAGTCAGAGAATCATCGGCGACCAGGTCACACCATCCGGTAGCCAGGGACACGAGGCCTGCAGACTCCGGACGTTCGCATAGGAAAGTGTGCGGGAGTCAACGTACACGGAGCTTCCGGCGGCAATGCATCGTAAGACCGCCACTGCACAGGCCTCGGGAACGGACGTGCTTTCCTAAATAGCACAGCTTATCGCAGCATCCCAGCATCAACTGAATCTGTCGCATATTTTTTATCCGACGATGCTGGGTCGGGACGCTCCGCGGAAGCGGGTACGGACGTCCGAAAATTTCATCCGGTCCGACGGGATACTGAAAGGGATTCGGAGGATTTCGAGCTTTCCCTTTCGGAACAACATATGCTGTTGTGTATGTCATCTGACTTGATCTTCTACAGCTTCTTCGTTGGACCAGAATGCTGCGATGCCGGATAAGAAACTGATAGCGTCGGTGGACTTAGAAATTTTTGGTTCGGTTCAGGGACATCGTCCCTCAGTTCCGACATAGTCCAATAATGTCACACAAACTTTCGAATTATTGAACGACGCTATGTATATTATTATTATATGCTTGCTATTACCAAGCATTTCTGGTTTCTTGTTCGCAAAGTTATGGAGATGTCTTTCAAAAGTGTGCCTCTGTCGTCATAGTTAATGAAGAGCTAGCAGCAATAAGTGCTCATGGAATATGTCTATCGCCTAAGAGGTCCCTTGTAGGATCGACGGAGTGACATTCGCTAGTTCACCCGGTGTAGCGTACATTCATCGAATGGTTCGGCTGCCGGGTTCGTCCGTTGCAGTCTAGGAAGGAGATTTGGGTGACGCGAGCACTATAATTACTTTAGTACTCACCCAGTGACGGCGGATTGAGGACAGATCGGAGGAAGCCTGTTAGTCCGGTTCCTGGCTTGTCCAGGTCCGTCCGGGCTGTGAGCGAGAGAGGTCCCTCTCTCGTCCAACAACATAGGGGACCGCATGTTGTGGTTCAGATATTTTACATTCGGAGCATATATCTGTCGGTCGGGACGCTCCGTTATATTGACAGTCCGAGAGACTGTCGATAATGCTTCCTCATCCTCACAGCAGAGCACACGACCGCACATTGGCTACGTGTCCTCGAGTATCCGATCTGTTTCGTCATTCAGTGATTCCACGGCGAATAGGTCACGCCATCCGGTAGCCAAGGGACACGAGGCCTATACACTCCGTTCGCTCGCATATTAGTAGTATGCACGGGGTAACGATCACGGAGCTTCTAGCGGCAATGCATTGTAGGACCGCTTCTCCACAGGCCTCAGTGACGGACGTGCTATCCGAGTTAGCACAGTTTTTTCGCAGCATCCCAGCAATCGACAGTTTCTTAGTCGAATCAGGAATTATCTGACGGCGCTGGGTCGGTGCGGTCCGCGGTTGCATCAGGTACGGACGACCGAACGCTTTATAGGGTCCGACAGGATGGCGAAAGGGATTCGGAAGATTTCGAGTTTTCCCTTTCGTAGCATCGGAAGCTGCCATTCATATCTTCTGGCATTATCTTCCAGTGATTGTTATTTCAGACTACATTGCTGCGATGTTGGATAAGAGACTTATAGCGTCATTGGACACGGAATTTTGGATCGGTTCAGGGACATTGTCCCTGACTTACCGACACAGTCCAATAATGTCATTAGAACATGTGTATTATTTATCGACGCTATATATGCATATAAGCCTGCTACCAAGCATGATAGTTTAGTTTCTTGTCCACAATGCTCATTTCTGCCTTTTTATCATTTATACGAATAATTTATTTTGGCAGAGCAGGGCATACCGAGAGTTCATATGCGTCTAGACGGCGTGGTTAAAGACTGGAAATATTCTTTTTCGCCGTCTATGTCTTTTCCAACCACAATGTTGGAAACGACAATGATGTCTAGTAGACTTAACTTAGACGCTTTATCATACGTAATCCACCTTACTGAGGCGTTATCATTTCATCTTCAAGAAAAGAATTACGGGATATTATCCTCAATGTGATTTCTTTTGAGGGCATTAGTTTGTTTACGTATAACTCCGCCCTTCAGTGGCTGATTGGAGTTGGTTAGACGTGATGCAGCCCTAGCTACATCCACGCGCGTAGATAGTAAGGTGAAGAACTCTCTCAGAGTCGGTTCGTTCTCGGAGAAGCTTCTCTTTGACGGCATCTTTTCAGCAATCCATGAATTGCTCGATTTACACGTTCTCTTGTCTATCTAGTGTTGCAAGAGATTCAGACTGGGGCAAACATTCGGTGGTTGACTCAGAGAGTGCCACTGCTGTTGCCGGATCCGAGTGTTATAATTATGACGGTTACCAGTCAAACAGGTTGGGATATAATATTGATCCCAACGGATTCGAAGTGCCAGGGTCTTTGGGTTCCGCAGTCTCTAAGCAACCACTTATCTTCCGCGGAATAATGTTTTTTAGGCTTGCTTTATGTCATTGGATGAACATTATTCAGAAACGCATGTCCAAATCCTGTCCGTCAATTCGACAGTAGTGGCGTATCTCCGGAACCAGGGAGGCACTCATTCGTTTCCGTTATTCAATTTAATGGAAAGAATCCTTCTGTTTGTTATAGTACACCAAGTTCTGTTTCGGTCCGTCATATTCCGGGTCGTCTGATTGTTTTACCGGACTCCCGTTCACTTATGAGTCGCTTGTTGCCGTCAGAATGGACTTGCAACAAACAAGTATTCAATCAGATTTGCTATCAATGGGAGCGCCCAATGATAATTTATTTACGACACAGCTTGCTAATCAATTGCAGACGTTTGTGTTTGCTTGTCCGGATCTCTGAGCTAATGTTGTTAACGCTCTATTGATCTGATAGGACGGAATGATAGGATATGCGTATCCTCCGGCGCTGTTGTTTCAGCAGGTATTGCTAAGATAAACAACCACAATACATTTCTGTTGATAGCATCTCTGTCTTCACAGAGACCGTGGGTAAATTTACTCTGACGTCTACTGTGGGACTTATCGCGAAATCTTCCTTAATGTGAGGATCTTTTTTCGCTGGGTAAAATCGTGTCATCTTTATCACAACCCGCAAGGTCGCAACCTTCATGTATTCCATTGTGTGGTCCGTATTGCATTGTTAGCATTGTACTGGACGAGCTTTGGACGCGATTTCTTACTATAGGAGATCCTCTTCTTCGCTATTCTATGCGGCTAAAGTGGAGGCTCTTCCGTCGTTGGTGTAGGGATCACTATGTTCATTTTGTTGATCCCTCCATACTACTCATTGCAACTTTTTAGTATACTTGTTTGACAAGATCTACTGCAGCCTGTTATTATTAAGGTTATACGTTTATGTTACCTCATACCTATGCACTCTATGATAGTTTACAATTGAGTCTTATGTCTCTTTATCTAAGTCAGTTAGTAACTTTTTGATAAATAGACTTAGAATCTTTAGATTAAATTCCTATATGGAATTTAACTTCGGTTCTTATTTAGCTAATTAATCATTTGAGCCTCTGGAAACAGTAGTTTTCAAATTCTGACCTTTTACACAGTAATTCTGTTGGCTTCTCTTTTACTGTAGAGTCAGTGAGTTTCATGCACTATCGGTGGATGATTTTCACTTTCGTAGTTTCGGAATCACTACTTCCTTTACTATTTAGGTTGGATTTTTGCATAAGAGTTAGGCTCCTAATATCCGGAACCTATTGTTATTAAGGTCCTTCCGTCTTCGTACGGGCATAGGCCTTTACTCTGTCCGGTTAGAGTTTATGTATTTATAAACAGATATCTGTTTATTACTACGGGCGTAAACTTCTTCTGTCTTTAATGTCTATTACAAGGACGTTACGCTCCATTCTATTGCTAATGGATTCAATTAACTATCGATACTGCTTATGGTATATCTTTGACTCTGCAGTTGTGTTTGAGATTTCGGCTCATGAAGTAAGAGTTCTTCTACATCTTGGGCTTACATTAATAGTGTCGCTATTATAGATTTTTGAAGGCTGCTCATTGCGCTCAGCCATCCACATTCATGAATTTTTTTATCTCAGAAATATTGAGTCCATTTCTGGAGGCCTCTATTGTTAGGTCTATTATCTACTGCTCAGAATGTCATTCACTTAACAGTTGCTACTATAGCTAGGTAGGCTGTCTGTTTCGGCAGTGACTCCGTTCTGCTGCCCTCTTCGCTCTGGGCTATTTGACCCAGGGCAAGAAAAAGGGGGGGGGGGGGGGGGGAGGGTGTTCCCTTGGGTCACCTGTTTTACTATGAAAACAAGGGGATACCTCCTCCGGAGTTAGTAATTCTGAGCTGCTATTGGGATGGTTGTTTAGTGAGAAGTTTATGTTTTAAAAATTCATTCAAGTCTTAGTTTTCAAAGTATAGCTTTTGAATATAGCACGTGTCAACGGACATGATTATGCAATCCTCAGACACTTTTAAGGAGTATAAAGAGTCTCTATTCTCTAGACTTACTTTATTTATTGGCTTACTTTAAAAATTATTAGTATAAGGATTATACTAGATATTATTAGAGTACATGGATGTATGATGCTCAATTTTGGAAGGTGTTGTATCTTTCTAATTTATCATAAATAAGAAAGATACATGTAAGGCCTAATACTTCGTTTTCCCTAGAGGGGATGACTGTATTTTATATTATTGAGCGTATTCCATCTTGCTCTATGTCCTTGGCCCTCCAGCCTTTTTACTATTCAGCTATGTCTGGGTCATTGGTACAGTATAAAAATGTTAAAAAATTTATAGTAATTTATATATTTTTTATACTTACCAATGACCCAGACGGGGATGGCCCTCCCAGGAGTTGGGAACTCTTACCTCCCCGCTGAGTACATAGCGCTTACCAGGCACTGGTTATTAGAATGATTAATGGCGCCAATTTCGGAACGTCCTTGACACTGCGCATGCGCAGTGGAGGTGAAGTGTGGAGGGCCATTCAGGACATGTTTTCTTTGGTTTTAGATGCAAATTTTGGGGATTGGGGCCTGTTTGGCCCTATATTTTAAAAGTTAGCACCAGCTATGTCTGGGTCATTGCTAAGTATAAAAAATATATAAATTACTATAAATTTTTTAACTTTCCATTGAAAATTTTAACATGCACGTAGAAGAAATCTCTTTTTTCCCACCCAAATTAAAAGTAGATGGACACCCTAAAACCCAACAGAACAATTCAGCATACCCTGGGGGTGTATAATTATTATTAACTGCGTATCGTCAGATACTGAGGATTCACAAGCCATCAATATTTTGGAAGAAAACATAAATTTTTAAAGACACTTTTTAGGCAGTTTTTGTATTTTACGCTGGCTCATTACAGTTGCGTTGGGTAAAGGGTTATTAAGTTGGACATTTGTCTGATTGGTGGGCCATTATTGGGTGCGAAATTGCGAGGCCTGTGTGATTGGTCACTGGGTTCTGGTCGTGGTTATTCAATGATCAATCAAGCACGAAGGACTTGTCGCGAGTTTTCGAATTGTCTGCCTTCACCTGGATACACACCACATTGCCATGTTAAAATCGGAGCAAGGTGAATTTGCATATGTTTTACACTGCCATAATTATTCAGTTTGCCTGGCTTTTGGTATCAGATTTATCATAATTCATCATCATGTTAGGCTTCGTTAGATTTGTACTTCACTTCAATGACATTCAATGTATTAAAAATATTAGTAACACGTCTTATGACGCTGATGCTATTTGGAATCAGAATAATCACCTCAATAACCACATCTGGAATTCTCACATTTTTGGGTGTATTCGAACGCATTTTCGCAAACGGGCTCCATCTTAGGGGATATGAACACCAAAAATAGACACAACAATGCCGCAACGTCATGTATGTGCATTTGGGTCAACTGTTTGGGAACACGAGCCCACAATGTGGGCTTGAGTTTCCGAACAGTTGACCTAAATGGAATGAAACAGGACTGATGCTTGTCGCATGTCTATTTATGCAACTTGCAAGCAGCAAAGGCATGGGGTTTATTTAGAAAGGCAGGGCGTTGATTTAGATGGTCAGGGCGGCAACTAAATGGGGCAGGGCACACCGCCCTTTTATTCCACGCTAGGAAAATCCCTGTCTCTAGGGGGATCAGATTCAAGTTTGTTCAATTTGAGTCCCTGACTTAATATTGGGCTCGCTATAGGGGGTGGGGGGGGGGGGGGGGTGAGGGGAAGGGAAGGGAGTAGGTTAGGTTCAAGTTTGTTCAAATCCATTCTTTAGTGTTTTTCCATAAAATTTGCCTGTCTTGACTTCATTCCTCTTCAGTGTTGATGAACTATGACTAACTGAATGTGACCCCAAATACTTCTTTGAGTCACTTTGTCAGGTGAGCGGTTAAGGCACCTTGGGGCCTCTTGTTAAATGTTAATTTTTTGGCACCTTGTATGAAACTGAACATAGCAAATGAGTGTTTTGGTACATTGGTAGGAGCATTTCTTTATAACTGTTGTCCCTCTGTACTGATGAATACTGAGATCAAAGTATAGCAAAGTACAGTAAAGACAAAGTACTGTTCCAGCTTCTTTGATTTAGTCCCCAGATATTAGTCAGTGGACTTTTAAACACTGTAAACTTTTTTTAAATTATTTAATAATATATTTGTTATAGTTGTGTTTGTTCCAACTTCTTGAGTAAAATAGATAAGAGAGCATGGTTTTCCATAGAATCTTTTTTCTGTTTCTGTGATTTATTATTTATTTATTTATTGGTGTTTACGGTCACATATTTCTGCACAATGGCTAATCATGACCACGACAGTTTTATGGGTGGAGGAAGCAGGAGTACCCGGAGAGAACCACCGAGCAACTGTCAGCTCCCCAACATACTAACTCCACACAAGCAGGGTTAACATTGGTTGAAGACAGGTGCACCATCGACGTGCAGTACGCCTTAATACACAGCGTCACCGTGCCCCCCACATGGGCAATGGGGGTGAAGTGTCTTGCCCATGGACACAACGTGGTTGCCACAGGTGGGATTCGAACCGAGGACCTCTTGGCTTGCAGCCTGCACCTCTACCTACTGAGCCACCGCGCCCCCGTTTCTATGATATAGACAACAGTTTGGAGTTTTATAGTAAACAAAGTATGATTTCCAGTTGTACTATTTGACTGCCCTAAAAAGCTCTACAGTATTGCTTCAGTCTGCTCATTAAAGCTGGTTCTCCATACAATGAGAGTCTCCACTTTTCCAAATCCATTTCTCAAAGAGGCTCAAGTAATATCAGTGAATAGCGAATGTTTTTGAGACAACAACTTTACAAATGTGAAGTAAAAACTGAAAAGTGCTTTTGTACAGAACATTAAGGACAAACATTACAAAATTACTTTTGTGTACTACTGCCATATGGGCAAGCCTGAAAATAAGCAATCTGTCATTTGCAGAATGAGGTCCCCAGAGGGTGAATGTGCCGATACTATCCCATACAGTGGGCCAATGTATCCTCTGGGTACCTCTTTCTGTTTAGGTTTTAAGACCTTGATTCAGATTGAGATTCACAGAGGATAAATTTAGTGATGCTACCTTGCTGTGCAGGGTAGCATCACCAAATTCACTCTCTGGGGACCTCATTTTGCAGATGACAGTCAACATTTTCTGGCTTGCATATGGGATCATGGTGGCTTAATGGTTGCAGCACTGAACTTCAAACTGAAAGGTCCATGGTTCAGTCCTCTCTAGGGGTGACTGTGTTATGTCCTTGGGCAAGTCACTTCATCCTGATTGCCCATGTGGGGGCATGGAGGTGCCGTGTACTAAGGCGTACTGCACATCGGTGTCACACTTGTCTTCAACCAATGCTAATCCTGTTTGCCTGGAGTTCGTACATTGGGGAAGTCTAATAGTTGCTTGCCATTGCTTGGTGGTTCTATCTGGGTACTCTGGCCCCCTCTACATATAAAACTGTCCAACCCGAGGTTACCCTGGCTGTCAAAAGTGTCTTTAAACCCCAACAAATAAATAAACAAACATTTCCAAATTTCTTTTGTGTCATAAAGCGAATGTCACTACTGTCATATAATAAATAAATTATTACAACAGTTAATTGATCTGGGTTGTCAATTTCCATCTTGTCAAGACCATAGGCATCGTGTTTGATCTGGCTGATCTGATCTTGCCAACTCTACAGACTATGACAACCCAGAGCAATTGACTTTTATAATAATCTTGATTTATTTTATCTTAAACTTAATGTTACTTTATTTCAGATCAACATCCACCCATCATCAGTCAATTTTCAGGTCCGCTATTATGAAAGTCCGTATCTTGTATTTCATGAAAAAATTAAGACTTCAAAGGTATGTTTAAATTATAAAACAACAGAAACCTTGTCATTAAAACCACAGCTTTCCTCTTAGTAAATATTTGTATGTAATTTATTGGAAGCAGTGGGCCTTATTGTTAGTTTATTTGATTACTGATTTTGAGTTCTTCCGATCAAATCTGACTAAGCAATCCATACTAGTTGCTCGTAGGTTAGCGGGAGTTCAGTTGAGATGAGAAGTACAGTGGAACCCACTTAACTGGATATCTCTTAACTGAATAACCCTGTTAATTTAATATAATTTCCCAACACAAAACCATTTACCATACCTCCAGTGCAAATTTGACCTGTTAATTGAATATTGGTTATAGAGTGAACTCCTGTTAATTGAATAAAAATTCTTGTAACCTGTTGCAAAATTACCCTGACTCTCCCCAGTTTTCCTTTGTTTATAGACCTATTTGGCCAACGACCAACCTATTACATCCAATACAGGCATTTAATCTATTATATCTTGTTTGACAAAGCTCATGGAGCTCTGTCAAACATGATATAATAGAACAAGTGCTAAGTTTATCTTTAGAATACAGGAAAGTGACACAATCCCTGTTAATTGAATACTCCTGTTAATTGAATAATTTTCATTGGCAAAGTGGCTATTCAATTAACAGGGTTCCACTGTATACTAAAAAACCAAACCGATACTCATATCATGGGGATACTGAAAAACTACACTGAACCAATCATTGACTCTCCAAACTGTCTTTATTTTCAAATTTTCCTACATTTCATTATTTATAAGGCCATTTTGAGGCTTGATAGCAGTTGAAGTGTTGATTTTCATGAAAGAAGTGACTGATTTTCTTTTCAGTTTTAACCCTGGGCCTGGACAATTGTCCTGAATTCCACCTAGACTACAACCTGTACATGTCCACTTGCTTAGTAGTAACTTGTAGTCAAGGGTTGTCTGCATGTTAAGGCAGCCAAGACATGACTGGAAATTACTGCCCAGGTGATTTGTCTATTTTCAGCAGGATCTCCTAATGATGGCATGTTAAGTGCACATGCTTTGATATTGCAGAAGGCTGAAATTTGGCCTTTAAAAGTTAAAGAATGTTTGGGATAAGTCACAAACTTACTGTAGATATGATTTGTGTTGGCAAAACAATGCCAGTGTTCAGCTCATTAGCAGTGATATTTGTGGCGCTGTGGTAGAATGAATCAAGAACAACTTAATCTGTAATATTCCTAGTGTGAATTCCTTTGGTACTATCAGCAGATCTCAGTAAAGTCAGATCCCGAACAAATACCATGGTATACCATCCTAAAAATTCCGAAGCCAATACCGAAGTAAAAATTTCAATACTAGAGTTTATTTATTATTTATTAGGCTTTAACGACACATTAACAGCCAGGGTCATATCATGTCGGTGACAGTTTTATGGGTGGAGGAAGCCGGAGTACCCGGAGAGAACCACCGGGCAACGACGAGCAGCTATCAGCTCTCCAACTTCGTAACTCTGAACTCTGTACCGTGGCACAGGCAGGGTTAGATTGGTTGAAGACATGCACACCTTCGACGTGCAGTACTAGAGTACAGTGAGTCAAGTCACTATGTTGCTGTACACTACTATCAGCAAATTTGATCTGAAAGCAGTCTACATTTACACCCTGTTAGTAAGTTCTGAAGTTTTATAGAGAATATAGACTCACAGATACAGTAGAACCCTGTTAATTGGTTATCAACTTTGCCAGTGAAAAATATTCATTTAACAGGAGTATTCCATGAATGGAATATTATTAGTTATTCGTGTTTTTATATGCTTTATAAATAACCACATTTCTATTGGCTGAATGTTATACACGTGACTTGTACTCCAAAATTCATGTACACTGGTATTTTTATACTGTACCAATGACCCAGACACAGCTGGTGCTAACTCTTAAAATATAGGGCCAAACACAAATTTTGCCCCCCAATCCCCAAAATTTGCATCTAAAACTAAAGAAAACATGTCCTGAAAGGCCCTCCACACTTCGCCCCTACTGCGCATGCGCAGTGTCAAGGACGTTCCGAAATTGGCGCCATTAATCATTCTAAGTTTGGCCCTTCATCAGTTAACATCTGACTGATCTTTGTGCTTATAAATCTCAGTTTAAATGATGCCAGACACATAAGTATTAGTGAAATGGTGATTCTAAGGAGGATAGAGAAGGAGGAGAGGAAAAGAATGTGTGACAGAATATTATCAGGGCTGTAACTTAAAATTTTTTAATGAAATTATGTTAAGTTACCTATTTTCAAGGCAGCAGCCATTTTGTTGTCATTCTGATTATTTAGTTACACTGTTTTTTTAAGTGTTTTCCTCTCTCCCTGTCCTTTAAGTTCCCCCTTGCTATTCTCCCATGCTTTTGGCATAATTTTTGTAATTATTATTACTAAATTTTCTTGGGAGTTTTAGCTGAATAACAGAATGAATTCTGTTCTTTCCCCATGTTTACGTCTTCACCTACGGGTGGTTAGGCGTTGTGTTCTGCATCTACCATCTGATGTTCTGCAGTTTCTTCCCTGGAAGTCTCTGTTTTGCATCAGATAGTGTATTTTTGGTAACTGATTTCGGGCCTGGGTGCCTGGAGTCTTATTTTAGTGTTTTTACACTCATTGTTTACATTTACAACAGCCCTCTGTGTGAGGGGGGGATTTCTAAAAAATAATATCTTGATGTTATTTTAATCATAACTAGATACATTATTATTGTTCGTAAGTGTTGAATAAATTGTTTAAAATATTTTTAAAATTTTTGTCCACACTTAGGCTTGGGATCCATTGGGGCTCAACGTTACTTTTCAGAAACTTGGGCTGTTCTGAAAAAATATTTTTTCAAAATATTTTGATTTCAATTATTTTTTCTATATTAATGGATCATATTATTATTATGTATTTTGATTGCCAGGGGTTAGTGCGAGTACCAGGACTTGTTTTCTTTTCACATTGAAAGGATATTAATCAATTGTTTTGAGAGGAAGTCTTCCTCTGACTTTATTATCAATCTATATGTGGTCAGTGTACTCGCATTAACTCCTGTTCTGTATCGTATGATTTCGATGACAATATGGGAAGCGTATGTCACGGTATGTTGTTGGGGATTTGGACACTCCGGTCCTTTCCCCGCAGGGTCACTCTACTTTATCAATTTCTATTTCAGACGATCAAGATTAGGGTGATGTATCTGTGATGTCTTCCAACAGTGTGCCTCCGTCGTCACAATTAATGAAGGGCTAGCGAAAAAGTGCTCATGTAAATACGCCAATTGCCTAAGAGGACCCTAGTAGGTTCGACGGCCTTTGACGACCGCTAGCTCGCCCGGTGTAGCGTCCATTCACCGAATGGTTCGGCAGCCGGGTTCGTCCGTTGCGGTCTAGAAGGAATTTTGGGGTGATGCGAGCACTATAAATTAACCTAATGCACACCCAGTGACGGCGGATCGGAGGGAGAACGCAGGAAGCCTTTTAGTCGGTTCATAGCTCGTTCCGGTCCATCCGGACGGCAAGCGAGAGAGGCCCCTCTCTCGTTCAACAACATCTGGCCCCAGATGTTGTGGTACAAAATGTGTCGTAAGCGGAGCATACGTCCGTCGCTCGGGACGCTCCGTTGTATAGGCAGTCCGCTGAGACTGCTAAGGCTTCCTCTTCTCGTCAGCGCACACGACCGCACCTTGGCTGCGTGACCGCCGATATATTACCAGCTTCGCCGATCAAGGATTCTTCGGCGACCAGGTCACACCATCCGGTAGCCAGGGACACGAGGCCTGCAGACTCCGGACGTTCGCATAGGAAGTGTGCGGGAGTCAACGTACACGGAGCTTCCGGCGGCAATGCATCGTAAGACCGCTACTGCACAGGCCTCGGGAACGGACGTGCTTTCCTTAATAGCACAGTTTATCGCAGCATCCCAGCATCAACTGAATCTGTCGCATATATTTTATCCGACGATGCTGGGTCGGGACGCTCCGCGGAAGCGGGTACGGACGTCCGAAAGTTTCATCCGGTCCGACGGGATACCGAAAGGGATTCGGAGGATTTCGAGCTTTCCCTTTCGGAACAACATATGCTGTTGTGTATGTCATCTGACTTGGTCTTCTACAGCTTCTTTCGTCGGAGCAGAATGCTGCGATGCCAGATAAGAAACTGATAGCGTCGGTGGACTTAGAAATTTTTGGTTCGGTTCAGGGACATCGTCCCTCAGTTCTAACATAGTCCAATAATGTCACACTAACTTTCGAATTATTGAACGACGCTATATATATTATTATTTTATGCTTGCTAACCAAGCATTTCTGGTTTCTTGTTCGAAGAGTTATGGAGATGTCTTTCAAAAGTGTGCCTCTGTCGTCATAGTTAATGAAGAGTTAGCGGCAATAAGTGCTCATGGAATATGTCTATCGCCTACGGAGTGACATTCGCTAGCTCACCCGGTGTAGCGTACATTCATCGAATGGTTCGGCTGCCGGGTTCGTCCGTTGCGGTCTAGGAAGGAGATTTGGGTGATGCGAGCACTTTAATTACTTTAGTACTCACCCAGTGACGGCAGATTGAGGACAGATCGGAGGAAGCCTGTTAGTCCGGTTCCTGGATTGTCCAGGTCCGTCCGGGCTGTGAGCGAGAGAGGTCCCTCTCTCGCCCAACAACATAGGGGACCGCATGTTGTGGTTCAGATATTTTACATTCGGAGCATATGTCCGTTGGTCGGGACGCTCCGTTATATTGACAGTCCGAGAGACTGTCTTTAATGCTTCCTCATCCTCACAGCAGGGCACACGACCGCACATTGGCTACGTGACCTCGAATATCCGATCAGTTTTGGCATTCAGTGATTCCACGGCGAATAGGTCGCGCCATCCGGTAGCCAAGGGACACGAGGCCTATACACTCCGTTCGCTCGCATATTGGTAGTATGCACGGGGTAACGATCACGGAGCTTCCAGCGGCAATGCATCGTAAGACCGCTTCTCCTCAGGCCTCAGTGACGGACGTGCTATCCGAGTTAGCACAGTTGTTTCGCAGCATCCCAGCAATTGACAGTTTCTCGGTCGATTCAGGAATTATCCGACGGCGCTGGGTCGGTGCGGTCCGCGGTTGCATCAGGTACGGACGACCAAACGCTTTATAGGGTCCGACAGGATGGCGAAAGGGATTCGAAAGATTTCGAATTTTCCCTTTAGTAGTATCGGAAGATGCCTTTCATATCTTCTGGCATTATCTTCCAGTGATTATTATTTCGGACTTCATTGCTGCGATCGTGGATAAGAGACTTATAGCGTCATTGGACTCGGAATTTTCGATCGGTTCAGGGACACTGTCCCTGACTTACCGACGCAGTCCAATATTGTCATTACAACATGTGTTTTATTTTTCGACGCTATATATATATATATATACAAGCCTGCTACTAAGCATGATAGTTTAGTTTCTTGTCCGCGTTGCTCATTTCTGCCATTTTATCATTTATACAAATAGTTTATTTTGGCAGAGCAGGGCATACCGAGAGTTCATATGCGTCTAGACGGTGTGATTAAAGACTGCATATATTCTTTTTCGCCGTTTATGTCTTTTCCAATTTCAATGTTGGGAACGACATTATGTATAGTAGACTTAACTTAGACGCTTTATTATACGTAATCCGCCTTACTGAGGCGTTATCATTACGTCTTCAAGAAAAGATTTACGGGATATTATTCTCAATGTAATTTCTTTTGAGGGCAGTAGTTTGTTCACGTATAACTCCGCCCTTCAGTGGCTGATTGGAGTTAGTTAGACGTGACGCAGCCCTAGCTACATCCACACGCGTGGATAGTAAGGTTAAGAACTCTCTCAGAGTCGCTTCGTTCTCGGAGGAGCTTCTCTTCGACGGCAACTTTTCGGCAATCCATGAATTGCTCGATTTACACGCTCTCTTGTCTATCTAGTGTTACAAGAGATTCAGACTGGGGCAAACATTCGGTGGTTGACTCAGAGAGTGCCGCCGCAGTTGCCGGACCCGAGTGTGGCTGTTATGACGGTTGCCAGTCAAACAGATTGGGATATAATACTGATCCCTACGGATTCGAAGTGCCAGGGTCTTTGGGTTCCGCAGTCTTTTAGCAATCAGTTTTCTTCCGCGGAATAATGTTTTTTAGGCTTGCTTTATGTCATTGCATGAACATTATTCAGAAACGCATGCCCAAATTCCTGTCCTTTAATTCGACAGTAGTGGCGTATCTCCGGAACCAGGGAGGCACTCTTTCGTTTCCGTTATTCAATTTAATGGAAAGAATCTGTCTGTTGGTTATAGTACACCAAGTTCAGGTTTGGTCCGTCATATTCCGGGTCGTCTGATTGTTTTATCGGACTCCCGTTCTCTTACGGGTCGCTTGTTGCTGTCAGAATGGACTCTCAACAAACAAGTATTCAATCAGATTTGCTATCTATGGGAGCGCCCAATGATGATTTATTTATGACACAGCTTGCTAATCAATTGCAGACGTATGTGTTGGCTTGTCCAGATCTCTGAGCTAATATTGTTAACGCTCTATTGATCTATAGGACGGAATGATAGGATACGCGTATCCTCCGGCGCTGTTGTTTTAGCAGGTATTGCTAAGATAAACAACCACAATACATTTCTGTTGATAGCATCTCTATCTTCACAGAGATCATGGGTAATTTAATCTCTTGTCTACTGTGGGTCTTAACGTGAAATCTTCCTCCATGTGAGGATCTTTTTCACTGGGTAAATCGTGTCATCTTTATCACAACCAGCAAGGTCGCAACCTTCATGTATTCCGTTGTGTGGTCCGTATTGCATTGTAAGCACTGTACTGGACGAGCTTTGGACGCGATTTCTTACTATAGGAGATCCTCTTCTTCGCTATTCTATGCGGCTAAAGTGGAGGCTCTTCCGTCGTGGTGTAGGGATCATTATGTTCATATTGTTGATCTCTCCATACTACTCATTGCTATTTTTTAGTATACTTGTTTCACAAGATCTACTGCAGCCTGTTATTATTTAGGTTATAGGTTTATGTTACCTCATACCTATGCACTCTACGATAGTTTACAATTGAATCTTTTGTCTCTTTATCTAAGTCAGTTAGTAACTTTTTGATAAATAGACTTAGAATCTTTAGATTAAATTCCTATACGGATTTTAACTTCGGTTCTTATTTAGCTAAGTAATCATTTGAGCCTCTGGAAACAGTAGTTTTCAAATTCTGACCTTTAGACAGTAATTCTGTTGGTTTCTCTTTTACTGTTCAGTCAGTGAGTTTCATGCACGATCGATGGATGATTTTCACTTTCATAGTTTCGGAATCAATACTTCCGTTACTATTTAAGTTGGATTGTTGCATAAGAGTTAGGCTCCTATTATCTGGAACCTATTATTTTAAGGTCCTTCCGTCTTCGTATGGGCATAGGCCTTTACTCTTTCCGGGTACAGTTTATGTATTTATAAACAGATATCTGTTTATTACTATGGGCGTAAGCTTCTTCTGTCTTTGATGTCTAGTAGAAGGACGTTACGCTCCATTTTATTGTTAATGGATTCTATTAACTATCGGTACTGCTTATGGTATATCATTGACTTAGCAGTTGTGCTTAAGATTTCGGCTCATGAAGTAAGAGTTCTTCTACTTCTTGGGCTTACATTAATAGTGTCGCTATTATAGATTTTTGAAGGCCGCTCATTGCGCTCAGCCATCCACATTCATGAATTTTATCTCAGAAATATCGAGTCCATTTCTGGAGGCCTCTATTGTTAGGTCTATTATCTACTGCTCAGAATGTCATTCACTTAACAGTTGCTACTATAGCTAGGTAGGCTGTCTGTTTCGGCAGTGTCTCCGTTCGGCTGCCCTCTTCGCTCTGGGCTATTTGACCCAGGGCAAGAAAAAGGGGGGGGGGGGGTGGGAGGGTGTTCCCTTGGGTCACCTGTTTTACTATGAAAACAAGGGGATACCTCCTCCGGAGTTAGTAATTCTGAGCTGTTATTGGGATGGTTGTTTAGTGAGAAGTTTAGGTTTTTAAAATTCATTCAAGTCTTAGTTTTTAAAGTATAGCTTTTGAATATTGCATATGTCAACGGACATGATTATGCAATCCTCATACACTTTTAGGAGTATAAGAGTCTCTATTCTCTAGACTTACTTTATTTATTGGCTTACTTTAAAAATTATTAGTATAAGGATTATATTGGATATTAATAGAGTACATGGATGTATGAAGCTCAATTTTGGAAGGTGTTGTATCTTTCTAATTTATCATAAATAAGAAAGATACATGTAAGGCCTATTACTTCTTTTTCCCTACAGGGGATGACTCTATTTTATTTTATTGAGCGTATTCCATTTTGCTCTATGTCCTTGGCCCTCCAGCCTTTTTACTATTCAGCTATGTCTGGGTCATTGGTACAGTATAAAAATGTTAAAAAATTTATAGTAATTTATATATTTTTTATACTTACCAATGACCCAGACGGGGATGGCCCTCCCAGGAGTTGGGAACTCTTGCCTCCCCGCTGAGTACATAGCGCTTACCAGGCACTGGTTATTAGAATGATTAATGGCGCCAATTTCGGAACGTCCTTGACACTGCGCATGCGCAGTAGGGGCGAAGTGTGGAGGGCCTTTCAGGACATGTTTTCTTTAGTTTTAGATGCAAATTTTGGGGATTGGGGGGCAAAATTTGTGTTTGGCCCTATATTTTAAGAGTTAGCACCAGCTATGTCTGGGTCATTGGTAAGTATAAAAAATATATAAATTACTATAAATTTTTTAACTTTCCAGTGAATATCGACTTTCTAAATATAGCTTTTGGAAATTCCCTCTCTAGTTCTATTTCAATCGACATAATCTCTATAACACTGTTTATTTTATGTTATTCTGCAAATGATAACTATTTTATTGTTAAATAAAAGTATTTCTGGTTGATATGATTGAATTTTTAATTGACAAATAGAAGGTTGTTTTTTTTTGAGGATGGTGTACATATCAAAACAGTTATGGACTTTTGTGGTGGTAAATATGATATTATATAATCCTAAAAAACTTCTATTGACCTCGGCTAAAGCCTCGATATATATAAATCACATCATATTCACCACCACGAACATCCATAATTGTATAATATTCCAGGGTGTACAGAAATTCACACTGGTTTGAAAACTGAGGTGCAGCCGAAGTGTGTGTCAGTTTTGAAACAGTGTAAATTTCATATACTCTTTAGATATTCATGGATAACGATTTTATTTTCTTACTAAGTTCCTTCTCATTGAAGAAAAATGATAAATTTTAAGTAATTTGTATATTTTTTATACTTACCAATGGCCCAGACTAGCTGGTGCTAACTCAAATTAATCCAGGGCCAAACACAAATTTTGCCCCTCAATCCCCAAAATTTGCATGCAAAATGGAAAAAATTAAGTCCTAGATGGTCCTCCATACTTTTGAGATCTGCACAAGCGCAGTATCCAGGAACTTACCAAAATTGGTGCCAACCATCATTCTTTCTACAGATGCCTGTTAAATGTTATAAACAGCGGGGAGGTATGAGTGCCCACTCATGGGAGGGCCATACTCGTCTGGGCCATTTGTAAGTATAAAAAATATACAAATTACTTAAACTTTATCATATTTTTATATGACAACCAATGGCCCAGACTAGCTGAATCGTAAAAAGGCTGGAGGGCTTAAGGGAAAATCTAATCTCTCAATTACTTCATTAAAGGATAGCTCCTACAGGAGAATAGGAGAAGATAGGAATTATGTCTTTCTCTTTTACGAGAAAAGAGAAAGGCATAACACCAACAATGTAATTGAGTATTACATAATATATAATTCTCCATTTAATGCCAGCATAACCCGTTATGCTAATTCGGTGAAGGAAAACCAATATATAAAGATAGTCCAGAGAATGAGACTCTTTATACTCATTTAAAAGTGTCCGAGGATTGTATATTAACGCTCATTTGACATGTAACATATACAAATGCTTCACAGTGAGCTACACTTTAAAAACAGTACATAAATGAGACATAGTTATTGCTTCACCCCGAGCTACACATTAAAACCACCCCAGCACCGACGCAGGACTACTGTCACTGGAGGAGGTATTCCCTTGCTTTTCACTATAAAGCCAGATAATCATAAGGGAAAACCTGTCCCCCACCCCCCTTCCCCTTGTTCTGAGGTAAAATTCCTCAGAATGAAGAGGGCAGCGGAACAGCGTCAGTGTTGGAGCAGACTGCCTAAAGACCTTTTTTGATGTAACATTAATGGACGACATTCTAAGCATCAGAAAGAGGACCCAAAGATTTAAGGTCACCGGAGATGGACTCTAAATTTCTCAGGTGAAACTTGGTAAATGAAGAGGGCTGTGTCCAGTAAGCAGCCTCATGAGATCAGTAATGTCTCTACTGTTAGAATAAGCCCAAGAAGTGGACAGTGCTCTAACCTCGTGCGCTGAAATCTTATTGACAGAACGTTGATACAAAGGTAGATTTTCATAGGCAATGCGTATTGCCAACTGAATCCATCTAGCGACAGAATGAACAGAAATATCTTTTCTGTTAGGAATCAAAGAAATGTTTTCTTCCCTTTCTAATAAAATCTGATCGACGTTTATAAATGCACATTGCTCTGACTGGACACAGCAAAGGTCTATGGTTATCCGTGGACGGTAAAGCCTTAATGACAATAGGCTCCGACCGCTTATACAGAATCTGATTCTTGGCCAAAAATCCCACTTCCATAGTGAGGGTAATGAGATTCATCAACAGATAATGCATGAAGTTCACTGACTCTTCTAGCAGATGCAAAGGCTAAGAGAAATGCTGTTTTATAGGTCAAGAATTTGAACTCTACGAGGTCTGCTCAAAAGGAGCTTCTTTGAGCTTCAACAGAACCCAAGCCAAATTCCACTTAGGAATTAATTTGAGGGTTCTAGGTCTGAGAAATTTCTAACTAGCTTGGATAAAGAAGTATCTGATCTAATAGCCAAGTTATCATGATGAGCGTAAGTATCTGATAACATAGACCTATAGCCCTTAATAGTGACAGGCTGCAGTTTGAGATCATCAAACAAGTAGACCAGGAAACTGGCAATATGTGGTATGGACAGATCGTATATGTCTATCGACTGATCCCTACACCAACAGAAGAAAACCCTCCACTTCGCTGCATAATTCAACAAAGAGGAGGCCCTCCTTCAGTTAGAAATTGCGTCCACTGCTCGTCCTGTAAAATGTTTTCCATGCAAGAAGGACTGCTCAACGGAAATACGTGAAGGTTGAGACCGTCCGGGTTGTGATGCAGTGCGTGTGACTTCCCCTGATAAAGAAGATCCTCTCGTGGAGGAAGCTTCCGGGGAACATCCCATAACAGACAACTGAGAAGATTGATCCAAGGGTTCTGTGATGACAGAGGTGCTACTAGCAGGATTTTGCAATGAGACTGTTTGATCTTTAACAGAATCTGCTGAATCAATGGAGCTGCAAGATATGCATATCCTATCCCATGAAATCGACAGAGTGTCTACTGCGTACGCTCGATGATCTGGACATGGCGACACAAACATTGGTAACTGATTGTTCAGGTGTGTCGCAAAAAGATCTATCATGGAACGATCCCACTGGTAGCAAATCTGCCTGAATATTCGCTTGTTGAGAGTCCACTCCGATGGCAAAAGGCGACCTTTCCGAGGGAGCAAGTCAGGTAATACATTCAGACGACCCGGTATATGACGGACTGAGAGATGAACGTGATGATTCAGAACGAATAGGAGAATCCTCTCCTATAATTCGCAAAATAGTATCGAGTGAGTGCCGCCTTGGTTCCTGAGGTAAGCAACTACTGTTGAATTGTCTGACAGAATTTGAGCGTGGACGTTTGCTATTTGGCGAATCCAACGTTGTAGTGCTAACCATGTTGACATCATCTCTTTGATGTTTATGTGCTTCTCTAAGAATCGACAGTCCCAAAGATCCTGGCATTTCAAGTCTGCGGGACTTAGGATCACGCCCCAGCCCGTCTGACTCGCATCCCTCATAATCGTGAAAGCCGGATCCGGCAGTTGAAGCAGAACTCCTTGAGTTAACCACTGAAGATCTGCCCAAATCTGAACTTTTTGTTTTACTAGGTCCATTAAAACAATACTGGTTTCGATTGAATGCGTCTTCACACTCCAGTTCTGGGTAAAGAATACCTGGAGGGGATGCGTGCGCAGGTGGCTTATCGGAATAAGATCCGCAGCCAATCCGCACAGCCCCATCAGTCGCATGAACTCCCTCGCTGTTATTGCGTCTGAGTTTAGACAAAAGCGAGCACAACAACTAATTTCGCTCTGGGTAACGGCAGATGAACCAGATTGTTGTGAGTCTCGAAGCTCATTCCCAAGCGAGTGAACGACTTGGACGGAACTAGATCTGACGTTTTCTCGTTTACTATGAAACCGAGATGTCGGAGCAATTGTAGCAGACTCTGAACATCCTTCTGAAGAATAATTCTGTTGCCGTATCTCTGAAGAATGTCGTCCAAGTAAGCCGATGTTACCACAGACGAATGAGCTCGGAAGTATGACATTACCGAGTTCATTATTCCAGTGAAAGCCCAAGGAGCCAGGTTCAGACCAAAGCACATTGCTCTGAACTGATAAACCTTTCCTTGCACGGCGAACCGAAGATACTTTCTGAATGCCAGATGTACCATGACATGAAAGTAAGCGTCCTTTAGATCTATGCTTGCCGCATAGTCGTTCACTCGAATGCTCGCTCTTACCGACCGAATGGTTTCCATATAGAACTTTGGAGCTACGATTAACTTGTTTATCCAGCTCAAGTTTATTACCGGTCAGAACGAGCTGTCTGGCTTCGGTATGAGGAACAGGTGACTGGAAAAGCCTTGAGAATTTTGATTCTCGATGACTTCTATTGCTTCCTTTAATAAGAGAGTCTGTACCTACGCTAGGAGAGACTCTCTTTTGAAAGGATCCGCCGGAAGATTTGTCCAACGCAGACATCTTGTTAGTGGGGGTTTCACTTGGAATGATAGAGTCGTAGGCCTTCCGAGACTACACTTCTCACCCACTGATTTTCCGTGACTGCTATCCAGTTTCTAGTGAAGTTTGATAACCTTCTGCCAACTGGCAAGCAATAGAGGTCTTGACTATCACCTGTAGGACTTGCAAGGCATACAGGAGGAGAAACTACGTCCTCCCCACGAAGATCCTCGTCCCGTCAGCTTAGGGTCGTCTGACCGATAATCCTGATCAGACTTGCACCCCTTTCCCAAGTCGCTGTAGTGACGACCTCCGGAGTAATTATATGAGGGTTTCTTGAACCCCCGTCAGGAATTCCCTTTTGATTTAGAACGTCCTCGCTTACCCCGGTCTGCTGAAGCGTGTTGTTGATACGCCAACTTCAAAAGCAGAGCACTGGAAGCTTTCTTAGTAGCCTGTCCATAGACTAACAAAAGCTTGTCGGCAAACAGAGTATTCCAGAGACCGGAGCGACCCGGAGAGAACTTGTCATCTATAAGTGATGATGATAACTCAAGATTTGCCACTGTCAAGGCGGAGTTATACGTGGCATACATGACTGCTCTGGAAAGAACTCTAAGCAAGGTACACACATCCTCAAATTCCTTCCCATTGAGACGTTGCGCCATAGCTCTGGTAAGGTGATCTGCATAGGACATCACATCCAGATTCGCTGTATTCGAGCTCTATTCACATCCGCCCGAATATTGAATGAAAAATGTAGGGATATATCTAAATCCCCGGCCTGCTCATCTACATGCAGAGGAGCTCTCTGAACATCTTCTCCAACCATTTTAAATGAACATGGTCCAAGGAACGGTAGATTTATTGAAGATGTTGATAAGAAACCACCTTTCTTCCTCACACTAGAGAGGTTAAATATGGCATCGTCGACATGGCCGAAGGCCTGCGACACCTGTCTAGACTGTACCGGAAAAGAAAGAACTTCTTCCTTTCTCCGTATAAAGTCTGCGTCTAAAGACGCCAGCAGTTTCTCCCTTGTTGTCACAGCTTGCTGATTTGGTGGAACAAATTCAGGATAGTATTGATGGATAAATTCCATCGCTACCATATGTTGTTCCGAAAGGGAAGGGTAATCCTCTTCCTTATCCCTTTCACCATCCGACTGAATCAGCTGTGAATCTCGGTCCATCACATCTGCATGAACAGATGACTGGACCGACCCAGCACCATCTGACAGCTCACTTCGGGAGGCTGCTCATGCACTTGCTGGGATGCTGCGATCAGCTGCGCAATCTGCGCCAGCAAGTCTATCACCGAGGCTTGAGGAGCAGCAGTTTTCTGTTTTTTAGCCGCTTGCTTCTCCTGGGACAGGGTTCTGGAGATGAAACTCTTCTCCGGACGTCCCGATGATCGAAGCCTCGGTTCTCTAGCTACCGGATGGTCCGACTTCATGGGCAAAGAGTGGCTCCTTCTTCATGCAGCTGGCTGTATATCCGAAGTGGGGTAGCTAGAATGCGGTTGTGTGTGCTTATGAATGATAGCGGAGGAAGCCATGACTGTAGCCGAGGCCGGCTGCAGTCTAGACGGAGCATCCCGAGTGACAGGTGTGGACATATGCTCCGGCCCATGCAAGTTTCTCATAACAACCTCTGGCCCCAGATGTTGTTGGGTTAGAGAGGGACTTCTCCTGCTTGCAGTCTTGTCAGACCTCGCCGAGCCTCCCGACAAGAAACTTGCTGACTTCCTCCCTATTTCCGTCATCGCTGGGCGAGCTTTTGTTTTTAAGGTGCTCGCTCTACCCAAATCTACACTTTCTCCGACCGCAGCGGACATACCCGGTGTTACAGCTCCCACGGACAGAGTAACCACTTCACTGGTCGAGCTAGCTGCCTGCAAGGGATTAAGAACACTAACTAGAGGCCTTATCCCTTGCTTAATATTCTTGAGCATCTTTGCAGCTAGCTGTGTTTGCTCATCAGAACGCGACAACGGTAGCACACTTTTGGCGGGTGTCACAATACCATCACCATTCAATCAAAATATGTTGATAGTACTCCTACAAACTCCACAATAAATATATGATAAAGATATATAAATAATTGCAGTCAAAATCAAAAAATTAAATTCAAAATTTTTTTTAAAAAGCGTCAGTTCCCAAAGGGAACATGAAGAGCTCAAGGGCATCCCGATAGAGCCTAAGTGTGGACAAAATCCAATCTTTTGAGCTACACTACTGGAATCATAATCAATGTATCTTACAACAATCCTACAGTAATATAATATCTAAATACTACATATATTTAAAGATGTTGCCAGTGTAAACAATGTCAAAGGAAAAAACAGGAAACAAGACATCAGGCTCAGAAAAAAGGCCCAAAGTCAGTAACAGATTTTAAAGCTACCAGATGTAAAGCAAGATCTTCAAATGAAGAAAAAACGATACATCGGATAGAAGATGCAAGACCAAAACGACCTAACACCCCTAGGGTGAGGATGTAACCATGGGGATAAACAGAATAAACATTCTGTAATACACATTAAACTCCCAAGAAATTTAATAAAAAATTTCGATAAAAAACAGCCAAAAAGCTTATGAGTTTAACAGGAGGGCTTCAAGGAGGAATAGGGAAGGAACACTTAACAAACAGCAAGAATGATGATGTCTGGCGTATGTCCCGAAATTGGGACACATGAAATAATTTTTATAATTATTATAAAGTTACAGCCCTGAACATTTCTTACCACCGTTGTTCACTTCCATCATCCATTTCCAGCCTTGGATCCACCAATTTTATCATTGATTTGGGTCTGGCATCCTTCAAAAAGGAGATTTAAAAGCACAGATGTCAGTTCATTGTTGCTGACTTTAGGGCCAAACAAAGAATGATTGTTAGTGCCAATTTCAGTACCTTCCTGGATACTGTGCATGCACAGATCTCAAAGGTATGGAGGACCATCTAGGACTTCATTTTTTACGTTTTGCATGCAAATTTGGGGGATTGGGAGGCAAAATTTGTGTTTGGCCCTGGATTAATTTGAGTTAGCACCAGCTAGTCTGGGCCATTGGTTGTCGTATAAAAATATTTCAGTTCTGTAGAATAGGGAAATAACCTATCATATTTTGTTTGACCGAGTTCTATGAGCTCTTCTAAACAAAATATAATGGGTTATATCTACCTGGTATTATTATTTTCATGATGGGATGTATCAGATATAAATGAATTGGTCAATAGTATGCTTTGATGAATAATCAGTGAGTACTTTACACTGATGAGGTATAAGTAGATGCTAAAACTTTTTACAATGTAACAAAACAAAAGAAGAAAGCCAACAAATACTGTCCAAATGGCATTTTGAAAGAGAAGAAAAGAATAACTGATAATTCCATATTAAAATATAGTTCTATCAGTAACCTGATTTTTGTCATGTTTCACATAAAATTAAAGGCATTATTTTGATTAGTTTGTTTTCAATGAACAGCACTGTTAATTTTAATACACATGCCATTATCATACTTATGCCATTATCATAAACTATTTTTATGGATTTTTAAAAATATTACATTGCCTGCATATTCTTCACAAAAATTGCTGGCAAAGCTCAAGACTTGCTAGGGAGGGTGTGATGTATTTTATTAAAAATTGTTCAGACCCTTATGCTTTTAAACTACATAATGACTAAAACAGGCCAGTCCTGGCTCTATTGAAAGGTATTGAAAACTAATGGCTTTATACTATATGCATTAGCTTGTTTACTGCTAGAAGAAATGAACAAAATTGTTTATATAAAACTGTTCAGTTACTATCTATTGGAGTGTAGTTGTTTGCATTCTGCAATAAATTATAAAACAATTATTTATGAACAAAATCTTTCTAAACTAAGTGCCCCCCCCCCTCTCCCACACCATTGGTAGCATGGTACCTTTGAAAAATGATTCTCTCGCATTATGATTATCTTTGAAAAATAGTTTACCTCACACTGGTTAACCTGTTGCCTAATGAATCGCCCTAATATACTAATTAAGTAGTCAAAATTTTTTTTTTTTTTTTTAAATTTCAACAAAACCATATCATGCCCCCCCCCCCCCCCCATTGAATGAAAAGGGGGGGGGGGGCAGGTCACATGATATGGTTTTGTTAAAAAATTTTAAAACAACAATAATTAAAATAATAAATTTTAATATCATGTGCATTGGGTAAATGGTTAGCCCTTTACCCAACATAGCGGCCAAAACCATCCATTGCTATTCACAAAAAATCATCATCCAATTTTCATTATTTTTAGCTTAACTTGACAAAGTTCGTGTGGAAGTCTGTCAGTATGTGAGTCTGTTCACATTTTCTTTAGTACAGGCTACACCCCATAGTTCTTGTCCGATCATCACAAAATTTCATATGCAGGTTCAAGATCATATCTAGATGAGAACATCCCCTTTTGGTTGCAATTGGTCAACCGTGATTGCTGTGCATGCCTGAAACCCAAAAACTTTTAGCACAGTCTACAGATCAAATTTATGAAGGGATTTCATTGTAACTTGGAAGGATGACTCTGTTTTATGTTTAGATGAGAACATCCCCTTTTGGTCGTGATCGGTCAACCGTGACAGCCGCATGGCCCCGAAACCCGAAAACCTTTAGCAGGTTGTATTTATGAAGGGATTTCATTTTAACTTGATAGGAGGACACTGTATAATGTCTAGATGAGAACGTCCTGTTTTGGTCGGGGTCAGTCAGCCATGATGGCCACAGGGGCACATTACCTAGATTCCTTTAGCACAGTCTACAGCTTGCATTTATGAAGGGATTTCATTGTAAATTAGTAAGATGACTCAGTATAATGTCTAGATGAGAATATCCTATTTCGGCCGTGATCGGTCAACCATAATGGCCACACAGGCACGTGACCTAGATTTGTTTAGCATAGTCTACAGTTCATATTTATAAAGTGATTTCATTGTGACTTGGAAGGATAACTCAGTATGATGTCTAGATGAAACTGTCATATTTTGGTCACGATCAGTCAGCTGTTACCGCCGCCTAGTTACATGACCTAGATTCCTTTAGCACTGTCTGCAGGTTGTTTTTATGAAGGGATTTCATTGCAACTTGGTAGGATAACTTGGTATGATATCTAGTCAGCCATGATGGCCACAGGGGCACATTACCTAGATTCCTTTAGCACAGTCTACAGCTTGCATTTATGAAGGGATTTTGTTGTAAATTAGTAAGAGTGACTCGGTATAATGTCTAGATGAGAACATTCTATTTTGGCCGTGATCAGTCAACCATGATGGCCACACAGGCATGTGACCTAGATTTGTTTAGCATAGTCTACAGTTCATATTTATAAAGTGATTTCACTGTAACTTGGAAGGATAACTCAGTATGATGTCTAGATGAAACTGTCGTATTTTGGTCACGATCGGTCAGCTGTTACGGCCGCGTAATTACATGACCTAGATTCCTTTTGCACTGTCTGCAGGTTGTTTTTATTAAGGGATTTCATGGAAACTTGATAGGATAACTTGGTATGATATCTCGATGAGACTGTCCTATTTTGGTCATGATCTGTCAACTGTGACCACCTGACCATCACAAGACATAGATTTCTTTAGCAAAGTCTACAAGTTATATTTATGAAGGGATTTCATTGTAACTTGGTAGGATGACTCCTTTTGAAATGATTTTACTGTAACTTGGTAACTTTGGTTGACATGCATTAACTGTGAGGGCCACATTAACCCAGGCCTCAATTCTTCAGTACAGTCTTCACCTCAAATTATTCTTATTGAAAACATAGCATGTAGGGAACAGAAATTAACATTTCTCAATTATCACAATTCTTGTCTTATTTCATAATCCTTTTATAAACATTGAACATTATCATTTTCATCAAACATTACACATAGTCTAAGCTATAGTGTCATTGACACTTTCATTTTCATTTTTTGTCGAAAAAATATAGCTTATGACCCCTCATTGGAAGGAGCTCATTAAGCTCAGTCCAATGCAGGTCTTTAGCTATGTTTTTGACTCAAAAATTAAAAAAATTAGTTTTTTCAAAAAATTTTGTTTGCAAGTGTCGTCTGCCTTTTGTGTTAGGTAAATGGTTAAAAGGTAATTGAGCAAAGGAGGTTTATTATAACAGTTATAATTCTGTATTCATATTATTGTAGGTATTTGTTCGTGATTGTACAATGGTGTCTGTTTATCCACTTCTCTTATTTGGTGGAGGATCAATATCAATAGATTTAGATAGAGGAAACTTCATCATGTCAGTTGATGATGGATGGATAAGATTTACTGCAGAATCACATGATGTATGTTTGAGATTTTGTTTTTCACTTTTGCCAGGTCTATTTTTATTAGTCTTTGAACATTTATAGTACAATTTTTTTTTTTCACTTATTGTGAAGTCTTTCACTGTTTCTGCTCAATGTAAATCTACCAGCAACCCTAACATGTTATTTAACCCTCTGCACTCTGATGTCAAAATACGAAAATTTCACACAGCAAAATTTTCCCATGGTGCAACTTTGAATTTAACCCATTCAATATTGTTTGACAGAGCTCTGTCAAAAAAGATTGAATTGGTTAACTTCCAAGTTGCATTACAAGAAACATTTTCAGGATGAAATTTTGATATTTTCGACATCGGTGTGCAGAGGGTTAATTAGATATCTCTTAATTGAATAACCCTGTTTTTGAATTAATTTCCAAACACAAAGCCATTTATGACGCCTTCAGTACAAATTTGACCTGTTGATTGCAGATATACTAGAGGAAAAAGAAACTTAAGTTTTCTTCTGTGGTAAATATTTCAAAAGGTGTTCTGGATGATTATTTCATTGTTTGGATTTTGATGTTATTTCTTCAGTACTGATTAAATTTTGATGAGTTTTGTTGTCTTAACACAGACAGTGTTTGCATGGATGACGTTGAAACATGGGTATCCTATGCCATTTCCTGATCAAATCAATAGCAGGTGTGCCCACCCCAGGGTTCAGTCACTGCTCTAACTCTTCTTACCACTGCCCCAAGCAAGTTGTTTATGGTCCTTTATGGTCCACTCCTGAAGAAGGGTCTCTGTGAGCTGAGCGATGTTGTTTGAGACGTTGATGTGCTTCCTGACCCTCCTGTCTAGCTGGTCCCACAAATGCTCGACAATTGAGAACTGGGACATTGTTTTGGTTGAGAAAGTCACAACAGACCCTAGCAACGTGTGGCCTCGCATTATTCTGCTGCAATGTAAGGTTACATGCATGGATAAGTGGAAGGACATGAGGCATGAGGACCTGATCCCGATATCTTAGAGCTATAAGATTGCCCTGGATGACCACGAGAGGTGTTTTCATGCCATGAGAAATCCCCCCCCCCCAAACCAAACCATAACAGACCCTCCCCCAAATCTGTCATTTTCCTTAACTCATGTGTCAGAATATTGATCACCACGACGCTGATATCAACATTGTCATCCGTCTGACCTGTGAAGCGTGAACCGAGACTCGTCAGTGAATAACGCATGTCTCCAGTGGGTCAAGTGAAACCGCTTTGATGTATGTGCCTGCTGCCATCAGGAGGGATTCTATGCTGCTTTCTAACACATCCTTGCCTGAAGCACAATGTAATCAGCTATATTCTGCACGGGTCTCAAACAAACTGTTGTTTGACGGCTCAGTCTCTGTGGCGCAGGAAGGAGTTTTTAACGTTTCTCAGATTCAGTTGATCATGCAACAACTAGCTGCAGATTCTTGTGGTTCTTCAAAAAGGGGTAGAGGATTTTCTCAGTCCTCCTTGAGATCCTCTCATCCCAATCAGTATGCTGCTCCTCAGTCTACCACATGCTCTCGCAGGGCCAGAGGAAGAGCTGGATGCGGAGGGAGCTGTTTCTCCTCCAATAGGCCTTGTCAAGACATGAAGTGATTGTCTTCATGAGTTGGTGAAGGATTACTTTATTTCTTCATCAATGGTCCAACATCACGGCAGATCGGTGGTTCCTCCAGTTAGTTCAGTTCTGTCTCAAGATTTCTTTTACACAGGTACACCCCCTTACTCACAATCCAATTCCAACTTTTATTCCTTCAGAACATGTGAGAGCGTCACTTTTAGACACTGAGATAGCCTTGCTCTTGAAGAAGGACGTGATCAAGGTGGTTCACAATCTTCATTCTCAAGTGTTCTATGGTCGTCTTTTCTTAGTTCCGAAGAAAAGTGGTCAGTTAAGACCTGTATTAGATTTGAGCTACTTGAACCTTTTCACAAGGGCTCCAAAATTCAGTATGGGGACGTTAGGTCAGTAAGGAGCTCCATTCACGAGAACCATTTGGCAGCAAGTATAGATCTGAAGGATGCGTACTTTCACATTCCAATCCATCCGCAATCTTGTAAATATCTCTTTCCGAGGCATTGCATATCAGTTTAGCGCAAGGCCTTTCGGCCTAAATTTAGGTCCTTGAATTTGGCGATCGGATTAAAACACTTCCATCCTCTTACTACTTACAGTATTTACACTAATTTTAGAGACACTTGATCCATTAGGACACCATATTTTGGTCACAAAAATATATTTTTTTACCCTCTAACTTTGGGGCAAACTAACAACCTGTCATTGGTATGACAAAATTTCAGAAAAAATGGTACAGTATGACTGAATTGATGTAGTTTGATGGCATGTACTCTGCCTTTGTAAAGAATAAAATATTTTATAATACATTCTGATTTGTAGGTTTTTTTTTTAATAAATCACATTCACTCACTTTGTTATCATATTTAAAATCCCTGTTGTCAAGAATAGGACAATACACGTTTTCAGGTGATAGCAGATCAATCAGAAACAAACACAAAAAAAAACTTGTCAACAAACAGGGGAAGTCCCACACATTCCACAATTCCATGTTAAAAACGTCTGATCCTCATGGTGTTGATGCTTGAGAACAATGGATTAACAACTTAATATATCATAAGCACTGGGGTATAGTCGAAATGAAAGAAAATAGAATAAATTTCAGTGTAACTGTGTAATAAAAAATGAAGTATCTTTGTATGCTACTCTAATCAATGAATATCATACATGTACTGAATTGATTTTGTTTATTTTCAGTGTCCTATTTTTGTGAGGCATACTTTTAATAAAAAAACTGCACTGTGACAAACCTGCAAGTAAGAAATGAATTGGGAAAATCACATCCCTTCAGGCACGTAGCCAGGATATCAAAGTTTGAGGGACAAGAGTAATATCTAGTGGGGGTTACAAAATATGATGCGCAGCATCATCTGAGCTGTGCAGTGTCGAGAGGGGGTGATATTTTGAAATTTGAGACAGAAAAATCCACAATTTCCTTGACTGTGTCCATAATTTAATTGAGATATGTCCGATTTCACATATATATTTGCTATTAGGCACCCCCCTCATACATCTTACAAGTATAAATATCTAGATATTAAAATATTTCTTGCCTAATGTTCCTTATATTGGTTAACAATATCCCCCACTATCCAACTGCATCCATTGCCTGTTACAGCAAAAAATATAACAGTGTAACAGAAAAACACATGCTAAAGATTTTCCGTAACCCATGTGCTTCTATCAACCCATAATTCTTCATTCTCAACCATATGGAGAATTATTCAAGTGTGAATCTGTACTGAACCCCAAATCTCAGCTTCAGTGAACTTCTGAAATGAGACTGAAGAACAAAAATCTCTCTTGTTGAGGTATGTTAGGGAAGCGAAGGGAGGTAATTTGTGTACAATGCAAAATGTTGGATTTCACATCCCAAAAATATTCTTTGGAGTTTATTTCGTTTCTCCCACAAAATAAAGATATTTTGTTTGGACCACTATATAGTGTACTCTAAGTGGAGTATTTTGTAGAAACAAACAGATTATTTGCTTTTTACCGAAAACAATAATTTGTTTTTCTTTCAAAACACTTAATTTTTCAACACCATTGTTCTGACTTTCGTAGGGGGAAATAAAGTGGGTTTTAATGCAGTATATTTCCAAGTAATACAAAGTGCTTATCCTCTTATTTTCTCGGAAAAAGAGGCAAAATGTTTGGCTAATCCCAAGTGAAAGTCTCTTGGGAGACTACAAAATGATCAAAATACAAAATTTAAGCCAATTAGAGTTCAGCAGGTTCCAATTGTGTAGGGTGCAAAAAACCTTAAGACTTGTAACAGAATTGTCACCTATATTGTCCAATACTTGGCCAGTGATGTGCCAAGTCAATTTCCTCTTTTTCATTTCAATGGAAACGTCACTAATTTTCTCTCTTCAAAATTATGTGAATAATGGAAGTTTTGGAGGACTTTTGGAAGTGATTTGGAGTTTTCAGTGCTTTTTCTGAGTTTCTTCAGTTGCAGCCATGAAGATCACTGGAATTTTCTCTCAGGAAAGAGATTTTGAAAATCTTTATTAAAAAATCAGCAAATGTAACAAATTTTTGTCACCTATTTTTTCCCACCTTACCAAAGTAACACAAGTGCCCATTCCTCTTCCAGTCTCTCTGAGACTTTAAAATTGTCAAAAAAGAAAATTGAAGCCAAACCGAGTTCACCATGTGCCATTTTGTGTATGGTACACAAAACCTGGCGATCTGTATCCTGATTAGATCAATCACCTATTATCCAATCCTGCCAGACATGTGCAAAGTCATTTCCTCTTTTCCATAACAAGGGTCAACATATTTTTCTGCTCTCTTTCAAATTCTTGTTTTGGAGAATCAGGGAGGTGAAATGGATGTTCCAGTGCATATTTTTATACTGTACCAATGACCTAGACATAGCTGGTGCTAACTCTTAAAAATCTAGGGCCAAACACAAATTTTGCCCCCCAATCCCCAAAATTTGCATCTAAAACTGAAAAATCATATCCTAAAAGGTCCTCCGTACTTTCCCTCCACTGCGCATGCGCAGTGTCAAGGAGGTCTTGAAATTGGCGCCAATTATCATTCTTTGTTTGGCCCTTCATCAGTTCACATCTGACTGATATTTGTGCTTGTAAATCTCAGTTTAAATGATGCCAGACACGTAATTATTAGAGAAATGGTGGATCTAAGAGGAATTAGAAGGAGGAGAGGAAAAATGAGTGGCAGGAAATAATCAGGGCTGTAACTTAAAATTTTTTTTATGAAATTATGTTATGTTGCCTAATTTCAAGGCATGGGCCAGTTGTTGTCATTCTTGCTATAAAGTTACACTGCTTATTCAGTGTTTCCTCTCCCTTTCCTTTAAGTCCCCCCTTGCTATTCTCCCATGCTTTTGGCATATATTTTCTGTAATATTATTACTAAAATTTCTTGGGAGTTTTAGCTGGGTAACAGAATGAATTCTGTTCTTTTCCCCATGTTTATGTCCTCACACATGCGTGTTTAGGCATTGTGTTCTGCATCTACCATCTGATGTTCTGCAGTTTCTTCCCTGGAAACCTCTGTTTTGCATCAGATAGTGTTATTATTGGTAACTGATTTCGGGCCATGTTTTTCAGTGCCTGGAGTCATGTTTCTGGTGTTTATACACTTCTTGTTTACATTGACAACAGTCTCTGTGGAGGGGGATTTCTTGTCTTTGTATTAGCTTAATCATAACAAGATACATTATTATTATACGTAAGTGTTGCATTAATTTTTTAAAATATTTTTAAAATTTTTGTCCAAACTTAGGCTTTTTGGGATCCATTGGGGCTCAACGTTACTTTTCAAAAACTTGGGCTTTTCTGAAAAAATATTTTTTCAAAAAATTTTTTTGATTTCAATTATTTTTTCTATGTCAATGGATCATGTTATTATGTATCTTTGTTTTCAGGGGTTGGTGCGAGTACTAGGACTTTTTGTATTCTTTTCACAATGAAAGGATATTGTTCAAATTGTAATAAGAGGAAATCTTCCTCTTACTTTCATAATCATTGTATTAATTGTAGTCAGTGTACTCGCACTAACTCCTGTTCAGTGTGTGTCAATTGGGATGACAAACATTGGAACGTGTGTCACGGTATGTTGTTAGCGGGGAAAAGGCCATGCCGGTCCTTTCTCCGCAGAGTCACTCTAGTTTATCAATCTCTATTTCAGAGGAACAAGAACAGGGTGATGTTTCCGTGATGTCTTCCAAAAGTGTGCCTCCGTCGTCACAGTTAAATGAAGAGCTAGCGGCAAAAGTGCTCATGGAAATACGTCAATTGCCTAAGAGGTCCCTAGTAGGATCGACGGCGTTGGCGTCCGCTAGCTCGCCCGGTGTAGCGACCATTCATCGAATGGCTCGACAGCCGGGTTCGTCCGTTGCGGTCCAGGAAGGAGATTTGGGTGATGCGAGCACTATAATAAGACGAAGTGCACACCCAGTGACGACAGATCAGAGGAGAGAACGGAGGAAGCCTATTAGTCCGGTTCCTAGCTCGTCCAGGTCCATCCGGGCTGCGAGCGAGATAGGTCCCTCTCTCGTACAACAACATCTGGGACCAGATGTTGTGGTACAAAACGTTTTGCATTCGGAGCATACGTCCAACGCTTGGGACGCTCTGTTATATAGACAGTCCGGAGAGACTGTCGATAAGGCTTCCTCATCCTCACGGCAATGCACACGACCGCACCTTGGCTACGTGACCACGGATATCCAGCCAGCTTTGCCAATCAGGGATTCCATGGCGACCAGGTCACGCCATCCGGTAGCCAGGGACACGAGGCCTGTAGACTCCGAACGTTCACATAAGAGAAGTATGCAGGAGTCAACGTACACGGAGCTTCCAGCGGCAAAGCAACGTAAGACCGCTACTCCACAGGCCTCAGTGACGGACGTGCTATCCCAAATAGCACAACTTATCGCAGCATCCCAGCAAATGACAGAATCTCCGTCGGATCAGGAATTATCTGACGACGCTGAGTCGGTACGCTCCGCTGAAGCATCAGGTACGGACGACCGAGAACTTCATAGGGTCCGACAGGATGGCGAAAGGGATTCGGAGGATTTGGAGCTTTCCCTTTCGGAACAACATAAAGCTGCCGTAGATTTCACCCGGCATTATTTTCCAGAGGTTGTTCCGTCGGACCAGAATGCTGCGATGCCGGATAAGAGACTGATAGCATCATTGGACACAGAATTTTTTGATCGGTTCAGGGACATCGTCCCTGAGTTTCCAACACAGTCCAATAATGTCACAAGAACATTCGAATTATTGAACGACGCTATATATAAGCTTGCTACCAAAACAGGCAAGTCTGGTTTCTTGTCCGCAAATGCTCTAAATCTGCCTTTCATCAATTCAAGGAATAAATTCGAAACGGCAGGACAGGGCATACCGAGAGTTCCTCTGCGTCTAGACGACCAGGCTGAAGACCTAGAATTGTCTATACCGTCGTCTATGTCAATTCCAACCACGACATTGGAAACGACAATAATGTCTAACAGAGTTAACTTAGATGCTTTATCATACGCAGACCACCTTAGTAAGGCGTTATCATTACATCTTCTTTAAGACTTCTTTCAAGGGCAGTAGCTTATTCCACGTATAACTCCGCCCTTTCAGTGGCAAACCTGGAGTTGGTTAGACGTGACGCAGCCCTAGCTTCATCCACGCGCGTGGATAGTAAGGTGAAGAACACTCTCAGAGTTGCTTCGGTCTCCGGAGAGCTTCTCTTCGACGGCAAGCTTTCAGAAATCTATAATCTATGATAAGATAACTAAGAAAGCTTCGGATTCTCTGCTATTCAAATCCACTTCCAAAAAGTCGGATACACCAGAAAAGAGTAAGACAGGCACTTCTGGGACAAGTACGCCCAAGAGAAGTTCCTATAGAGGTTCTTATACATCCTCTAGGTCTTATTCTAGAGACCGTCAAGGCAGCGACTCACGTGTGGGACGTTATTCTGGCCAAGATAACCGGTCAGACGTCCCTAGGTTGACAGGACGAGGTGCGGGTCGTGGAGGACGTAGTTTCTCCTTCCGCAAGCCTTGCAGGTCCAGGAGGTGATGGTTTGAACCTCTATCGTGTTCCGGTAGGCGGAAGATTATTGAGTTTTATAAACGAGTGGGCATCAATTACGGACGACCCCTGGGTCCGAGGGGTAATTTTGGAAGGACTAAGAATATCCTTCAAACGAAAGCCTCCATTAACTCGAAGTCCAAAATGGACTCAGCTTCCGTCAAATCCGCAGAAAAGAGATGCTCTTTTATCAGAAGTACAGTCTCTTCTGACGAAGAACGCGGTAGAGGTCGTAGAAGACCAGGAATCACCGGGTTTCTACAGCCATCTGTTTCTGGTTCCGAAACCAGACGGCTCATTCCGTCCAGTCATAGATCTGAGCTGGATAAACAAGCTGATCATCGCTCCGAAGTTCTATATGGAGACAATTCAATCAGTCAGAGCGAGTATTCGGGTGAACGACTATGCTACAAGCATAGATCTCAAAGATGCGTACTTTCACGTCATGGTACATCCGACATACAGAAAGTATCTACGCTTCGCAGTCCTAGGAGTTGTATATCAGTTCCGAGCGATGTGCTTCGGTTTGAACCTAGTGCCCTGGGCTTTCACTCGAATAATGAACTCGGTAATGATACATTTCCGAGCTCATTCGTCTGCGGTAATGTCGGCCTACCTGGACGACATTCTTCAGAGGTACGGCAACGAGTTAACGCTTCAGAACGATGTGCAGAATCTGCTTCTCTCGGTTTTATAATAATTGAGGAGAAGTCGGATCTGGTGCCGTCCAAGTCATTCACTCATCTGGGAATCAGCTTCGAGACGCACAACAATCTCGTTCATCTGCTGTTAACCAGAGCGAAATTAATCAGTTGTTACGCTCGCTATTGTCTTCACTCAGGCAAAGTCATAGTGAGAGAGTTCATGAGACTGATAGGTCTGTGCAGAGCCGCTGCGGATCTCATTCCGATGGGGCGGTTATGCACTCGTCCTCTCCAAATTTTCTTGACTCAGAATTGGAGTGTGAAAATTCATTCGCTCGACTTCTTCGTCTGTCTTCTTCACATGTTTTGATACTTCACTGACTTTGAAGAAGTATCATAGGTATTCTCCTTTTCGTGAGTCTATTTCATCTCCGCTCACTCCAGATGAACATGCATTAGCCCTGAAACTTTCAATTATTATTCAATTAACAAGAATGTACCCTAAAATCTGCATGCAATCAACTAGTCAAACCCACACTGAATGTATGGTAAATGGTTTTGTGCTTGGAATAAATAATAAATCAGCAGTGATAGTCATTGCAACTCTTCTATACCCAATATGCAAGTAGAAGGTCTAACTTGCACTTAAGGTATGCTAAATGGTTTGGTGTTCGAAATTTACTTTCAATCAGCAGGGATATTTAATTTCAAGATATCCAGTTTGAAATTTATATCCGATCGACAGGGATATTTAAATACAAGATGTCCATTTCCAACGGGAGGTCTTGAGGCCACAGGTGGGGGGTGCCAATCAACCAACTTTATTATCCCCATACCCAACTCTAGTAGAACCCATGTCACACTAATATAGTTAACATGTGAAAATCACCATTTGAAAGTATGGTAAATGGTTTGGTGTTTGCCACTTATATTCAATCAGCAGGGATTTGAAAGTATGGTAAATGGTATGATAATTTGTTTGGTGTTTGCTATTTATACTCTATCAGCAGGAATATTTATTGGAAGCTGCCCAGTTAAGTGGGGCTCATCATAAAGCTCCAGTTTAGATTTTATAGTTTATCCCTATACCCAACCCCAGTGGTGAAATGTACTGTATGAACAGTGTACATATCTCTAAGTGTACATATATCCAAAGAGAAAATATTCCAATGGAAGTTCTTAAGTATTTGTAACTTGGCATTTTCCACAAGGGGTATTGAGGCCACAGGTGGAATGCGTCTAGTAATCAACATTGTAATACTCTTGCTTATCCCCAAACCCAACTCTAGTAGTACCCATGTCACATTAATATATGTATTCTGTGAAAATCACCTTTTGAAGGTATGGTAAATGGTTTGGTTGTTGCTATTTACATTCACTAATCAGGGATATTTAATTGGAAGCTATACAGTTAAGTGGGTCTTACTTTTAAGCTTCAGTTAACAGTTTCTAGTTTATATTTTATCCCTATACCCAACCCTAGTGGTAAAATGTACAGAATGCATAGTGAACACATCTTCAAATAGAAAATAGGTCTAACCTACACTTAAGGTATGGTAAATGGTTTAGTGTTTGAAATTTATTTTTAATCAGCAGGTGTCCAGTTTGAAATTTATATCTGATGAGCAGGGATATTTAAATACAAGATGTCCGGATAAGTGGGCCATACTATTAAGCCTCAGTTTATAGTCTTATCACTATATACCCAGCCTCAGCTGTGAAAAGTACAATATGCATAGTGTATATATCTCCAAATGGCATATCTTCCAATGGAAGTTCTCAGTTACTTGTAACTTGATATTTTCCACATGAGACCCCAGGTGGAAAATGTCAATTAATGAACTTTGTAATATTTTTGCTTATTCCCACACCCAATTCTAATGCGAGATGTCCAGTTAAGTGAGACTCATTGAAAATCTTCTATAACCTACATACAAGCGACAGGTCAAACCTACATTGAAGGTAGGGTAAATGGTTTGGTGTTTCAAATTAATATCCAACTAGGAGGGATGTTTAATTACAAGATATCCAGATAGGGTAGGGGGATAGACTTTGGGCTCCAGCCCAAGGTTTGTCCCTCTATCCAACACCAGCTGCGAAATTTCAACATGCATAATGCACATACCTTCGAAAGGTATACCTTCCAATGTAAGTTCTCTATTACTTGTAACTTGCCATTTTCCACTTGAGGTTTTTTGGGCCTCGGGTGGGGAATGTCAATTAATCAACTTTGCAATATTTTTATTTATTCATATACCAAACTCCAGTGCAGAAATGTATTTGAGTGCGCAATATGCATATAAGCACATCTACCAATGGAATGTTTTTATTACTTTTCATCCCAGCAATCCTCCTTCAATTTACAATGAAGGTAAGGTAAATGGTTTGATAATTGAAATTTATATTATATTAACAGAGGCACCCAAATAATGGATCCTGTTTGACAAGCCCTACTGTAAAACTTATGTTGATTCATGCATCCAACCTTACATGTGAACTGTATAAGCACATGTATATATATATATAGATATTAGTAATTTGGCATTTCCTACGTGGGTGTCTTGGGATAGCAGGTGGAAAATGTCAAATAATGAATAATCAACTTGTTCACCTTCACTGGGTCCTGTCAGATCAGATATAATGGACTAACAACTAATGTTTGGTCTCAGCAATAATGGGTATATAACTTATATACCTTATAAAATCTCCCTTTATCCATATAACTATCCCCATTTGTCACAAGAACAAAGCTAGCAAGTAAGAAACCACACATATGTCAGCACAATGAAACTGTACATACTAGATTCGAAGTGAGTGTGCACTCGGATCTTTTTTCCACCTAAGGCCTCAAGTCTTCAAATGGAAAATATTCCCGTCAACCGTTTATTTTCACCCGAAATATAGATAAGTTATCATATAATACCTCTTGTATCCCATGCACTCAATCCTTAGTTAGTGGTGATAATTGCACTATTGGTCCATAGACAAACAAGCCAGTTTACTACTGCCATGGTATGTGATTATTACTGAACTACATCACGACAGGTGTGTGGTTATTTGTGTATTGGTGTATAGACAAACAAACCAATTTATATCTTTAACGGTATTGATTATCTTTGAATTGAATTCTTTATCCGCAGTTGATCTGAGTTGAGAAAAGCATGTAAAATGCAATCTCGCGGAAAATAATACCCCTAGGGGAAGGCATGATTATTACATTCTGCCTACATGTTTTTGATGGCGGGAGAGGGTTGGGGGGGGGGGGGGGTGCACAATCAGCTGTTCATCTGAGATGTCTTCAACCCTAAATTCCACAATGTCCTGAGGTAGATCTGATCTAGCCCATTCATTAAATTATGGCATGGCAATCAAAGCGACTGGGGTGTAATCTCTCAGTAAGTGGACAACATAAGTAACATAAATTTGTTATAAGAGTATCACGTCCCGAATTTGCTTAGCTTTTGCTGAATGTAGAGTATTAAGTTTACAACATTCTATCAATAAGTGACTCCGCATAGGCGATGGTAGGTAAGAAAGACCCTCATGTGGACAGACCTCAGTGAATATGGCTGTTCAATCTAGTTTACCAAACCCCCTCCCCCACCCCACCCCTCACCCCATCGTCTCTACCTAATCTTATAAGACATATAGTCTACAGTGCATGGGGGGACTAGACATCTAAATTGTCAACCAACCTTTCCGTTCGCAACAGATGGGGGAACACTGAGCTGTGTTTAGCTTCTGGTGTGGGGCTAGTGGTTGAACATGGCTCGGGATTCGCATATCCATATGTGCATTCTTCCGTGGTTACAGCATACATCCCAATCATTTCATTGGTCCTGAAGTTATTGCCTAAGGAAACTTCCAAGATAGTACTTGTACATGGCTTGTAAATACCTACTTTTGTATATTAACTCAGAATGTAACTTGTTTTGCAACATGAATAACCAAGACGGCAGTCATTTATCCTTTAAATTCATTTTACCAAAAAGTATGTCAACAGCCGAAATTCCCGTTTTTGAACCAGTAGTATGCTCTATAGCAACCGTATTGGACCATGGCTAATACAATTACACTTGATGAGATACAGAATGACAACATCTATGACTTGGCAGAAATTTTTAATGGGACAGTAACTAGTGATGATGGAGATGACACAAACTCCGCCTTGACCACTGACAACAACAGCTCTCAATATTATACCCCAGAACAATTCAGACACCAGCTATCTAATTGTGGTAAGAAACTGTCGTTATTTAATATCAACTGTCGTAGCCTGAACACCAATTGGGAGAATTTCCTCAACTTGTTATGTGATCTACAGCCCAACCATAACTTTTTTGATGTAATTGGGATGACCGAAATCTTCACCATTAAACAGCCCATTACATATTCAATTGAAGGATATCACTCACTTATCACCCGTGTATGCCCCGACAGTGATGATGGTAGAGGGGGAGTTGGTATGTTCATCAATAAAAACATACCTTTTAAAATTCGGGACGATTTGTCTATCTTTATTCCACACGTCTTTGAATCACTATTTATTGAATTGAATGGAAAAAATAAGAGTATTGTTGGTATTATCTACAGACCCAACACCCCTCCTAAAGCTGACCTTGATCTTTTCTTATCAACTCTCTCCAGATTGCTCAAAACTATAAACAGTGGGAATGCAAACGTATACCTAATGGGGGACTTTAATATAGATTTGCTTCGCTACACAACTCACCAAAAAACAGCGCAGTTTGTTGATTCCATGTTCAGCACAGGATTTATGCCCGTAATTATGAAACCTACCAGAGTTACGCAATATACAGCAACATTAATCAATCATATCTTCAGCAATACCATTGATAAATTTTCATCCGGAATCATTATTACCGACGTTAGTGATCATTTCGCTACTTTTTATGTGGACACTTCCTATACATGCAAAACTCGCGAGACCTCAGAAAAAATACCCATACGATCATTCAGTGCAAACAATGTAAACTACTTCAAAAGACTGTTATCCGAATGTGGCTTCTCAGACGTAAACGATAGCCTTTGTCCAAACGATGCCTATCACAATTTTCTTGAGCACATTCATAGTGCATTTAACATTGCTTTTCCCATTAAAACTGCTTTGGTTCCTCCAAAATACATCAAACGTCAACCTTGGATTACGACAGGTCTCCTTCAGGCTTCAATCACAAAAAACAAACTTTACATTAAGAAACTAAAATCGCCTTCAGATCAAAATTTTGAACGATACAAAAACCACTGCACGATTTTTAATCACCTAAAACGGAAATGTAAAGCAGATTATTACAATAATATCTTGCAGGAATATAAATACAATATCAAAAAATCATGGGACATTTTGCGTACAGCGATCAACAAAGACGATCGCAGGTCACCTTTACCTTCCTCCTTCGTTTACGATAATCAGGAACTGACCGACCCAAAAATGATAGCCGACAAATTCAATAATTTTTTTATCAATATTGGGACAAATGTTAGAGATCAGGTTCCTGATACCGCAAGGCATTTTTCGGAGTTCCTTAACGATAGTAGCGCTAATTCTTTTTTCGTTTCTCCCACCAATGTGCAGGAAGTAATCTTATGTATTAATAGTTTATCAGCGAAATCAAGTCAGAATTATGATAACATATCAACAAAATTACTAAAGGAAATCAAATTCGAAATAGCACACCCCCTAACACATATAATCAATCTTTCATTTTCCAATGCTATTGTCCCCAATAAAATGAAAATAGCCAAAATTATTCCCGTTTTTAAGGCAGGAGATAAGCAACTTTTTAATAATTACAGGCCAATCAGTATACTACCCTCATTTTCAAAAGTTCTTGAAAAATTAATGCATATCAGGCTGAGTCACTTTCTAGACGATCATGATTTTATCTACAAGTACCAATTCGGCTTTAGGAAGAGACATTCAACTATACATCCAGTTTTACACCTGATTAACGGTGTGGCAGAAGAAAATGACAAGTCGACCAAAGATTGCACTCTCGCAATCTTTCTAGATTTTTCAAAAGCCTTTGATACTATAGATCATCAGATTTTGGTAAAAAAACTTGAGTCCTATGGTATTAGAGGATTAGCAAATTCTTGGTTTAAAGACTACCTAACTGGAAGAACACAATTTGTCCCATTTCAGAACACGTCGTCGGACATGGAGAATATATCTGCAGGTGTTCCTCAAGGTTCTATTCTTGGTCCTATATTATTTTTACTGTATATCAACGACATAAGTAAGTCAACCCTGCTGAAAATCCTGTCATTTGCCGACGATACTACAGCATATGCCTCAGGTAGTAATCTGGACATGTTATTTGCCGACGCAAATAGTCAACTCTCCAACATCCACGAATGGTGTGCCGCCAACAAGTTATCACTCAATGCCAATAAAACTAAATTCATTATATTTCAACCCAATAAAAACCTACATAAAACTGATGAACATTTTTTAAGTTTGAACGGCGCTAATTTATCCAAGGTCGGCAGCAATCAGGTTGAAAAAACGTTTAAGTTTTTAGGGATCCACATGGACGAATCGTTAAAATTCAAACAGCACATCTCGGTAATCTGCGCGAAAATAGCTAGAGCAACTTATGCTATTAATCGTGTGAAGAAATTCCTTCCCCGTGAAGCGCTAAAAACTCTATACTTTTCGCTAGTTCACAGTCATTTACTGTACGGTATACATGTGTGGGGGCACTCAGAATGTAAGGCTAGACTCTTCAATCTACAGAAAAGGGCCATTCGAATTGTAGCCAATAAAAAGTATAATGCTCATACAGATCCTCTATTTAAGAGTTTGGGGATCTTAAAGCTTGATGATCTGTATGAACTTCAGGTTCTTTTATTCATGCATGACTGGCGTAATGGGATCTTACCTAGGAGTTTCATTGATCAATTTGATATTTACGTTAACCCATCAGGCATGGATACAAGACAGTCTGGAAAACTGCGAACACACAAACCTCGAACCCATTTTTCTGCCAAACTCCCTTTTCAATCATTCCCAAGAGTCTGGAACTATATCGACCCGCTAGCACAAAATCTATCTAGACCCCTGTTCAAAAAATACCTAACTGACAAATATCTCAATTCATACTTGGCTGTAATCAATTGCAATAATCCAGTATGCCCGGACTGCTCGTCATAGATACTCTGGCATCTCGTCTATCAAATATGATTAGCTATGTATTCTTTCTATGATTGGTTCAAAATCCCCTCAAAATATCAGCGAATAAGAACATACCGCAATAATCGTGAACCTCAAACCATTTCAATCACTCATTACATATGCGTCAAACCCCGAGATTCGGCATGGCAGTCCGCGGTGTCGCAGTAGGAGCCGTGCTATAGGACACCACGGCTCTTGTGTGGCATTGCCAATTGCCGTGGCGAATGTCGAGGATTGATAAAATTGGCACCCAACAAGGCAGATTGTAACTTGTAAATTAGGCAACCAATGTAACCCGTAGTGACCTGCGAATATCTGAGATTCGATTCGGTGTCAAAACCGCCTGCTGAATCGGCTTTTCACGAATCGACGGTACATTTAGTTCAACTGTCAGTGGGCAGCCGCCGCGACCAGATAGCCGAGCTAAAGATATGTATGCCTTTAATCAGACAGTTATGCACACCATTAAATGTGCGGGAAACATTGCCGTCCGATATGAGACGGGGGCTTTGTTGTTTTGTGCGGTTCTGTAAAAGCATCATAATTCTTACTTTCAGTTTTGGATTCCACTGTGTGCCTAGGACATTCCCTCTTTTCCGAGAATCGATTCGAGCATAAACTCCCGATTCGCAGGTCACTATCTATTTATTTATTTATTTATTAAATTATTTATTTATTTATTTGCTCGTTATTAACCAATTAAGAGTTTATGTACAGTTTGAAATTGTCTGATCTTTGGCTCGTACCTGAATCTCTTCGAGGTGAGCCAACTGTTGATAGGTTGTTTGTATGGGCAAAACTCATTATAGGTCCTTCACTTTTTTTGTGAGCGAAATGATAAAAATATTTTGTCAAAAGTAATAAATACTCACTGCTGTCTTGGTTATATTTATTGGTTATATTTATTATTGCCTAGTTAAAGAATGGCAGGAAGACAGCCCTTTCGGCTATGCCATCTCCTTGCAGAATATTTCTTAAATATTTGCTATTTTATACAATTGTTGTATTTGATTTATACTGCAAAATAAAAGATTTGAAAAGATTTGAATGCCAAAGTCCATTAGCATTCATATATCTGTATGTGATTCGTTAAATGGACTATCTTGGGAGCTTTTACAAATCTTCTCTTTCACAGACCACCTGGTCGCGGCGTTAGCCACTAAGACTTCTCAGTTTGAAGAGCAAGACAATATAGCAGCTCCTTTCCAGTCGCTCTCGTGATGCATCTTGGACGCTATTAACGTATCAGCAGTCAACATATCCAATTTAGAACTCCTCAAAAGGAATGGTGTGCTGCTTTCCAACACATCCTTGCCGGAAGCACAGTGTAATCATCTATGTTCTGCACTGGTTTCAAACAACTGTTGTTTGATGGCCCAGTCTCTGTGGTCCAGGAAGGAGTTTTTAAGTTTTCTCAGAATCAGTTGATCATGTGACATCTAGCTGCAGATTCTCGTGGTTCTTCAAAAAGGGGTAGAGGATTTTCTCATTGTCAGTCCTCCTTGAGATCCTCTCATCCCAATCAGTCTACTGCTCCTTCTCAGTCTGCCACATGCTCTCGCAGGGCCAGAGGAAGAGCTAGATGTGGAGGAGGCTGTTTCTCCTCCAGTAGGCCAGGAATCAATGGTTCAACCTAACAGCAGATCCATGGTTCCTCCAATTAGTTCAGTTTGTTCTCAAGATTTCTTTTACACAGGTACCTTCCCTTACTCGCAATCGTATCCCAACTTCCATTCCTTCAGACCACATGAGAGCATCACTTTTAGACACTGAGATAGCATCACTTTTGAAGAAGGAAGCAATGAAGGTTGTACACAATCTTCATTCTCCAGGGTGCTATGGTCATCTTTTCCTGGTTCCGAAAAAAAACAGTCAATTAAGACCCGTAGTAAATTTGAGCTACCTTAACCTTTTCATGAGGGCTCCAAAATTCAGTATGGAGATGTTTGGGTCTGTAAGGAGCTCCATTCACATGAACCATTTTGTAGCAAGTATAGATCTGAAGGATGCGTACTTTCACATTACAATCCATCCTCAATCTTAGAAATATCTCATTCTGAGGCATTGCATATCAGTTCGGGACAATGCCTTTCAGCCTAAATTTAGCTCCTGGGTCTTCACATGCCTGATGAACCAAGTGATTGCTTATCATTGGGCACATTCCACGGTGACCTCTTTGGCGCACTTAAATGACATTCTCCAGAGACATGCAAATACCTCCCTTCTGGAGAAAGATGTACAGTTTCAGCTTCAGCTTCTGCAGTCGCTTAGTCTACAAGCGAATTGGGAGAAATCAGATCTAATTCCATCCAAGTCCTTCACTTATCTGGAGATGGAATTTCTCTCTCATTAAACCTGGTCCGTGTTCCTCTAGCGAAAGCCTGCATTATCAGCACATTCACTATTCGCTTCTCCAAAGTGACTCAGCTTACTAACATGGAATTCCTGTGTCTAATCGGTCTTTCCTCTTTGATGATGAATTTAATACCTCTGGGCAGGCTTCACATCCCCACTTTTCATTTTTATCTTCTTCAGGTTTGGAGACCGAATATAGATCCCTTGGACATGATTCTTCCACTGGATTTTCACATTCGGAATCAGATACCTCTGTGGCAGAATGTCGATTGGTTCATTCAAGGAATTCCTCTGGATGCCCCGATCCCGCATTGTGTCCTAATGACAGACGCCAGCGACCATGGGTGGTGAGCTACACTGAAGCCTCGAGATCTTCAGATCACTGGTCAGTGGACAGAGGATCAGGCACTGTTAGACATCAATAAGAAGGAGTTGTGGGCAATTTTTCTGGCTTTCAATCGCTGGAAAGATCTCCTGCCGAATCATGCAGTGTTTTTTCTTTTAGAGAATTCAACAGTGGTTGTGTACTTAAGGAATTAGGGAGGGACTCTCTCATTCCCCATGTATCAGTTTGCCAGCAGAGATCTTTTTCTTGCTCACCCGCTTAATTCTATGGTGATAATCAGACACATACCAGGCCATCTGAATGTGTTAGCAAATGCTCTATTCCACAAAGGCTGGGTTCTTCTGTCAGAGTGGATGTTGAACACTCAGGTCTTCAGGTCTCTGTGTGACAAGTGGGGCACCCCAGATACAGACCTGTTCGCGACAAGGTGGAACATTGAATTAAGCACCTTCATTTCTCCTTGTCCAGATCCTCTAGTCTTTGCCATTGACACCCTGTTGTTGGACTTGAACAGGATAAACGGCTATGCCTTTACCTCCCAACACCAATAATTCAGTGTGTTCTCCAAGATTCAGGTCTTGCACTGCCAGATCATACTGATTGCTCCTCTCACCCCCTCAGAAAATTAGGATCAATCAGTTGCGACCTCTTCTTCTAGATGTTCCCATACAATTACCTCTTCGCAGGGATCTTCTTCATCAAGGTCAACCTCAGAGATTCCCGCTGAACGTCAGGCAGTTGTTCCTTCACACTTATCTTTTATGAGGTCCTGTCCCAGGGAAAGAGGTTTTTCTAGAAGAGCAGTGGAGTGCATTTCTACGCCCAGAAGGTTTTCCATTAATCTAGCACACATTGTAAAGTGGAATGTTTTCACTAGTTGGTGTCTCAGCAACAATGTTAGTTTCAAGCATCCATCCTATAGCTCAACTGGCTGACATTTTTGTATATCTGTTGGATACCAAGGGCCTTCAACCCATTACAATTAAAGGTTACCATTCTATGCTTTCAGAAACCTTTTTGTTTGCTAGAGATTCTGGCATCGGTTCTTACCCATTTTTGACGTTTTGGAGTAATCTCATGAAACATTTTACCTTAAAAAGACCTAGAATTCTTAGAATTAAATTTGTCTTGGGGCCCTTCATTGCTTCTCTGAGGCTTCTTTTGAGCTACTTGCGGAGACTGATACTAAATTTCTGACTTATTTAATCTATTACATCTTGATTGACAGAGCTCTATGAGATATAATAGAATATATACCTGGTACATGTATTCAGATTAACTCTAGAATACAGTAAAGTAACCAAATCCCTGTTAATTGAATAATTCTCACTGGCAAAGTGGCTATTCAGTTAACTGGGTTCCAGTGTATAAAAAAATTGTCTCCAGGGCGAGATTTGGCACATGCTGGTGGTTGGGATGCCAATTGTTGGAGATCCCAAAAAGTGGACATCACAAGATAGTCTCAAGAAAAGGGATAATTTTAAGGCTCACTTCATAAATATCATACAGGAAAAACTTGTATCCTCAGTCTGTGGATATTCATACTTTGTCCAGACTTTCAAAACATGATAAGAACCCTGAACAAAGTTGATAATAAAAAATATTCCTGTCTGACCAGGTCTGACTGAAATTTAGTGATTTGATGAGCTGAAAAGCATGATATAAAAGCCAGAAAATAAGCAGACTGTCATCTGCAAAATGAGGTCCTCAGAGGGTGAATTTAGTGATGGTAGCATCACTAAATTTACCCTCTCTGAACCTCAATCTGAATCAGGTTTCAAAACTAAACAGAAAGAGGTACCCAGAGGATAAATTGGCCCACTGTATGGGATAGCATCATCAAATTCACCCTCTGGGGACCTCATTCTGCAAATGTCAGACTGCTTATTTTCAGGCCTGATGATATAAATAATCCCCTCACTCTTGAAATGTTTATACCTTTTTATATGCCCGTTTTGAAAAAACGGGTCGTATTATGGTATACTGCTGTCCGTCTGTCTGTCCATCTGTCTGTCCGGTCATATGTCGTACGATAACTCAAGAACGCTTTGAGAGATTTTCGTGATTTTTGGGTAGGTGGTGTATATCGATAGAGGGAAGGTCCCTTTCATTTAGTGTTGCCGTTCGAATAGTCATTCCAGAGTTATGGGACTTTATTACTCAGAAAATGTTTGATTTTTTACATGTCGCATGATAAGTAGAGAACGCTTTGAGAGATTTTCATGTTTTTTGGTTAGGTGGTGTATATCGATGGAGGGAAGCTCCCTTTCGTTTAGTGTCGCCATTCGATTAGTCATTCTAGAGTTATGGGACTTTATTACTTAGAAAATTGTCGATTTTTTACACGTACGATAACTCGAGAACACTTCGAGAGATTTTCATGATTTTTTGGTAAGTGGTTTATGTTGATGGAAGGAAGCTCCCTTTCTGTTGGTGTCGCCATTCGATTAGTCATTCCAGAGTTATGGGACTTTATTTTTCACATGTCGAACAATAACTTGAAAATGCTTAGAGCAATTTTCATGATTTATGCAATTATATGTTAATAGAAGGAATCTCCCTTTCGATTTGTGTCGCTGTCCGATTTGTCATTCCAGAGTTATGAGACTTTATTCATCAAAATATAGGCAATTTTCCACATGTTGGACTTTGAGCAATTTTCATGATTTTTTGGTGGCAATTATATGTAACCTGACAAGTACACATGTATACTCATATTGTGTGGTTCCCCCTTGTAATTAATAACGGGCATATCATGCGCTCATGGCGCAGCTGTTTATTTATACCTGTTTTAAAACATGAAAATACAGACAATGCAATAAAAAAAATTTTAAGGTTCAAAATTGTTTTATTGTATCACACAATTCAAATCTAGTGAACATCCATTTTTACCTCATTCACCCACTCTTGATTGTAAAGGAACTCATGATTTACTCCAAGGAGCATATTAACTGTTTAATTCATCACTGACATATCTCCCCATGAACATACCTATAGATATAACCCACTGTAATTTGTTTGTCAGACAGTCAGAGCTTGGGTAAGATATAGTATTTTATATGTGAAGGTTATAAAAAATGAAAACATGATAGGTTAAGCTAAGAAAAATGCATTTTGGTTCCCGTGCAGAATTAGTATGAAATGGTGTGGTTTTAAAATTGTACCTTTTCTGATTGATTTGTACATGTTTGCAACAAGCATGATTAAAATACAGTATCTGTTTATTATAATTGTTTTGTAGGTATACATGTCTTTGCCTTGTTACAATTTATGGGAGAGTGCCTATACTCCCATAAATTGTAACAAGGCAAATCCAGACTAAACATCCACAGAACATGAAACCATCAAGTTATGGTACCTGCCCTTGAGAATGTAGCCCAAATATGGGCCAGAACTCAATCAGTTAACAAACAAACAAAATAAAAACTAAAAATGAAAGCCTCCCTCCCTCACTGATTTGAAAAACTATTTACTTGAGAACCAAATATACTTTTTTATTTGGTCTTATGTTCCTTTTCCACTGAACTGAAACTTGTCTTCAGAATGAAGGAAGTTTTTAAGGAAATAAATTTGTTATATCTATATATTGCAAGGTGTATGAAAATTTACACTGGTTTGAAAGCTGATACACCCTTCAGCTGTGCCAAAGGGTATGCTGTGTTGCTCTTTAATTGGATTTGTCAGAATTCAATAAGCTTGTTAGTTACCCCAAACCTTTTGCCATATCTTCAGTAAAACTTTGACCTGTTCATTGCATAAAGTTTATGGAGTAAACTCCTGTTAACTGGTAGAGTGATATATTATTTCTGGTCATCAAAATTCATTCACCGGTCTTTGCCATTTTGCAATTTATGGGAGAGTTGCAAAATTGCAACGTTGCTAAAAAAATGCCAGTTTTGGAGAGTCCAAGCTCCCAAAGGGTGACCATGGTTCACCCCGCGGAAAGAAAATTTTGATAAATTAGACACAAAACACTCAATTTCCTTGCATGTCAGTATCATTTTAACACAGAAACATTGTGTCCCCATGGGCAGAAAGTCTCAAAATCTAGATCGAGAACATCCCTGGCAGCCCAATAAACAAAATTGGGTATCTGATGATTAAGCATGTCCAATGAGATCATACAAAGCCAAAAAATAATTCAAGTTTGCCATAATTTGTTACTTTGTAACAAGGATTACCCAAAACAAATGCTGTTAATTGGCAAAAGAGACTGTACAGATTGCTTCTAAGGAACAGACTTGGTGAAAAAAAAGTGGGGGTGGTGGGGGGGGGGGGGGGCTGAAGCCCATCAACTCCCCCTCCCCTCCTGTCTCCGGCATCCTTGTAAATTGCAACAAGGCAAATCCATACAGTTAAAATAATTTAACTTCAAAGATAATATGAAGCACACCCACAAAGTATGAACCCTTTCAATTGTACATGCACTTCAGAATAAAGCCCAAATATGGGTTTCCAGCACTCTACCAGTTAATTTAAAACAAATCTTGTGATCTATCAAAGAATTACTGTGACAACCAGTGAATTTCCCCTATTCAGCTTCAGTGCATCCATCCTTAGCATTTAATCTATTATAGCTTGTATGACAGAGCTCCAAGAGCTCTGTCAAACAAGATATAATATAGAATATAGAATGAATGCTCAGTTTATTGCTAGAACATAGGAAAATGACCAATTTCTTATTACTTGTATGCTACTGCTAATTGAATATTTCTTACCTGCAAAATGACTATTCAATTAACAGGGTTCTATTATACCAATGTTCAGACACGTGTAAACTTTCATGCACCATAGAACAGATAGGAATTACTAATATCCAATGTCCAACCACCAACCAAGATAACAGCATATTATATTCTTTTATTATACCCCAACGCTAAAAAAGAATAGGGCGTATACTGGATTACATTAGTCCATCTGTCCATCTGGTCACCCACCTGTCCATCCATCCGATTGTTCGTTCATCCATCCATATCTCTGCTGTAACACAAAGATAACAATTTGAAACTTCCACATGGATGGTCTGACCATCACCAACTTTCAATAACAAGTGTGTGTGGAACTCAAAATTGCTACTGGGTGTTGGATTTCCTCTTCCCGCTGAAAGATAGACAAAAAACTCTCCTCACATATTATATGCCTTGAATCACAAATGTAGCATGCTTGGCAGTGCTCTTCTTAAAATTACATGACTTCATATCCCAGTGTTAAAATTGTCCCCCCTTATAAGAGATGGTGGTCTCTGATGGGTGTGTGGGGGGGGGGGGGGGGGGGGCTTTAGATGGATTCAAGTGATTTTTTGCATAGAAACCACCTGGGAGCATGGCTTGGCACCGTTGGAAGAATGTCAGCACCTCCTGTGCAAACTCTTGTTACTTTTGGTGTTAATTTTAAGCATGAACATTACATTAACCCTTAAGGGCCTGGAGGCTTTTTTAAACATTTTTGCTTTACTTTGACAATCCACATGCTATGACTTGGCAGCCAAGACGTGCTTAGAAACAGCTGCCATGGCACTTCGATTGTGACTTGCAAGCTTTCCCCAAAACTGCACGTTGGGGCATCTATTTTATTGTAGAAAAATGTGATTAAAGTTGAAATTAGGCCCTTAACTGGTTGGGTGTGGGAAGCCACGATCGTGGTTCTCCTGTAAAATGCGGGGAGCCACAATTGTGGCTTTCGGTAATGTGATTTTATTGACCCTTGTATTTACATATAAAACACAATTAATAGCGCCCGGTTTGAAACGGTTGGTGTATATAAGATTAACCACTGGTAAGTTTACCAAATTGCACATGCGGAAATGACCAATGGTCTGTGTTAAGCTAAATTAAATGATTAATTTTCACGTAATTTTTCATAAAAACGAAATGGGAAATCCCCAACTTGACCCAAGTTTTTTTACTGTTGTCAAAAATTTTCGAATGGGGTGTTCTATAAGAGATAGAAATAATTTTACCCCCTTGTCAGTTTTAATACATCCGTAGTTAAATAAAACAATGCATTCTTGTGTGAATATCCCGTTTTGATGATTTAGTTGTCATTTTTTTAATTGTAAACTTGGAGAATGAAAGTTGAAACGCACGTGCGAATGTCTGTCCCGGATATTTTGGACTATTTTTAGCAGTAAATAACAAGACAAGTTTTGTCCATAAAAGTTGTTAAAATCAATAATTTTAGTAAATTTTATTGTTATCCGAATAAATATAATAGGGAGTAGATTATTTCATCAAAAACAATACAGAATTCGAGAATTATCCAGATGGAAGTGATTGTCGAAATTTGAGTTAATTTATGCAGGAAATTTGCAATGGCGTCATTGCACTGTTCAAGTCTGTTGTGCCTGTTTGGCATTCATTCACGCATATTTATTCATGCATTAAAAATGTAGAATTGACATGTCCAATGGAGAACACAATAAAAGAAAGGACTCCCTCCCCCAATGCCAGGAACGTTATGTAAGATATATTTTTATTTAATTGAAGCGAGCCAGCCGTCTTGTTTACAAATACAATACAAATTGTGTCAAACATGAGTACCAGCATCAGAATCCAAGGTAAATTGTCAACAGTTCTTTTACACTGCCGTTCAGATATATCATTTAAAAATATGTCGAGATGCTCGTCCCCACCCCTCATACTTTCCTGGGTCTTCTGTATTTTGAAAGAGTGAATAACCCAATGAAGGCCCCGTGAATACTTACACTTGTTCTCAAGGCACTTGGATGTTCCGTCCCTAGGAGTGGGATGTATCGGTCTCTATTTTAGATGTTTTGGGTCACATACCGTGTGCCGTTCTTGTACAGTACCTCCTCATATAAGTTGTAGGATAACCACAATAAAATTGTGTCGGAACTGTTGGCAAAAATAAGAGATAAGTTGATAACCCAATTTTTTTGTGGTTATCCAACATATTTGAGGAGGAACTGTGTGTGTGTCTGCAGGTTAGCACATGCAGTGTGCAGACAGAGTCACAACCTGTTATCGTACAACTTATTTCATTCATTCACATATTTTACCTGTAATTTACCTGTCATAATATTACAAGTTATTATGCTAGTGTTATTTGTACAGGATATGTGCTAGGACAGTATTTTGTGGGACTCCAATAAAAAAAAAAATTATAATTTTTTTTTTTCTTCATTTTTTACCTGGTTGCTAATTAGCTATCTGGAACACCTGTAACACACCTGTAATGTGACCATCTTCAAACAATAAAATGTGGCCTCTGCCTTTGGTAATGAAGTTTCAACTGTTTGTGTTTACTTTTATCCTGGTAGAACTTTTCCATAATGGTTACAATAATTTGCAATTATTTTTTCCATTTACCTGTTTGCTCATTTAGTACAGGTAATACCTGTTGTGGCATACCTCTGAAACAATGCACAGCAAACATTGTTGTTAGCTGTCATAGTATCATATGTCAATAGACACGTCTTGTAAGAGGCTTGTGAAAAACTTCAAAACAAATTTTCTTTAAAAATTGACTTTTATGATGGTTCTTACCTGTTTGCTAGTTAATGATAATATATCTGTTATACACCTACTATGCACCACCATCAACCAATAGGGTTACCTTTGATAAAAGTGTATGTTTTGGGAGTGGAAAGTAAACAACAACAAAGTCAAAAATCTTTATTTTCCCTTATGTTTTCAATTTTTACCATTTTTCTTATTACTTAGTTACCTTTTTACCTGTATATTTTACAATATACGGAAAAATATAAAATGATGCCTTCAAGAAAATTTAATTACCTTAAAAAATATGTATACATGTTGATGGGTTTCATCAAAAGAAAGGGTAAAAAAGTCAAGATATATGAATCATACATTATTTGTAAAACTTCTGAAAAAAAATATAGTGTTTCAAATGCACAGTGTAAGAATTGTAGCGCTCAACCAGTTAAGGGATAAATATAATTTTGTGTAAGTAATGTGGTTAAGTAGTTAGCCACAACATGCTTCCACACAATAAATTTTCTTTCTTTCTTTTAGGTAGCTGCTTTGGTACGAGAACTAAGAATGGAACTTGATCATTTACTTGCAGATAAAATCAAGAGGCCAGATATGAACTTGTGCACTTGTCCTAGGGGCAGTAAAATTATAGATACAATTGTGAAATTAATTACAACACAGTGAATAGAAAATTATATGAGTGCTATAATATATCTAACAAACATCTATGTTTTTTGCCACAAATGTGTACATTCTCTATGCAATTTATACAAATTGGTGCACTCCTGTTAACTGAATAGCCAGGTTATCAGGAAAAGCTATTCAAATAAGAATCTGAGACATCTGCCCCCTCCCCAGACATCTTCCCCCATTAAAATTAACATAAGGGGACATCTCCCCACCCCCTGCTGTTTTTTTTTTACCTAGGACACCTGCCGTCTAGTGTTTTTTTCACTAAGGACACCTGCCCCCATGTGTGTTTTGTACTTGGGACATCTCCCCCCTCCCCCTCCCCCCTCCCCCTCCCCCAAAATAAAAAAAAAAATGTTTATTCTTAACTGTTTGTGTGGGGTAGGAAGACTTAATTAACAAAGTCAAAACATGTGAAATGTTGATTTATTTTATTGTGAGGGGTGTGGAGGTGTCCTTGGTGAAAAAACAGCAGGGGGCAGGTGTCCAAGGTAAAAATAAATAGGAGGGGGCAGGTGTCCTAGGTAGAAAAACAAAGGATTGTGGGTGGGGGGGGGGGGGGGAGGATGTCCTCTTATGTAAATTTTAATGAGGGGCAGGTGTGAGTATCCCTCAAATAACAATGGCAGTATATTCTGTCACTTGACACTGGATACTGCACTTCACTGGAAATCATCAAGAACTTCTTTTTTTTAACCCTTAAAGTTAAGACATCCCCCCCCCCAAAGATATAAATGAAAAAATTGTTGATTCTTAACTGGTTGTGTGGGGTAGAAAGTCTTAATTAACAAAGTCAAAACATGTGAAATGTTAATTTGTTTTATTATCCGGTGGGTGGGGGGTGGGGTGGAGATGTCCTTGGAGAAAAAAAAGCAGCGGGCTGGTGTCCTAGGTGAAAAAAAAACAACAGGCAGAAGGTGTCATCCAAGGTTAAAAAAAATAGGGGGGTGGGGGGAGGGGGGCAGGTGTCCTAGGTCCAAAAACAAATGAGGAGGAGAAGATGTCCTCTTTTGTTAATTTTAATGAGGGACAGGTGTCCCAATAGCAGTATATTCTGTCACTTGATACTTCACTTCACTGGAAATCAGCAAGAACTTCTCTTTTTTAACCTTAAAGGCCTGGGGATTTTTATACATTTTCGCTATACTTTGAAAGTCTATCTCCAGTGACTTTGCAGTTGTTTCTAGTCAAATCTGGGATGCCTACAGAGGCAGCCAAGACTTGCCTAGAAACAACTGACAAGGTACTTAGAAAACAAGTTTTGAGTTTATCCAAACAGTGCAGGTTGGGGCACCTGTTCCATTGCATTAAAAAGTTAACAAAGTCAGAATTAGGGTCTTAAGTGTTAAACTTCACAAGTGCTGCAAAATCAAGAAAGGATGCTGATTATATTGCAGTTGGAATAACTGGAATTTGAGCATCTACCAAGTAAGTTCCCTTTGCCACCAAATGAAGCTATACTGAACGATGCCACAAGCTCTCAGGCCACGAGTCTGCTTCTGTAAAGAATTTGACACTGTTATGGCCTGAAACCAGTATAGCCCTTAACCCTTAAGGGCTTGGAGATTTTTTATACATTTTTGTTATACATGTACTTTGATACTTCATATCCTGTGACTTTGCAGTTGTTTCTAAGCAAGTCTTGGCTGCCAATATAGGCAGCCAAGACTTACCTGCATGCTGGGCCACCTGTTTTGTTGTAGAAAAAATTGGTCGACCATCTGAAATATTCCAGGCACTTGAATCTAAAAAATACCATTAACATTCATTTTCAAAATGCTTCTCAGCTGAGACATGATAATAAGAATCTTTGATGACATTATTATTATGAATGAAAACTCACCACAGCCATAGTTTTAGGATTATGCTATGTTGTTCCACCAATTATGTTAATATCTTGATGTCTTCAAGGTGTAAATACTTATTGATTGGATTATCCATAACTGGAGCTACAAAGAATATCTGAATATCTTTGTGAATGAAGGGACATCAAATTGTATCGAATAGTCGCCTGCATGCAAACTCCACAAAAAGATAGATAGATAATTTATTCAACGGTAAAAGCGTAAACAATAAATACATTGCGACATAGTGATTAATCATAACATGCTTTTCCGTTGGGAGATGCCATAGCCAGATTGGCTGTCTACCTGGCATCTCCTGATAAAGTGTGTAGGTAAAATTGTTTACAGACCATAGATAACATTTTGTATTGGTTACATGGAATTAAATGCAACTGAAAAGAACCGGTGGCATATAGATGTCAGGGAACAACCATGGATGAGATGCCCCGGAACCCATATTTTTCCAATTTTGTCAGAAGAATGTTTTGCTTTATGGTGTCAAATGCTTTAGAGAGATCTATAAATGTTGCAAAAGTAATATCTTTACTTTGCTTGTTGTTTTCTTGTTCTATACTTTTAAGTAGTTGCAAGATAGGGTGAATAGTAGAATGCTTGGATCTAAATCCGTATTGATGTTCGTATAGGATTTCGAATGCTGTCATGTAACTGATCATTCTTTTTGCCTTGAGTTTTTCTAAACTTTTGGAGAAGGTAGGCAAAATACTGATGGGTCTAAAGTTGTTCAGTTTGTGCTTATCACCACTCTTGAAGACAGGGATTACTTTCACAACTTTCATCTTGTCAGGGACTATCCCACTAATAAATGAGTTATTTATTACATGGGATAAGGGTTGGGCCAGGATTCTTATAGATTGTTTCACAATGCTCGTTGTTAGTCCATCACTATCTTCGCTCTTTTTGGATTTCATGGATTTAGTCACTTCCATTACTTCGTTGGGAGATGTTGGGGTTATGAAAAAGTTATTTGGAACATTTATATTCATGAGTTCTGAAAAGTGTTTACAGGGTTTCCTTGTTTGTTCACTTGTGCACTTTCCTATGTTGAAAAAAAAATGATTGAACTCATTTGAAATTATAATCAGATCATTTATTTCTTGATTAATGTCCAGGGTGAAGAACAACGGCAAAGTGGATACCTTTTTCATCCTGTTTATTGTCTCGTTTAGGATATGCCTTATTTTTCGTAGATTATTTCTATTTTCATTCAGTATGTGTTTGTAATACATAGACTTACTTTATTTCTAAATTTTGTTAAATATTCTACAATATTTTATATAATTCATGGTATTTAGTTCATTGCGACATTTAAATATTTTGTGGTAAGGCCTAAAAAAATAAAAATCTGTTTCTCAGGCTCTCCCACATGGTCCTTTTGGCTGCCGCCTGCTCTCTTTTTATAACCAAGCCAAACTTTAAAAAATCAAAATCAAATGGTTTATGTCTGATATTTTACCCAAGTTAATAAAATTGTCCCTTGAGTGCAAGAAGGCTTTGCAATGCTTTAGCATTGCAAAGCCTTCTGGCACTCAAGGGATGTAATACACCACTACCCATGCTATTCTGTAGTTTATGAGGCCTAAAACATAAAAAAAACCAAGAACATGAACTTTTTAATGGTAAAGAAATAATTACAAAAATAAAAAATAAAATAAAAAAACACCCGCCCACATGCAATTTGACAAAAAATGGCCTGAGAAACAAGATCTACTTTGTGAGGCCTAAAACTCTGCTTTCTTTTTAGATGATGTCAATAGGCCCTTTGTCATCCATGGTTGCTACTTGATAAATTTTCCCCTCAATCGGATGCATTTTGTTGGAAATGATTGTTCATAAATTGATGTGTAGATGTTGATAAGGTTGCCATATGCTAGATTTGGACAATTCTCCTCAAGAACCAGGGAGAAGTCGCACTGAGCTTGACACTGAATAAAGTGTTCAGTATTTTCAGTGTTTATCAAACGTTTCAAGATAGATTTTGAATTAGAACTTGTTTTAGTCTCGATTACTTCAGTATAAAATATGGCAAAATGGTCAGAGACGTCCGAAATAATAATACCAGAAACGTGATTTGATATAATTTTATTGAAGAATATCTGATCGATTACTGTCGCAGAATGACCTGTTACTCTTGTGGGTTTTGTAATATGAGGCAAAAAATCCTTCAGAGATCATTTGGTCAAGGTAGTTATTTGTTTTGGTATGAGTACTCGACTTTAATAGATCAATATTGAAATCACCCATTAAATAACAATTTTTGTTTTCTTTGTTTAATTTATCGGTAATATCAAATAATTTAGAAAAAGGTCAATGTCAGCTTTCGGCTAGGTGTTGGGCCCATAGATTATACCAACTAATTTAGTAGCACCCTTACTTTTGATTTCAATGAAAAGGGACTCTATGACATGTGGAATGAATATGGATAAGTCTTGATGTATTTTAAATGGTAGAGCCTGTTTAATGTATACACCCACACCACCCCTACCATCGTCGTCGTCCGGTGTTAATCTTTTAACAAGCGGGTGGTACCCATCTAGAGTAAAGTACAAATTTGGGGGAATTTGAAATATTTCTGACAGCCCTATAACATCAAAAGTATTCTGAGTTTCTTGGATTTCATACAGTAATTCCTTCAATGGATCCCAGTGAGCTTTAAGGCTTTGACAGTTCAAGTGGAAAATTGAAAACGTATCTTTGGTATCGTTTTCGTATTTGGGGAGAAGTTCCTTTGGTAAATAATACTTACATTCCTGTTATTGGATATCTCTAAAAGGGGAGTCATATTCATACTGATCCTGACCAACCATATCGTTATAAATATTAAGGAAGTTATATTCATCTTTTGACTGGATCTCGTCGAGAGTAAAGTTACCCGCCATTCTTATTCCCGTCATAGCCACCAAGTCCCCCAGTTGCACAATAGATCATCATGCCCAAGAAGATCTGATCAACAGGATAAGTACTGTGTTCGGTAACAAACAAGAAATCAATGGTCTGTAATGTAATATGTGGCAGTCGATGTGAGGAGAGAAAGAAAAAGAGGAAAACAAACATAAACATATATACAATTTTCATGCCATAAGGAGATTTTGACATTCTGTGGAGTTGGAATGTTGGAGAGAAGCTCTGCCCTTTGTTCAAAGTTTGCCTAATCGTCCTCCATATAATTAACATTTAGCATGCACAGTAGGTTGGATAAAGGGCAATCAATTATATACGAGCAAACCTGAAGATCACTATACACAAGCTAATCCCCAAAACACGCCTCACAACTCAGACCGAACTCCAGTGTGGGGTGACAAGCTAGTGCACAAAATGAATATTCAAGCACTTAAATGAATTGATGTATAAGTAGATGAATGAAATACAATACGTGAGTTAATGAACGAGCGATTGAATAAATGAGTGAATGAGTGGATAAAAGATGAGATGAAGAGTGTGAACAAACAGCGCATAATCGTGTCAAATTCTAAACAGCGTTAGACTGGTGGTCTGAGAGCTTTGGTCTGCCAGTGGTGGAGTAGTGTACATAGTCCAGTGTAGCTTCTTTAGGCAGTTGGTGCTGAAGGAAATTCTTTTAGCAGCTGTGTGAATCCTAACCATTCCATCAGCTATTCAAAGAGCTTATACAGAATTTTGTTATTTGCCTGTTTTCTGAGAAATGAAGAATTTTAATTTATTATATCTCAGAGGTCTGGGGGATTTGTCAGAGAGGACATAATGAATTAAGTACCGTATTCTTTAATCTTGATGCCCCAAATTACTGTCTTGGCACAGGCACTTCACTAAGTCAACATTGTGCTATGTAAACAGTTAACCTGCAACATCACACAGAGTAAATACAATATATTAATCCTTTACCTAACATGAAAGGCAGACAACACTTGCAAACAAAATTTTTGAATAACTAATTTTTTCAATTTTTTTGTGACAAAACATAGCTTATGACCAGTCACTGGAACGAGCTCAATGAGGGGTCATACGCTGCATTTTTGTGACAAAAATGAAATAATTATGAAAAGTGATTGTGATTTTTAGTGCTAGACAGTTTTGGCGGTTATTTTTGGTAAAGGGTTAAACATTATTAGGAAAAGATTATCTCCACAGAAAGAGGAGCAAGAAAAAAAGAAGCTTATTGAGCTTATTGTTGGTCTGCTGCTCTTCAATGTACTTTCCTGCCATCTATGAGGATTTTCTTTTTCTTTTCTTTTCTTTATTGGTATTTAATGACACTTTCAACACCCCGGGATACCTCAAGTCTGACAGTTTGACAGGTGGGGGGAAGCTGGCGTACCTAGAGAGAACCACTGAGTAGCAGTGAGTAACTGTCAGTCTCCTCAATGTACTAATTCCACACAAGCAGGGTTAGCATTGGTTAAAGGCAAGTGCACAATTGACATGCAGTATGCCTTAGTAAACAGCACCACCATGCTCCCTTGTGGGAAATCAGGATGAAGTGCCTTACCGAAGGATACAAGGCAGTTACCCCTGGCGGAGAACAAACCGTGAACCTTTCGGATTGAAGTTCATTGCCATAACCACTGATCCACCATGCTCCAAGGATATTCTGTTATAATTAGAGATTGAAAAACTCAACTATAAGTTCTGGTTAAGTATTGATTGTCTGTGTAAGTAGTTAACCCTTTACCTAACAGTGAGAAACGGTATTCACAAAAATTCTTATCAAATTTTATTATTTTCACATCAACTCATTCCAGTGAGAGCCATAAACTATGTTTTGTGGCAATAAATGAAATTTTTTAGTTATTCAATTCTTTACCCACTGAATTAACCACATTGTTGAGCTTGTTGAGCTCATTCCAATGAGGGGGTCACGTGATATGGTTTTGTAGAAATATTTTGAAAAAGATTGACTGTTTTTCACCACAGTCATTAGCACAAGCTGAAAGGTAATAATTGATAATTCCCAGGCACCTGTGATAACATAAATGAGTGTATTCTTTTTGGAAATGAGAGTTTTAAGTGTATGTTTTGTTTTGCTTATCTTTGCGTTTTTTTTTTAATTTACAGTGTCTTTGTCACAGATATATTTTCAATGCTGTTTTGCTAAAAGTTTATATATTTTGACACCTCTGTGCATCTTATCCAGAGTTCTGAAACATGCTTTCTTCACCTGTTAATCATGAGAACTTCTGTTAATTGTATGAGGAACATGGTGAGAGGATCCTGATTCGGGGTTGTGCCCCCCTGCAAATTTCCATCTATACCCCTCCCTCTTGGCTGGCGAACATCCAACTAAGAAAACCATTTTCACCCCTCCCTTTTTGAAAAAGAGTTTTCCAACTGCTACCTGTGAATTTTCAAAAGCTGAAGATTTTGACCAGGATTGGGTGGGGGATGAGACACCCCATCCCTATTACCTCCTCCCTGTCGCCGTGTCACTGATTGTATAGTGATTAACTCTTTACCTAACATAACTAGAATGATACTTACATAAACATTTCTTGAATAATTAAAATTAAAAATTTTACCTCAAAAGCATATCTTAAGACCCCTCATTGGGACGAACATAATGAGCTCATTCCATTGAGGAGTCATAATCTTTGTTTAAGAAGCAAACACATTTTAAAATGTTGGAATTTGAATATTAATTTTTTTAGTTTAGTGCTTGGCCTGATATGGCCATTAGTTAGGTAAAGGGTTGAGATAATTTGTATTAAGTATAAAGATTTGACAATCTTGTTATATTCTATTTCAGCTGTTTTGTTGATTATTTTGAAATGTGGTGGTGTGAAGTTACAATTGTTTACTTCACAGTTTAACTTCAAGTACTATGACAAACTAATAAACATGCAAGATTTGCAGATTGCAAGCTTCAATACCAGATTTTGTTGGGTTATTTTTTATTTATTGTTCTTTTCAATATTTAGTCTAATGTTGATTCCCATCGCATTCATCAACTCTTTGTATGTTGTTGGTTGGTATTCCCAAACAGAATTGTAGGACTCTTGAGTTGTTACACTTGTCACTTGTATATCTTTTAAAGAACTTTACTTAACTAAAACTAAACCAATGGTTTTAACACGCTGAAGGTGCACAGGGACAGTGTGGGGTGAGCCCCTTTCGACCCTCAGTTACGGTATACTATTATTTACAGTGATTTTGAGATATCATCATCAGCCCCATGTCTAAAGGTGGAAAAGGATGGGTTTGAGTACTCTAGTACTCTTTGTTGTTGTTCTTCAGGCAAGTATAATCTGCCACTTATTATTGTTGTAGTTAAGGCCTTCATCAGCAAGTATAGTTGGCCTTGGGCTCTATCGGTGACGTGAAAGACTTTTGAGGAACATCTTTGTCAAAGACGGACCTTGACAGGGTACCACCAACCTGAACATTCCTGGTTCAGTTAACAGGCCTGTTATTTGCTATTGGGCCGGAACCTGAAGTGTGCTGAAGAAGCGCTTTACAAAAAATGGTTGAGAAGGCGGAACGCAGGACCAACACTCGCCTCCCTGGAGGTGGATGTCCACCTCTGGGGATGGACTGAAAGATGTGCTGAAGCCATAACAGTTATTGAGATGCTATAGTGGTTATTGTAATCCATAGCAGTTATTGTAATCCATAGCGGTTATTGTAATCCATAGCAGTTATTGTAATCCATAGCGGTTATTGTAATCCATGGTGGTTATTGTAATCCATAGCAGTTATTGTAATCCATGGTGGTTATTGTAATCCATAGCGGTTATTGTAATCCATAGCAGTTATAGGGGAAAAGATATAGGCAGAGGGATAGCTAAAAAAAAGCTTAAGAGGTAAAGCAGCAAAAGGTCGAGAAGAAGAAGTGTGGTTGGCTGTCTTCTAGGTGTTGTCATATCTTTGTCTTGTGTATTTTTCAGGCAAGTATAGTCTGCCACTAGAAACACGTTGGAGCTATCACTGGCAAGTATAGTCTGCTTCAAGCTCTTCTTTTGGTGGTTGTTGGCTGTTTTGGGTGTTGCTCTTGGTCGGTCTGGGTGTAGGGTGGTTGGAGGCTGTTTGATTCGTTGTATCTGTTTGGGTTCGTTTGTGGTGGTCTGTTCTGTGTATCTGGCATGACTGAAAGTAGATAGGTAAGAAATGATTAGTGGGTTCCTCTCCCTCCCTTTTTTCTTTCTGGCGTCTGTTCTTGTCTTGTGTTTTTTCAGGCAAGTATAGTCTGCCACTGAGTAATGTGTTGGAGGTATCACTGACAAGTATAGTCTGCCTCAAGCTCTTCTGTTGGTGGTTGATGGCTGATCTCGGTGTTGCTGATCGGTCGTGGTGTTGGGTGGTGGTTTGACTCTTTGTGTCTCCTTGGGTTCTCTTGTGGTGGTCTGTACTGTGTGTCTGGTGTGACTGAAAGTAGAGAGGTAAGAAATGATTCCCCCCCACCCTCTTTTCTCTTCAGCGACCGTTCTTGTCTTTGTGTTTTTTCAGGCAAGTATAGTCTGCCACTTAGTAGTTCGGTGGAGGTATCATTGGCAAGTATAGTCTGCCTCCAGCTTTTCTGGTGTTCTTTGTTTGTTGGCGAAGGCTTTTGATAGCTGGGGTGGTGGGTGGTGTTGAGTCTGTGTGCTGGTTTGTTTGTCTGAAACTGTGGCTGAAAGTATAAAGCTGGAGGCATGGTTAGTCATGCCCCCCCCCCACACTCCCTTGACCCTAGTTCTTGTTTGTTGGAGAGATGCGGAGAGAGCAGTCTATGACAATTATCTTTTTTTCCTTCTGCGTCAAAAACATAGCCTGTGTCACCTCGCTGCAATGAGGCACCACCGGCTATGCCTCCGGGACAAAAAGTGAAAAAAAATGGATGGTTGAATTTGTGATTTTGGGGATTGGTGCTGACCGGCTTTTTGACCATTACATTGGATAATGGGTTAATTGCGACGGTTGAGATCAAGATTGAGGGAGGAGAGCAAGCTCTCATGCTTAAATGCCACACCCAAGGGTTTTTCCCTGTTCTTTCCTCCGTGGTTTGATTCCTATTTGAGTTGATATGGGTCGTCTTAGTTATGTAGGATGAGATCAAGAATGAGGGAGGATAGCAAGCTTTCTCGCTTAAATGCCACACCCGAGGGTGCTTCCCTGCTCTTTCCTCCTGCTGATTCCTATTTGAGTTGATATGGGTCGTTTTAGTTATGTAGGAGAGATCAAGATTGAGGGAGGAGAGCAGGCTTTCACACTTAACTGGTGGAGTGCTGGAAGCCCATATTTGGGCTTTATTCTGAAGAGCAGGTGCAGCAACTTGATGGCTTCATATTCTGTGGATGTGCTTCATATTATTTTTGAATTGAAATTATTTAGTCTGTGAGGATTTTCCTTGTTACAATGTATGGGAGAGTGCCTTGTGGCACTCTCCCATACATTGTAACAAGGCAAAGAGATGTGGACCAACTCAGATGACCAAAAATAATTTAGCACTCTACCAGTCAAATGCCACACCCGAGGATGTTCTGCTCTTTGCTCTGTGGTTTGATTCCTTTTTGAGTTGATGTGGGTCATCTTAATTGGGTAGGATGAGAACAAGATTAACAGAGGGAAGCAGGCTTTCATGTTTAAATGCCACACCCGAGGGTGTTTTCCTGCTCTTTCCCCCATGGTTTGATTCCTATTTGGGTTGATATGGGTTGTGTTAGTTACATAGGCTGAGATCAAGATTGAGGGAGAAGAACAGGCTTTCACGCTTAAATGCCACACCCGAGGGTGTACTGCTCTTTCCTCCGTGGTTTGATTCCTATTTGAGTTGATGTGGGTCGTCTTAATTGGGTAGGATGAGAACAAGATTAAAGGAGGGGAGCAGGCTTTCACACTTAAATGCCACACCCGAGGGTGTTTCCCTGCTCTTTCCTCTGCAGTTTGACTCCTATTTGAGTTGATATGGGTCATCTTAATTAGCAACTCTGGTTGGGGGCATATTTTGGGGTCTTTGTCGACTAGCGCAGAGGTCTCTCAGTTCTGATATTAGTTTGCTGTCCTTGAAGCGTTCGTGTTTTTTGGCAGCTAGGGTGGCTAGACGGTCTTTGATGGTTGGAATGTTGGCCGTTTCATGGAGTAGTTTGATGGGGGTATTGCATGGGGTGTGGAGAGCAACTCTTAATGCATTATTTTGGACTGTTTGCGGTTTGGCGTTGTTGCTTTTGTAGGTGTTAGACAGAACTAGGGCCCCATATTTGTACGAAGGCCTTGTAAAGTTTGAGCAGGACTGCTTCGTTTGCCCCCAGGAGATGCCTCATAACATCTTTAGTAGGTTGATTCATTTGGTGGCGATGCTGTTGGTATGTTTGGTGAAGTCAAGTCTCGAGTTGAAGGTGATTCCCAGGAATTTTGCTTTGGTGCACTTTGGAAGAGTTCTGCCTTTTAATTGGAGGTCGAAGTCACGGCTTTTGGTCCTACGGGTGAAGGTGATTCTTTGGGTCTTGTTTATGTTTAGTTTGATTCTCCATTTGTTGCACCAGTGTTCCAGGTCGTCTAGTGCACTTTATTTATTTATTTATTTATTGGTGTTTAAGGTCACATATTTATGCACAATGGCTAATCATGACCGTTCTAGTGCACTTTGGTGTGATTTTTGAAGGGGTGACTGTTTGAGTCCCAAAGCCCTTTGTCGTCCGCGAATTGTGAGATTTGGACTCGCGCTGAGGTGATGTTAAGGTCGTTTACGTAGATTATGAATAGGAGGGATGGGGAGGGGGGGGGATGGGGGGCTACGAGTGGGATGCTTTTGCTTTTTCTCTGTTGACTCTTACTTTAATTTCTCGATCACTGAGGAAGGAGGAGAGGAGTCAATGTAATTTTTTTTGGAAGGTTAAGTTTCAAGAGTTTATATCTTATTCTGTTGTGCCAGACAGAGTCGAATGCTTTTTCAACATTGAGTAGAATGGAGACACCTAGATGTCAGTAATCAATAGCGTATTTCATGAGTTCTACAAGGTGAGATATGTGCTCCATTCCTTCCTTGCGGTGTCTATAGGCCTGTTGCCAGTCATTGAAGAAGTTAGTCTCTTTGAGATGACTCCTCAGCCGATCGGGAAGGACTGTTTTGAATATCTTGCCGATGCAGCAGAGGAGGCTGATTGGGCAGTAGTTGGCTAGTTTAGGGAGATCTTTCTTTGGTTTGGGTATCATGACACCTGTGGCCGTTTTCCAGCTTTTACTTAACTCACAAATCCTCAGATTAAAATCTACAATAATAACTACTTTATTACTGTATATACATATACATGTACACAGCAGCAGATGACTTAACAGTATTTTTACATCATAATGACATTATTGGCTGCCTGTACAGACAGCCAACAATGATGTAAAAACATTGTCCAAAAAAAAATTAAATGCAGCCTACCAGCTGAGTTCTCAAGGAAGAATTCACGTGGGGGAAATCTTTTCAAGGCAATATAGAAGTGGCAGTTTGTTGCTGTATGGGGACTCAAGAGTTAACTCTTTACCTGCCGAGTATTTTCTTGAATTTTTTTATACAATGCAGTCATAGCTGCTCTTAAGCTGCCATAATGGAATTTGTTGAAAAATTCAAACAGCTGAAGCCTATGAATCATTCATGAAATGACTGACCTCATTCACAGGGATATACTTCGTAAATGACAGACAGGGTTATCCCCTTTTTGGTGTCATGAGTATTGCTGTCCTGGCGGGAATATCTGCCAGCAGTACACAAAGAGTTAATTCCATTAGGATACATACCAATATTTCTTCCCAGATAAATAAACAATTTCATCTTTTACTAGTGTCTTTTTTTTAACCCTTTACCCAATGAATCAGCAGCATCCGCCCGCATGAAAAAATGATTTTTCAAAACATTTTAACAAAACCATATGATGTGACCCTCATTGGAACAAGCACATTGAGCTCATTCCAATGAGGGGTGACATGATATGGTTTTGTTGAATATTTTGGAAAAATTAAAAAAAATAATGTTTAAAATAATAATATTTTTTTATATCATCTGCGTTAGGTAAAGGGTTGAGGGCTTTACTTAATCTATTTTTACGATAACAACTACTCTATAAACATGAATACATCTTAATAGTGTTTCTACAATATTGTATATATGGTGGTATGGACACCCAACAATGATGTAAAAACATTGTCAAGATATGTTCAATATGGCCAAAACAAAACTTGGTCCCAAGTCCAGACTAAAGCATCATCATCATGTGAGTCAGTGTTGGAGAAGGTCCTCACTAGAAGAGTTCATTAACCCTTTACCTAACATGAAAAGCAGACTACGCTTGCAAACAAAATTTTTGAATAACTTATTTTTTTCATTTTTCGCTCAACTTTTGTATGAATGTTTAGTAACATGGAATACATCACATATAATACGTGTTTTTTTCACATGCAGAAATTATGCAAATTAGATGAACTTTGATTTGTTCAATGCTACTTATACACAGTAAGTGCACATGTCAATACAGCTCGGGCTAGAGTCTGTATTTATGAACCAATCTTCACGAAACTTCTTAGGGTACCTTTGTTATCACCTTGTGACAGGAACGAGTGTTTTGGGGTGCCTTTGTTATCACTGTGCTATGAGAACAATTATTTTTGGGTTCAGTCAGACCCACTCTGGGATTCAAAGATTTCTTTTCTGGTTTAGTATCTAACTGTCACCCCCACCTTTTCAATACTTTACCTATATATTCGCTCTTGGCTACGGTCAGCATTTATGTACAGACTGTTACAATACTTTACATGTACAATACTGTTACAATACTTTACATGTACCTTTGTTATCAGGTCATTACCTAGATGTTTGTCATTGCTGTGTCATATACTGTACATGTACATGTCTTAACCAAGTTGAGCTACAGTGTCATTGACACTTTCATTTTGTCTCAAAAACATAGGTTATGCCCCCTCTTTGGAACGAGCTGACAAGCTCGTTCCAATGAGGGGTCCTAACCTATGTTTTTGAGACAAAAAATAATTAAAAGTAATTAGCGACTTTTGTGAAGAGTGCTGGCCAGTTTTGGCATTTATGTTGGGTAAAGGGTTAACTCTCCATCAAACACAGCTAGAAGATGAAACTTGCAAAAAATTTAAAAAAAAGTAACTATCCAAAATAACTGAAAGGTTTCAGTTTTTGGCTCCATGAGCCGATCCAAGAGGTCGTAAGCCATGTTTTGGGGAAAAACATTGAAAGAGTAATAATATCTAAACAGCAATTTTGTGAAATAGTGGTTCGGAAAATTTTGAAAAAAAAAAAAAATTTGATATCAAGTACATTGGGTAAAGGGTTAAGAAATTAAGGTGACTTTTGACCAATGCAATCAGTGAAACATAAAAGTAATCAAACAAGACTACCAACCAAAGGTGGATAGGTGCCCCAAGAATGGTCTGGGAGAACTTGCATGCTGGTTTGGGGGTGGGAGGGCATGAGAGATGTGTTTTCCTCATGTTAATGGGGATTCCGAGTTCTATCCTGCAGCAATATTTCAGATATATTTGAAAGCAGTTGTGTTCTAGTAGAACTCTAGCCTAATATTATAGCCAAGAAAAATAAGCTAAGCCATATGCTAATTTGAAAGGTTTTACTGAGCGCTGAGCTTGTTCTATGCAGGCTCATAAACTATGCTTTGAAGGCAAAAAATTTAAAAAAATAATTTTGATCAAGCTGTTTAATAGTGATTTTTGTGAAAAGCACAGGCTAGATATGGCCATTAGGTAAGGTAGATGGTTAGGGTCTCAGTTAGGGTGTTTGTAAATTCAAGGAGCAGGAGCAACAATGTACTGATTCCAGAGCCCATCTTATTAGCTCAGAATATCCAAGATCCTATCAAAGTGAAGTTGAACAGTGATGTTGTTCCCTTTTCAGGATAGACCACCACACTGGAACCGGTTGCAGCAGAACCAAAAGGAAAGTGTGGGAGGGGTGGGTGGGTTTGTTGGTGGGGGCTGATTTTTAACTCAACTTTGGCGAAGCCAAACTTGAGCTTATGCCATGGCCAGTTGTCCGTCTGCCCATCAACAATTCAATACGCCTCGGGCTAGAGGCCGTATTTATGAACCGATCTTTACGAGACTTCTTGGGTACCTTTGTTATGACTGTGGGACAAGAATACGTGTTTTGGGGTCCGATCTGAAATTCAAGTTGGCCGCCAGCCGCCATTTTGTACCGACGATGCAGAAATCTGTTTTTTTGTACAGAACTTCCATATGAAAGCTCTGATTTGAATCAATTTTTGTATGAATGTTTAGTACCATGGGATACATCACATATAATATGGGTTTTTTTCTCGTACGTAAATTATGCAAATTAGACTAACTTTGATGTATTTAGTGTTACTTTCAGCACTGTAAGTGCAAATGCCAATACGGCTCGGGCTAGAGGCTGTATTTATAAACCGATCTTTACGAAACTTCTTGGGTACCTTTGGTATCACCGTGGGACGAGAACAAGTGTTTTTGGGTGCGGTCCGAAATTCAAGATGGCCGATGGCAGCCATTTTGTACAAAATTAGGTGCAATCAGATTTTTGCACAGAACTTCCATATGAAAGTGCTGACTTGAATAATTTTTGTGTGAATGTTTAGTACCATGGGATACATCAATATAATACGGGTTTTTTTCTCGTGCAGAAATTATGCAAATTAGATGAACTTTGATTTTTGCAGTGCTACTTACACACAGTAAGTGCCCATGTCAATACGGCTCGGGCTAGAGGCTGTATTTATCAACCGATCTTCACGAAACTTATAGGGTACCTCTGTTATCACCTTGGGATGAGAACGAGTGTTTCTGAGTGCGGTCCAAAATTCAAGATGGCTGCCAGTGGCCATTTCATACCGAAATTAGGTCTAATCAGTTTTTTGTGCACAACTTCTATACGGCTCAGACTAGAGGCCGTATTTATGAACCGATCTTTATGAAACTTCTTGGGGACCTTTGTTATCATCGTGGGATGAGAACGAGTGTTTTTGGGTGTGGTTCGAAATTCAAGATGTCCACCAGCAGCCATTTTGTACCAAAATTAGTGCAATCAGTCTTTTGTACAGAACTTCTGTATGAAAGTTCTGATTTGAATAAATTTTTGTAGGAATGTTTAGTAAAATGGAATACATCACATACAGTACGGGTTTTTTTCTCGTGCAGAAATTATGCAAATTAGATGAATTTTGATTTATTTAGTACTACTTGTACACTGTAAGTGCAAATGCCAATACGGTTCAGGCTAGAGGCCGTATTTATAAACCGATCTTTATGAAACTTCTTGGGTACCTTTGGTATCACCGTGGGACAAGAACGAGTGTTTTTGGGTGCGGTCCGAAATTCAAAATGGCCGATGGCAGCCATTTTGTACAAAATTAGGTGCAATCAGATTTTTGCACAGAACTTCCATATGAAAGTGCTGACTTGAATAATTTTTTGTGTGAATGTTTAGTACATGGGATACATCACATATAATACGGGGTTTTTTATCGTGCAGAAATTATGCAAATTAGATGAACTTTGATTTTTTCAGTGCTACTTACACACAGTAAGTGCACATGTCAATACGGCTCGGGCTAGAGGCTGTATTTATCAACCGATCTTCACGAAACTTATTGGGTACCTCTGTTATCACCTTGGGATGAGAACAAGTGTTTCTGAGTGCGGTCCAAAATTCAAGATGGCTGCCAGCGGCCATTTCGTACCGAAATTAGGTCTAATCAGTTTTTCGTACACAACTTCTATACAGCTCAGGCTAGAGGCCGTATTTATGAACTGATCTTTACGAAACTTCTTGGGGACCTTTGTTATCATCGTGGGATGAGAACGAGTGTTTTTGGGTGTGGTCCAAAATTCAAGATGCCCACCAGCAGCCATTTTGTACCAAAATTAGTGCAATCAGTCTTTTGTACAGAACTTCTGTACGAAGGTTCTGATTTGAATAAATTTTTGTAGGAATGTTTAGTAAAATGGAATACATCACATACAGTACGGGTTTTTTTCTCGTGCAGAAATTATGCAAATTAGATGAATTTTGATTTATTTAGTGCTACTTATACACTGTAAGTGCAAATGTCAATACGGCTTGGGCTAGAGGCTGTATTTATCAACCGATCTTCAGGAAACTTCTTGGGTACCTTTGTTATCACCTTGGGACGAGAACGAGTGTTTCTGAGTGCGGTCCAAAATTCAAGATGGCTGCCAGTGGCCATTTTGTACGGAAATTAGGTCCAATCAGTTTTTTGTCACAACTTCTATACAGCTCGTATTTATGAACTGATCTTCACGAAACTTCTTGGGTACCTTTGTTTTCACCTTGGGACAGGAATAAGTGTGTTTTGGGGTGCCTTTGTTATCACTGTGCTTTGAGAACAAATATTTTGGGGTTCAGTCAGACCCACTCTGGGATTTCTTTTCTATTTAGCATCTAACTGTCACCCACCTTTACAATACTTTACCTATACATATGTTACAGGCTACGGCCAGTGTTTATGTACAGATCGTTACAATACTTTATGTGTACATTTGTTATCAGGTCATTACCTAGATGTTTGTTATTGCTGTGTCACATACTATACATGTACATGTCTTGACAAGTTGAGCTACAGTGTCATTGACACTTTCATTTTTTTTTTTTTGGCCTCGAATACATAGCTTATAATCTGTAATTGGAACGATCCTGTTCCAGTGAGGCATCATAAGCTTTGTTTTCGGGGCAAGAAAAAGAACATTTTTAATTATTCTGAATTATTACCACTTTAGCAGTCGTTCTCTAGTGTATTAACAGAGTTTAGCGTGGCAGTAAGACTCAGTAATTCATGACGCCATGCAACCGGAAGTGAGTCGTGGGCGTTAATGAAAACAAAATTCATTAACAGCCCGCCTTCTGCTTCCGGTCATGGTAATAATAGAAATAACATGATTTTGGCGAGCATCCCGGTTTTTTAACGGCCCTCGAGGAATGAATAACAGCCCTCTGGGTTATTAACGGCCCTCGACTTCGTCTCGTGTTGGTAATAATCCCTTGGGCTGTTATTCATTCCTCTCGGGCCATTAATATACCAATAACATGATTTTGGAGGGCGTTACGGTTTATTAACAGCCCGACAGGAATGATTAATAGCCAGAGGGTCCATTAACAGCCCGAGACGAAGTCGAGGGCTGTTAACGACCCGAAAGCTATTAATCATTCCTGGACATGTGTCGTATGTTTCTAGATAAACAAAACGTTACGTGGTCGATCACATGATAGCCTAATTTAAATATTTTTGTTTGCCACGAAAAATTTGCCTTCTCTCGAAATCTACTAACAAAAACCTAACTTAATGAATTAATTACGCTCACCTTGACAATTCGAATGCTTCAACACCAAAGTAATGGGGGAAATCACACAAATTTCACGTGTTTTTTTTAACATTCATCGCAGTTGAGCGTGTTTCATCATCTCCGAAACCAGTGGTGCGTTTGGTATGACGGATTACATAAACTGTTACCGGAGCCGGGCTGTTAATGAAACATTTAGCTGGAAGTGGGCTGTTAACCACGTTAACACACAACTTCCGGTTTGAGTCTGTGCATTATGCACTTTTACCGTAAAGGTAAAATTGTGTTAATATACTGGAGAACGCATGCTAAAGTGGTAATAATAAACCATAACGCTCTCCAAGCTCATGTTAATGTTATATTCAACACATTTGTTGTTGGTTTCAGGTCCTTGTGTCATACTGTTTGTTTGAGATATAAGCATGACTCTTTTTCAAAAATCATTGGCACTTTCCACTTTCTTTGGTGTTAAAATTTATATATAAACTTTAGGAATGCAGTGGGGGAGGGGGGGGAGTGGTTCTTGAAATGTGATTTCCAGCATTTCTTAAAAATGCACTCAATGATGTGGGGTGCCACAGTGAGCTTGACCTAGATTTTGAACCTCCAGTGAGTTTTAATTTGGTGTCGGTCCCAGGTCCATTGGTCACACCATGCTTGAGATATGAGCATGACCCACTTTCAAAGTCTTTAGCTTCAACTACATTCTTGGGCATTGAAAATCATATATGTGAGTTTCAGAAATGCTTTAGGGTGTCTTAAAATGTGATATCCTGCATTTCTAAAAATGTACTAAGTGACTCCAGTGACCTTGACCCATATTTTGAACCTCCAGTGAGGTTGGACACATTTTGTATTAGTTCAAGGTCCATAGGTCATACCATGCTTGTGCTTGAGATATAAGACGGATCCACTTTCAAAATATTTGCTCTGCCTACCTTATTGTGCATTGAAAATCCTATATGAGTATAAGAAATGGTCTAGTGGCCAGTAGTAGTGGGTCTTAACCCTTTACCTAACACAAAAGGCAGACAACACTTGTAAACAAAATTCTTGAATAACTATTTTTTTTCTTCCATTTTGTGCCTCAAAAACATAGCTTATAACCCCTCATAAGCTATGTTTTTGAGGCAAAAAATAAAAATTTTATGGTGATTTTTGTGAATAGCGCTGGCCGGTTTTGGCCATTACGTTGGGTAATGGGTTAAATGCAATATCCTGCATATCTAATAAATGCATTCAATGTGACTTCAGTGTCTTTGACCCATATTTTGAACCTCCAATGGATTTCAACTCATTTTGTCTCATCAGCCTCCATTTGCATAGTCCACAGTAAGATGTAAGTGTGACCCACTTTCAAATATGTGGCTCCACCCTCTTTTTTGAGTGTTGAAATTCATATATGAACATGAAAAAGCACTAGGTGGTCAGTCTCAAAATGCAATTTCTTGCATGTATGAAAAATGTAATTGACCCCTGAGTCACCCCCAGTTACTTTCGCCCATATTTGTAACCTCCACAAATACTAATTTGGTATTGGTATCAGGTCTTTAGGTCATACTACGTTCGAAGTATAAGCATGCCCCACTTTCAAAAACTTCAGCAGTGCTTTGGGAGGAGGGGCTTGTAGGTGTGTGTGTGTGAGGGGGGGGGGGTGCTTAAAAGCAACTTCTTGCATTTCTGAAAAATGCAATCAATGAGGTCATGTTTAACCCCAGTGAACTTAATCCATATTTTGAATCTTCAAAGAGATTTGGCTCATTTGTGTTGATCCCAGGTTCATGGGCCACTCCATGCTTGAGATATGAGTATAGCCCATTGGCCACTTTCAATTTTGTTGGCTCCTCCTGCTTTTTGGAGTGCTGGAATAAATACATACCAATATATTAACTTAAGCAATGCATTGGGGTCTTAATTTCAATTTCCAGCATTTCTGAAATTTCATACAATGACCCCTGTGACCTTTATCCTCCAATTAGTTTCCACTTATTTGGTGTTGACTCCATGTCCATAACTCATACCCTGCTTGAGATATAAACATGACCCATTTTCAAAAATGTTGGCACCACCTACTTTTTGTGCATTTAAAATCATGTACCGGTATGACTGTCAGGAATGCCTTAGGGAATATCACAAAGCATTTCTGATAAATGCACTCAATAACCCCTTTGACCCAAGTGACCTTTCGAATGTCCGCTGAGTTTCGATTTATTTGGTGTCAGTCCTAACTCTATATTGTCTCATGTTTGCGCTGAAGCAGTAGTCATGACCGACCTTTAAACTTTTTAGCTTGGGTCCATTTTTGAGGATATAAATTCATATGTGACCTACAGGAACACATTGGTGGGTTTCAAAATGGAATTTGCAGCAGTATTTTATTGCACTCAGTATCCCCTGGGTGGACACAGTGACCTTGACTTTATTTTGAACGTCCAATGTGTTTTGACTGAATTGAAGGTGGTTCAAATTCAATTCAATTCAACAGACAGTAACTAAGATATAAACCTGATCTACTTTAACCCTTTACCTAACATGAAAAGCAGACGACACTTGCCAAAAAATGATTGAATAACTAATTTTTTTCATTTTTTGTCTCAAAAACATAGGTTATGACCCCTCATTGCAACGAGCTTGTTCCAATGAGGGGTCATAACCTATGTTTTTGAGACAAAAAATGAAAAAATAATAAAAATTAATTGGTGATTTTTGAGAATAGCGCTGGTCGGTTTTGGCTGTTACGTTGGGTAAAGGGTTAACTAGTATGTGACAAATCAAAGTGTTTTGATGGAAAATGTGCAAGATACAACATCGAAATATATACAAGATGGTGTTCAGATCTGCCAAATTGAACGATGAAAGCTAATATTGTTTTGTGATGGCCGAAAGATCTGATGCAATATAGCTCCTTTGTAAAATATTTCCTGCATGCTGTAATTCAGGTATGAGATATAAAAGGGCCTTAACGACTTCTGGGTCCACATTAAGATGTTCTGAAACCTGAACTGATAACATGGTGAGATCTCATTGATGCATGTTTGTGTCCAGAACGGTAAAGTGACTTCTGAAAGGGTTCTTGAGGTATTGTGGTTATGCAGCAATAAATAAAAGCTTTAGGATCCATATTAAAGTTTCATGGGGTCAAAAGCAAAACATTTAAATAGTCCATAACTGTCAAACATCCACTGAAAATGCCACTAGAGCTGAAACGGTTAAAGGGTTTTCTTGATCGATTAATCACATGGGTAAACCTTGGTTAACCGATTAATCACTTGCTCTTATAGGTAGCTGAATAACTGCCGTACCGTTGATGATTTATAGCATTAACCCTTTATCCAATGTAAAGTACAAAGTCGGGCAGCTCTACATACAAAAATCTCCATTCAGATTTTATCATGTTTTCAAATTTTGTCTCAAAAACATAGCTTATGATCCCTCATTGGAATGAACTCAACGAGCTCGTTCCAATGGGGGCTCATAAGCTATGTTTTTGAGACAAAAATTGAAAATTTTTAGTAATTCAAGAATCTACTTTGCAAGTGTAGTCTGCTACCCGTATTGGGTAAAGGTTAACTTAAGAATGACCAGTTCCAGCTTCTGATACAGTATAATGATCATGCAAGTGAACAAGTATGTCATCACGTAATTTGTATGCTTTACTCTGTCTCATATAATTGATGTGAATCAGTGTGACAATGTTTGCCTGTTTTGGAGCAAGTTTGTTCCTTTATTAAATCAGAAAAAAACAGTAGTTCAAAGGTAACGGTTAATCGATCAATTACTTTTTTGATCGATCAAGACATTGATTTATTATTTATTTATTTATTGGTGTTTAAGGTCACATACTTATGCACGAATGGCTAATCATGACCTTGACAGTTTTACGGATGGAGGAAGCCGGAGTACCCAGAGAGAACAACCGAGCAACGACAAGCAGCTGCCAGCTCCCAACATCGTAACTCCGCTGTGCAGCACAGGCAGGGTTAGATTGGTTGAAGTCATGCGCACCATCGACGTGCGCACTTAGTACACGGCGTCATCGTGCCCCCATGTGGACAATTGGGGTTAAGTGCCTTGCCCAAGGACACAACGCAGGAGTCCGAATCGATCGCTAAGACGGTTACCCATCCGAAGATTAACCGGGCTCGACGTTGCTTAACTTTGGTGTTCTGACGAGAACCAGTTACCGCAACGCCACCGCACCCCCTATCAAGATGTTGATCATTGGTTAATCAATTAATCAGTTAACCGTTTCCACTCTAAATACCACGCTCCTTAAAATGGAAGTTAACTTGGGTTATAATGCAGAACATAATAATAATACAATTGCTCTCAAAAGCAAAGGATTTCTTTCAGCTGTGTTTGACGGTGCATTTTAAACACTTGTCTAACACACCAGATAAGGTGATTTAATGTTACATCTACAGCTGTACTCTATAATTTTATTGTTTACACTGTTCTCCAGTTTGTGTATTATGAGAGAGGTTCTCTCCAACAAGTGTCCACAAGGGCCATACCCAAGGTCTCAAGAAGCCTGAAATATAAAGATGGCCGAGTACCAGTGGCTGGCTACAACAGTGTTCCAAAGAGCATCGAGAGGGGATTGGCATAGTATTACAGATTTCCTTCTTGCCATTCCCATTTTAAAACAGAATTATTTCTGGCTTTCATATTCACTGATTTGGGTTGATTTTTAACCCAACTGATTTTAGAGTGTAATATCACCTCTAAATTTTACATACTGCAACGGTACGATGCACTAAGGTGGAACACGTTACTAGCAACGACAAAAAAATGAACTACACTCATTAACAAGAAAAATACATCACCTGGATATTATATATAAAAAAACAAGCATGTTTGACAGAAGTATGTATGTGTCTGTATAGTCAAATACATTCATTTTGATAGGTCAAAGTTTGGTTGTCAACCTGACCTGTTACACGGACGTTCTGAAAGTATCCAATATGGTTAACCACTCAGATTGGCAAGGGCGATCACATAACCCTATATGCGACGGCCATTGATGAATCTACGCAGGACGGAGTGAAGCGTCCGAAGGCTACAATGCATACATTTTGAATTTGGTAGTCTCATCAATGACATTCCTCGTATTCTTGCATTGATTTGAGCCCTGCCACTTGTCAGCAAGGAACGCATGTACAGTACTTCGATCATGTAGACATGTAAGATGAGTCGTCTGCTGTCCGACCTACTTGCACTATCCCAACGGCATTTCTCTTCTCGGTCTCGCGCTATTTGATCCAAAGTTTGCATGTCGCATTCCCCTGGGAACCACGGGGAAGTAAAGAAGTGTTTGCTTACTGTGATCGGCCAAAACAAGTTCTGTCTTACTAGTAAAATAGGAACCGGAAATCAATGCCTTGGTGGAAGTCACCTAATGTAGGCAACATAGGAGTAAACGATTGACTCTACTTTATACTTGTGTTGCTGTTGTGAAATAGGCATAGATGGTAAAAGTAACCTTAAATACCAATAAATAAATAATATATCTCCGTCGCAATTCGGTCTTGGTTGGAACCAAGAGCATCACCCATTGAGGTCGAATGGTGATATATCAATGTGTTCAGATTGATTTGTATAATATACTTTTGACGCTTGACTCCTTTACTTTATAAATTTTGAAGTTGTTTGTTTATTGGTTACCTTTCTGGTAACGGCTTATTCTCACTTACCCAGCAGACTGCAATTTCAGTCCAGTCCAGAATTGGTTATGGTCTGTTTTTATATTCACCGGGAGCAATTCTCACTTACCCAGCAGTGTTGTTTTAGCGAGAGTTAGCCATGTATTTGTTGACAAACGCTTCTCGTGCCGCGGAATGTTTGGTCAATCTTATCAGTAGTCATCAGAAGTTACTGATTAGTATTTGCACTGATTATTGTTAACCTTTATGACAAACATCTTTGTGCGGGTAGCTTTGATTATTATTTTTTTTTATTATTATTATTATCGCTATCATTTGTAATGTGAGTATTATTTATGTTGTTGTTTTTTGGGGAGCATATAAGACGATCCGCATCCGTTCAATCATTAGAATATTTCTACACATCAGAATGGCTAACGCTCAAGTAAATGTGCATTATATTCCAAATGATAGAGGAGGTCGATATCTCATATACAACAATTTCAAATTCAGTGTCAAGACTCGCAGAAATGAATCCGTCCATTGGAAGTGTTGTGTGAAAACTTGTAGGGCAACTGTCAACACAAAAAATGATATGATAACTTCAGTGAGAGATGTCCACAACCACGCAGCCGACAGTTCCAAAATAGCTGCAGAAGCAGTCATTGCAGAACTCAAAGCTACTGTCCGCAAGAATAGCAGACCGATCAGCACTATATTCCAAGAAGAATTAGCCAGTAAGTAATTTTTTAATCTTTGTTATAAAAAAATAATTAATTTTATTAATTTATAATTTATAATTTAAAAATTTGAAATTAAAATTAAAGGTAAATGTTTTCAAAGTTTTAAACCTGATTCTTGAATGTTTTATTTTGATTAATTAATTAATTCATTCATTCATAATTTTTTACAGGTCTGCGAACTGACGAGACTCACCCTGATATTTTAGCCAAGATGCCAACATTTTACTCGGCAAAAGCATCTTTGTACAGATCTCGAGCCAAAATGCAACCCAAGCTTCCAAAACGACGTGAAGACATCGTTCTCCCAGAGCATTACACAACAACAACAACTGGGGCCAATTTTCTACTTGCCAACGACGGTTCTAATGAAAGACTTATAATTTTTGCTACAGACGAAAACTTGTGTCATCTTTCACAGGCTTCTGTTTTTTATTGTGATGGAACATTTGACAAATCACCAAAAATTTTTCATCAATTATATACTATTCATGCATTCGTCGATGGTCAAATGCGACCACTTGTCTATGCTCTGCTCCCCAACAAAACCCAAGTGACATATGAGAGATTCTTCACACTCGCCAGCCAACGTGCCGCAGATAGCCAAACACCCCTAACGCCGAGAGAAATATTCATGGACTTTGAAATTGCAGCCCAGAATGCTGCAGCGACAGTTTTTCCGTTGGCTAATTTGAAAGGGTGTTTCTTTCATTACAGCCAGGCTGTGTATAAGTATGCTACAAAAGACTGTAAATTGCCGTACCAGGAAAATCTTGAAATAAGAACACTTGTGAAACGATCGATAGCTTTGCCGCTTTTGCCAGTAAACAGAATCAGTGATGCCTGGTTTGAAATCCTAGAGGAGTCGCCGGAATCTGAGGAAAGAAATGTCACCAAGTTCACAGACTATATGACTACCTACTGGGTAGAAGGAAGTCACGGACGTAACCTCTGGAACCACCATGAGACAGAAGGACCTCGCACCACCAACCATGTCGAGGGTTGGCACCGAAAATTACAACTGTTCATACCACCCTCAAAACCAAACATCTTCACATTGGTAGAATTCATAAAGAAGGAACAGGCTTTCCATGAAGTGGCAATCTTACAGACGGCAGCCGGTGCCAAGAACCGTCCACGACAGCGACGCTACCAAAGGATCGATCAATCTCTAAATCATTTCAAACAGCTTTACCGCCGCGGAGAATTGGGAAATTTGGCCTTCTTAGACGCTGTGGGCCATGGAACAGGTTTTTAATTATAAATTAATTAATATATATGTATGAAAACATTGTTACATGCAGCTTGTTAATTATGAAAAACAGATTCATTTTTTTGTTGGTATTTTCTATCATTATAAATATCATTATAATTATGTGTTTGAAAATTATTATTGATGATGATCACGGCACTTCGCTAATAAATGGTTAATATAATATGGTATTTTCTATCATTTCTAACATTGTTACATGCAGCTTGTTAATTATGAAAAACAGATTCATTTTTTTGTTGGTATTTTCTATCATTATAATTATGTGTTTGATAATTATTATTGATGATGATCACGGCACTTCGCTAATAAATGGTTAATATGAACACTGGTCTTCTTCTTGTCTGTAAATTAATTATAAATATATGGTCGTCAAACAGTGAAAAATAGCGATATGGACTATAGTCGGCAACCCTTTGATATCGGATCAATTAGCACCTATACCGAGAACAATACCTGCTGGGTAAGTGAGAACATCCCCTGGTAACTGCACTTTCATTGACAGTTATGCTGTTGGTGCCTCCTACACTCTGAAATCAGCTGGGTTAAAAGGCATCCCAAATCAAATGGGTTGAGTGAATATGAACCCAATTGGGTTAATTTTTTAATCCAGCTAATTTTAGAGTGTGTAGTAGACCTATAACGATATGCGGGCCATCCGCTACTTTTGTGACGACTTGCATTTGAAGTGTAGGGAACAACTCTGTCGTGATCTGCAGATATAAATTAATTCAAAAGCATCAAATACCCCCTAATTGAAATGATTTTAAAAGATATAACATTTAAAACCACTTCATGTGTCTGATCCGAAAAAACAATAATCTCGGGGACGAACATCATAAAAACTGATGACAGACCGACCAGTATCAAAGTGCCGAAAAGCAATGGCCCTCTATCAAATACCACGATTCTATAAGGGCCCATTTTGTTCTATTCTATAAAATAGAGAACAGAATGAAAAAAAAAAACAACTCGGGAATATTATGAACTGTCAGTGACGTTTGTTGTTATACAGCTCCATGACAAAATTAATAGCATATTGTTTGGGGTTTTTTTGCAAAATTAATGACACATTTTGTTTTGACAAAGAATTAAATATCAAAAGCCCGAAAATAATTTAGGTCCATTAAACACCATTTATTCCAATTTTCGTTTTAATGGCTTTTACTTCTTGTGGAAGACGGTGGTCGTCCAGGCACATTTTGGAAAGTGCTCTTTCATCTTGTGCCCTAATTAGTCATGGAATTTTTCTTTGAGCTTTGTATGGGAACTCTTAAATTGAATAAAAAATAGAGTCTTTGAACTGTTAGTGGACTAATTTAGAGTTTTCTACTATCAGAGACGGGATTGGAGTCTGTTTGCCATCACTTGTCCTTATTTTCTGATTGAGGAATTTAGAGGCCTCGCTAAGGCGGGTTTTGTTTGTTTCAGTGTGGTTTAACAACACTTGTAACAGCCAGGGTCACATCGTGATGGACAGCTTTCGGGTGGAGGAAGTCGGATTATCCGGAGAGAACCACCGAGCAGCGACGCGCAACTGTCAAAATCCCCTACGAACTGGGTCTGCACAAACAGGATTAGCAGCGACTGAAGGCAAGTGCACCATCGACGTGCAGCAATCGGGATTAAACTTCATTTTCAAGGACATAACGTAGTTATCGCTGGTCAGGATCGAACCGTCGACTTCTCGGTTTAAGGTTTATGCTCTAACCACTACCCTCCTGTTTGAGAGTGGGGGTGACAAAGTTCGCCAGACGCACCAGAGTGCAAGGGGACAGGGGTATCAAAAAAGGTACTCGACTCTGTGTATGAGTTCCATTGGCGTGACTTATATTAAACCAATGCCTTGTGCTAGCTTGCCTTTTCTAGACATATCTCATCTGCTCAGCCTTCGGCATTATACCCGATCCCCCCCCCCCCCCCCCCCCCCCCCCCCCCCCCCCCCATTGGCATTGACACACGTAAATTACATTGGGAACGAATATTCACGACTTTCACGGTTACGGTTCTTGGAAAATAATGCCTTTTTCACTTGTGCACTTCTGTCGAAAAGGGCGCGTGCTTCCTTCCTAGGCTCTGGGTAAAGGGGGCAGCTGCCCCCTCTCTCCCGGCGCCCTGAGGTGGCACTCTAAAAATATTTCCAGTTGGGGAATTTTCGTCGGGATTGGAGTTTTAAGATGCCGATTCCCACTTCCTGGTAAGCATGTGCTTTATAAAAAAAAAGACAAGATTTTATACCCCCAAGGACTTGTGTCACACGCACAGTCGATGATAGTTTGATACAAATTTAGGTCTGTATTGCCAGATTTAGGCTGTTGGGGTCCCAGCATGACCAAACTGAATTACAGGTGCCGTGCGTTCTAACGAAATAAGACGTTGCGTCACGACTATTGGCCTACATATGTATATTATGGTAAATTCTAATAATAATTTACCCGTGATTCATCAAAGAAGAATTATATCAACGTTGATGTTGAATGATCAGAGATCTGGAGATTAATAGACGATACAGGTCCCATCAATACAAAGTCACTTTAAAAATGAATGACAACAGGTCTCGTGCTTGAAAGTATGACCGTAGGAATGTCGGTCAGGGCGACCGACAGTGACTTCTAACATGGGCGAGGGCTCAAACTGATGTAAACCTGGGGTAGAAGCACCAGCTCTCTCCAGCAAATAATGATCACAACTCCTGTGACCTGATTTTAGTGTCACGAGAGGATTAGATAATTATTGACGGAAGAGCTCTGACTGGAAGATGGTCCTAAGAAGATAACCAGAAATAATGGGGGTGACTGGTTGGTTGAGAACCCCTGATACGCTCAAGAGTTCTCTCACTTGATTACATCGACTTGACAACTAATTTACCAACAGCTCTCCAGCAGGTTACGATAAAGTATTCGCTAGACATCACACGACGTTGAAGTTATAATTAATGGTCAACAGCGGAAGAGAACTAATACGCGTTTGGTCACGATAAGGAAAAAGCTGGGGACTTACTGGTTTCTGTGTCAGGCAGGGATTCTTTAATGTGAAATGAAAAGCCGATAAAGATTAACAATTTATTATACACCGCCAATTACCATCTACATATCCATGATCAATTATTTCTTTGAATTATCCTTTTAACATTATGCACCACCAAACACGTGATCGATCACTGTACCCAATAAAAATGCCCAGTAATAAAATCATATTTAAATTGCTTCCCAAACTCCAATTCGTAGAGAAATATTGGGACAAAATTTAAACTTCTGCTAACTTACTATTTCACTCAGTTACACCTATCCGCGCTTACCAATTAGTTATCAAATAGAACTGTTGAAATCCTCGAGTCCTTCGTTCACCATAATATGCGCTTCACTCGCTTAACAACGCATATGCCGCTATCTAGGGTATTCGGCCCTCAGATGCTGAATGTGCCCTTAAACCACAATAACGAAAAGCTAACTATATCTACTATCTCGCATAATCGTTACAAATATCATTGTACTATACTAATACTACTTAGCTTCAATTGTCCGGCTTCCTCAGAGTCCATATGACTTTGATATGATAAATAATAATGATATCTAAATGATACCACTGAAACCGACCGCTTACCACACAAAACAAATATTAACACTACTTCTGCTTCATCGTGTATCTCTTGAGCACCCTGCGATTCCTCTTCAATATCTGTACGTGTTGGGCCTTATTTTCTAAACCAGATTCATTGTTTCTAATGCTGATGAAAACTGACTAGTAGCTTATCTCAAATTTACTGTTATGGGTGCTAATTAAACTATCTTGCCACCCTGTTTGACAATGGATCGTCAAAACTTGTTGAGACATGCCAAACCACTGGAATTTACACCCTTTAATTAGCGGATCGCAATTAACACCATTAACACTGGTGGATTCGTCGTGATTACACATTCGTAGCAGAACCTGGACGATTCGTCGTGAACGGAAATTGCCGACGAATCGACCAATGGGCGATTCGTCGGTAATTTCCGCTGTTCTATAGACGATTCGTCGAAGATGACGATTTTGAGTCTTTAATGCTAATTTGTGGTGCCTCGGGGTTGCCGACCAAATTGAGCTGGTTGTGACAACAAATAACAAGATGTAATATTTAATTTTTATTTATTTGATATTTTGAAATAAATTGGAACAATAGCACATGAACACAATGTAAATTAATAATCGAAATATCCCTTATAAAAAAGTACCATGGTAAATCCCAAAATACCCAGGTAATACCATGGTATTACCAGGGTATTTTGGGATTTACCATGGTACTTTTTTACAAGGGATCCCCCCCCCCCCCCCCACCACCACCACCAACAGCACAATATAAAATAACATGCGAAAAATGTAAACCCCATTCCTTCCCTCTCCCTTCCTCCCAAATGCAATATTGAAGACAAATACAAATACAGAGAAGAATAGAATGAACAAACAAATTGATTGACATTCACACCTCAAGTGGATATGACGGACACTAATGTAATTGATTAAATTATCAATAATCCCCTAATTAGCAAATGCCAACTATCAATAATCTCCTTAGCAGCCATATTTGATACCTGTAAACTTAATAATAAGAACTTGATAAGGAAAAGTTATTCATTGTCACTGTCTACTGGTGTTGTTTGTTGAGGGTGGTGAAGCGTTGTAACAATAACTTTGGGGTTATAATTTTCTGTTTGTAATGCTCCCATATATTAAAAATTTCCATTTGATATTTTTTTTTTATACTTTTGGAGTTTCTCTTCAGACACCAAGTGGCACTGAAGGTCTACTAGTAAACCCTCTTTGTTCAACACCTCTATAAGTTCATAAAGATCCCACATGAAAGTACCTGAAACTTCAATGAAATCAACCTGCCAAAAATTTTAAAATAATTCAGTGTTACAGATCCACGCCTTGGACGTTTCGTCGAAAACCTAAAAGACGATTCGTCGTGATCGTAATTTGGACGACTCGTCGTTACGACGAATCTTCAGTCACGATGAATCGTCCAGTTACCAACACCAACACTGTTTGAATTATTGTGTGAACAGAGCTTCCTCAATTATAACATGCAAACTCATTGACTATTCTGTATTTCGAATTATTTTAATGAACATAAATTAGTTTAAACAAAATTTATTTTAGAAGCAAATTAATCTAAATTAACCATCGTTACTGAGAAGCATTCAAGAATGATTTCCGCATGACAAAACATCAAACTCGGAGGCTTCTCAATATATCCTCCCGTCGCAGGCGTATCAGGGGAAATAATCATCCAACGGGCCTGCTTTCCTCAAGCATGAGCATATGATACAAGCCGTTCGTATTACAATATTTTATTTATTCACTAATAAATTTAAAAGAAGTCTTAAGTTTTCTAACTATTATCTCGAGTGACTAATACGTAGTTGGAATATCAGTCAGTAGGGAGTGGGCCATCACAGACAGGACAAATGAGGTTTACAGCCCCCCCCCCCCCCCAAACTGCCGTCTTCGCGACGCCCTTTGTAGTAGCACACTCTCCTCTTGTTGCAGCAGCGTAAGCCTACATATACAAACAATTTCAAACAAGGATAGTCCAGCATTAGGCCTCATCATTCCTGAAATGTGACCCACCATTTCCTGGCATGAATCGTTTCTTTATTTTACCATGCTGTCCTTGTAACAGTTAACATAGCTTACGTGCTGGTTTTCATTTTACTCTGAAGCAAAATTGGTCTTTACAAACCCCTACTTTGTTCCGATTTTTAAATAAAGTCAGTACATTTTACGACCTTTATTTTACTTTCGGTGAAGGTGTTTAAATTTCCCGCTTCAAAGAATTTCATGACGTACAACAATTATGACCTCATTGGGCAGTGCCTGTATTGTGAAGAAAACATTCCATTATTGCCCATGTTATTGGACTTTTACTACAACTATTCTTTATTTTGGCCCTTTTAAACCCCATGAAAGACATTGGAGTGGTTAAGCATGCTGAACGGACAGTCTCCGATGCTAAAATTCTGGTCTCGCTGGCTCCGTATCTGAGCGAGATTAACCGTGAACCCTGACAGTGATAATGGGCACTGAAAAATTTGACGTTTCTGACAGCTGCCTCGGAAGAAAGTCCTAAACGTTGTTGGCTGTGGTGTCACATATGTTTTTATGAAATGGCATTGAAACACATAGAAAGAAGTATATCTTCGAAGAGATACAACCCGTATAACTATCTAACACAGCGAAATTTGTGTCCCGAGACAACACTGACCACTCGATTCAAAAGGCAGCGAGTGGCTTTTGCTGAAGATCTGTTCAAAACAGAGTTGAAAGCACATTTTGGATGTGTAAATGCCATTGAATTTTCACACAATGGGGGATGTTTGATCGCTTCTGGTAATTCTTCATAAAAATATTTGTCGCCTAATCTCGCGTAATTCTGTAAGACCCCCAGCGACGAATGAACAAATCACCGAAATGTACACAACATATTTCTTTCTGACACATTGATTAGGTAAAGCTGAAGAATAGGGGACTTTTCTTTCCATTTACGTAAAAACAACGCACTTTTCTCACCCTTTTTGTACATTTTCCTATTACTAGTCATGTTTTCGATAAAATGACCTAAAGATATTCACTTTTACTGGCAATTATAACCGCCCAACGCACGTTTTTTACCGGTGCAATTTGTGACATTTGTGTTTATCTTTCCTCCATGTTTTTTGTGTTTTTCGGCGTCGGCTCTGTGTATTGGTAGTTTTTGGTACACTTGTTTGTTCTGTTCTCGACATGGTCTAGGGTCAGAGTAGTGGGGGTTAGGGTTAGCTTACCGGTAAGCCAACCCTAACCCTCACTACACTGACCCTAAACCTAAAATCGCCAGCCAAAGAGAAAGCGTAAGTTATGTAAATGCGCACTTCAAAATGGCGGGAATGCAGAAGAATCTCGGGCACCGTGACATTAAAAGGGTTTAAATTATCTCTAATCTTAGTCATAAGTGAATATCTTTAGGTCATTTTATCGAAAACATGACTAATAATAGGAAAATGTAGAAAAAAGGTGAGAAATATGCGTTGTTTTTACATAAAATGATAAGTCCCCTATTCTTCAGCTAAACCAATGATTACATTGTCAGAAACTTAGAAATTATTGAAAATAAGTTCAAACTGAAAGCAGGTCATGGTTTTGTCCGTAGTTTTATCAGCCAGTTACTGTAGATGAAACCAGGAGACTTTAAATTAAGGTGGTTCTGACAACGACATAAAAATGAATTTCACATCTTCACCTACTCCACTTCTGTCAACTTTACCTATTGTATACAGGTTATTTCTTGTCCTTTAATTTATCTGTTTTCACTTTTTCCAACCTGAAAATTCTGACATTACTTCCAAGAATGATTTTAACCCTTTACCCAACGTAACGGTCAAAACCGGCCAGCGCTATTCTAAAAAATGGTAAGTTAATTTTCATTATTTTTTCATTTTTTGTCTCAAAAACATAGGTTATGACCCCTCATTGGAACGAGCTCCTTGAGCTCGTTCCAATGAGGGGTCATAACCTATGTTTTTGAGACAAAAAATGAAAAAAATTAGTTGTTCAAGAATTTTTTTTCCAAGTGTCGTCTGCTTTTCATGTTCGGTAAAGTGTTAAGGGCCTAAATAAGTAATGAAATTTTGTTTATTTTGAAAATTCACACTCTGATATTCCTTCAATTCAAATTAAATGTACACAAAATATACATCAAAATCAAGATTGAGATGTATAGAACACGAAACACGTGTAATCAACTCATAAAGTCGACTGTAGGCACCACTGGTTCCTGGAAGTCTGCTACCGTATTTGCACCAGAACTGATAATTTAATAATATTTCTCGAAAACAACTCGTGACCAAATGTGCTTTACATAGGTTTACTAACGTTTCGTACACAAGACGTTTCGTACACAAGACGATTCATACACAAATAAGACGTTTCGTGCACAAAAATTGGATGTTTCGTACACGAAGTGAGCGTTTCGTACACGTGTTTAATTATCAGTTTTTAGACCTTGTATTATAAAATTATTTATTATTTTTGTTACATTAAATTAATATTTTTACATTTATGAATATCTCCTGTGAATATTTATGTAAAATTATTCCTGTTTTTGTAGATACTGTTGGTATTTAATTGCGTGTTGAATAGGTTAATTTTCCTTGATTTCTTTGATTTACTGTTTGATTTTACCGATGAGTGAGTTGTTTGAATATTGCCAGGATGTTTTTAGGTTATTTTGTTTGTTTGTTTGTACATGCGATGACTAATCTAGTCAGCGGTAAATTGCAAAGAGTCTGTCCGTCGCCAACGATGAAAATATTGGAGGCCGGTTTGGGTAAAAATGTGGAGGCCGGTTTGGGTTAAGTGGAGGCCGGTTTGGGCAAAAATGTCTGAGAACGGTTTGGCTGGAGGCCGGTTTGGGCGTATTCGTAAACGATGAGGAGGAGCTCAGAATGTACAACATACTGGTGGTGTTAAATGACACCAAATACTGTTGCTATCAATAAATGGCAAATATCGATAAAATAAAATCAGTTTAGCATAATGCAATGAGGCGATTCGCCGAAAATGTACAGTATCGCTGGAGATAAATTGTCATAAAAACGGAATAAAATTTTATCACTATCAAAGATAGCAATATATTTTATATTGATGTAATACAATAAAATCACATGCAGAATACAACAAACACATAAAAACAAAACATGTTATTTTTGTTTAATGAATTTATTTTAATTTAGTATGTATGAGATTTCAACTAAAATCACCACGTATTTATTGGAAAATAAAATTATTTCATGCAAGAAAATATAGTCTCCTTTCTTTCTTTTAAACCCAAAATCTGAAATTAGAAAGAAAAAAAAGTGAGATATAAAGAGAAAATGCGAAATTGAAATCTGTGTACGAAACGTCCAGCTTTTTGTGTACGAAACGTCCTAAATTGGCCATGTACAAAACGCCTGTGTATGAAACGTCCAGCACCCCTTTACATATCCAAGAACAAAGCTAGGGGATCAAAATTCTTCAAAACTCGACGACAGAGCCGCATGGGGGTAAATTCCAAAGCCTTTGCTTTTGTTTACGTATGAATATACTTTCGATTTCCGGTCGACGTCATCAGACAGAAAAAGCATGTAAAAACGTCGTGTAAAATCAAATAATGAAAAAGATCGCTTTCATACAGTATACTGTTATTAGATAGAGATTGCACAGTTGCCATATTCAACCCGAGGTATCGTGATACCTGTTGAAATTTCTTAGAATTACGATTTTGTTTTTCGATGGAAATTCATGGTATCGAGTGATTTGCGCATGTCTGTCGAGCATGGAAACCATCTTCAATAAAAAATGCAGACAGTGTTGTCTTTTTCCCAAATGCAGTCCTATTGCTGTATTCGAAAGTGTTTTGAATGCCTAGCTTTGTTCTTGGATATATGAAGCACATTTGGCCACAAGTTGTTCTGATGAAATATTATTTTATTATCAGTTCTGGTGTGAATACGGTAGCAGACTTCCAGGAACCAGTGGTGCCTACAGTCGACTCTATGATTTGATTACATATGTGTTTCGTGTTCTGTACATCCCACCCTTCATTTTGATGTATAATTTGTGTATATTTAATCTGAATTTAAGGAATATGAGAGGTGTGAATTTTCAAAATAAACAAAATTTCATTACTTATATAGGCCCTTAAAGCCATGATATTCCAGACTGTGTATTGTATTTTATGAAACTGAAAGAACAGAGTAGTCAGATTTCTTAATGCTTGCAAATAACATTTTTTTGTGCCTGTCAGGGTATGTCGTTGTCGTTTTATCCAAATGAAAGTAACTAAAGCACAAAACTAACCAAATGAAACTACATAATATTCCTCTATTCAATTTAAAAGTACGAGCCCCCCCCCCCCCCCCCCCCCCCCTCCTCCAAATCGATTGCAATTGTTTCATGGTGAAATAAATTGAAGTTTATAAAACAGTACAGAATGGCACGACTGATGTGAGTCGGTTGTATGCAAAATTGCTTCCGGTCTCAGGCTATAGATCAAATCGGATAAGCTAGTTACCAGAAAACAGAATTCCAACTTACAATGTCACCAGGCTATGTTTCTGCCTTTTTTCAAGACAAAACATAGCGAAGAAAGGGTGTAACACAAAACAGTTTTTTTCCAAAATGTGCCTTTATTGTGAATTGTCAATTTAAAAGCAGAAATAAAAATAATGCATGAACATACAAGTAATAAATAATAAAATAACTGCCCAACATAGATGATGAAAGGATGCATTTGAGGTGAGTATGATTAGAAAAATACTGATATTTTTTTTAACGATAATGACTTGGCAACCCCAATATTCATAAGGGCCAAAGGGGTAGGTCTGCGATTGAGAGGTGTAGAGACGACTGCTAGCATAACCCCGGAATATTTTTGAATGAGCGTTAAATGGTGTATTATGAATTAATTTGGTCGGCAAATACAATTTTCCAGCAAAATGGTTTCAGAATGCACAATTTAAGCTCTCGCATTTAAAAAGTGTTGGTAGGCTGGGACACCAGATGCCAGATCAGTGGGGGAAGCTCTCTCCCCCCCCCCCCCCCCACCACCTTCAACCCACGGGAGCAAGCGGGGACAAGATTTGCCCTTTTTTCTTCAAATTATGCAAAGAATTGCCCTTTCCCCCAAAGGAAATCCACTGAAAATACCTCTTTCTGTCATCCCTAAAGCAAAAAAAAATATCAAGTGAAAAACAGCCTGGAGTCAGATAAGGACTGTTGAAATTGAATTAGTTACGATATATAACGGTTTGTAATTTCAAGTTGCATTGTTTACTGTAAGTGTTTTAGCATAATTTGTTGCAGCTTCCGAGGATTTTAACAGCAAAAAATTATACCAAAATGATTACAGTCAACAAGCCAATTGGAAAATCCACCCCAAGATGTCACATGCAGTAATTCACCCCTCCATACTTTTTGGGGGGTGGGGGAGGGGCGCAGGTATCACATGTCACCACTGTGACTTGGGAGAAATTGGGAAAAACTTGATATATTACAGCTGGTTTAAGTAACTGGAACAATATTGACAAAATTATGTATATCTTTAAAAAAAACAAATGTTTATACATATATTTACAGCCCTGTGTAAAAACATTTGAACAAAAAACATTCATAGCACATTTTAGCACACAGATGGAGTGGGGTGGGGGTTCTTCTTCTGATGGTACTCACAATATACAGGAACGTACCTCTGTAGCATTTATATAGAGTGAGTCAGTAGACCAATAATATTAGATACAAAGTTTAAAAAATTATTCATAAGTCAGGTATTTGTTGCTAATATTATTGGACTACTGACTTGAGACGTATGAACAATGAGAAATTGGGTGGTTCTGAGTAATTTTCAGCCTTGAGTGAAAATATGTAAATTAACAAAGGACAGTCATAGCACATTTTACAATACAGTCATTGTGGATTTTTATAAATCCCTGCGTGGAAATGGATTGTCCATAAATACAAAACTTAATGGAGCACCGGGTGGAATTTTGCTCGTGATTGTTATGTTGTATCTCAGAATTCCAACACTGTTCTGTCCGTGGGCTATCCATTTCTACACATGGATCCGTGGCGATTGTACTGTTGACATGCTAATTCTGATGCTTTCTCCATGATTTCAGGCTTTGTGCGTACGAACGATACATTTCGCTTGGATTTGCCATGTGGTAAAGAAACTGTTTTTACACCACAATATTCAACGATGGCCATTGAATTTAAACTGTTGTTTTGGGGCATTTGTATGAATTTGTCACTCTTTTTTAGCTTAACTTGACATAGTCAAGATAAGCTATTGCCATCACGTATGCGGAAGTCTCGTAGTCTGTTCACATTTTCCTTTAGCAAGGGCTACTCCCTTCAGTTCTTGTCTGATCGTCACGAAATTTCATATGCTGGTTTGGGGTCATGTCTAGATAAGAACGTCCCCCTTTGGTCCCGATTGGGCAACCGGTATGGCTGCCCGAGCCCAAAACCCGAAAATCATTAGCACAGTCTACAGGTTGTATTTATGAAGGGATTTCATTGTAACTTGATAGGATGCCTCTGTATAATGCCTAGATGAGAACGTCTCCTTTTGGGCATGATCTATCAACCGTGATGGCTGCCCAAGCCCGAAACCAAAAAACTTTTAGCACAGTCTGCAGGTCATGTTTAATATGGAGGGATTTCATTGTAACTTGGTAGGATGACTCCTTATGATCTCTAGATGAGAATTTCCCCATCTGGGCATGATCTGCCAAACGTGACGACTGCCCGAGCCTGAAACCCGAAAACCTTTACCACAGTCGGCAGGTCATATTTATTGAGGAATTTCACTGTAACTTGGTGGGTTGACTTCATACAATGTCTAGATGAGAAAGTCACCTTTTGGTCCTGATTTGGCAACGGTGACGGCTATAGGGGCCTGAAGCCAGAAAACATTTAGAACAGTCTACAGGTCATAATTATGAAGTAATTTCAGTGTAGCTTGGTTGGATGACTCCAAATAATGTCTAGATGAGAACGTCCCCTTTTGGTCGCAGTCATTCAGCCTTGATGGCTGCCCGAGCCCAAAAACCTTTAGCATAGTCTATAGGTCGTATTTACGGAAGGATTTCATTGTAACTTGTTAGGTTGATTCCATATAATGCCTAGATGATTACACCCCCTTTTGGTCATGATTAGTCAGCTGTGATGGCTACAGGTGCCCGAAGCCCGAAAATCTTGAGCATAGTCTACAGGTCATATTTATGAAGGGATTTCATTGTAACTTTGTAGGATGACTCCAAATAATGTCTAGATGAGAACGTCCCATTTTGATCGCGATCATTTAGCCTTGATGGGTGCCCGAGCCCAAAAACCTTCAGCATAGGCAAAAAGTCATATTTATCGAAGGATTTCATTGTAACCTGTTGTGTTGACTCCATATAATGCCTAGATGATGACATCCCCCTTTGGTTGTGATTGGTCAACTGTGATGGCTACAGGTGCCCGAAGCCCGAAAACCTTGAGCACAGTGTACAGGTCATATTTATAAAGGGAATTCAGTGTAACTTCGTAGGATCACTCCAGATGATACCCAGATGAGATTGTCCCCTTTGGTTGCGATCATTCAACCATGATGGCTGCCTGAGCCTGAAGCCCGAAAACCTTTAGCACACTCTACAGGTCATATTTATGAAGGGATTTCAGTGTAACTTGGTAGGTTGACTTCATATAATGTCTAGATGAGAACATCGCCTTTTGGACATGATTGGGCAACTGTGACAGCTACAGGGGCCTGAAGCCCGAAAACATTTAGAACAGTCTACAGGTCATAATTATGAAGTAATTTCAGTGTAGCTTGGTTGGATGACTCCAAATAATGTCTAGATGAGAACGTCCCCTTTTGGTCGCAGTCATTCAGCCTTGATGGCTGCCCGAGCCCAATAACCTTTAGCATAGTCTATAGGTCGTATTTACGGAAGGATTTCATTGTAACTTGTTAGGTTGATTCCATATAATGCCTAGATGATTACACCCCCTTTTGGTCATGATTAGTCAGCTGTGATGGCTACAGGTGCCCGAAGCCTGAAAATCTTGAGCATAGTCTACAGGTCATATTTATGAAGGGATTTCATTGTAACTTTGTAGGATCACTCCAGATGATGCCCAGATGACAATGTCCCCTTTTGGTTGCGATCATTCAACCATGATGGCTGCCCGAGCCCAAAGCCTGAAAACCTTTAGCACAGTCTTCAGTTCATATTTATGAAGGGATTTCATTGTAACCTGGTAGGTTGACTTCATATAATGTCTAGATGGGATCAGCCACTTTTGGACACCATTAGGCAACTGTGACGGCTACAGGGGCCTGAAGCCCGAAAACCTTTAGCACAGTCCACAGGTGATATTTATGAAGGGATTTCATTGTACCTTGGTAGGATGACTCCAAATAATGTCTAGATGAGCACGTCCCCTTTCGGTCACGATCATCCAGCCTTGATGGCTGCCTGAGCCCCAAAACCTTTAGCATAGTCTATAGGTGATATTTATGGAAGGATTTCATTGTAACCTGTTAGTTCGACTCCATATAATGCCTAGATGATGACATCCCCTTTGGATGTGATTGGTCAACTGTGATGGCTACAGGTGCCCGAAAACCTTGAGCACAGTGTACAGGTCATATTTATAAAGGGATTTCAGTGTAACTTCGTAGGATCACTCCAGATGATACCCAGATGAAATTGTCCCCTTTGGTTGCGATCATTCAACCATGATGGCTGCCTGAAGCCCGAAAACATTTAGCACAGTCTACAGGTCATATTTATGAAGGGATTTCATTGTAACTTGGTAGGTTGACTTCATATAATGTCTAGATGAGAACGTCGCCTTTTGGACACAATTGGGCAACTGTGACAGCTACAGGGGCCTGAAGCCCGAAAACCTTTAGAACAGTCTACAGGTCATAATTATGAAGGAATTTCATTGTAGCTTGGTTGGATGACTCCAAATAATGTCTAGATGAGAACGTCCCCTTTTGGTCGCAATCATTCAGCCTTGATGGCTGCCCGAGCCCAAAAACCTTTAGCATAGTCTATAGGTCGTATTTACGGAAGGATTTCATTGTAACTTGTTAGGTTGACTCCATATAATGCCTAGATGATTACGCCCCTTTTGGTCATGATTGGTCAGCTGTGATGGCTACAGGTGCCCGAAGCCCGAAAATCTTGAGCATAGTCTACAGGTCATATTTATGAAGGGATTTCATTGTAACTTAATAGGATCACTCCAGATGATGCCCAGATGAGAATGTCCCCTTTTGGTTGCGATCATTCAACCATGATGGCTGCCCGAGCCCAAAGCCTGAAAACCTTTAGCACAGTCTTCAGTTCATATTTATGAAGGGATTTCATTGTAACTTGGTAGGTTGACTTCATATAATGTCTAGATGAGATCAGCCACTTTTGGACACCATTAGGCAACTGTGACGGCTACAGGGGCCTGAAGCCCAAAAACCTTTAGCACAGTCTACAGGTGATATTTATGAAGGGATTTCATTGTACCTTGGTAGGATGACTCCAAATGATGTCTAGATGAGCACGTTCCCTTTCGGTCACGATCATTCAGCCTTGATGGCTGCCCGAGCCCCAAACCCCCAAACCTTTAGCATAGTCTATAGGTGATATTTATGGAAGGATTTCATTGTAACCTGTTAGTTTGACTCCATATAATGCCTAGATGATGACATCCCCTTTTGGTCATGATTGGTCAACTGTGAGGGCTTCAGGGGCCCGAAGTCCGAAAACCTTGAGTACAGTCTACAGGTTATATTTATGAAGGGATTTCATTGTAACTTCATAGGATCACTCCAGATGATGCCCAGATGAGAATGTCCCCTTTTGGTTGCGATCATTCAACCATGATGGCTGTCCAATCCCAAAGCCCAAAAACCTTTAGCAGTGTTTACAGGTCATATTTATGAAGGGATTTCATTGTAACTTGATATGTTGACTTCATATAATGTCTAGATGAGAACGTCCCCTTTGGACGCAACTGGGAAACTGACGGCTCCAGGGGCCCGAAGCCCGAAAACCTTTAGCACAGTCTACAGGCCATATTTATGAAGGGATTTCAGTGTAACTTGATAGGATGACTCGTTTTGGAATAATTTCACTGTAACTTGGTAACTTTCGTTGATATACGTTAACTGTGAGGGCCACATACATTAACTGTGAGGTCATATTAACCCACCCCTCAGCTCTTTATTACAGTGTACACCTCATATTATTTTTTTATCAAAAACATAGCATACAGGGAACAAAAATGAACATATTCCCAATTATCACAATTCTTGTCTTATTTCATAATCCATTCATAAACATTGAACATTATCCTTTTCATCAAACACAACACACAAGTTAAGCTACAGTGTCATTGATACTTTCGTTTAGAATTTCCATCGTTTTTTAGTTTTGCGTAGAATCTGTGTAAAATATAAACATCACTTTCTGTTGGTTGTGAAGACACTGTAACCCATTCTGACTTCCCTTTTGTCTTTTTTTTCAAAACAGTATAGTCCTTTGACCTTTCTTATATCTGTTTTAGTTGGCCAGAGAAACTTTTAATCATATGTGTATTGACAGTTCGTCGCCTGAGTGCTAGAATGTTCTATGTCCCCTATGGGATATAGAACATTCTAGCACTCAGGCGACGAGTTGTTGATCGTGCATCCCACACACCATGGTCGTCTGTGAAGCAGTCATGACTAGATTTGTTAAAAAATATTTTGAAAATACTCCATGGGGCAAGAGTTAATATTCATATGGTACATATGTTAATTGAACTAATAGTAGGCATAAAAGAATTAGTGTGTGTTGAACATGCAAATCCTGCCTGTCAATGACCATGGCAGGCTGCTTATTTGCAGATTTGCTTTCTAAGAAAATCATAGACAACAGATTAAATGACAGAAACCAGTTCAAAATTCTTAAGACAAAATTTAATATGGTTCTGTACATGTAAGTGTTTGACAATAACAAGATACTTAATTAACTGTTAACAACACAAGACTAGATCAATTTCCTGACATACATGTACATTTAGTGTGACTGCATTGGACAGTGCATGTATTGCGAAGAAAACGTTCCATAATTGTCCATATTATTGAACTTTTATTATGACTATTCTTCATTTTGGCCCTGTTTTAAAAGGAAGATAACCAGTTTCACCTTTTGAAATGCAAATGTCATAAATAAAATGGCGGGGGCACCAAGCCAGAAAATAAGCAGACTGACATCTGAAAAGTGAGGTCCCCAGAGGGTGAATTTAGTGATGCTACCCTGCACAGCAGGGTAGCATCATTACATTTACCCTCTGTGAACCTCAATCTGAGTCAGGGTTTCAAAACTAAACAGTGAGAGGTACCCAGAGGATAAATTGGCCCACTGTATGGGATAGCATCATCAAATTCCCCCTCTGGGGGCCTCATTCTGCAAATGTCAGACTGCTTATTTTCAGGCCTGGGGGGCACATGTACAAATTCTTGGCTGCAGTTGTACATTCTCCTGGATGAAAATATACATTTATTTGAAACAATATTTTATTTCCAAAAAGACAAAAAAGACAGTCAGTAGTTGATTAGCATTGAGAACAAAAATATCTTCAACATGGAAAGAGGATTCAGCAGCAAGCAAAGTGTTTATTTGAGGCCGTCTCTTGGTAGCTGTATGTAACAGTTACATGTATAATGGCTGGTACAGAGATGATTTGGTCTGTATAATAAGATAAACATACGCATGAAAATGCAACAATAGGTAAGTAGCTGGAGGAGGGGAGGGGGTTAAGGGGAAGAGACAAGAGTGGAAGAGAAGGAAAGAGAGACCCGACAAGGTGGTGACTTGTCTGCTTTTAGTCGGATGCATCATAATACAAAGTTGAAGAGATGTTACTAACTTGTGGACCATAATATACATCAGCAAAACCTTTTTGATAATAGGATAAACTCATGGGCCTTCTTGAAGATTAGTCTGTTCATTACAGGTTTATAATGTTCAGATCCGAACAGTAAGATGTCAGTTGTAACATGACATTGGAGAGTGCCTAGTGTCTGATGTCTTTGTTGGGAGTAAAGGGTGCAGTGAAAAAATAAGTGATCAGCAGTTTCACATTCACTGCATTGGCAGAGGCATGTGTCTGACAGAAAATCATTGTTGAGAGATTACTACAGTTAAGACGAAGGCGACAGTGAAGTATTTGGGCCCGGTGCGATTTATGAAAGTAGAAGTAGTTAGGTTCAATTTTCAAATTTGTATATTTTTAACCTTTGATTTGTGGAAATGAATTATTTTGCCTAATTTAGGGTGGAATCTCATTCCACAAGCGGGTGGTAGAGGGGAAGAAGGAAGTATGATATGATTGAGTGCGACACAAAGGTGTGATAAGATTCAAATTGTTCCTTAGATTGTAATCTTGGGTTTCAGAACTGGATGGAGGGATTAGGTAAGATGAACACGCGGGGACAAGGCTGTGATACAACTTAAAAAATTGTATTAACTTATGATTTTGCCGCCTTGTTAGGAGCGTGTCCCATCCCAATTCGGCACACAGGCGATGCTGTCTAGCGCTCATGGTACCCCCAGTAATAATTCTTGCCACTTTAATTTGGATTTTTTCCAGTTCATCGGCTTCCCCAGCTGTACAGTTATCCCAGACAGTATCGGCGTATTCAAGGATTGGGCAGACATATGCAAAGTTGATTTTCTCTAGGGATTTGCGATCAAGCCTATGCTTGAAGCATCTGATCAGGTTGATACGTCGCCAAGCATTCTCGGCTATTTCATCGATATGGGTTCTTCATGTCCCCTTGATGTTGAGCACCACTCCCAGGTGTTTGTGTTGTGATACCTCTATAATGTTTGTAGAGAACATTGACAGCGGTGGGTGTGTATGTTCAAGCATTTTTCATGAAATGATCATTGTTTCAGTTTTATTAGGATTGAAATTAACTACGGTAACCAAGTCTTTGACCAATTTTCTATTATCTTAATGTCATTACTAATCATATTAGCTGCCATGGTGGGGTTCTCAACAATCAAGTACAGGGTAGTGTCGTCTGCAAAGAGACGAATGTTGCTAGTGATACAATACTGATACCGTCAACTGTATCATTTATATAAACCAAAAAAGAGAAGGGGCCTGAGTATAGAACTCAGGGAGCTTCTGCAGTCAAGTTCATCCAGGATGAGGATACAGAATCTATAACAATGCGTTGCTGTCTATGATTCAGGTAAGACTCGAACCATCTCAGGAGGTTACCGGTGATTCCAATATTTTCAAGTTTGCAAAGAAGTCCCTTGTGCCATACCTTATCAAAAGCTTTGCTTACGTCGCAAAAGACAGTTTGGATTTCTTTTCCTGCATCAAGTGTGGAACTGAACGTGTGGTAAATGTCAGTCAGTTGAAGCACAGTGGAGTCCGTCGGCAGGAATCCTGATTGGAGTAGTGTTTGGAGCCTGTTGTCTTTAGAAATGCTAGCACTTTTTTATGTATACATTTCTCAAATACTTTGCTAAAGACAGCTCAGCAAGATAATAGGTCAGTAATTTTCTACAAGATGTGCATCTCCTTTTTTGTACACTGGTGTGACATTGCCTCTCTTCCACTTGGCCAGAAAAATCGCTTTATCTGTCATATGGTTGAACAAGTCAGTTAGCGGTTTACATAGACTGGGGGAACACTTTTTAAGGAGGCATGGGCTTATTTTGTCAGGGCCACTTGCCTTGGAGACATTAAGGGAAAGTGGGCTTCTGATATATCACTGGTATTAAGAGTGATGTTACTAGTGTCGGGCGATCAGGTTTTGGATTAGTTACTGGAAGGACGTGGTAAGAATCATCAACGGATGAGATAGAACGTATACATTTTTTCTGGCACTCCGATACTCTACCCTCTAGCAGCTCTTTGAATTTACTGAACATCATCTATAGAGATGTAAAGATCACTTTACAGAAGATAGAATTTAGCTGATAAGTAGATTACAGTACTGTATGGTTTGGTGAAAAAGTTAAGGTTTTCATTCAGTATAGTAAACCCTTAAAGGCACGACTGTTTTTTTGAAAAAGTTAGGTGAGCCATCGGTAGCTCTCCTTAATTTTTCCTGGGTGGGCACTGCTCACCTCGATTGAAAACTATAATAAACACTGGGAGGGGGCTTTGAAGTTGATGGCTAAATCAAGAAAAGGCTCTTACAGCACAGGTTTACACTAGAAATAATATTTGCTACAGTACTTCACCATGTATAATAAACACTTGGGGGTGGGGGGGGGGGGGGCTTTGAAGTTCATAGGCTTTATCAATATAAGGCCAAAAAAATTTAATGGTTTGGTTCCGGTTACATAGCAGAAAAAAATAGGGTCGGTTGTGATAAAACAGAGCTTACCTCAAATAAAGTCCCAAACACTAAACATCAGGAACCATCTAGATGAACTTCAACTGCAACACACAACCACAATCCAAATCTGTTTATTCTTTATACACCAAGAAATTCTCTCGGCAGAAAAAAATCCCACAATCCTTTTCTTTGTTTACTTTTTAGATGTCTATTTTTAGCATAGCACATGGTGTCTCTAAACATGAATTAACAGGTTGGTCAGGATATTTTTTAAATTTTTTTTCCCTTGAATTTGTGCTTGAGTTAATTTTTAGGACCAAATTCTAACAACAATTGTGACTGAAATATACTGCTTTGATATTCTGTTGAGTCTCAATTGCAAAATTACACCCAAAATGGCAGTTTATCAGCAGATGCTTTATTCGCGATTGCAGCCGTGTAATTCCGCAACTTAAAAATGAAACTGACTTGGCGGTGTCGAGGTAATATTATCATCAGCTGTTCTCGTATTCTGAAGTAAAGTGTGCATTTGCATGTCTCACTTTATCACAGAAGTGTTAAAATTAGCTCACCTCAGCACATGAAATAAATTGACATTTTATGTGATTGTGGTAATGGACTGGTTAAGTATCATCATATTTATCTTGGCAGAGAAAGCACAATTGACTTGCTTTTGTTTATTTGAAAACAATGTACCTTTCGTCAGTCTTGCATCAAACACTTTGAAGGCAAGATGCTATCATGACGTCACCATGTGCAAACAGTCAATCACTAAACTACAGGTAATCCCTTGCAGTTTCCCAAGAAAAATTTCCTGGTTTTAAATAGCAGGAATGCGATTGGTTGAATGTCAATGTGACTGACTATGAAACCTTTGTGTGAATACAGTACACGTAGTTGTGGCTTTTCACCTCAACTTGTTCCTGACAAATTAGAGGTAAACAATGTTCTATCATATTTTTATACTAATAACCAATGGCCCAGACTTAGCTGGTGCAAACTCGATATAATTCAGGGCCAAACACAAATTTTGAAGCCCCCTCTATCCCCAAAATTTGCATACAAAACCGAAAAATTGAAGTTCTATTTGGTCCTCCATACTTTTGTTAATTGCGCATGCGCGGTAACCAGGAAGGTACCGAAACTGGCGCCAAGCATCATTTTTTCTTCATTTGGCCAAGCATCATTTTTTCTTCATTTGGCTCTCAATAAACAATGATCTGACGTCTGTGCTTTAAATCTCCCTTTTTGAGGATGCCAGACAGAAATCAATGAAAGAATTGGTGGATTCAAGGCTATAAATGGATGATGGAAGTGAACAATGGTGGTTTGAGACGTTCAGGGCTGTAACTTTACAATAAATATAAAAATTATTTCATGTTGCTCATTTTCGGGACATGTGCCTGACGTCATCATTATTGCTAATGATTTACCTGCTGTTTGTTAAGTGTTCCTTCCCTATCTTTCCATGAACCCTCCTGTTAAACTCCTAAGCTTTTTAGCTGTTTTTATTGAAATTTTTAATTAAATTTCTTGGGAGTTTAATGTGTGTTACAGAATTTTTATTCTGTTTATCCCAATGGTTACGTCCTCACCCTAGGGGTGTTAAAATAAATTGGCGTTTGTCTTCACTTAGGCTCTATCAGAATGCCCTTGGGCTCATGATGTTCCCTTCGGGAACTTATGCATTTATCAAAAAAAAGTTTTGAAATTTTTTTTTATAATTGTTTCAAAATTAATTTGATTGCTATTTTCATGTATTCTTATCATGTATTTTTGATATTGAATTTGTAGGAGTGCTATCGACTCTGTTTTGGATTGTAATTAATTATGAAAGCTTACTGCTCTAAATGCAAGGCGAGGAATTCTTCCTTGGATTTACATGCTTGTCTGGCCTGTAGTCGATGCACTTCTACAGATTCTTGTCCTACTTGTGTACATTGGGATGACAGATGTTGGAGACGGGTGTCGCGGTACGTCGGCAGCGGTGAAGTTCCGCTGCCGGAGCTGTCACCACAGGATAATTCGAGTTTTTCAGAGGAACTAGAATATGGTGATGGTATTGCGACACCCATCCAAAGTGTGCTGCCGTCGTCAAACTCTGATGAGCAAACAGAACTGACTGCTAAGATGCTCCTGAATATTAAACAAGGAATAAGGCCTCTTATTCCAGCAGCCAGTTCGACTGGTGAAGCGGCCAACCCAACAGTGGGAGCCGTAACACTGGGTAAGTCTGTTGCGGTCGAAGGAAGTGTAGAATTGGGTAGAGCGAGCACCTCAAAAACTAAAGCTCACCCAGCAACGATGGCAAAAGGGAAGAAGCCTGCAAGCTTCTCTTCGGGAAGCTCGGCAAGGTCTGATAGACCGTGAGTGGGAGAGCCTTCTCTAACCCATCAATTAGAAGATGTCTTAGGCAGTCTGCTCGAGCACTGATGCCATTCTGCTGCCCTCTTCATTCTGAGGAATTGTCCTTCAGAACAATGAGAGGGGTGGGGGGGTGGTTTTTCCCTTATGTTATCTGGTTTTATAGTGAAAAGCAAGGGAATACCTCCTGAGACAGTAGTCCAGCATCAGTACTGGGTGGTTTTAATGTGTAGCTCGATGTGAAGCAATAACTATGTCTCATTTATGTACTGTTTTTAAAGTGTAGCTCACTGTGAAGCATTTGTGTATGTCACATGTCAAATGAGCATTTCTATACAATCCTCGGACAATTTTAAATGAGTTTAAAGCGTCTCATTCTCTGGACTAGCTTTATAATTGGTTTCCTTCACCGAATTAGCATAAGGGGTCATGCTGGCATTAAATGGAGAAATTATGTAATTCTCAATTACATTGTTGGTGTTATGTCATTCTCTTTTTTTTATATATTTCTTTATTGAAGTAATTGAGAGATTGGATTTTCCTCCAAGTCCTAGGCCCTCCAGCCTTTTTACTATTCAGCTAAGTCTGGGGCATTGGTTATTAGTATAAAAATATGATAAATTTAAAGTAATTTGTACATTTTTTATACTTACCAATGGCCCAGACGGGGATGGCCCTCCCATGAGTGGGCACTCATACCTCCCCGCTGATTATAACATTAGCAGGCACAATAGAAAGAATGATGCTTGGCGCCAATTTTAGTACCTTCGTGGTTACCGCGCATGCACAGTTAACAAAAGTATGGAGGACCAAATAGGACTTAAATTTTTCGGTTTTGTATGCAAATTTTTGGGATGGGGGGGGGGGGGGTTCAAATTATATTGAGTTTGCACCAGCTAAGTCTGGACCATTGGTAAGTATAAAAAATATACAAATTACTGTAAATTTATCATTTTCGTAATAATGGTGATTGTCAAAACAAACCAGTTGAACAGTTTGGAATGAAAAGTAATAAAGAAATATTCCATAGTCTGCGAGATTAGACAGGGTGGTAAAAAGGGAAAGGCCCAAATTTAAACCAGCAGGAATCCATCTGCACCAGTGAAGTAAATTCACTTCTTGTAAACCTGATAAACAAGTTGAAATTTGCATACCGGAGTTAAAACTTTGGTATACAATTGCCAATTATGATTTAATTTGCTGATGACAGTTTTGAACATGGTACTGATTACATATGCAAATCGGTATACCAAAAAAATGCCCAGCACTATTTGTGTCGTTGTTGTAAAAGTTGGTATTTGTGTGTTTTTTTTCTGTTTCTTTTTCAGTTTCAATAAAAAAAAAGTGCAGGGTCGGGCTGCAAAATTAGGGTCAGTCGGGTAACCAGAACCAAACCATTATTTTTTGGGAGCCTAACAAATACCGGGTACAGTGACACAATGCGAATGATGCAACAAAGGTGTAATCAACAATTAGTCCACTAAATTTGAAAGTCACTGAAATTTTACTTGTTGATTACCACTTTACCACATCACTCCCATTGTGTCAAGTTCTGAATGTAAAGCATGAGTTAAGGAAAATGCTCATCTTACAAAACTGTCTTTTGTACACTGTATCAAAGACCACAAACATTACTGATCTCCATTTCAAGTGTCACTGTTGAACAAACACGCACGACATGAAATTTAAATAAAACCACATGGGCGTGCTCATAAAAAAACAAGCTATTTTTAACCGGACCGCTGTGGTGTGCAAAGAGACTAACCAATGTCAATACCAAAATGGCTTCACATGTGTGTTGTTTTCAAACAGCTTTTCATGTTATATTTGACAAAGTGGATATTAAAATGAAGGTGTGAAGTTATATTTGTCGCCCGAAAAAATTTTTTTGGGTGACTATTAAAATAGCCAGTGTGCGTCCATGCGTGCATCCTTGCGTGTATCCGTCCGTCTTTGGTTTCCCGATGATAACGTTAGTTACAGTTGGCCAAATCAAATGATATTTGGTATGCCGGTGTATCAATATAAAATACAGGTCAAGTTCAAATCGGGGCACAGTTCAACATTTTTTGCCTGAGTTTTGCCCTTTTTTCTACTTCAAAACTTAATTTTTTTGGTTTCCTGCTGATAACTTCAGTTATAGTTGGCCAAATCAAACAAAATGTGGTATGTAGGTGTATCAACATAAAATACAGGTCTCATTCAAATTGGGGTGCGGTTTGGCAATTTTTGCCAGAGTTATGCCCCTTTTTTTACTTCAAAAAATCATTTTTAGCTTAACTTGACATAGTCAAGATAAGCTATTGCCATCACGCGGGCGGAAGTCTGTTAGTCTGTGAGTCTGTTAGTCTGTGAGTCTGTTAGTCTGTGAGTCTGTGACGTCTGTTCACATTTTCCTTTAGCACAGGCTACACCCCGCAGTTCGTCTCTGATCGTCACGAAATTTCATATGCAGGTTTGGGGTCATGTCTAGATGAGAACGTCCCCTTTTGGTCACGATCGGGCAACTGGTATGGCTGCCCGAGCCCAAAACCCGAAAACCATTAGCACAGTCTACAGGTCGTATTTATGAAGGGATTTCATTGTAACTTGGTAGGATGCCTCTGTATAATGCCTAGATGAGAACGTCCCCTTTTGGGCATGATCTATCAACCGTGATGGCTGCCCAAGCCCGAAACCCAAAAACTTTTAGCACAGTCTGCAGGTCATGTTTAATGTGGAGGGATTTCATTGTAACTTGGTAAGATGACTCCTTATGATGTCTAGATGAGAATTTCCCCATTTGGGCATGATCTGCCAACCGTGACGACTGCCCGAGCCCAAAACCCAAAAACCTTTACCACAGTCTACAGGTCATATTTATTGAGGAATTTCATTGTAACTTGGTGGGTTGACTTCATACAATGCCTAGATGAGAAAGTCACCTTTTGGGCATGATTGGGCAACTGTGACGGCTACAGGGGCCCAAAGCCCGAAAACCTGTAGTACAGTCTAGAGGTCATATTTATGAAGGGATTTCATTGTAACTTGGTAGGATGACTCCAAATAATGTCTAGATGAGAACGTCTCATTTTGATCGCGATCATGCAGCCTTGATGGGTGCCCGAGCCCAAAAACCTTTAGCATAGGCAAAAGGTCATATTTCTTGAAGGATTTCATTGTAGCCTGTTAGGTTGTCTCCATATAATGCCTAGATGATGACATCCCCTTTTGGTCGTGATTGGTCAGTTGTGATGGCTACTAGTGCCCGAAGCCCGAAAACCTTGAGCACAGTCTACAGGTCATATTTATGAAGGGATTTCATTGTAACTTCTTAGGATCACTCCAGATGATGCCCAGATGAGATTGTCCCCTTTGGTTGCGATCATTCAACCATGATAGCTGCCCGAGCCCAAAGCCCGAAAACCTTTAGCACAGTCTACAGTTCATATTTATGAAGGGATTTCATTGTAACTTGGTAGGTTGACTTCATATAATGTCTAGATGAGAATGTCCCCTTTTGGACTTGATTGGGCAACTTTGACGGCTAAAGGTGCCCAAAGCCCGAAAACCTTTAGCACAGTCTACAGGTCATATTTATGAGGGGATTTCATTGTAACTTGGTAGATTGACTCCAAATAATGTCTAGATGAGAATGTCCCATTTTGGCCATGATCATTCAGCCTTGAGGGGTGCCAGAGCCCAAAAACCTTTAGCATACGCAAAAGGTTATATTTATAGAAGGATTTCATTGTAACCTGTAAGGCTGACTCCATATAATGCCTAAATGATGACATCCCCTTTTGGTCGTGATTGGTCAACTGTGATGGCTACAGGTGCCCGAAGCCCGAAAACCTTGAGCACCGTCTACAGGTCATTGTAACTTCATAGGATCACTCCAGATGATGCCCAGATGAGATTGTCTCCTTTGGTTGCGATCATTCAACCGTGATGGCTGCCCGAGCCCGAAGCCCGAAAACCTTAAGCACAGTCTACAGGTCATATTTATGAAGGGATTTCATTGTACCTTGGTAGGTTGACTTCATATAATGTCTAGATGAGAACGTCCCCTTTTGGACATGATTGGGCAACTTTGACGGCTAAAGGTGCCTGAAGCCCGAAAACCTTTTGCACTGTCTACAGGTCATATTTATGAAGGGATTTCATTGTAACTTGGTAGGATGACTCCAAATAATGTCTAGATGAGAACGTCCCATTGTGGCTGTGATCATTCAGCCTTGATGGGTGCCCGAGCCCAAAAACCTTTAGCATAGGCAAAAGGTTATATTTATAGAAGGATTTTATTGTAACCTGTTAGTTTGACTCCATATAAAGCCTAGATGATGACATCCCCTTTTGGTCGTGATTGGTCAGCTGTGATGGCTACAGGTGCCCGAAGCCCGAAAACCTTGAGTACAGTCTACAGGTCATATTTATGAAGGGATTTTATTGTAACTTTGCAGGATCACTCCAGATGATGCCCAGATGAGATTGTTCCCTTTGGTTGCTATCATTCAGCCATGATGGCTGCCCGAGCCCGAAGCCCGAAAACCTTTAGCACAGTCTACAGGTCATATTTATGAAGGGATTTCATTGTAACTTGGTAGGTTGACTTCATATAATGTCTAGATGAGAACGTCCCCTTTTGGACACGATTGGGCAACTGTGACGGCTTCAGGGGCCCAAAGCCCGAAAACCTTTAGTACAGTCTACAGGTCATAATTATGAAGGGATTTCATTGTAGCTTGGTAGGATGACTCCAAATAGTGTCCAGATGAGAATGTCCCCTTTTGGTTGCGATCATTCAACCATGATGGCTGCCAGAGCCCAATGCCCAAAAACCTTTAGCACAGTCTACAGGTCATATTTATTAAGGGATTTCATTGTAACTTGGTAGATTGACTTCATATAATGTCTAGATGAGAACGTCCCCTTTGGACGCAATTGGGAAACTGACGGCTACAGGGGCCCGAAGCCCGAAAACCTTTAGCACAGTCTACAGGCCATATTTATGAGGGGATTTTAATGTAACTTGATAGGATTAATTTGTTTTGGAATAATTTCACTGTAACTTGGTAACTTTTGTTGATATACGTTAACTGTGAGGGCCACATACATTAACTGTGAGGTCATATTAACCCACCCCTCAGCTCTTTAGTACAGTGTACACCTCATAATATTTTTATCATAAACATAGCACACAGGGAACAGAAATGAACATATTCCCAATTATCACAATTCTTGTCTTATTTCATAATCCTTTCATAAACATTGAACATTATCCTTTCGTCAAACACAACACACAAGTTAAGCTACAGTGTCATTGACACTTTCATTTGGGTTTTCCTGACGATAACTTAAATTATAGTTGGCCAAATCTAATGAAATTTAGTATGTAGGTGTACCAGCATGAAATACAGGTCAAGTTCGAATCAGGGTGTGGTCCAACAATTTTTCCAGAATTATACCCCCTTTTCGACGTTGAAAAGTCTTCTTTTTTTTACTTTCCCAATGATAACTTTAGTTGTTGTTGACTGATTCAAATAAAATTTGGTATATATGTGTATCCACATAAATCACAGGTTAAGTTAAAAAAATCGGGGTTTGGTCCAACATTGTTTGCCAGAGTTATGTCCCGTTTTTGGCTTAGAAAAATTCAATTTTTTTCAAATACCTCAAATTGCACACTTTTTCGAGGGCGTGTGGCCAGGCAGTCTTTCTTATTTGAAGTGCCTTTTCACTACAACTGCTTTAGATAATCAAACAACTCATTTTTCAACTAATAAAAACCGATACCTGGGGTTGCTAAACCGCCTGGAATAATTAATTTTGAGCTGGAAATTTCTCGTTCATTTCTTAATATAAAAGCTTGGCACAGTGGAGAAACAACATTAACAACACAATAGACGTTTTCTGATTTTTAATTCAGCTGCAATGCAAGAATAAAGGGATATAAAAAAAGCAACACATCAAAATAATGTGATGTTATTATGGCAATGAATAAAATGAATGAAATGAAAACATCAACAAAACCAGTAAAATTTTATTATGATTGGAAACTTGGGAAGTCCCCTTCGATGGTGTAATTACTGGTACGTTACATGCACTGGAAAAATAATGTTGGAAAATCTGTGGTAGGCTTATTTTGGGATGTTTTTCAATTAAATATTTTTTTATAAAGTTGGAGGCTGGGCTTATTCATGGAGGTGTTCAAGTGGTCCAACTGATGGCTCAGTACGGGATGGTAAGGCAAGCGATGAAACGCGCACGCGGATCGAAAAGCAGGTGGGCAATAGTGCTCGGGGGCGAACGCCCACCTCAGAATGACAGGCCTGCTTAAAGGCCTAATTCCCACACTGATAACCTTTTACTGCTACAAAACATGTGCTTCAAAAGTGTCCAGGTTAATGTACAAATAACATTCCAAGTATCTTTTCAGTTGTTTCTATGCAAATCTTCACAGACCCTCAATATTTTTTGTTAATAATTAGTCAAGTTATAAAGAATGTAAATGCCATCATTACAGTAAAGTAGCAAACTTCAGATACACCTAAATGCAGTATCCATGTGGTTGTGTCAGCATTGAACTGAACAATTAAATTAGAATTGAAAATGTGATTCTTAGAATGGGTGCTATTAATTGACATCTTGTGGCTATGTTAACAGTAGACTTTACAGTTGAATGAAAACTGAAAGTAGGATCTTGACTCATGGTTGTTTTTGTAGAATACATGTGACATACCGGTACATACGATAGATGCACAGTAGCGGAACCTGAGTATGAAAAGTGACATGTCATATAAATAACACAAAAACTGGATCCATATTCATATAACAGTCTATACAATATTTTCATGCTCGACTGTTGTGACCTTGATTAATTACAGCAGTAACATTTGCATTTAAGGGAATAAATGGGCTTTTTATACTTTAGATAATATACAATATTAACATTGCTGTTAACCTGCTGATAGCTTTTCAACCGGCTAAGTTGGTAACCAGTTTGTAACTGGATACCTAGTCAGCTCTTTAGAGCATTAGACTTTTTCCCCAAAGCTTCATAAAAACGCACCCAACATTTTATCCCTGAACACTGAAAACTGAAAAAAGGACCCCTAATAACTAGGTGGATGTCCTCTAAAGTGGGCAGCATAGGTGTAAACACAAAACAATTGGCTAAACTTGAGTTTATACTTGTGTTGTGGGGTCATGATATAGCCTTAGTCAGGCCTCGAAATAAAGGCCCTAGATTGTAACCTGTTAGCAGGTTACGCTCAAATAACATGGTCGTAACCTATAAGTTATGGCATAACCATTTGCGAGAATATTCATTTTTGTCGACCTTCTCAGTTTTTACAGGTGAATCATGTTGTGCAACTTTATCTTGAAAGTAAATAGCAACAACTCATGTGCGATCTCGCTAATGCGAGATCGCGCATGAGTTGTTTCTATTTACATTTGTGCAAGTTCTGAAAAAGCAATTAAACAAACTGCGGCAACCATGTCAAGATAGATTGCCAACTTTGATGGGAAAATTGCCAATGCAGGAAATAATGGGCCGGCCGTATAATATTCATTTTTTGGTAACCTATAATTTGTTCACAGATTTCACCATTGTGGTAACCTCAGCGTAACCTCAAAGATTGTTCACAGCTTATTTCGAGGCTTCCTTTGTTCCTGAAAAACCAATCATCAAATAACATAACAGCCATACCCAATCAACACTACTTACAGAAATTGTCATTCAGATTGTGTGATTCCAAAATATAGCTTATGCAGGGTTTCTGCTAGGAATAAATTAGTGGGTCTGGTAGAAGGGGAAAATCACAGCTCACCTGGCGTGACCATGGTTCGTAGTGGGCAATGAAAATTTTAGAATTGAACACTGCAGGAAGGCCATATCCCGAGATGGTGATACATGTTTTATTGTGAACGATTTTGTGAAAATAATTATGTCGAATCTTCAGGGAAACACCCTATGCTATCCTGTTTCTTCGCTTCAGACGGCATGTAACATATTACATAATCAGCAAATGGGGGAAAATAGCGATAGTTTCCGAATGACACTGCAGAATGTCAAATTCCGAAAACGGTGCTTCTAAAATGTGTCAACTTTGTTGGGAGGATCTGAATGACCGCATCTTGGCTAGAATTTTACGGTGTCATGTTGTTTGTTTTTAGCTCACCTGAGCGAAGCTCAAGGGGAGCTTAACTAATCACTTTCTGTCCGTCGTCCGTCGTCCGGCGTCCGTCGTCCGTCTTCCGTCGTCGTCCGTCCGGCGTTAACTTTACATTATCGACTTCTCCTCCTAAACCACTAGCCCAATTTTATTCAAATGTTGGCTAAATGTTTATTACCTAATGCCAATTCAGATTTGTTCAAATGAAGTTGCCCCTCCTCCTGGGTGGTGCCACACCCCCAAGGGGCACCAAAATCTTTGTAAATCTTCTTCTCATGAACCAGCAGTAGCAGAGACTTGATATTTGGTGTGCAGCTTCCTTTTGAGGTGTAGACTCAGATTTGTTCAAGAGAAGTTTGTGGGGCTATACTTGACGTTGTTATGAGAGGGGCAAAATTTTTTGCCCCGCCCAAAATTTCTATTTTCCAAACCAAGAGGCTGATTTGAACCAAATTTTATGTGAGGGCTTATTGGGTCATGAGTACTTGATTTATGCAAAAAAAAATTTTCCCGCAGCCCCGTGGGAACCGCAGGAGCTAAAAATAGAAAAAATTTAAAACGCCCATATCTCCAAAACTGCACGGCACTGAGAATTTTTATTTGGTGTGCAGCTTCCTTAGGACCAACAGAAAGGATTGGTAAAAAAAAATTGCCATCGGTTTTATCATAGGGTACAGTTTCGGGACTTTGAAAAAGTGCTGAGTCAGCACTTTTTAACACTGTAGGCAATGGGAAAAACATTAAAAAATCTTCTTCTCCAGATCCAGCAGGCAGAATCTTTTGATATTTGGTATGCAACATTGTAGGGTGGATCTGATTCAAGTTTGTTCAAATCGGCCCCCTGGGTTCATATTTGGGCTCAGTATAGGAGCCCGATTTCGAACTTAGTGCATTTCAGGCAAATTTCTTAAAAAATCTTCTTCTCCAGATCCAGCAGGCAGAATCTTTTGATATTTGGTATGCAACATTGTGGGGTGGATCTGATTCAAGTTTGTTCAAATCGGCCCCCTGGGTTTATATTTGGGTTCAGTATAGGAGCCCAAATTTGAACTTACTGCATTTCAGGCAAATTTCTTTGAAAATCTTCTTCTCCAGATCCAGCAGGCAGAATCTTTTGATATTTGGTATGCAACATTGTAGGGTAGATCTGATTCAAGTTTGTTCAAATCGGCTCCCTAGATTCATATTTGGGCTCACTATAGGAGTTCGAATTCGAATTTAGTGCATTTCAGGCAAATTTCTTCAAAAATCTTCTTCTCCAGATCCAGCAGGCAGAATCTTTTGATATTTGGTATGCAATGTTGCGGGGTAGATCTGATTCAAGTTTGTTCAAATCGGCCCCCTGGATACATATTTGGGCTTACTATAGAAGCCCGAATTCGAACTTAGTGCATTTCAGGCAAATTTCTTAAAAAATCTTCTTCTCCAGATCCAGCAGGCAGAATCTTTTCATATTTGGTAAGCAACATTGTGGGGTGGATCTGATTCAAGATTGTTCAAATCGTCCCCTGGGTTAATATTTGGGCTCAGTATAGGAGCCCGATTTCGAACTTAGTGCATTTCAGGCAAATTTCTTAAAAAATCTTCTTCTCCAGATCCAGCAGGCAGAATCTTTTGATATTTGGTATGCAACATTGTAGGGTGGATCTGATTCAAGTTTGTTCAAATCGGCCCCCTGGGTTCATATTTGGGCTCAGTATAGGAGCCCGATTTCGAACTTAGTGCATTTAGGCAAATTTCTTAAAAAATGTTCTTCTCCAGATCCAGAAGGCAGAATCTTTTGATATTTGGTATGCAACATTGTGGGGTGGATCTGATTCAAGTTTGTTCAAATCGGCTTCCTAGATTCATATTTGGGCTCACTATAGAAGCTCGAATTTGAACTTAGTGCATTTCATGCAAATTTCTTAAAAAATCTTCTTCTCCAGATCCAGCAGGCAGAATCTTTTCATATTTGGTAAGCAACATTGTGGGGTGGATCTGATTCAAGTTTGTTCAAATCGGCCCCCTGGGTTTATATTTGGGCTCAGTATAGGAGCCCAAATTTGAACTTAGTGCATTTCAAGCAAATTTATTAAAAAATCTTCTTCTCCAGATCCAGCAGGCAGAATCTTTTGATATTTGGTATGCAACATTGTGGGGTGGATCTGATTCAAGTTTGTTCAAATCGGCTTCCTAGATTCATATTTGGGCTCACTATAGAAGCTCGAATTCGAACTTAGTGCATTTCAGGCAAATTTCTTAAAAAATCATCTTCTCCAGATCCAGCAAGCAGAATCTTTTGATATTTGGTATGCAACATTGTGGGGTGGATCTGATTCAAGTTTGTTCAAATCAGCCCCCTGGATTCATATTTGGGCTCACTATAGAAGCTCGAATTCAAACTTAGTGCATTTCGGGCAAATTTCTTCAAAAATCTTCTTCTCCAGATCCAGCAGGCAGAATCTTTTGATATTTGGTATGCAACATTGCGGGGTGGATCTGATTCAAGTTTGTTCAAATCGGCCCCCTGGATTCATATTTGGGCTTAATATAGAAGCCCGAATTCGCACTTAGTGCATTTCAGGCAAATTTCTTCAAAAATCTTCTTCTCCAGATCCAGCAGGCAGAATCTTTTGATATTTGGTATGCAACATTGCGGGGTGGATCTGATTCAAGTTTGTTCAAATCGGCCCCCTGGATTCATATTTGGGCTTAATATAGAAGCCCGAATTCGCACTTAGTGCATTTCGGGCAAATTTATTAAAAAATCTTCTTCTCCAGATCCAGCAGGCAGAATCTTTTGATATTTGGTATGCAACATTGTGGGGTGGATCTGATTCAAGTTTGTTCAAATCGGCTTCCTAGTTTCATATTTGGGCTCACTATAGAAGCTCGAATTCGAACTTAGTGCATTTCAGGCAAATTTCTTAAAAAATCTTCTTCTCCAGATCCAGCTTCAGAATCTTTTCATATTTGGTAAGCAACATTGTGGGGTGGATCTGATTCAAGTTTGTTCAAATCGGCCCCCTGGGTTTATATTTGGGCTCCGTATAGGAGCCCAAATTTTAACTTAGTGCGTTTCAGGCATATTTCTTAAAAAATCTTCTTCTCCAGATCCAGCAGGCAGAATCTTTTGATATTTGGTATGCAACATTGTAGGGTGGATCTGATTGTGATTCATGAACGTATTTATTTGTAAAGTTGATAGAATCTTAGACAAAATTTGCAGAAAAGATCTACTATAGAAGGGGTGGTATCCAGGGTGAACCGTTTACCCAAATCTAGCAGTACTAATGCATTATTCACACAAATCTTCGTTCAAATTTTATGACCCCTCATTGGAACACACGCATTCAGCTCATTCCAACAAAGGTCATATGCCATGTTTTCGAGACAAAGGAATAAAAATTTTAGTTATTCATGAAATTTTTAGGCAACTGTTGTCTGTTATTCACATTGCTTCATGAAATTTCAGTACTTTTAGAAGTTACCTCAGTAATCAAGGGTTAATTCCCCTTAATTAAATGTCGCCTCTAAAAAACAACCACTTTGCATATCTTACCTTTTTACCAGCATAACTGCCAAAACTTGTCAGCATTCTTCGCAAAAATCGCTATTCAAATTTTAATTTTTGTCTCTTAAACATACATGTACTTATCGCTTGTAAATACCCCATTGGAATGAGCTTTTTGAGCTCATTCCAATGAGAGGTCGCACACCATGCTTTTTGAGTCAAAAAAGCAATTTTTTTAGTTATTCCAGAATTTCGTACGTAAAACACAGCTTTATGACTTCACATTAAAATGAGCTCTCTAAGCTTGTTCCAATCAACATTCACGCACTATGTCTTTCACACAAAAAATAAAATTTTCCATTTATTCAGGAATTTTGTTTGCAAGAACACTCTTACCCCCCCCCCCCCCCCCCCCCCCCACAAACACACACACACAAACACACACACACACACACAAACACAGACACACACATCTAAAAGTTCGTCAGCAAAAAAACAGTTACTTCAATTTTTAAATGCATTATAGGAACAACTTGCCTAATCAAATTTAAATACTTTTGCATCATTCTGTATCTAGAACAAACCATTTACCATATCTTTACGCAAAATTCTCCAGCATCATTCACAAAAAAACACCATTATTTATATATTCACATTTCTGTCTCAAAAATATACCTGATCTTCCCATACCCCTATTGGAATAAGCTGTTTGAGCTTGTTCCAATGATGATAAAAAAAAATAAAATTTGTGAAAATTTTTGTTTTCTTGCATGCAAATATATACATGTAGCACATGGAAGATATCCACAGTTGGGGAGAGATGTCCAAGGCTATCTCTTCACATTCCTTGTTTGTGCTTCATGCTAAACCAGTTTGTCTGCAGAGATAAATTTGCTTTATTAAAAATCATTGGAGATTGGCCACACACCAATGATTTTAAATAAAACTAATTTTAGGTAACAAATGTTGAACTTCAAACAAAATCTATCACTCAACCAGTTAATGTTGATGAGGCATGACATGGTGAAGGTGACCTAAAATACTTCTTAGAGTCACTTTGTCAGGTGAGCGATTAAGGCCACGTGGGGCCTCTTGTTTTAACTGGATTTTATGCTTTTTCAGTAAATGATCGGCAGGGGAACGGGTCCAGTTGACGGACCCTCAGCCATGGTAGCGGAAACCCTGGCTTATGATCCCCCTTAGAATGAGTTCATCAAGCACTTTCCAATAAGGAATCATACAGTATTTTATTGAGACAAAAATTGAAAATATTTAGTTGTTCAATTTTTTAAGTGTTGTCTTTTTGTCATTACAGTTAATAGTCCCTCGTTTGATTCCTCACATTTCATATTTCAATGACTTATTTTTAATTACTTCATACTGGATAATGGTCTTTTTTAAAATGCATACTTTCATCGCCACGATATAGCCTTAGCTGCTGATATGGCATTAAGCACAAATAAATAAATAAATAATTTGTCATGTTAGGTAAAGAGTTAGTCTTGCATTTTTTTTTCAGGTGGGGATGATCGGAGAGTACTGGTTTGGAATACAGAGAAAGCCCTTTCAAAAGTTGGAGGTCCCAATCACATGAAAGGAGAACACAACAGCAATATCTTCAGTTTAGCATTTGATTGCTCCAACAAGAAAGTTTTCTCTGGTGGTAAGTATAAATTACATTATTTCTGAATAATATGTCTGAAATTTTTGATACAGTGGAACCCACTTAATTATACCCCCACTTTTTTTTCAAAAAGTTGGGTATACTTGGTTGTGCCTGTCCGTGCATCTGTGTGTCCATGCATCCGTCTGCATGTCTGACCATCCTCACTCAGATTTAGTTTGCGTTATAACTTCAACATTACCGCTCAGATTTAGATGAAATTTCATACAGATGTTCACTATCATGAGTTCTTTAAGGAGCATCAGCCGTTTTTGGAATATTTTTTCTGTGAATTATGACCCTTTGATATACAAAAATAGGCTATTCTTGGTCAGGTTTGGGTTATTGGATCTCAATGAAATTTGGAATGAAGATTGTTTATGGGAAAGGCTTTCAAATGAGTCTCTAATAATATTTCTTACTTTTCACTTTTTAGACTTATCTCCCTTTTTAACTTTGAAAATTTGCTGTTTGCATCGTAAAATAGCCAATTTTTTGCCTGTTCGCCTCATATTTCAGGCTTGGGTTATCAGATTTCACTGAAATTTAGCATGAAGATTGTTTATGGTTTCAAATGAGTCATGACCCTGTAGTAAAACAAAGAAAATACCTGCAGATCATCTCCGCACATGTGGCTTTATGTCTTTGTTCAATACGGTTTAGGTTATCAGATTTCAATGAAATTTGGAATGAAGATTGTTTATGGGAAAGGCTTTCAAATGGGTCATGTCCTTGCAGTAAAACCAAGAAAATACATGCAAATCACCTCCCCACATGTGCCATTATGTCTTTCTTCTACAACTCTTATGTGGATTGTCCGATCATCACTAGACTTCAGTAACAGGTGTTTCTGGTCTTCGCAATTACCTTGCTGTAAAACAAAGACAATAAATTTGGTGTTTGCCTTGTAAAATAGCCAATTTTTTGTGTGTCCGCCTCATATATCTTGTTTGGGGTTTCCGGCTCTCGATGAAATTTGGAATGAAGATAGTTTATGGGAATAGCCTTCACAGTATCATGATTCATTTCTTCTCTAGTCATTGTTTGGCAGTATGCACCGTGGGGGTATGCCCTGTGGTGTGCCCCCCCCCCCCCCCCCACCCCCCTCTTTTTGTGTATAACTTACATACACCAAACCAATGTTCATGCCTCCAATACAAATTTAACCTGTTACTTTTAGGCCTAAAAAAGTTTAAAATCTGTTTCTCATGTCCTCCCACATGGTCCTTTTGATTGCCGCATGCTCTCCTTTTATAACCAGTGCAAACTAAAAAAAATAAAAATTACTTGGTTTTTGTCTGATCTTCTACTCATGTTAATAAAAGTGATAAATTTGCCCCTTAAGTGAAACAAGGCTTTCCAATGCTTTAGCATTGCAAAGCGTTCTTGCACTCAAGAGATGAAATACTCCACCACCCATGCTATTGTTGATTATGATGCCTAAAACATAAAACAAACCAAGAACATGAATTTTTGATGGCAAAGAACTAATTACAAAAATAAAAAATAAAATAAAAAACCTCCCGCCTGCATGCAATTTAAAAAAAAATAACCTAAGAAACAGAAGATCCACTTTGTGGGGCCTTGAGTCTTCAGATTAATTTTGTGTTAATTAATAACATCTATATTTATATATATATGCACACACAGCTGCAGATAACTTAACCCTTTACCCAACACAGACAATATCAAAATTTATTATTTTAAATACTATTTTTTCAAAAAATCTTAACAAAACCATATCATATGTCCCCTCATTGGAATGAACTCAATGAGGTCTTTCCAATGAGGTGTCACATGATAAGGTTTTGTTGACATTTTTTGAAAAGTATATTTTTTCAACTGCTTAATTTGTAAATTATGCAGGTGGTTGTGGCCGATTTGTTAGGTAAACTTACTAAAGGGTTAACAGTGCTTCTTCATTGTTGGCTGCCTGTGCAGGCAGCCAACAATCATGTAAAAATGCTCTCATTACTAGTACAGTCAAGATAACTGCATCCTACCTGTAGAGTTCTCAAGGAAGAAAACTCATGGGACAACTTTTTCAGAGAAATATAAGTGACAGTTTGTGTCTGTATTGGGACTGTGGGATTAATTATGTCTCCCCTTCCCAGAAGGGAGACATGTTTTAGTGCATATTTTTCTTCTTCTTCTCCTTCTTCTTCTTCTTCTCATACAAACTTTGTTCGGGCCATAACTTTTTTGTCTTTTGACCTACACCTTAGATACTTGGCATGTGGATGTATCACCATGAGCCGGTGTGCAGTGTACCGTAGTGACCTTCATGTGACTTTGACCTTTGACCTGAAGGTCAGATTTATGCACTTTTTTAAGGGAAACTGTCTGAACCAGAACTTTTTTGTATTTCGAGTCAGGCTTTAGATATTTGGCATGTGGATGTATCACCATGAGTCGGTGTGTAGCGTACCATTGTGACCTTCATGTGACCTTGACCTTTGATCTGAAGGTCAGATTTGTGCTATTTTCAAGGAAACTTTGTTCGGACCAAAACTTGTTTGTCTTTTGAGCCAGGCCTTAGATATTTGGCACGTGGATGTATCGCCATGAGCCGGTGTGTCGCATACCATTGTGACCTTCATGTGACCTTGACCTCAAGGTCAAATTTATGTACTTCAAATAGGGAGTAATTGTCCAGACCAGAATTGTTTTGTTTTTTGACCTAGGACTTGGTTATTTGACATGTGGATGTGTCACCATGAGACTGCATGTCATCTACCTCGATGACCTTCATGTGACCTTGACCTCTGACCTTAAGGTCAAATTTATGTACTTCAAATAGGGAATAATTATCCAGACCAGAACTTTTTTGTTTTTTGACCTAGGACTTAGATATTTGACATGTGGATGTATCGCAATTAGACCGCATGTCACATGTAATCATGACCTTCATGTGACCTTGACCTCAAGGTCAAATTTATGTACTTTAAATAGGGAGTAATTGTCCAGACCAGATTTCTTTTTTTTGGACATGTGGATGTGTCACCATGAAACTGCATGTCCGCTACCTTGATGAACTGCATGTGACCTTGACCTCTGACCTCAAGGTCAAATTTATGTACTTCAAATAGGGAATAATTGTCCAGATCAGAACTTTTTTGTTTTTTGACCGAGGACTTGTGGATGTATCACAATGAGACCACATGTCATCATGATCTTCATGTGACCTTGACCTCAAGGTCAAATTTATGTACTTTAAATAGGGAGTAATTGTCCAGACCAGAATTTGTTTTTTTTTGACATGTGGATGTTGAGCAAGATCATAGATATTTATAACCCCGCTCCCTAAAGGGGAAGTTGGGACATACTTGTTTACCTCTGTCTGTGTGTGTGTCTGACAGTCTGTCCATAACAACATTTTGCACATTTTTCTCAGCAACTTTTAATCCTAGCAATTTGATATTTTAATAAAAGCTTCATATATGTCATATTGTGGGATGCGTGTTCGTCTGTCTGTAACAAAATTTGATATTTTATAGAGTATTATTTGCCAGAGTCATCATAACTTATTTCTCTTTAGAGCTAGACCTTACATATCTGGTATGATTGTCAATATTTTTATGTATATATCATTTGTAGTGCATAAAATAGAAAGGAAGGGAAGACATATGTTTTAGTGTGCTAAAACACTTTCTAGTTGCATATAGGTTAGACCTAAAAAAAATATATGTTTGTTTACGTTAACCCGACTGACCCTATTTCAAACCACCGAGTCTAAGTATTTTATTGAAATCGCAAAAAAAAGTGAAAAAAAAATGGTGGCATTTTTGCCACTTTCTAAATCGCGCCACATATATTGATCGTCAAAAAATTAAGATTTTATAAAAAATGGAAACCCTATTTTATGAAAAAGCCTATCGAGCTACGGAACTTCATAATATAATATTCAGCAGTCCTCTTGTTCTGAATTGTGTGTTTGCATGCCTCACTTTATCACAAGGTCAAGAAGTATTAAAATTAGCACACCTCGGCACTTGAAATGAATTGCCTTTTTAAGTGATTGCGATAATGGACTGGCTAAGTAGCATCGTATTTGTCTTGGCTAAGAAAGCACAAATGACTTGCTTTTGTTTATTTGAAGACAATAAAGTTCCCTGTGCTGGTCTTGTATGAAACACTTTTGAGCACACTATTTTAACCCTTTCGCTGCTATAGGTCCGTACTGAGAATGGACATAAGGTTTGATTCCCTGTGCTACACGTCCATACTGAGTGTGGAGTTACCACACAGATAACATCAGTAGGCCGCACAGTGGTATTCTCAATATAATGCACTAGGTGACACATGTAATACAGTGTGACATCAGATATTTTTTCGTGTAATTTCCGTCATTTTTACGGAAATACCCGAGTGAACCGCATGTGAAATTTCCAATGAGAGTTACTTTTCCTGATATTCTTGTAGTGCAAACATGTCGAAAAGATTGTACGCAACCGAAGAAGTTGTTGCAGAATGGTATGCAGACAATGATAGTGATGCTGGTGATTTAGATAGTTCAACTGACTTCAGCGACTCTGATGAATCTGAGGGGAGTTCCCATGCGACCGTTGCGGGCCTGGACTATGCTATTACCCATGTTTAGCTTAACTTGACATAGTCAAGATAAGCTATTGCCATCACGCGGGCGGAAGTCTGTTAGTCTGTGAGTCTGTTAGTCTGTGAGTCTGTGACGTCTGTTCACATTTTTCTTTAGCACGGGCTACACCCCGCAGTTCTTGTCTGATCGTCACGAAATTTCATATGCAGATTTGGGGTCATGTCTAGATGAGAACGTCCCCTTTTGGTCACGATTGGGCAACCAGTATGGCTGCCCGAGCCCAAAACCCCAAAACCATTAGCACAATCTACAGGTCGTATTTATGAAGGGATTTCATTGTAACTTGGTAGGATGCCTCTGTATAATGCCTAGATGAGAACGTCCCCTTTTGGGCATGATCTATCAACCGTGATGGCTGCCCAAGCTGGAAACTCAAAAACTTCTAGCACAGTCTGCAGGTCATGTTTAATGTGGAGGGATTTCATTGTAACTTGGTAGGATGACTCCTTATGATGTCTAGATGAGAATTTCCCCATTTGGGCATGATCTGCCAACCGTGACGACTGCCCGAGCCCAAAACCCGAAAACCTTTAGCACAGTCTACAGGTCATATTTGTTGAGGAATTTCATTGTAACTTGGTGGGTTGACTTCATACAATGTCTAGATGAGAAAGTCCCCTTTTGGATGTGATTGGGCAACTGTGACGGCTACAGGGGCCCGAAGCCCGAAAATCTTTAGCATAGTCTAGAGGTCATATTTATGAAGGGATTTCATTGTAACTTGGTAGGATGACTCCAAATAATGTCTAGATGAGAACGTCCCATTTTGATCGCGATCATCAGCCTTGATGGGTGCCCGAGCCCAAAAACCTTCAGCATAGGCAAAAGTCATATTTATGGAAGGATTTCATTGTAATCTGTTAGGTTGACTCCATATAATGCCTAGATGATGACATCCCCTTTTGGTCGTGATTGGTCAGTTGTGATGACTACAAGTGCCCGAAGCCCGAAAACCTTGAGCACAGTCTACATGTCATATTTATGAAGGGATTTCATTGTAACTTCTTAGGATCACTCCAGATGATGCCCAGATGAGATTGTCCCCTATGGTTGCGATCATTCAGCCATGATGGCTGCCCGAGCCCGAAGCCCGAAAACCTTTAAAGCACAGTCTACAGGTCATAGTTATGAAGGGATTTCATTGTAACTTGGTGGGTTAACTTCATATAATGTCTAGATGAGAACGTCCCCTTTTCGACATGATTGGGAAACAGTGACGGCTAAAGGTGCCCGAAGCCCGAAAACCTTTAGCACAGTGTATTTCATTGTAACTTGGTAGGATGACTCTAAATAATGTCTAGATGAGAACATCCCATTTTGATCGCGATCATTCGGCCTTGATGGGTGCCCGAGCCCAAAAACCTTTAGCATAGGCAAAATGTCATATTTATGGAAGGATTTCATTATAACCTATTAGGTTGACTCCATATAATGCCTAGATGATGACATCCCCTTTTGGTTGTGATTGGTCAGCTGTGATGGCTACAAGTGCCTGAAGCCCAAAAACCTTGAGCACAGGCTACAGGTCATATTTATGAAGGAATTTCATTGTAACTTCGCAGGATCACTCCAGATGATGCCCAGATGAGATTGTCCCCTTTGGTTGCGATCATTCAACCATGATGGCTGCCCAAGCCCGAAGCCCAAAAACCTTTAGCACTTTTAGTCTACAGGTCATATTTTTTTAAGGGATTTCATTGTAACTTGGTAGGTTGACTTCATGTAATGTCTAGATGAGAACGTCCCCTTTGGACGTAATTGGGAAACTGACGGCTACAGGGGCCCGAAGCCCGAAAACCTTTAGCACAGTCTACAGGCCATATTTATGAAGGGATTTTAATGTAACTTGATAGGATGACTCGTTTTGGAATAATTTCACTGTAACTTGGTAACTTTTGTTGATATACATTAACTGTGAGGGCCACATACATTAACTGTGAGGTCATATTAACCCACCCCTCAGCTCTTAAGTACAGTGCACACCTCATATTATTTTTATTATAAACATAGCATACAGGGAACAGAAATGAACATATTCCCAATTATCACAATTCTTGTCTTATTTCATAATCCTTTCATAAACATTGAACATTATCCTTTTCATCAAACATAACACACAAGTTAAGCTACAGTGTCATTGACACTTTCATTTTCATTTTTTATCATATTTTTCCATTATCCCCCATATATGGCTCAGCACAGGAAATTAAAAACTTGCATAGCAGCGAAGGGGTTGAAGGCATGATGCTATTGTGTCATCAGCGTGTGCAAACAGCCAGTCACTTTAAAGTACAAGTGTCAATGTACAGGGAATCCCATGGCATTTCCCAAGGAAAATTTCCAGGTTTTAAATAGCACGCATGCCATTGGTCAAAATATACAATGTGATTACTGGAATACAGTCTAGGTGTCTTGTTTCAAATTCGAGGTAAACAATATTCAATCACTTGCATAATAATGATTGTCATAAACAAAACACTTGAACAGTTAATGAAGAAAAGTAATACAGAGACGTTTTGTGGTCTGCGAAGGCAGTCAGGACTGTAAAAAGGGAAAAGACCCAAATTTAAGCCAACATTAATCCACACTGGTGAAGTAAAATCATGCCTTGTAAACTGTGATATTAAACCAAGTTGAAATTTATATTCTGCTGTACTGGGATAAAACCAATTTTTCCAAGCACCAATTATGATTTAATTTGCCAGTATCGGTGACGGTATTGACAATTTTACCGATTATAGTTGATATACCGCCATAAAATCACCCTGCACTGCAGTGAGGCCTATTTTATGTTGAAAAAGTTATAAATTGAGTTAAGGGAACTGCATTCTGGAAAAAAAAAATAATAAAAATAAAGAGTTTTTCCATCCTACCGACCCTATTTTTTTTTCATCCCATTAGCGGAAACAAACATATATATATATATTTTTTAGGCCTCATAGAGTAAACCTTCTTTTGACAGGATAAAAATGTTGTGTTATCTCTCAAAGAATTTCACTGCCAACAAGTGAATTCCCCACACTAAAAGACATTTTCAGCCTCAATAAAATCATTTAATCTATTATATCTTGTTTGCAGAGCAGCTCTGTCAAACAAGATATAATAGAATAAATGCTTGTGAGTGAATATTTTTCAAACTTAGCTCAGAAGTTAACAATCACTTATTGTCCCCTGACATTTTGTCAGAGGACTAGTGTAATCAGCTCTGTTTGTGCGTGCATCTATCCGAGCATCGAAGCGGGGTGATAACTACAGTTTGGGTCATCAAATCTGAACCAAATTTGGTATATACATCCCCCACATTAATGAGATGATGAATTTCGAATCTGGGTCTGATCCGATACTTTTTGTTGTCGTTATTTGTTGTCTGGGTGATAACTTCAGTTTGAGTTGTCGAATCAACACCAAATTTGTTTTTAGGTTTTTTTTAGTTCACCTGGCCTAAAAGGCCATGTGAGCTTTTTTCATCACTTGGCGTTGTCTGTCGTCCGACGTCCGTAAACTTTTCACATTTTCATCTTCTTCTCTGTAACTGCTGAGCAGGTGTGAACCAAACTTGGCAGGAATGGTCTATGGGAGGTCCTCTACAAACAATCCTCATTTTGTTCCCGTCAGATGAAAAACATGGCTTCCAGAGACATTCTTTGATTCTGGTTAGTGGATTTTCAAAAATCTTCTCCTTTGAAACTGCCAGGGCAAATGTTTTGAAACTTCACATAAATGATGACTGGGACCCCCTCTACCAACGATCCTCATTTAATGTTGATTGGGTTACAAACATGGCTGAAATTGCGGCTTATAGTTACTGTAGAAACCCTATGGGAAATCACATTTTCCTCTTCTTCTCCGGAAAAACCGAGGCGACGTGAAAACAAACCTGGCAGGGATAGTCTATGGGAGGTTCCTATGGGTTGAAAAACATGGAGGCCAGAGGCATTCTTTGGTTGTGATTGGTGGATTTTCAAAAGTCTTCTCTGAAACTGCCAGGCCAAATGTTTTGATTCTTCACATAAATGATGACTGGGACCCCCCCTACCATCGATCCTCATTTAATGTTGATCGGGTTGCAAACATGGTCACAATTGCAGCTTATAGTTACTATAGAAACCCTATGGGAAATCACATTTTCATCTTCTTCTCCGGAACTACTGAGCTGACGTGAACCAAACTTGGCAGGGATGGTCTATGGAAGGTCCTCTACAAACAATCCTCATTTTGTTCCTGTGGGTTGAAAAACATGGCCGTCGGAGGCATTCTTTGATTCTGATTGGTGGATTTTCAAAAACCTTCTCCTCTGAAACTACCAGGCCAAATGTTTTGATACTTCACATAAGTGATGACTGGGACCCCCTCTATCAATGATCCTCATTTAATGTTGATCGGGTTGTAAACATGGCCACAATTGTGGCTTATAGTTACTATAGAAACGCTATGGAAATTCACATTTTCATCTTCTCTGGAACTACTGAGCTGACGTGTACCAAATTTCGCAGGAATGGTCTATGACAGGATGCAGATATGTAGCCACCAGAGGCTATATTCTAATGCTTAACCCAATGCCTCTCCAGTCTGCACAAAGACCGGTACTGTCAGCAAAATACTTGTTTTTTGAGAATCTGGTAAGGGTTGGTTCCAGTTTTTCTCCACTTAGAACTGGGGAAAAAAACCCAAAATTTTGTGTATACAGTACAGGTCAAAATAAACTGTAGCATAACTGCAATAAACTAAGTAAACTGCTGCTCCTGCACTGACAAGATCGGAATCTGACATTTTCTGGAAAGCTATCAGTGAAAGCTTTCCAGAAAATGGTGTCAGCTTCTAGTCTTATAAGTGTAGGAAGAGAAAGATGCACAGTTTATAGGATTAACCTAACTTATTTTGACTTGTACTGTAAAATAACTTCAACTATAAAGTAATTATCTATTCTCTCTTTCTTATCAGAAAAATAGTGACTGTTAACAGGTGTTTGGAGTTTGTTTATACTCTGTTTCCATCATGTCAGCTTAGATGACAGTAATTATATATATCTTTTAAGATCCAACAAAAATTGAGTAAAATGTGTTTCCTGTAACCCTTTAACTATCCAAAAGCTGTTTTGAAGGAGAATCCTCTCTGAAAAAATTGTAATTTTCAAAATATTTCAACCCTTTTTTACTGATTTTTTTTGTTGTGACAGAATTCATATAAATGTGTACATTTTCAAGAAAATCTTTGAAACTACAAGTCCAAATGGTTTGAAAAACTTAATGTGACTGATGACTGTAACCCCCTCTACCAATGATCCTCATTTAATATTCATCGGGTTGCAATTATGGCTGCATTTGTGGCTTATAGTTACTATAGAAACCCTATAGGAAAATCATATTTTCATCTGAAAGTACTGAGCCAATGTGAACCAGCCTTGGCAGGTATGGTCTATCAGAGGTTCTCTACAACTGTTACTCATTTTATTCCTGTTGGGTGAAAAAATGGCCACCAGAAGCATTCTTTGATTCTGCTTGATCAATTTTTAAAACTCTTCTCCTCTGAAACCACAGAGCCAAATGTTTTGAAATTTTGCATAGTTGATGGCTGGGACACCGTCTACCAACAGTCCTCATTTAGTGTTGATCGTTTTGCAAACATGGCCACAATTGTGGTTTATAGGTACTATAGAAAACCCCTATGGGAAATCACATTTTCATCTCTCTGGAACTACTGAGCCGAGGTGAACCAAAAACTTTGCAAGAATGGTCAAAATGAGGCCCTCTACAAACAATCCTCTTTTTGTTCCTGTTGGTTGGAAAATATGGCCACCCGAGACATTCTATGATTCTGTTTGGTGGATTCAAATGTTTGAATGAGGATCATTGAAGACTGGGACACCTTCTAAGTTCTACCAATGATCCTCATGTAATGTTGATGTAATGTTGCAAACATGGTCACAATTGCAGCTCATGGTTACCATGGAAAGTCTATGGGAAATCACACTTTCATATGTAGTTCCAGGTGAGCGATTGCAGACTCTAGTTCAAGAATACACTGGTCAAGTTCGAATTTTGGTATGGCCTAGCCAATTATGGAGGCATTATGGCCCTTTTTCCATTTTTTTCACTTCGAAAAATTTGTTGTCAGAATGTTAACTTAAGTTTGAGTGATCAAATCGAAACCAATTTTAGTATATGAGTTTGTCCCAAGAATACGCTGGTCATGTTTGAATTTGTGTTAGGTCCGACCAATTTTGGCTGAGTTATGGCACCTTTTCCATTTTTTTGACTTTGAAAGTTAGTTGTCCGGATGATAACTTTAGTTTGGTTGATCTAATCGAAACCAGATTTGTTATATGATTTTGTCTCAAGAATATGCTGGTCAAGTTCTAATTTGGGTTTGGTCTGACTAATTTTGGCTGAGTTATGGTCCTTATTCAGATTTCTCAACTTCGAAAATTGGTTGTCCTGATGATAATCTTAGTTTGGGTTATCTAATCTCAATCAAATTTGGCGAATAGGTTAATTCCCAGAATACTCTGGTCGAATTTGGGTTCGATATGAGCAATTTTGGCCGAGTTATGGCCCTTTTTCTGATTTTTCAACTTTGAAAATTTGTTATCCAGATGATAGCTTCAGTTTGGGTTATCGAATCAAGACCAAGTCTGGTATATATTTTCACTTTGAAATTTTGTAGTCTTCAACATGTGCAATGTAAGAGTTTGCTGTCAGAGGACATAGCCCACACTTTGTGGTTGCCTTGTTTCACCATTTGGAATGTTGAATATTCATTGTGTGGAAATGTACTTTTCAGTCAAAATCCATTTTTCCCCCACACTATACTTTATGTTTCTGTTTGTTGAAATGATGTCAAGTGAGGCTGACAGGCTCAGTTTAGCTGAGCTTCTGATTTCATAAACTTACATGCCAGATTTCCAAAAATTATGTGCAATACATGTACTGTGGACATGACACTTATAGTCTCTGTAACAAGATGTTTAGAATTTGTACAGGGTAACCATGGGGTGCTTGAAATTCCTTAAAGGTCCTTGAATTCAACAATTTATTTTCAAGGCCTTGAAAGTGCTCAAAAAAGGTACAATAGCCTAAAGGTCCTTGGAAGTACTTGAAAACTGTTGAGAGTGCTGTGCCTCAGTGTTTTGGATTTAAAACTGAGAGGTCCACAGTTCGATCCTGACCAGGAGTAACTATGTGTTGTGTCCTTGGGCAAGGCATTCAATCCAGATTGTCTGGGGGGGAGGGGGGGGGGGGGTGCTGCGTACTAAGGTGCACTGCACATCGATGATGCCCTTGCCTTCAACCAATGCTAACACTGCAGAGTTAGTACATTGGGATGTCTGATAGTTGCTCACTACTGCACAGCGGTTCTCTCTGGGTCCTCTGGCTTCCTCCACCCGTAAAACTGTCTGGCACGAGGTGATCCTGGCTGTCGGAAGTATTATTAAACCCCAATAAATAAATAACGTGAAAACAGTTGTGATTAGCCCATGCTCCAAAGCCTTCTGTGAAAAACTGATAGTACGAACAAAGAACAGATGTGAGAGAAATATTCCAGTAGTTATCCTGCAACTTACTTCAACTGGTACTGTACATGTACTCTCATGTTGTTCAAATATCAGAGGCCCTTTCAAGTCCTTTTTGGTGCAATGTGGTCCTAGAAAAAACCTTGAATTGAACCCTCAAAAGTCCTTGAAAATTTGAATCCTGAAATTGTGGGGGTACCCTGTTGTAATTACAAATTTCGAAAGTGCCTTTTCTCTGTGTAAATTATAAATTTTTATGCTATAAACCAATGGTCCAGACTAGCTGGTCCAAACTCAAAGTTATCAAAGGCCAAACACAAATTTTGAACCCCCCGATCCCCAAAATTTGCTTGCAAAACCAAAAATTAAAAGTCCTATCTGGTCCTCCATACTTTTACTCTCAATGCATGCACAGCCGTCGGGAAGTGACCGGAATTGGCGACAACATCATTCTTTGTTTTGCCCAAAAGTCAGTAACTTTGTTCTGACACCTGTGCTTTAAAATCTCCTTTTTTGAGGATGCCAGACACTAATCAATGCAAGAATTGGTGGATCCAAGGCTGTTATTGGATGATGGAAGTGTACAACGGTGGTTTTATACGTTCAGGGCTGTAACTTTATAATAATAATTATAAAATTTTTTCATGTTTCCCAATTTTGGGACATACGCCTGACATCATCATTTTTGCTAATGATTGATCCACTGTTTGTTAAGTATTCCTTCTCTATCCTTCCATGAAACCTTCCTGTTAAACTCTTCAGCTTTTTGGCTATTTTTTATTGAAATTTTTTATTAAATTTCTTGGGAGTTTAACGTGTATTACAGAATATTTATTCTGTTTATCCCTATGGTTACGTCCTCACCCCAAGGGGTGTTCGGTCATTTAGTCTTGCATCTTCTATCTGATGTATCGTTTTTTCTGTGTATGAAGATCTAGCTTTGCATCTGGTAGCATTTAAATTGGTTATTGACTTTGGGCCTTTTTGAGTGCCTGATGTCTTGTTTCCGTTTTTTTTTTTATTGACGTTGTTTACATTGACAATGTCCTCATTTATATGTAGTATTTTATTTTATATTACTGTAGAATTACTATAGGATACATTACAAGTTATCTCGGGCAATATCCAGGGTACATGGAGATTTAATACCTGGATGTCGGTTTTCAACCATGAGGCGTAAGCCGAATGGTTGAAAAGGAGACATCTAGGTATTAAATCTCCATGTACCCTGGATGTTGCCGAGATAACAATTTTGTCCCACCTCCTAACACAGAAATAATGTCGAGATCCCACATTAAGACTCAGGCGACAAAGTTTAAACCCCACACTGAGCCTCAGGTTTTGAACCAAACAGCGAAACAAACATCACAGCAAAACTATAAATATACCGAGTCTATTTCCGAATCGTTGTTTATAAACCAGGTCACACATGGAGAAGTTTTTCACTTTGGTGAATTTGTTGAAAAAGTTTTAAAACCACGTAAATTCCGCCTTCCAGAGTGTATTGTATTTCCATGAAACAAGCTTCAGCATGTTAGATGTGTTGTATTGTGTGTTTTATACATGTTTTTGGGAGAATAGCTTAAATATTCACTCAAGACGACACTGGATATGGAACATGAAAGGTGACATTGTGAATTTCGGGAACGATGTCTCACAATTTCAGACTCCACTTGGGTTTAAACTTGAAGATTTTGAATTGAGCCGCAGTTATTGAATTGTGTAAGAGGTAGGTGGAATTAATAGCATACATTTCTACGCTGACCATCGGAAACCGCAAAATAAATTATGAAGTGCGTCGAGATTTAATGCCCTGGTAATGTTAATTTGTTGTTGACACCAAGTCTAACACTGACTGTGTCGGTTTCCAATCGATTCAATCTGTTCAATACTCTTGAATACGACAGCCAACAAGTGCTTCTACTTATAGGGCTGCAACGATGTTTTTTAATTTGTTTTAGTATTCACTACAATACGACAATAAGTTGGGTATAACTTAACAGTTCTAATAGGAGTTTCTGCAATCGATGTGACCCAGTCGGGGTCAAAGGTTATATTTATCACCTGGATGTTTCTCGAGTGACAAACGGGGAACAACGGTACGCGCTCTTATCACCCGCATGTTTGAAGATAGCCAATACCATGGCTATTTGTTTTGGTCACGTTGACCAATCAGAAGATGCGATGCACACTGATACAGGGACAATATAAGTTATCTCGGGCAACATCCAGGGTACATGGAGATTTAATATCTGGATGTCGGTTTTCAACCATGAGGCACAAGCCGAATGGTTGAAAAGGAAACATCCAGGTATTAAATCTCCACGTGCCCTGGATGATGCCCGAGATAACGATTTTGTCCCACCTCCTAACACAGAAATAATGTTGAGATGTAAAATATGATCCCACATTAAGACTCAGGCGACGAAGTTTAAACCCCCCACACTGAGCCTCAGGTTTTGAACCAAACAGCGAAACAAACATCACAGCAAAACTATAAATATACCGAGTCTATTTCCGAATCATTGTTTATAAACCAGGTCACACATGGAAAAGTTTTTCACTTTGGTGAATTTGAATTTGTTGAAAAAGTTTTAAAACCACGTAAATTCCACCTTCCAGAGTGTATTGTATTTCCATGAAACAAGCTTCAGCATGTTAGATGTGTTGTATTGTGTGTTTTATTCATGTTTTTGGGAGAATAGCTTAAATATTCACTCAAGACGACGCTGTATATGGAACATGAAAGGTGACATTTTGAATTTCGGGAACGATGTCTCACAATTTCAGACTCCACTTGGGTTTAAACTTGAAGATTTTGAATTGAGCCACAGTTATTGAATTGTGTAAGAGGTAGGTGGAATTAATAGCATACATTTCTACGCTGACCATCGGAAACCGCAAAATAAATTATGAAGTGCGTCGAGATTTAATGCCCTGGTAATGTTAATTTGTTGTTGACACCAAGTCTAACGCTGACTGTGTCGGTTTCCAGTCGATTCAATCTGTTCAATACTCTTGAATACGACAGCCAACAAGTGCTTCTACTTATAGGGCTGCAACGATGTTTTTTAATTTGTTTTAGTATTCACTACAATACGACAATAAGTTGGGTATAACTTAACAGTTCTAATAGGAGTTTCTGCAATCGATGTGACCCAGTCGAATGGTTGAAAAGGAGACAACCAGGTATTAAATCTCCATGTGCCCTGGATGTTGCCCGAGATAACGATTTTGCCCCGCCTCCTAACACAGAAATAATGTTGAGATGTAAAATATGATCCCACATTAAGACTCAGGCGACGAAGTTTAAACCCCCACACTGAGCCTCAGGTTTTGAACCAAACAGCGAAACAAACGTCACAGCAAAACTATAAATATACCGAGTCTATTTCCGAATCGTTGTTTATAAACCAGGTCACACATAGAGAAGTTTTTCACTTTGGTGAATTTGAATTCCTTGAAAAAGTTTTAAAACCATGTAAATTCAGCCTTCCAGGGTGTACTGTATTTCCATGGAACAAGCTTCCGCATGTTAGATGTTTTGTGTTGTGTGTTTTATTCATGTCTTTGGGAGAATAGCTTAAATATTCACTTAAAACGATGCTGGGCATGGAACATGGAAGGTGACATTTTGAATTTTGTGAACGATATCTCACAATCTCAGACTCCACTTGGGTTTTAACTTGAAGATTTTGAATTGAGCCTCAGTCATTGAATTTTGTAAGAGGTAGGTGGAATTAATAGCATACATTTCTACACTGACCATTGGAAACCGCAAAATAAATTATGAAGTGAGCAGAGATTTAATGCCCTGGTAATGTTAATTTGTTGTTGACACCAAGTCTTACACTGACTGTGCTCATATTTTTGCCGACCGTGGATTTCCTACTTTTACCTCAATTTGGCTCCAAAATCCTCACTGAAATTGTGACCCCCTCATTGAAAAAATACTTTATGGCCGGGATTTACCCTGTTACAATTTATGGGAGCGATGTCTCTCTCGGAGTGACAAGCGAAGCGAGAGATTGACATTTGAATTCTGTCAAGCGATATCGAAGATAAACAGATGAGTTGCTCCCCTTGATATTCTCACCCCGCAATGCACAAAAGTATATTTGCGAACCCGATTCAATCTGTTCAGTTCTCATCGAATACGACAGCCAACAAGTGCTTCTACTGATAGGGCTGCAACGATGTTTTTTAATTTGTATTAGAATTCACTACAATATGGCAATAAGTTGGATATAACTTAACAGTTCTAATAGGAGTTTCTGCAATCGATGTGACCCAGTCGGGGTCAAAGGTTATTTTTATCACCTGGATGTTTCTCGAGTGACAAACGGGGAACAACGGCGCGCGCTCTTATCACCCGCATGTTTGAAGATAGCCGATAACATGGCTATTTGTTTTGGTCATGTTGACCAATCAGAAGATGCGATAATACTGATACAGGGACAATGATTATTATTCCGGTAGTGTAGCTCAAAAAATTTGGATTTTGTCCACACTTAGGCTCTATCGGGATGCCCTTGGGCTCATAATGTTCCCTTTGGGAACTTGGGCAATTTTTTCAAAATTTTTTCTAAAAATATTTTGAATTTAATTTTGATTGCTATTATTCATGTATCTTAATTATTATATATTTTGTTGTGGAGTTTGTAGGAGTGATATCGACTTTAGTCGATGCACTCCTACGGATTCTTGTCCTACTTGTGTACACTGGGAAGATTAACATTGGAGACAGGTGTCGTGGTACGTTGTTGGCAGTGAGGTTCATAGACCGGACCTCACACCGCGTTTTAATTCATTTTTTCAGTTTCTATTTCAGAGGAACATGAACATGGTGATGATATTGATATTGTGATTCCCAGCCAAAGTATGCCACCGTCGTCGCACTCCGTTCAGCAAATAGAGCTAGCTGCAGTGCTCATGATAAGCAAGGAATAAGGCCTCTAGTTAGTGTTCTTAATCTCTTGCAAGCAGCTAGCTCGACCGGTAAAGCAGTTGCTACGTCCTGGGGAGCCAGGACACCGGGTTAGTCTGTTGCGGTCGAAGGAAGTGTAGATGTGGGTAGAGCTAGCACTTAAAAATAAAAACTCACCCAGCGACGACGGAAATAGGCAGGCTATAGGGAGGAAGTCGGCAAGTTTCTAATAGAGTGGGAGAGGCCCCTCTGTACCCTAACAACATTTGGGGTCAAATGTAGTTATGAGAAACTTGCACGAGCCGGAGCATATATCCACCCACCGCTCATTACGCTCTGTCTAGTCTGCAGCTGGGGTCGGCTTCAGTCCTGGCCTCCTCTGCTACTTTTCACGAGCCGAAATCAAGTTTTCTTGTTGGGAGGCTCGGCGAAGTCCAGTGAGACCTCGAGCGGGAGAGGTCCCTCTCTAACCTAACAACATTTGGGGCCAAATGTTGTTATGAGAAACTTGCATGAGCCAGAGCATACGTCCAGCGTATTCGTATTCAGTATTCGTATTCAGTCATATTCGAATACAGTTTATCAAGTATTCACATGTATTCAGTATTCACTGAATGTTATGAATACATGTATACGTATTCGTATTCGTATTCAAATACAAATACATTAAAATTTGAGCTGTATTCATGAATACATTTTGAATACTTTTTGAATACTTTCTATATTTTGGAATTAAAGAACCATATACTGAATAAAAGGTTTTCACAGATCAAGCCCATGGACTCCAGACAACAAATTCACACCTCATATCAATATTAAAGACTTAATAATCCCTGATATTATTTATACACCACCAAACACCTTGTCTGAAATTTATGCATTGAAAACGGTGACTGGACGTTTCGGCCACGGACGTTTCGGCCACGGATGTTTCGGCCCGGATGTTTCGGCCACGGACGTTTCGGCCTAGGACGTTTCGGCCACAGACGTTTCGGACAATTGGAGATATTTCTCACAATATATGAGATTTTTCTATTATTATTTTTAATTTTGTTTTACTTTATTTTTTTTATTTATTTTATTTATTTATTTTTTTTTTCTTTTGAATGTTCATTTTTAGCTCAACTTTGACGAAGTCAAATTTGAGCTATTGTCATGGCCCATCGTCCGTCGTCCGTCTATCCGTCTGTCCGTCTGTCCGTACGTCAACAATTGGCTATGGCTCGGGCTAGAGGTCGTATTTATGAACCGATCTTTACGAAACTTCTTGTGTACCTTTGTTATGACCCTGGGACGGGAACGAGTGTTTTTAGGTGTGGTCCAAAATTCAAGATGGCTGCCAGTGGCCATTTTGTACCGATGATGCAAAAATCAGTTTTTTGTACAGAACTTCTGTATGAAAGTTCTGATTTGAATAAAGTTTTGTATAAATGTTTAGTACCATGGGATACATCACATATAATACGGGTTTTTTTCTCGTGCGTAAATTATGCAAATTAGACTGACTTTGATTTATTTAGTGTTACTTTCAGAGCTGTAAGTGCCAAGCTGCTATGGCTTGGGCTAGAGGCCGTATTTATGAACCGATCTTTACGAAACTTCTTGGGTACCTTTGTTATGACCGTGGGACGAGAACGAGTGTTTTTGGGTGCGGTCCGAAATTCAAGATGGCTGCCAGCTGCCATTTTGTACCGACGATGCAGAAATCTGTTTTTTGTACAGAACTTCTATATGAAAGCTCTGATTTGAATAATTTTTTGTATGAATGTTTAGTACCATGGGATACATCACATATAATACGGGTTTTTTCTCGTACGTAAATTGTGCAAATTAGACTAATTTTGATGTTTTTTGGGGTTACTTTCATCACTGTAAGTGCAAATGCCAATACGGCTTGGGCTAGAGGCCGTATTTATGAACCGATCTTTACGAAACTTCTTGGGTACCTTTGGTATCACCGTGGGACGAGAACGAGTGTTTTGGGGTCCGGTCCAAAATTCAAGATGGCCGATGGCAGCCATTTTGTACAAAGTTAGGTGCAATCAGATTTTTGCACAGAACTTCCATATGAAAGCCCTGATTTGAATAATTTTTTTGTGTGAATGTTTAGTACCATGGGATGCATCACATATAATACAGGTTTTTTTCTCGTGCAGAAATTATGCAAATTAGATGAACTTTGATTTTTTCAGTGCGACTTACACACAGTAAGTACACATGTCAATACGGCTCAGACTAGAGTCTGTATTTATGAACCGATCTTCACGAAACGTCTTGGGTACCTTTGTTATCACCTTGGGACGAGAACGAGTGTTTCTGGGTGCGGTCTAAAATTTAAGATGGCTGCTAGTGGCTATTTTGTACCGAAATTAGGTCTAATCAGTTTTTTGTACACAACTTCTATACAGCTCAGACTAGAGGCCATATTTATGAACCAATCTTTACGAAACTTCTTGGGTACCTTTGTTATCACCGTGGGATGAGAGCGAGTGTTTTTGGGTGTGGTCCGAAATTCAAGATGGCCACCAGCAGCCATTTTGTACCAAAATTAGTGCAATCAGTCTTTTGTATAGAACTTCTGTATGAAAGTTCTGATTTTAATAAATTTTTGTATGAATGTTTAGTAACATGGAATACATCACATATTGTAAGGGTTTTTTTTTTTCGTGCAGAAATTATGCAAATTAGATGAACTTTGATTTATTCAGTGCTACTTACACAATGTAAGCACACATGTCAATACGGCTCAGGGTAGAGGCTGTATTTATGAACCGATCTTCACAAAACTTCTTGGGTACCTTTGTTATCTCCTTGGGATGAGAATGAGTGTTTCTGGGTACGGTCCAAAATTCAAGATGGCTGCCAGTGGCCATTTTGTACCGAAATTAGGTCCAATCAGTTTTTTGTCACAAGTTCTATACAGCTCGTATTTATGAACTGATCTTCACAAAACTTCTTGAGTACTTTTGTTTTCACCTTGGGACAGGAACGAGTGTGTTTTGGGGTGCCTTTGTTATCACTGTGCTATGAGAACAAATATTTTGGAGTTCAGTCAGACCCACTCTGGGACTCAAAAGATTTTTTCTAGTTCAGCATCTGACTGTCATCCACCTTTACAATACTTTACCTATACATTTGTTACAGGCAACGGTCAGTATTTATGTACAGACCGTTACAATACTTTATATGTACCTTTGTTATCAGGTCATTACCTAAATGATTGTCATTGCTGTGTCACATACTGTACATGTACATGTCTTTGTCTTGACAAGTTGAGCTACAGTGTCATTGACACTTTCATTTTTATTTAAAACATGAAAAGATTTTTCATAGGGATAGTTATAATCATTAACTATTATGTTTTTATAGTAATATTCCTTCAACCTACCTGTCAGCTTACTACATTTTATGCATGTTTCCATAACTATTTAGCTTCAGCTTTTGATTATTAGCAGAATATTTCATTTAGGCTTCCTCTTTTGTCAGGGAGTGTTTTTACAGCATTTGGACTGGAGTTTTTGAGATCAATGAATTTTTAGGTCTCTTTGTGTTTTTGTAGTTAGAGCAATTGACAAGAAATTGTCCTTTTCTTTATACCTGCCTTATGTGGCTTCAAAGAGGGTTTGGTTTTTTATATAAATACTCCATGTTATCATACTCTCCTCATAGCCTCTGGTGTGCTAGGAGTCCTAACATGGAAATCATTACAACAAAAAGAGGTGGGAAAAAACTATGCGTTGAGGGACATATGTACACTGTGAAGTCAAGATCAGACAAGTATAAATCTGTAACATGGCGCTGTGTGAAACGTGACCCCCCTATCAACTGTACAGCTATCTTGAAAACAAATGACAATTATGAATGTCCAGTTTTGACGAAGGAGCATTCTCATTTATCTGACGAAATAGAAGTAGATATTTCTAAATGCAGACAGAACATGAAAGAGATGGCTAGTAAAACAAATGATAAGCCCGACCAGATTTTCACGACAATGCTTTCAACAGTATCTGATGAAGTGAAAGCCTGTCTTCCAAATGCAGATGTAAATAAACGTGTGCTGCGGAGAGCCCGAGCTCTTCATCGACCCAAAGATCCACAAACTCTACAGGAAGTTGAAATAACTGGTGAGTGGAGCATGACTACAGGTGACCAGCCTGTTCCATTTTTGTTCAGTGACAATGGTCCTACTGCTGATGAGAGGGTTATTATTTTTGCCACTGAAAAACATTTACAGCAGCTAGCAAGCTGTGATACTTGGTGCATGGATGGAACATTTTCAGTTGCCCCAAATATTTTATATCAGTTGTATGTCATACATGGTCGTGTAGATAATGTGTTTTTGCCTTTAGTTTCTGCTTTGCTCCAAAGAAAGACCCAAACAAGTTATGAGAGTCTGTTCAACAAATTAGCAGAGGCTGACTGTGATCCTACAACTGTCATTATAGATTTTGAAAGAAGTGTTAAGCTTTCTGTTCATTCTGTCTTTGGTGCTCATGTTAATATTCAGTATTGTTTTTATCATCTCTCCCAGTCAGTTTGGAGAAAAATTCAGTCTTGGGCTTGCAAATTTATATGAGACTGAAAATGATTTTCGTCTTTATTGTGGACAGATAGATGCTTTAGCATTCCTGCCTGTTTCCGAAGTTCAGGAAGGTATGGATTATTTGAAAGAGACAATGCCAGAGGAAGCAGAACCTCTTGTTGAGTACTTTGACAGCACCTATGTTAGTGGCCAACTCCGCCAGAGGCCAGCAAGAGAGGTTAATGGCATACAAACTGTAAGGTTAAGACGAGTGCCGCCATTATTTTCACCATGTGACTGGAATATGCATGAGGCTACTATTAGTAATCTACCCAGAACAAACAATATTTCAGAGGGCTGGAATAATAAATTCCAAGGGCTCGTTGGTCATAGCCACCCTAGCATCTGGAAATTAATTGAGTGTTTACAAGCTGAGTGTGCACGTGTTACAGGTATTCTGTTGCAATTGGAGCGAGGTATCAGACCCAAAAAGAGAACAAAAAAGATATATGCTGAATTACAATCACGACTCCAAAACTTGTGTGATGATAGAGTGTGTGGTCGTAAAACAATTGCTGAATTTCTACGTGGTGTAAGTTACAATCTGCGTGGTGGTCAACCGAATATGTAATCTTGAATACAATGAAATGTGACATAATGAACTAAGAAAAATATATTTAATATATATAATTGATATATAATTCTGTCTGTAAATAGAGTGTCAAGTAGTAATGAAGAAGACGGATCTTCTTTCCAGATTATACCTTATGCCCCTCACTTGAATGAGCTCCTTGAGCTTGTTTAAGTGTTGGTTAAAAGGTATCATTTGGATAGAAGACACCCCAGGCATCAACAGCCATGAATTCTGTCTGTAAATAGAGTGTCAAGTAGTAACGAAGAAGACGGATCTTCTTTCCAGATTATACCTTATGCCCCTCACTTGAATGAGCTCCTTGAGCTTGTTTAAGTGTTGGTTAAAAGGTATCATTTGGATAGAAGACACCCCAGGCATCAACAGCCATGAATTCTGTCTGTAAATGTCAAATAACGAAGAAATGGATAGAAGATTCACCCGTCAGTAAAAAATATAACTTGTTTTCTTCAAATACAATAAAAAATAATACATGTAGTGGACATAAGTGAATATTCTCCAAAATTGTGCTTACTTGTGCTATGTATTATAATTGTTTCATTACTTGTTTTTGTTATATTTTTATGATAACGTTCAATAAATATAAAAAATGGAAATGGTTTTTCTTCATTCCTAAATCACTTCCCCCTCTCCAACTCTTCCAGAGAAAACAAGAAAAAAAAATGTCAAAAAGTACCCTCAAATATATTTTGGCCGAAACGTCCACCCTGTCCAATATTTCTGGCCGAAACGTCCATGGCCGAAACATCCTAGGCCGAAACGTCCGGGCCGAAACGTCCTACATTCATTGAAAACAGACAATAGACTTAATTATCAATTAACTTGTCACAATACAACCTATTTATGTAACAATGGCCACATATCCCCATGGCTTTTTAAATTGTTGAAAACATGGACAATAAAATTCATTCATCATTCGCACCTCTGATTTCAGAGAGCGAACATCCAATCATGGAAATACCGGATAGATTGTTGAAGACTATTTCAGCCTTAGGGGTCTCTCGTCCTATCACCTGGACTGTCCAGGAGATAGGAACGAGAGTCCACCTGTCTATGGAATTCCTAGTTGAAGAAAAGAAAATATCACCGCCCTCCTCGGGGAGAGGTAGTACCTTTGTTGAGAGGACCTCCTCTTGGACTGGTCCTCACCCGAAGAGGGAAGGAGGCCCTGAAAAGAGAAAGAGAAGAAAGAAGAGCCCGTCCACCAAGCGGAGGGATTCCCGACCCTTGGAGGCATTCTTGGAGATGAAGAAAGAGAAAGGTGAGGAAAAGAAAGAGCCAGAGGCGGCCACCACTTCCCCTCCCACTCCCACAGACAGCCCCATCCAAATGCCGGCTTCCCAGTCGATATTGTCGGATGTGGAAGAGTCTGTGGAGACTGAGGTGGAAATAGAAGCTGCCCTCTCGCCTCTTCCTGACCCCCCACTTGCCTCTTCCTTCTAAACCAGAATACCAGGACGCGGACGACAGGATAGAGAACATCTTACGGGAACATGAGATACAAGGGGACCTTCACCGACAACAGATGGACAGGCAATACCAATTATTCGTGCAAAAAGTCGAAGAAACCAAAAAACTAATAGACGCCAGAAATCTACAACAACAAAAGACTCAGCAATCACCCACAACCACTCCAGACTCGGCAAGGACCAGACCCAACAAAACTCAGCAACCACCATCAGGCAGCCCACCAACAACACCAACTACCACTGTCTCTCCTTCCAAACCTCCACCTCTGAAAAAGAAGCTGAAATGACACAAGCTCCGCTAACAACCCACAACTTCTCCTCCTTTACCACGGTCTGACACTTTCAAATTCTACAGCTAATGAGGGTCGGAAGGGGCTTGCTCCCCCAATTGTCCCTGCGCGCTTTCGGCACGCAAAACCATTTGATTTGACAATAAAAATAAAACAAAAAAAATTGTGTTATTGGACACAACTCAGTTATTCAATGATATTATATTCTAAAATTTTTGGATTTATTTAAAGTTTTTCTATTTATCCATTATTTCACAGTGAAAACACATATTTATTTATTTATTTATTCCTGTTTAAGGTCATCTTTGTACAGCTCAGTATATCTAATTATAATCGGTGAAAGCACATAAATATTATAAAGAAAATACTACTGCTGTTAGCAAACTTTCAGCCAACAGACCTCCAGGTTTAACCATGAAGTGCAATGGCTAAAAGTTGACTAGTCCTTCTTATGTGGTGTCATTGCAATTGATACTTAACGTTCAGGAGGAAACGCCAGTCTGTGATTTTTTAGAGGTAATCCACTCACATTTTGTGATGTGTTGTCCATGGAGAGTAGTCTAATTACTATGACACCCATAGAGTGGATTTCCCGTCAGGTAATTACTTTAGTTTTTCAACAAAGCATGGTAAGCACAATTAAAGCTTCAGCTGAAGGACCATCAGTTTAAAAATGACTTTTAACTCAACAAACAAAAAACTCAAAGGCCTTGCTGTAAATATTTCTAATTTAAAAAGTATTCAAGTATTCAAAAATGTATTTGTGAATACATTGTAATGTATTTGTATTCGTATTCAAATACATTTGAAAATTTGTGTATTTGTATTCGTATTCATGAAATTTCAAAGTATTCGTATTCGAATACATTTACAAAGTATTCGCCCCAAGCCTGACTCCGTCTAGTCCACAGCCAGGGTTGGCTTCAGTCGCGGCTTCCTCTGCTATGTGACGTCAGGCTAGCTACCCGATTTCAGATATCTAATCGGCTGTGCAAAGATGGAGCCATTCTTCGCCTGTGAAGTTGGACCATCCGGTAGTTAGCGATCCGAGACATCGATTAACGGGACGTTCGGAGAAGAGATCTATCTCCGTATCTTCATCCCAGGAGCAGTAAGCTGTGGAAAAACAGAAGACCGCTGCTCCTCAAGCCTCGGGAACGGACTTGCTGTCGCAGTTTGCGCAGCTATTAGCAGCATCCCAGCAAATGCAAGAGCAGACTCCAGTGGTGAGCTGTCAGATGACGCTGGGCCGGTCCGGTGAATTGTGCATGTAGAAGAAGCCATACGTTTCTCTACGGGACACTCGGCTAGATCTGGGGTCAGATCTCCGTTTGGAGAACCCTCTTCGTCCTGTTAACAGTCGGGGTCGACTGTGTCTGTTGTGAGAAACCATATTGAGTCGGAACACGCATTGAAACGTTCCTTCCACACTTCAACTGGGGCTGTCGGCAGTTATGGCTTCTTCAACTTACTTGGAAGCGCACGGAAGAGGATTAAGCCTAGAAGTTTCTAAGTGGGATACTCTGCGAGATCAAGGGACTGATCGCGAGTGCAGAGCATTTTTCTTCCCGTTAACAGTTGGGGACGACTGTTTTGTGTTGTGAGAAACTTCAATGAGGAGGAGCATCCGTTCTATGTGACGAGTCGGGATGCTTCTTCTGCACTTCAGCTGGGGTTGGCTGTGGCTATGGCTTCCTCTTCTTCCATGGATATGCATGATAAGGGATAGATGCCTACAAGTTTCTAATGAACGCTCGGCGAGGTCTGGAGCAGGCCGCGAGCTGGAGATCCTTCTCCTTTCCGTCAGCAGTAAGGGTTGACTGTTTTTGGTTCGAGAAACTCTAGTGAGTTTGGACACCCGTTCACACTAGCGGTTCGGGACGCTCCTTCCACATTGCAGCCGGATTCGGTGGCAGCTATGGCATCTTCACTTGCTTCATTAATGAAGCACGTTGACCGCAGACTAGCTATCTGACTTCGCAGGTTCGGGTCGATCGCTTGTCTGAGGCTTTTTATACGGGACATGTTTCGAGGATCTGGGGCCAGATCTCAGTCCTGTGAGCAACTTATGGTAACAAGTGGATTATCATTGCTCTGCTAGCCTCGGTGATGGACCGGCTACTGCAGATTGCTCTGCGTATCGCAGCATTCCAGTAGTCGCTGGTACCACCATTTAAAGACTCTGAGGGTGAGCTGTCAGATGGTGATGCGTTGATCCAGTCATCCATTCAGGCGGATGGTGTTGACCATATTTGCTGATGGAACATTTGGATGGTGAGAGGGCTACGGAATGTGAGTCTCCATCCCTCACAGAAGGGCACTTTAAGACTATGAAATTTCAGTCTTCAGCTCTTAGAATATTGTTCCATCTGAATATAAGTCGCCGTTCAGATGAGCAGGCTGGGGATGAAGATTTGTCCCTACCTGCATCATTTAATATATGTTCAGAAATAATGGAATGTGCTATTTCATTTAAAAGAGCTAATCTGGATGCAAGGTCTTAAGCAGATCACCTTACCAGAGCTATGGCGCAACGTCTCAATGGAAAGGAATATGAGGACGTGGTTCCTCGCTAAGAGTTCTTTCCAGGGCAGTCATGTATGCCACTTGCAACTCTGCACGGACAGCAGAATTTGGAGTTGGTAAGACGTGATGCTGCCCTTGCATCGTCATCACTTATAGATGACAAAGTGAAAAGCTCTCTCTGAGTCACTCCAGTAACCGGAAATTTACTATTTGACGACAAGCTTATGTTGCGATATGAGCAGGCTACAAGAAAACTTCTGGTGCTCTGATATTGAAGTTGGTGTCTCATCAACACACTTCAGCAGACCGGAGTAAACAAGGCCATTCTGCTTCTAAGAAAGCATCAAGAGAAAGTCTCTCGAGGGTACAATAACCCTCTTATATTTACTTCAGAAGTTGTCATTATAGCGACTCGGAAAAGGGGCTTAGGTCTTATCAAGGCTATGGATCTGACGCCCATAGGTCGATGATTAACAGAAGGTTATCATCTTCACGAGAAACTGGATGTTAATCGCAGAAATTTCTTTCAAAGAGAGTCACTCCTAGTGGAGGTAAAGGCTTTCTTATTGAAGGGAACAATTGAGATCCACAAGACGAGCTTCTTCACGGGGAGGACTTAGTTTCTCCTCCTGTAAGCATTGCAAGTCGTACAGGTGATGGACATGACCTCTATTGCTTGCCAGTTGATGGAAGGGTATCAACTTTACGATAATCTAGATGTTATTCACAGAAGTTCCTTTCAAAGAGAGTCACCCCAAGTGGAGGTAAGGCTCTCTTATTGAAGGGAACAATTGAGGTCATCGAGAATAGATTTCGGGTGCTGTACAAGCTTTCCTATTGAAGAAAAGCATTAGATATCGAAATTATTCTCCAGTTTTTTTTATTATCACCTGTTTCTCGTCCTGAATCCGCATAGATAGGCTGAGATATTCCTTGGCATCAAGACAATATATGTCATTGTGAACGCCATAGTAGCCTTCTGTACGGTTACAGTGGTCTCTTGGGTTGGGCTCTGTCCACTGTCTTTTGGGAATAAAACCCAAAAAAGATACTGTGCTTTTCGGTTTGTTTTTCCTAGGTGTCATAGACTTGAGTCTTATTGTTACATCATAGTAGCCTAGTTAAAATCATGAGTGAGATTTTTTCTGTATTATTCAGTGGCATAACTGAATTTATTATCTCTTGGGACTGCGGTCTCTTTGGGAATTCAGGGCTGTTTATATAGCGGCTCTTCATTCCCTTCCTTGCGCGACGTTAATTGTAAGTTTCCGTTAAGTGAGCCTTCAGGGTCACGATTTACATCGATATATCTGTCTTCACGAAGATGTAGACTTATAAGCTATGGCTAGCATTGTAAGTCTCCTTAGTGAGCTTCTAGGGCCTCAGTTATCAGCTTTTAATGGTCTTCACATACAGGAAGACCTTTAGCTGCTTCAGCTAGGCTTAGTTTGTTGTCCTATTGGACACGATACCGTTTGTTAGACGAGGTTATTCTCTTCAAACCGGTATGGTTTGGTGTGAGTTAATATGTAAATACGGTGTATTGTTCATCATGTCCTTCTCCGCCCTTAGTGGCATTATGGAGTTGGTTAGCTGTGAGGGAGACTTGCGGTTCCTATACTATTTGATGACTAACACAAGAACGATTCAAGTAATGTGGGCGAGGGGGTTCGATATGATTTTGCACGTGTCTGGGAGTGTTATTTATTGAAATTTATTGTACACCTGAACGGGGTCGCCTGTGGATTGCCTCGGAAGTGTGTTTACTCTCCAGAGATCGTCCATTGTGATTGTATTGGACATGTGCATGTTGTACATATTATATCACCGGGTTTTGATCTATCCACATATGCCGACTCCGGTATACGTTTCAAGCAGGTGCTATTAAGTACCGGAATCGCTGCTATAGCCTTAGCTTCTGAAGTTTATATTAAATAATTAATATCTGGGTGCCTGTTCGGCGAATCTATATTGTTAATTGGTACCACTTTTACTGATTCCAGAGCACTCTCCCCTTTCTCCCCCCCCCCCTTCCTTTTTGAAGAAGATTCCTTCAAAAGGGGGTGATTTTTTAAATCTCTGACGACTTGATAAGTGTGTAACTATGAGTGAAGCTGTTTTGTCTGTAGATTATATCCTAGAATACAGCTTGTTTTATTATTGTATATGGCATATGTTTGTGGGGGTTAACTTCTCACTCTCAAATACGCCATCCTAATTTTTAGCTTAGGTTGACAAAGTCAAGATAAGCTATTGCCATCACGCGTGCAGAAGTCTGTGAGTCTGTTAGTCTGTGAGTCTGTTCACATTTTCCTTCAGCACAGGCTACAGCCCGTAGTTCTTGTCTGATCGTCACGAAATTTCATATGCTGGTTTGGGGGCATGATCGGTCATAGGTATGGCTGCCCAAGCCCAAAACCCCCAAACCATTGACACAGTCTACAGGTCGTATTTATGAAGGGATTTCATTGTAACTTGGTAGGATGCCTCTGTATAATGCCTAGATGAAAACGTCCCCTTTTGGTCATGATCTTTCAACTGTGATGGCTGCCCAGGCCCGAAACCCCAAAACTTTTTGCATAGTCTGCAGGTCATATTTAATGTGGAGGGATTTCATTGTAACTTGGTAGGATGACTCTGTATGATGTCTAGATGAGAACTTACCCATTTGGTCGCGATCTGTCAACCGTGATGACTGCCCGAGCCCAAAACCCGAACACCTTCAGCACAGTCTACAGGTCATATTTATGGAGGGATTTTATTGTAACTTGGTAGGATGACTCCAAATAATGTCTAGATGAGAATGTCCCCTTTTGATCGCAATCATTCGTCATTGATGGCTGCCCGAGCCCAGAAACATTTAGCATAGTCTGTAGGTCGTATTTTTGGAAGGACTTCATTGTAACTTGTCAGGTTGACTCCATACAATGCCGAGATGATGACATCCCCTTTTGATTGTGATTGGTCAGCTGTGACGCCTACAGGTGCCCGAAGCCCGAAAACCTTGAGCACAGTCTACAGGTCATATTTATGAAGGAATTTCATTGTAGCTTCGCAGGATCACTCCAGATGATGCCCAGATGAGAATGTCCCCTTTTGGTTATGATCATTCAACCATGATAGCTGCCCGAGCCAGAAGCCCGAAAACCTTTAGCACAGTCTACAGGTCATATTTATGAAGGGATTTCATTGTAACTTGGTAGGTTGACTTCATGTAATGTCTAGATGAGAACATCCCCTTTTGGACACGATTGGGCAACTGTGATGGCCACAGGGGCCCGAAGCCCCAAAACCTTTAGCACAGTCTACAGGTCATATTTATAAAGGGATTTCATTGTACCTTAGTAGGATGACTCCAAATAATGTCTAGATGAGAACGTCCCTTTTTGGCCGCATTCATTCAGCCTTGTTGGCTGCCGGAGCCCAAAAAACTTGAGCATAGTCTATAGGTTGTATTTATGGAAGGATTTCATTGTAATTTGTTAGGTTGACTCCATATAATGCCTAGATGATGACATCCCCTTTTGGTCATGATTGGTCAACTGTGACAGCTACAGGGGCCAGAAGCCCGAAAACCTTGAGCACAGTCTACAGATCATATTTATGAAGGAATTTCATTGTAACTTCGTAGGATCACTCCAAATGATGCCCAGATGAGAATGTACTCTTGGTTGCGATCATTCATCCATGATGGCTGCCCGAGCCCAAAGCCCGAAAACCTTTAGCACAGTCTACAGGTCGTATTTATGAAGGGATTTCATTGTAACTTGGTAGGATGACTCTAAATAATGTCTAGATGAGAACGTCTCCTTTTGGTCGCAATCATTTAGCCTTGATGGCTGCCCAAGCCCAAAATCTTTAGCATAGTCTATAGGTTGTATTTATGGAAGGATTCCAGATTATGCCCAGATGAGAACACTCCCTTTTGGTCGCGATCATTCAATCATGATGGCTTCCTGAGCCCAAAAGCCTTTAGGACAGACTACAGGTCGTATTTGTGAAGAGATTTCATTGTAACTTAGTAGAATGACTCAGTATAATGTCGAGATGAGGACGTCCCCTTTTAGTTGCAATCAGTATACCATCATGGCTACACAGGCCTGAAGCCTGAAAACCTTTAGCACAGTCTACAGGCCATATTTATGAAGGGATTTCAATGTAACTTGATAGGATGACTCGTTTTGGAATAATTTCACTGTAACTTGGTAACTTTCGTTGACATACGTTAACTGTGAGGGCCACATACATTAACTGTGAGGTCATATTAACCCACCCCTCAGCTCTTTAGTACAGTGTACACCTCATATTATTATGCCCCGAAAATGTTTTAGCTGCGACTAGCAGCTCTATAAGTGGCAATGTCAGTCTGTTGGTCTGTCTGTCGGTCTTCTGTGACCAATGAGTTTCTGTGACCAACGAGTTTCAAAACTCAATAACTTTTGAAATACATGATGGAATGACTTTTTATTTGGCATGTAAGTGTATCTTATTGATGTCTAGCTGCTGTTCAATGTATGTGTTGTTCCAAATATTTTTCTTGGAGTTATGGCCCTTGATGAACTTAGAATTTTGTGAGATTGCACCACCCGTCGCAGCTACTGCGTCGATGTTGCAATTTTTTTTTTAGGTATATAGTTGAGGTCTCCGTCCATCCATCCATACTTCCATATGTCCGTACTTTCGTATGTCCATACTTCTGTTCGTCCATATGTCTGTCTGTACAAACATTTTGTATTATAACTCGAAAATCAATTGTCGGATTTTAATGTTCTTTGGTATGGTGATTGGTCAGCTTGGGGGGAACAGATGCCCTCATACCTAGCGTTTCGTCCATTCATGTTTGGTAAAGTTATGGCCCCTGTTTGTTTTTGGCCTCTGTTTCTAAGGTAAAGTGTACCATAGCCTATAGGGTTCTTTGGATGAACCAATTCTCTTCAAACTTTCAGAAGTTCCTCCATCCGTCCGTCTGTCCGAACATTTTGTATTATAAATCGAGCATCAGTTGTTGGATTTTAATGTTCTTTGGTATGGTGACAAGGCAGCTTGGGGGAACAGATGCCCTCGTACCTAGTGTTTCGTCCATTCATGTTTGGTAGAGTTATGGCCCCTGCTTGTTTTTGGCCTCTGTTTCTGACTAAGGTAAGTTGTACAATAGCCTATAGGGTTGTTTGGATGAACCAATTCTCTTCAAACATTCAGAAGTTATTTATTTACATGCAAGTCCGACTTTGCTACCTTCGGGGGCATCAGCACACGCGTTAACGTTGCTCTTGTTTTTATTAAAAACATAACATGCAGGGAACAGAAATTAACATGTTCCCAATTATCACAATTCTTGTCTTCTTTCATAATCCTTTCATAAACATTGAACATTATCCTTTTCATCAAACACAACACACAGACAAGTTAAGCTACAGCGCCATTGACACTTTCATTAGGACTTAGTCTGGACTAGCCTTAAAATTGGGAACTTGTTAAATCCAATTAGCATAGTCATTCATGCTAAGAATACGGAATTACTTGAATTTGGCTCCTTATTTATGATATGTCTTCTCTATTATTGTATAGAGAGACATACATGTAATTCCTTTTAAATTTAATTTCCTTTCACCTTGGATTGCAGACTTGGGAACTATGTTGGTCTGCTTATTCTGAAGTCCTAGGCCCTCTGCCTTTTTTACGATTCAGCTAGTCTGGGCCATTGGTTTATAGTATAACAATATGATAAATTGAAAGTAATTTGTGTATTTTTTATACTTACCAATGTATAATATTCCTTAGGTTCTCAAATTTTCCACTCAAATTCACTGAAGAAATTCAAAACCACTGATGATTTATGAATTTTAATTGCATGAACGTATTTACACATGTACAAAATGAATGTCTATTGTTGGCACTTTCGGGTCACCATACATACTAAATTCCCAAATTCACCAATATGGGGCATCTAGGTAGCAAGGGTGCTATATTTATTTCACAGTTCTAAGTCTATTGTCCTACTGAGGGTAAAATTGGGTTTTTGATTGTGGCGCATTTGAAGATAATTATTATTTATGCAATGACGTCATACGTTTTATCAAATTACCAGGCCTGGATTTTACGCGACTTGTCTCTCGAGCTCGTCACACACTCTCAACTTGTAATTTGAATTTTCAGCATCTAATTCTCAATTCTCGAATCTCGAAAATATCTCAAAGAAAACTGTGCATTCCATATAGAATTCGGTGACTGGTGCTCCGCATCAATATTTGAATGCCATCGACTCGAAACTCATAAAGATCATCAATTTTACAAACATCAGAGTATCATTCTCATAGACCTTAAATGTAAATCGGTGATAGTATGTTGCGTCATCAAACAGATGAATAGAGTCAGTAACGCTCGGTTGACCACGAAAAACTATTGTGTATCGATAGCTGAAGTCCGCTCTGATGGCGACAAATAATAACATGTATACCTGTCCTTCGGCACACTCTAGTAACACCACTTGCAGACATATCAGACGAATTGTATATGGAGTGTATGCATCAAAGTCTCAAATGTTCAGTATACTTATCAGCTTGTTGCCGCATAACTCGAAGTTCAGACATTTTACATTTCAAAACTGACTTATTAACTAGTGTCATCGGCTGTCCATCGCGTCAACTTCAGTTATTTTTCACCTTACCAAATTACACACCTTTGATTAAAAGCGCCACCTACGCCACAATCACATGTAACTTTCTGATCTTAAGACATTAACCCTTTTTAGTTTCAGGCAAAATTAAAATAAAAGTAAATTTAGATTTTATTAGCCCTGCTTAACCCTCAAATTTGAATAAATTTAATAAAGTATTATTCAGTTAAAAAAGTAAATGCCAGCATAATTCCCATTAACCAATCTAACCGAACAATTAATTCAAAGGTATTACACAACAACCTATGGCCCATACGGGTATGGCCCTCCCATGAGTGGGCACTCATACCTCCCTGCTGAGTTATTATGTAGTACTCTCTTCTACAAAGAATGATGTTGGCGCCAATTCCCGTCACTTCCTTCCTGGCTGCGCATGCACAGAAAGTAAAAGTATGGAAGACCAGATAGGATGTTTAATTTTCGGTTTTGCAAGCACATTTTGGGAATGGGGGGGGGGGGGGGGGTTCATAATTTGTGTTTGGCCCTTGATAACTGAGTTTGCACCAGCTAGTCTGGTCCATTGGTAAGTATAAACAATATACAAATTACTTTAAATTTATCATGTTTAGGATTTTTATATTTTTTTCAGGAAATGATGAACAAGTGCTAATGCATGATGTTGAAACGTGAGTAAATAGTTATTTTTGTTTTTTCTTATATCATCCCCTCATTGAAAGTATGAGGAATTGAAAGAGTTACTCATTAGCTCAACTTTGACATAGTCAAATTTGAGGTTATGCCATGGGCCGTCGTCCATCTGGACGTCTGTCCGTCCGTCAACCATTCAATAAGGCTCGGGCTAGGGGCTGTATTTATGAACCGATCTTCTCAAAACTTCTTGGGTACCTTTGTTATCACCTTGGGATGAGAATGAGTGTTTTTGGGTGCGGTCCGAAATTCAAGATGCCTGTCAGCAGCCATTTTATACCGAAATTAGTGCAATCAGTGTTTTGTACAGAACTTCTGTATGAAAGTTCTGATTTGAATAAATTTTTGTACGAATGTTTAGTAACATGGAATACATCACATATAATACAGGTTTTTTTCTCGTGCAGAAATTATGCAAATTAAATGAACTTTGATTTATTCAGTGCTACTTATACACAGTAAGTGCACATGACAATACGGCTCGGGCTAGAGGCTGTATTTTTGAACTGATCTTCACCATACTTCTTGGGTACCTTTGTTATCACCTTGGGACGAGAACGAGTGTTTTTGGGTGTGGTCCAAAATTCAAGATGGCTGCCGGTGGCCATTTTATACCGAAATTAGGTGTAATCAGTTTTTTGTACAGAACTTCTAGGACTGCGTTTGTTATCGTCATGAGATGGTAACGAGTGCTTTTGCGCTCGGCCAAAAATTCAAAATGCCTGTCGGCAGTCATATTTTACGGAAATTGTGTGTTGTACATTTTTTTGTACAGAACCTGTAAAGAAGATTTTTTATGTCAGTAATGTTTGCTATAAATTTATTGGGTGCCTTTATTATCACTGTGGTATGAGAACAAATATTTTTGGGTTCAGTGAAACCCCCTCTGGGACTCAAAAAGGGAGATAATTAAAAATCTTTTTCAAAAACACCAGACAAAATAAAGTTTCTTGAATTTAGCATTCCTAGGATGTGTATATTCAAATGTGTTGAAGCCAAGTTCTTGTGTTAATATTTGGTGTTGTTTGGGGAGGGTGAACATTATTAACACAACCCGATTTTCTATTTCCAATGAGAAAAATAAAACCTCACCCAAGGAACCCTATGAGCTAAGATAAAAAATTCAAATACCTATATTTTAAGAAGGATTGGACAAATATTAATTAGTATGAATGAACCGTAAGAAGGTTTGAATCAAACAGGCCAAAACAATTGCTAACATTTAGCTTATGGTCCACCATACAAGGATCCCCATTGTAACATTAACCCCATGGAGATTTATTTTCTAGTTAAGCATCTAACTGTCACCCACCTTTACAATACTTTACCTGTACATTTGTTACAGGTCATTACCTAGATGTGTGTCATGGCTGTGTCACATACTATACATGTACATGTCTTATAGAAGTTGAGCTACAGTGTCATTGACACTTTAATATTTCTTTTAGAACTAGTGATGTTTTCTATTCTCTATCTTAGTGCCAAGACTGCAAGGCTGTTCTGGATAAGTTGGAATACTACTACTGACTTGCAGTATGCACAGAGTGTTTTTGTACTCAGTTCACTCTCTAGATGAAAAAGATCCACAATATTTGGCCTCTAGAAGCAGAGTGTGCCTTTTTAATTGGTCATGTCTTGCAATGGAGAGGACTAATTAACTGGTAGAGTGCTGGAAGCTCATATTTGGGCTTTACTAAATAGCACAGTCTGTGACTACAACATTTACACTTTACTGATCATGGTTTCATATTGACCTTGGCAAGAATCAAATTTTGTTAGCTTACCTTGTCAAAGTCAAGATAAACTATTGCCATCATGCGTGCGGAAGTCTGTTACTCTGTGAGTCTTTTTGTCTGTGAGCCTGTTCACATTTTCCTTTAGTACAGGCTACAACTCGTAGTTGTTGCCCGATCATCACAAAATTTCTTATGCAGGTTTGAGGTCATGTCTAGATGAGAACATACCCTTTTGGTCGCGATCGGTCAACTGTGACCCAAAAACCTTTAGCACAGTCTACAGGCCGTATTTATGAAGGGATTTCATTGTAACTTGGTAGGATGACTCTGTATAATGTCTAGATGAGAGTGTCCCCTTTCGGTCATGATCTGTCAACCCTGATGGCTGCCCAAGCCCGGAACCCAAAAACTTTTAGCAAAGTCTACAGGTTGTATTTAATATGGAGGGATTTCATTGTAACTTGGTAGGATGACTCCGTATAATATCTAGATGAGAACTTCCTCATTTGGTTGTGATCTGTCAACCGTGATGGTTGCCCAAGCCCAAAACCTGAGAACCTTTAGCACAGTGTACAGGCCATATTTATGGATGGATTTCATTGTAACATAATAGGATGACCCAACATAATGTCTAGATGAGAATGTCTCCTTTTGGTCGCAATTGATCAACTCTGATGGCTACAGGGGCTTGAAGCCCAAAAAGCTTCAGCACAGTCTACAGGTCGTATTTATGAATGATTTCATTGTAACTTGGTAGGATGATTCCAGGTAATGTCTAGATGAGAACGTTCCCATTTGGTCGTAATCATTCAACCGTGACAGCTGCCCGAGCCCAAAACCCGAAAACATTTAGCACAGTCAACAAGCCATATTTATGGAGGGATTTCATTGTAATGTAATAGGATGACTCCACATAATGTCTAGATGAGAATGCCCCCTTTTGGTCGCGATTGATCAACTGTGATGGCTACAGGGGCCCGAAGCCAAAAAACCTTTAGCACAGTCTACAGGTCGTATTTATGAAGGGATTTCATTGTAACTTGGTAGGATGATTCCAGGTAATGTCTAGATGAGAACATTCCCTTTTGGTCGCAATCATTAAACCGTGACAGCTGCCCGAGCCCAAAAACCTTCAACACAGACTGCAGGTCGTATTTTTTTTTTATGAAGGGATTTCATTGTAACTTTGTAGGATGACTCCGTATACTGTCTAGATGAGGACGTCCCCTTTTGGTTGCGATGGGATAACCTTGATGGCTACACAGGCCCGAAGCCCGAAATCGTTTTTTATGAAGGGATTTCATTGTAACTTGATATGATTACTTGTTTTGGAATAATTTCACTGTACCTTGGTAACTTTGGTTGACATACATTAACTGTGAGGGCCACAATAACCCACTCCTCAGTTCTCTAGTACAGTCGACATCTCAGATTATTTTTATTAGCTCACCGAAGGGAGCTCAACTTATCACTTGTCGTCCGCCATCTGTCGTCCGTCGTCGTGAACATTTTTCAAACGACTTCTCCTCTGAAACCACTGGTCCAATTTTCACGAAACTTCATGTGGATGTTCATTACTATATGGCAATTCAGGTTTGTTCAAATGAAATGGCCCTGTCCCTTGGGGGCTCTGTTTGGGGCATAACTCGGATAGCACCGTATGAATTATAGAAAAATTATTAAAAAATCTTCTTCTCCAGAACCAGTGGGCAGAATCTTTTGATACTTGGTATGCAGCATCTTGGTATGGGTCTGATTCAAGTTTGTTCAAATCGGCCCCCTGGATTCATATTTGGGCTCACTATAGAAGCCCAAATTCGAACTTAGTGCATTTCAGGCAAATTTCTTAAAAAATCTTCTTCTCCAGATCCAGCAGGCAGAATCTTTTGATATTTGGTATGCAACATTGTGGGTGGATCTGATTCAAGTTTATTCAAATCGGACCCCTGGATTCATATTTGGGCTCACTATAAAAGCTTGAATTCGAACTTAGTGCATTTCAGGCAAATTTCTTCAAAAATCTTCTTCTCAAGATCCAGAAGGCAGAATCTTTTGATATTGGGTATGCAGCATGCTTAGGGGGGTGAGATTCAAGTTTGTTTAAGCCAAGTCCCTGGGTTCATATTTGGGCTCACTGTGGTAGCTCAAATTATAACTTAGTTCAAAATGAGGAATTTTCTTTAAAAATCTTCTTTTCAGATCCGGCAGTAGGAATGTTTTCATATTTGGTATGCAGCATCCTTAGGGGGGTGAGATTCCAGTTTGTTCAAGCCTTGTCCCTAGGTCCATATTTTGGCTCACTGTGGGAGCCCGAATGATAACTTAGTTCAAAATGAGGAATTTTCTTTAAAAATCTTCTTCTTCAAATCCAGCAGTCGGAATGTTTTGATATTTGGTATGCAGCATCCTTAGGAGGGTGAGATTCAAGTTTGTTCAAGCCATGTCCCTAGGTCCATATTTGGGCTCACTGTGGGAGCCCGAATGATAACTTAGTTCAAAATGAGGAATTTTCTTTAAAATCTTCTTCTTCAGTTCCAGCAGTCGGAATATTTTGATATTTGGTATGCAGCATCCTTAGGGGGGGTGAGATTCAAGTTTGTCCAAGCCATGTCCCTAGGTACATATTTGGGCTCACTGTGGAAGCCCAAATGATAACTTAGGTCAATATGAGAAATTTTTCTTTAAAAATCTTCTTCTTCAGATTCAGCAGTCGGAATGTTTTGATATATGGCTTGCTGCATCCTTAGGGGGTGAGATTCAAGTTTGTTCAAGCCAAGTTCCTGGGTTCATATTTGGGCACACTGTGGGAGCCCGAATGATAACTTAGTTCAAAATGAGGAATTTTCTTTTAAAAATCTTCTTCAGATCCAGCAGATGAATGCTTTTGATATTTGGTATGCAGCATCCTTGGGGTGGGGGGGGGGGGGGGAGCGATTAAGGCTCCTTGGGGCCTCTTGTTGAAAACATAGCGTACAGGGAACAGAAATTAACATATTCTCAATTATCACAATTCTTGTCGTATTCTTGTCGTATTTCATAATCCTTTCATAAACATTGAACATTATCCTTTTCATCAAACACAACACACAGTCAAGTTAAGCTACAGTGTCATTGACACTTTCATTGTTGACACCTTGCTTAGTTACATTTGATTGGATAGTGCCTCTTGGCACTATCCAATCAAATGTAACAGAGCAATATATGGTGAAAGGAAATCTGTAGTCAAGAAAAATGTAGCACCCTACCAGTTAATATTCTATTCTATCATATTTGATGATCCAATTGGAAATTATACCCCAACTATCAAAGGATTCTCGATTTCCGGCTGGTTGTGTTCTAACGGCAACCTCATGGGCACATCCACTTTTTAGTTGGTTTGTTTCCTGTGGTTGTTCGTTTATAAGTCATAAACGAGCATATGATTCTTTGTCAATAAAATTGCTAGCTATACATGCTATATGTATGCTTACCTATACATTTGTTACAGGCTACGGTCAGTATTTATGTACAGACCGTTACAATACTTTATATGTACCTTTGTTATCAGGTCATTACCTAGATGTTTGTCATTGCTGTGTCACATACTATACATGTACATGTCTTGACAAGTTGAGCTACAGTGTCATTGACACTTTCAATTGGGATCATTATTTGGAGTAATATATTCTTCTCCAAACACTCATTTGTTGTTACAGACGTAGGAAACCTAGGAAATAATTTCGGGGACGGTCTGTGACAGGTCTGTTAATCATAGCCCATTCCATGTTCTAATCCAGGCTTCTATGAAGATACAGTACACATTCTCGTACATTCGAACGGTTCATTGGAGTGTTATTATTGGAATCAATTGTACACATGAACGGGGTCGCCAGTAGGTTGCCTTAGAAGCGTGTTTGCTCTTCAGAGACTATTTAATTGGTATTAAATTGGACAAGTGTATGGTTGTACATTTTGTATCACCGGTTTTCATCCTATCTACGCATTCCGACTCCAGTAAACGTGAGAAGCGTGCTTGTTAATTACTGGAATTGCCTCAATAGCCTTAGCTTCTCAAGTGGCGTTAAGCACCAATAATTAATAATAATTAATAACAGGGTGCTTATTGGGCGAATATATTTGGATTATTTAGTATCGCTTTGCACTGATTCCAGAGCTCTCCCCTCTTTGTTTTGAAGAATATTCCTTCAAAAAAAGTGAGGGGGGATTTTTCTTGTAAAATCTCCTCCGACTTGATAAATGTATAACTATGAGTGAAGCTGTTTTTGTCTGTAGATTATATCTGATCCTAAATACAGCTTGTTTATTATTTATATATGGTGTATGTTTGTGGGGGTTAGTCTCTCACTCTCAAATACGCCATCCTAATTTATGGGGCTTAGTCCGGACTAGCCTTAAAATTGGGTGCTTGTTACACCCAGTTAGCGTAATCATTCATGCTAAGAATATGGATTTACTTGGATATTGCTCCTTATTTATGATATGTCTTCTCTATTATTGTATAGAGAGACATACATGTACTTCCTTTTAAATTATTTTCCTTTCACCTTGGAATGCAGGCTTAGGAGCTATATTTGGTCTGCTAATTCTTAAGTCCTAGGCCCTCTGCCTTTTTACGATTCAGCTAGTCTGGGTCATTGGTTGTCGTATAAAATATGATAAATTTTAAGTAATTTGTATATTTTTTATACGCCCGTTTCGAAAAAACGGTTGTATTATAGTATACCGCTGTCTGTCTGTCCGTCCATCCATCTGTCCACAAGTCATACAATAACTCGAAAATGCTTAGAGCAATTTTGTGATTTTTTGGTGGAAAGCATATGTTCATTGGAGGAAGCTCCTTTTCGATTTGTGTCACTGTCCAATTTGTCACTCCAGATTTATGGGACTTTATTCGTCAAAATGTAGGTAATACATGTATACTCATATTGTGTGCTTCCCTCTTGTAATTAATAATGGGCGTATCATGCGCTCATGGCACAGCTGTTTATTATACTTACCAATGGCCCAGACGGGTATGTTCCTCCCATGAGTGGGCACTGATACCTCCCTGCTGAGTTATTATTAGTACGCTTGTCTACAAAGAATGATGTTGGTGCCAATTCGGGTCTCTTCCTGACCACTGCGCATGTGCAGAGAGTAAAAGAATGGAGGGCCAGGTAGCACTTTTAATTTTCGGTTTTGTATGCAAATTTTGGGGATTGGGGGGTTCAAAATTTGTGTTTGGCCCTTGATAATATTGAGTTTGCACCAGCTAGTCTGGGCCATTGGTAAGTATAAAAAGTATACAAATTACTTAAAATTGATCATATTTTTATACTGTACCAATGACCCAGACTTAGCTGGTGCTAACTCCAACAAAACCAGGGCCAAACACAAATTTTGCCCCCCAATCCCCAAAATTTGCATCCAAAACAAAAAGAAATCATGTCCTAAAGGACCTCCATAGTACGCCTCTACTGCGCATGCGCAGTGACGCAGTCGTCCCGAAATTGGCGCCAATTATCATTCTCTGTTTGGCCCTTCATCAGTCAACATCTCACTGATCTTTGTGCTTGTAAATCTCAGTTTAAAGGATGCCAGACACGTAATTTTTGGAGAAAATGTGATTCTAAGGAGGATAGAAGGAGGAGAGGAAAAAGAAGTGGCAAAAAATAATCAGGGCTGTACTTAAAATTTTTTGATGAAATTATGTTAAGTTGCCTATTTTCGAGGCATGGGCCTCTTGTTGTCATTCTTGCTAATTGTTGCACTGCTTATTCAGTGTTTCCTCTCCCCTAGCCTTCTAAAGTCCCCCCTGGCAATTCTCCCATGCTTTTGGCATATTTTTGAGAAGTTTCATTTCTAAAATTTCCTGGGAGAGTTGCTTGGTTACAGAATGTTTTCTGTTATTTTCCCCATAGTTACGTTTTCACCCATGGGTGTATAACGTTTGTGTTCTGCATCTTCCATCTGATGTTCTACAGATTCTCCCCTGGGAGTCTCTGTTTTGCATCAGATAGAGTGTAATTGATGACTGATTCCGGGCCAGTTTTTTCAGTGCCTGGAGTCATGTTTTCTCGTGTGTTTACACTGTTTGTTTTCATTGGCAACAGCCTTTTTTGAGGGGGGCTGTTTGCCTTTGTGGTAGTTTATCTCATTATAAGATACATTTATATTATCCGAAAGTGTCTCATTAATTATTTTATATAAATTTAAAATTTTTGACCACACTTTGCCATCGGATCCATCGGGGCTCAACGTTACTTTTCAGCAACTTGGGCTTCTCTGAAAAAATATTTTTTCAAAATTATTTTGTTTTGCAATTGTTTTTTCATTTATTAATGAATCATGTTATGATGTATCTTTGTGTCAGGGGTTTTTGCGAGTAACTAGGACTTATTGTTGTTCTTTCACAATGAAGGGACATTGTTCAAATTGTAATAGGAAGAAATCTTCCTCTGACTTTCATGATCATTGTATTAATTGTAGTCAGTGTTCTCGCATTAATCCCTGTCCTATATGTGAACATTGGGATGAGAAACATTGGAAACGTGTGTCACGATATGTTGTTTCTGGAGAAAGAGCGATGCCGGCTCTTTCTCCACAAGGTCACTCTACTCTCTCAGTTTCTATTTCAGAGGAACCAGAACAGGGTGATGTTTCCATGTTATCTTCTTCAAGTGTGCGTCCGTCGTCACAAATGAATTCAGAGCTAGCGGCAAAAGTGCTCATGGAGATTAGACAAATGTCGTCCGCTAGCTCGCCCGGTGTAGCGTCCATTCACCGAATGGTTCGGCAGCCGGGTTCGTCCTATGCGGTCCAAGAGGAATTTTTGGGTGATGCGAGCACTATAAACATAATAGATGCACACCCAGTGACGGCGGATAGTAAACGAGAACGGAGGAAGCCTTTTAGTCCGGTTCCTAGCTCGTCCAGGTCCAGCCGGGCCGTGAGCGAGAGAGGTCCCTCTCTCGTACAACAACATCTGGGACCAGATGTTGTGGTACAAAATGTGTCTTTAGCGGAGCATACATCCGTCGCTCGGGACGCTCCGTTGTATAAGCAGTCCGCAGAGACTGTTAAGGCTTCCTCTTCTCGTCAGCGCACACGACCGCACCTTGGCTGCGTGACCTCCGATATTTTGCCAGCTTCGCCGATGAAGGATTCTTCGGCGACCAGGTCACACCATCCGGCAGCCAGGGATTCGAGACCGATGGACTCCGGACGTTCGCATAGGAAAAGTATGCGGGAGCCATCTGATGCGGAGCTGCCCTTGGCGAAGCAGCGAAAGACTACGCCTCCGCAGGTCTCGACGTCGGACATTCTTGTGCAGATAGCACAGCTTATCGCAGCATCCCAGCAGCCGACAGAACGGTGTCGGATCGAGAATTATCCGACGGCGCTGGGTCGGTACGCTCCGCCGAAGCATCGGGGGCGGACGACCGGGAACATCGGGAGGTCCGACCGGATGGTGAAAGGGATACGGATGAATTGGAACTATCCCTTTCGGAACAACATAAAGCTGCCGTGGACTTCATCCGGCACTTTCTCCCTCAAGTTGTTCCGTCGGGCCAGACTGCTGCGCTTCCGGACAAGAGAATTATAGCGTCATTGGACTCTGAATTTTTTGAGCGGTTCAGGGACATCGCTCCCGAGTTTCCGTCGCAGTCCAATAATGTTGCAAGAACATTTGAATTATTGAACGACGCTATATTTAAACTTGCTTCCAGGATGGGGAAAGCAGGTTTCTTGCCCGCTAATACTCTTAACCTGCCTTTCATTAATGCAAGGAATAAATTCGACACGGCAGGACAGGGTATACCGAGAGTTCCTCTGCGTATGGACAACGAGGCGGAAGACTTAGAGCTATCATTACCGTTGTCAGCTTCTATTCCAACCGCGGTGTTGGAAACAGCTATTGCGTCTAACAGAGCCAATTTAGATGCCTTATCTTACGCAGATCACCTTACTAAGGCGTTATCACTGCGCCTTCAAGGGGAAGAGTTTCAGGATATACAATCCTCTTTAAGACTTCTTTCAAGGGCAGTAGCTTATTCCACGTGTAACTCCGCCCTTTCAGTGGCAAATCTGGAGTTGGTTAGACGTGACGCAGCCCTAGCTACATCCACACTAGTGGATTCTAAGGTGAAGAACTCTCTTAGAGTCGCTTCGGTCTCAGGAGAACTTCTCTTTGACGGCAAGCTTTCCGCTATTTATGATAAAATTAAAAAGAAAGCTAATGATTCTCTGTTGTTCAGATCCGCTCCTAAAAGGTCGGATACAGCAGACACGAATTAGACAGGCACTTCTGGGTCTAATGCGCCCAAGAGACGTTCCTATAGAGGTTCCGGTGCGTCCTCTTGGTCTTATTCGAGAGACCGTCAGGATAGCGACTCTCGTTCGGGACGTCCTTCAGGCCGGGACAATCGGTCGGACGCCCCGAGGTCGACGAGGCGAGGTGCGGGTCGTGGAAGACGTGGTTTCTCCTACCGCAGGCCTCGCAGGTCCAGGAGGTGATGGCTTAAACCTCTATCGCGTTCCGGTTGGCGGAAGGTTGTCGAGTTTTTCACAAGAGTGGGCGTCGATTACGGACGACCCGTGGGTGAGAGGAGTGACTTCGGAAGGTCTAAAGATATCCTTCAAACGAAAGCCTCCATTAACTCGAAGTCCAAAGTGGACTCATCTTCCGTCAAATCCACAGAAAAGAGACGCTCTGTTATCAGAGGTGCAGTCTCTTTTAATGTAGAACGCGGTAGAGGTCGTAGAAAACCAGGAATCTCTGGGATTCTACAGCCATCTGTTTCTGGTTCCGAAACCAGACGGCTCGTTCCGTCCAGTCATAGATTTGAGCTGGATAAACAAGCTGATCGTCGCTCCGAAGTTTTATATGGAGACGATTCGATCGGTCAGAGCGAGTATTCGGGTGAACGATTATGCAACGAGCATAGATCTCAAAGATGCGTACTTTCACGTCATGGTACATCCGACATTCCGAAAGTATCTACGCTTCGCAGTCCTAGGAGTGGTGTATCAGTTCCGGGCCATGTGCTTCGGATTGAATCTAGCATCCTGGGCTTTCACTCGGGTAATGAACTCGGTAATGATCTACTTCCGAGCTCATTCGTCTGCGGTAACGTCGGCCTACCTGGACGACATTCTTCAGAGGTACGGCAACGAGTTAACGCTTCAGAACGATGTTCAGAATCTTCTTCTATTGCTCCGACGTCTCGGTTTCATAGTAAACGAGGAGAAGTCGGATCTGGTGCCGTCCAAGTCATTCACTCATCTGGGAATGAGCTTCGAGACGCACAACAATCTCGTTCATCTGCCGTTAACCAGAGCGAAATTAGTCAGTTGTTACGCTCGCTATTGTCTGCACGCAGACAAAGTCACGGCGAGAGAATTTATGAGACTGATAGGTCTGTGCGGAGCCGCCGCGGATCTCATTCCGATGGGGCGGCTACGCACACGTCCTCTTCAAATTTTCCTGACTCAGAATTGGAGTGTGAAAATTCATTCGCTCGATGTAGACGTTCTCTTGTCAGATCAAGTGAAACAAGAGATTCAGACTTGGGCAAACATTCAGTGGTTAACTCAAGGAGTTCCGCTGCAGTTGCCGGATCCGAGTTTTACCATTATGACGGATGCCAGTCAAACAGGTTGGGGTGCATCATTAATCCCAACGGATTCGAGATGCCAGGGTCTTTGGGATCCGCAATTCCTGTGCAAGCACATAAACATCAAGGAAATGATGTCAATTTGGCTTGCGTTACGTCACTGGATGGACATTATTCACGATGCTCATGTCCAAATCCTATCCGACAATACAACAGTAGTGGCGTATATACGGAATCAGGGAGGCACTCATTCAGTTCTGTTGTTCAATCTAACGGAAAGAATCCTTCTGTTTGCGTTAGAACATCACGTTCTTCTTTCGGTCCGTCACATACCGGGTCGTCTGAATGTGCTAGCAGACTCCCTTTCACGAAAGGGTCGCTTGTTGCCGTCGGAGTGGACTCTCAACAAACAAGTATTCAGTCAGATTTGCTACCAATGGGAACGGCCAATGATAGACTTATTTGCGACACATCTCAACAATCAGTTGCAGACGTATGTGTCCCCGTGTCCGGATCCAAGAGCATTTGCAGTAGACGCTCTGTCGATCCCTTGGGACGGAATGATAGGATATGCGTATCCTCCAGCGCCGTTAATTCAACAAGTATTGCTAAAGATGAAACAATCTCAATGCAAGATTCTGTTGGTAGCATCTCTGTCGCCACAGAGACCATGGATAAATCTACTCAGGTGTCTGTTGTGGGACCTACCGCGGAAGCTTCCTCCACGAGAGGATCTTCTTTCGCAGGGGAAATCGCGCCAACTCCATCACAACCCGCAAGGTCTCAACCTTCACGTTTTTCCGTTGTGCGGTCCTTCTTGCATGGCAAGCACTTTACAGGACGAGCAGTGGACGCTATTTCTAACTGTAGGAGGACCTCCTCTTCGCTAAACTATGCGGCTAAGTGGAAGGTTTTTCGTCGTTGGTGTAGGGATCATTCTGTAGATATATTTGATCCCTCTATTCCAGACATTGCAAACTTTCTAGTATACTTGTTTGACGAAATCAAACTGCAGCCTGTTACTATAAAGGGTTATAGATCTATGTTATCTGATACCTATGCACATCATGATAGTTTACAAATTGGATCTAATGTCTCTTTATCGAAATTGGTTAGAAACTTTTCGATAAATAGACCCAGAACTCTTAGATTAATTCCTAAGTGGAATTTAGCTTGGGTTCTCCTTAAATTGAAGGAAAAGCCATTTGAACCTCTTGGGACAGTAGACTTCAAATTCTTATCTTATAAGACAGCTTTTCTCTTAGCTTTCTCTTCTGCCAGAAGAGTCAGTGAGCTTCATGCACTATCGGTGGATGATTCTCATTATCGTAGTGTTGGGAACACTATCACCTTCACTACTAATGTGGGTTTTTTAGCTAAGAATCAGGCTCCTAATAAATATCCGGAACCTATTGTTATTAAGGCTCTTCCGTCTTCAGACGGGCGTAGGCCTTTACTCTGTCCTGTTAGAGCACTACGTATCTATAAACAGAGATCTCAGTTCATCAGAAAGGGACGGAAACGTTTCTTTCTGTCTTTGATGCCTAATAGAAAGGACATTTCAGTCCATTCTATTGCTAGATGGATTCAGTTAACTATCCGTACTGCTTATGAAGATTTATCTTCTTCTCAGCAGTCTGTGCTGAAGATTTCTGCTCATGAAGTAAGAGCTCTTTCTACTTCCTGGGCTTATGCTAATAGTGTTGCTATTACAGATTTAATGAAGGCTGCTTATTGGTCTCAGCCATCCACATTTACGAATTTTTATCTCAGAAATATTGAGTCCATTTCTGGAGACCTGCATTGTTTAGGTCCGTTATGTGTTGCTCAGAATGTCGTCCACTAAACAGTTGCAACTATAGTTATGCAGGCTTTCTGTTCCGGCAGTGACTCCGTCCGGCTGCCCTCTTCGCTCTGGGCTATTTGACCCAGGGCAAGGGGAAGGGGGGGGGGGGGGGGGGGGGTGTTCCCTTAGGTCACCTGCTTTATAGTGAAAAGCAAGGGAATGCCTCCTCCAAGTCAGTATTTCTGAGTCGCTTCCGGGATGGTTTTAAAGTGTAATATTAATGTTTAATTTCATTCATGTCTTATTTTTAAAGTGTAGCTCGGTGTGAAGCATTTGTATATGTCAAGTGTCAAACGGGCTTTAATATACAATACTCGGACACTTTTAAATGATTATAAAGAGTCTCAATTCTCTGGACTACTTTATTTATTGGCTTGTTTTAAAAATAATTAGTATAAGGGTTATACTGGATGTTAATAGAGAACATGAATGTTATTGTGCTCAATTATTAAGGGTAGTGTATCTTTCTAATTTAATATTAAATAAGAAAGATACATGTAAAGCCTAATACTCCTTTTCTCCTTAAGGGGTTACCTCTTTACTATATAGTTGAGCTTATTGGATTTTCCTCTATGTCCTAGGCCCTCCAGCCTGTTTACTATTCAGCTAAGTCTGGGTCATTGGTACAGTATAAAAATGTTAAAAAATTTATAGTAATTTATATATTTTTTATACTTACCAATGACCCAGACGGGGATGGCCCTCCCTGGAGTTGGGAACTCTTGCCTCCCCGCTGAGTACATAGCGCTGACCAGGCACTGCCAGTAAGAATGATAATTGGCGCCAATTTCGGGACGACTGCGTCACTGCGCATGCGCAGTAGAGGCGTACTATGGAGGTCCTTTAGGACATGATTTCTTTTTGTTTTGGATGCAAATTTTGGGGATTGGGGGGCAAAATTTGTGTTTGGCCCTGGTTTTGTTGGAGTTAGCACCAGCTAAGTCTGGGTCATTGGTAAGTATAAAAAATATATAAATTACTATAAATTTTTTAACTTTCCGAAAACATCAGTGTCAGTTTGGATATCCCCTACTTGTTTTGAATAGTATATATAAGAAGCAATGTGCATTAACTTATTTGTTCATGTTGTAGTTAATTGTTATATTTGAACAGTTTCTAAACATTGGAACAGGGAAATTAAAGGAAGGAGCAAGTTGGAAATACCATTTTTATCGCAAACAGGTATTTGGAATCATTATATCAACCTACCTGCACTATTGATAGACAACAATGACAGAGCGGTGAAATATCAACTCATAGAATAGATCAGCATTACTGGAGTATATAAACACTTCTGACTAGCATTTTAGCCAATTAAATTACCAGGTTTTTTAGTCGAGTTGTGACGAAGTCAAACTCAACTTATAGTTTGATGAATGGCGGGCGGGCGTAAACAATTGGTTTCTGGATGATATAACTTGATAATGGTTCAAGCCATGTTCATGAAACTTCATAGGTAGGTTGGTATCGGTGAGAGGAAGAACCCTATTAATGTTGGACGTGCTTGGTCAAAGGTCAAGGTCACAGTGACCTTGAGCATAGTAAATTGTAAACAATTGGTTTCCGGATGATAACTTGACTACGGTTCAACCCACATTCATGAAACTTCATCTGTAGGTTGGCCTTCTTGAGAGGAAGAACCCTGTTTATTTTGGACTCACTAGGTCAAAGGACAAGGTCACAGTGACCCTGAACATAGTAAATCAAAACAATTGGTTTCCAGATGATAACTTGATAATGGTTCGCCCCATGTTCATGAAACGTCATAGTTAGGTTGAAATCAGTAAGAGGAAGAACCCTATTTATTTTGGACACGCTAGGTGAAAGGTCAAGGTCACAGTTACCTTCAACATAGTAAATCGTAAACAATTGGTTTCCGGATGATAACTTGATAATGTTTCCACCCACGTTCATGAAACTTCATAGGTAGGTTGGCATCAGTGAGAGGAAGAACCCTATTTATTTTGGACTTGCTAGGTGAAAGGTCAAGGTCATAGTGACCTTGAACATAATAAATCGTAAACAATTGGTTTCCAGATGATAATTTGACAATGGTTCCACCTACGTTCATGAAATTCATAGATAGGTTGGCATTGGTGCAAGAAAGAGCCCTATTTATTTTGGAATCACTAGATCAAAGGTCAAGGTCACAGTGACCCTTCACATAGTAAATTGTAAACAATTGGTTTCCGGACGATAAGTTGATAATGATTAAACCCACTTTTGTGCTGTCACAACTCGACATTGGATCGGTGATCCTATCGGCATTTTTCTGTCATATAATAATCAGTATTGAAGCACTTTGGGATGAAAGTGTTCTCATCACACAATGCATATCACACAAACAACTTTGGGAAGTTTTCTCAATAAAGAAGAGTATACCGAAGAAGCAAAATTAAGTACTTCAGAATATCATTAACCCCAAATTCAACTTGTTTTTGTGATCAGCTTCCTTCAGTTTCTCATCTCGAGCTTCTTGAAAACAGGCCAAGGAGTTACTGGAGATTTCTAAATTCAAATCTCACGATAAATGATATTGCCTCGTATAGTAGGAAGATATACTGGTATGGTCTTAACTGTTTGTGCAGACTATGATTTGAATTTTCTTCTGTTTTCAGTGGCTCCTTATTGGATGTCTTCCTTCATGATGATGCAGTGTATGGGTTATCATGTGATCCTAACAATGAGCATGTGTTTGCCAGTGCCTGTGATGATGGAAGAATACTGATATATGACATAAGAGAACCACCAAGTTCAGGTAGTTAATTACTTGACTTCACTATCCAGGCCTTAATTTTGTCCTGATTTGTCCAAAATTGTATCCAATAATCAGTGAAGTATCATTCAAGAACCAATAAAAAGACACTCAAGTTATCAGGGGGTATCTACCATGGGTTATATATGATTATAAAACTGTTATTGTGGCTGAGCTATGATTCGGCTTATAGTGATACAACGTATGAAATATTGAATAATGCAAGTTAAAATGCATCACTATTTGGAATTATCAAACACTGCACTCTAAGGATAAGTTATATTGAGTGTGTACCATCATGGCTGCACAGGCCTGAAGCCCGAGAACCTTTAGCACAGTCTACAGGCCGTATTTATGAAGGGATTTCATTGTAACTTGATATGATAACTCGCTTTGGAATAATTTCACTGTAACTTGGTAACTTTTGTTGACATGCATTAACTGTAAGGGCCACATACATTAACTGTGAGGGCCACGTTAACCCACCCCTCAATTCTTTAGTACAGTCTACACCTCATAATATTTTTATTGAAAACATAGCATACAGGGAACAGAAATTAACATATTCCCAATTATCACAATTCTTGTCTTATTTCACAATTCTTTCATAAGCATTGAACAATATCCTTTTCATCAAACACAACACACAGACAAGTTAAACTACAGTGTCATTGACACTTTCATACATAGATATATGGCGTGTGTTTGTGGGGGTTAGTCTCTCACTCTTGAATACGCCATCCTGAATTAAATGGCTTAGTCCAGTATAGCTTTAAATTGGGGGCTCGTTACACCCAATTAGCATAATCATTAATAATTAATCATTAATCATAATCATTCATGCTAAGATTACGGCATAACTGAGATATGGTTCCTTATTGCTGATATGTCTTCTGTATTATTGTATAGAGAGACATACAAGTAATTTTTTTAAATTTGAATCTCCTTATCACTTTGGAATGCAGGCTTAGGAGCTATATTTAGTCTGCTAATTCTTAAGTCCTAGGCCGTCTGCCTTTTTACAATTCAGCGAAGTCTGGGCCATTGGTTATTGGTATAAAAATATGATAAATTTAAAGTAATTTGTATATTTTTTATACTTAACAATGGCCCAGAGTGGCCACTCATACCTTCCCGCTGAGTTATTATTTAGTATGCTCATCTACAAAGAATGATGTTGGCGCCAATTCCAATCTCTTCCTGAGTGCTGTGCATGCACAGATCGTATAATTATGAGGGGCCAGATAGGACTTTTAATTTTCGGTATTGTATGCAAATTTTGGGGATTGGTATTAAAGATTAAAGTTTGGTCAAGGGAAGTTTGCAGGTCAATGTTTGGGCTCCAGCCAAAATTTGTATTTCAAGAACCGAAGGGCCGATTTGAACCAAATTTGGCATGTAGTATAAGAGGGTCCTAAGTACTTGATTGATGCCCGAAAAAATATTTTTACAGCCCTGTGGGAACCCCAGGAGCTACAAATAGAACAAAATTCAAATTCCCATATTTCCCAAACCACACGGAACAGAGGACTGTTATTGGGTATGCAGCATCCTTAGGACCCAAAGAATAGAATGGTATTAAAAAAAACTGCCATCAGCAGGGCTTGCATTTTGACCAGGCCGATTGGCCCCGGCCTGCTAATCAACTGCAAAAATAATCTGATCGGCCCAGTCATTAATCTATTGTTTTCCCAATCTCGGCGAATCAAGCGATGAGTAATTTTGTAAAACAGAGTAACTTCCAGCAATGGGATTAATCAATCGGGCGATTCCGGGTTTATTCTTGTACTTCCGACGGGGATATACTGAAAGACGATCTCAAGTGAGCGTAGAAAATGTGAGGGCGTGGGTATGGCGAAATGAAATGTTTACACAAGACTTTGTAATTCCTGCATCTCATGTGGATTCCCTCCTCCCCTCCCTCCAAGCTGTCCTCGAAAATAACCCAACACAAAACAAAGCAATTACAATTGATTTGGAAAAATATACACTGAACACATGCTGGTTCATGCTTTAATTATTCATGAGTGATATATATATGGGCCTTTTTAGGGAATAACTGACTAGTGAGAGTGCATGGTGTCAAGTTTATTGATCTTCAGCAAAGTGAATTTGTATACTATGTATGGTACACAAAATGCCGGCATCCGGGGTGGCCATCCGTCGTTCGTCCATCCTTTGTCCGTCCATCCATCCATCTGTCCATCCGGCATCCATATCCATTTCTTTGGCATTCGATAACTTGAAAAATATTGCTTGGATTGTCAAGTTACTTTATATTTGTGTTCAGGTTACTGATGTGCCGAGCTGTATAGTTTTTGGTGTAAATCTGATAATTTGATCCCGAGATATTAACCCTTTATCCTTCAAATTGAGAATTCTTCCAATCCCTTTGGCATGAGATAACTCACAAAATATAAATCCAGTTGTCATGTTACTTTATATATATCTTCAGGTTACTGATGTTCCGAGCTGTATAGTTTTTGGTGTAAATCTGTTTTCTTGATCCTGAGATATTAACCCTTTAACCTTCAAATTGAAAATTCCTCCAATCCCTTAGGCATTTGATAACTTGAAAAATTTTGCTTGGATTGTCAAGTTACTTTATATTTGTATTCAGGTTACTGATGTGCCGAGCTGTATAGTTTTTGGTGTTAATCTGTTATTTTGATCTAGAGATATTAATCCTTTATCCTTCAAATTGAAAATTCCTCCAATCCCTTTGGCATTCGATAACTTGAAAAATATTGCTTGGATTGTCAAGTTACTTTATATTTGTGTTCAGGTTACTGATGTGCTGAGCTATATTGTGTTTGGTGTAAATCTGATAATTTGATCATGAAATATTAACCCTTTACCCTTCAAATTGAAAATTCCTCCAATCCCTTTGGTCAATCCGATTGTCATGTTACTTCATATATGTGTTCAGGCTACTGATGTGCTGAGCTTTTTGGTGTAATCTGATAATTTGATCCTGTGATATTAACCCTTTATCCTTCAAATTGAGAACTCCTCCAATCCATTTCTTCGGCATGTGATAACTCAAACAATGTTAATCCGATTATCAGGTTACTTTATATATGTATTCAGGTTACTGATGTGCTGTGCTGTATAGTTTTTGGTGTAAATCTTGATAATTTGATCCTGAGATATTAACCCTTTATTCTTCAAATTGAAAATTCCTCCAATCCCTTTGGCATGAGATAACTCAAAAAATATCAAACCGATTGTCATGTTACTTCATATATGTGTTCAGGCTACTGATGTGCCGAGCTGTATAGTTTTTGGTGTAAATCTGATAGTTTGATCTTGTGATATTAACCCTTCATCCTTCAAATTGAGAACTCCTCCAATCCATTTCTTCGGCATGCGATAACTGAATAAATATTAATCCGATTATCAGGTTACTTTACATATGTATTCAGGTTACTGATGTGCTGTGCTGTATAGTTTTTTTTTATGTAAATCTAATAATTATACCCCCGCTTCGAAGAAGTGGGGGCTATATAGGAATCGTCCATCCGTCCGTCTTTCCGTCCGAACAAATTCTTGTGTGCGCTACTCCTCCTACATTAAAGAACCGATTTTGAAGAAACCTTTCAAACATCATCACTACTAAGTGAACATGCGCATATTCCAAAATTTTTGATCTGCGACAATTTTAACCAGGTTATCTCTCTTGAACTTTGATTTAATATGGGTTTCTACATGAAATTCTTGTGTGCGCAACTCCTCCTACATTTATCAATCAATTTCCTTATGGTCTTCGCCTACATGATCAGAAGTGCATTCCTCTAAAAACCCAAAGCGGGGGTATTAATCACCTTCAGTGATAGTTCTAGTTTGATCTGGAGATATTAACCCTTTATCCATCAAATTAGGCACTCCTCCAATCCATTTCTTTATGTACCCATACCATGTATGTTGTGCATAATGTCGGGTGGCCCTCCGCCATACAGCTTTCTACTAGTTGCGCGTATGGGTACACATCTGACGATTTCATCGGCCTATTTTTTCAGCATGCAGAAAGGTAGGAGGGGGAGGGGGACTGAATCACGAATATGTGCCAAGACTCATGAAACGGATCAGCATGGTATTAATATTGCCTGGTTAACCCATAACAAATTAATAAAAGACAATTAGGTTGGAATTCTACCTCCTATTCCGACCTAAGGAGGCTATGCGAGATAAGCGCATACGCACAGACATCCTCTTGAAGCGTTCCTGCAAGCGGATTGTTCTAAAAAATTTTTACTCGCGTGTTTATTACATTTTCTGTAGTTACATTGTTCCTAAAAGTGTAAAATTTTGTTTCAATCATTGTGGAGTGGATTCCAGAACGTCGTCGAGAAGTTACCAACATCATTTAATACTCTTTTCATCGTCATTTTTGGACTTAATACTCACACAGACGAAATGCCATTATCAAAGTGTGAATCACTTCCAGCGAACACTGCTAGTGCTTCGAAAGAAACGTGTGTTGCGTCAACCTCTGAAGCAGGGTGAGGCCCCGCTGACTTGAGTGCACAGAATGCCATTCTGGACACTATATTTAAAGGCATGAATAGTCTTTGTCATGAAAAGGCCAAAAGGGCCGAGAGCACCACAAATCGGAAAACTGGGAAAGGCAGCAAGACAAAGAACAACAACTCACGAAAAACAAACGGTGATAACTCGTGAAATGCGAACAGTGAACCGGTAACAGACATTGTGCAGTGCATGCGCACATCTGTTCTGTATCTGCATGCAGACCAGGAAATTAATCAAAATAAAAACAGTGACCTGGAGTCAATTAAAAACCATCTTTCACAGCTTCTTGCGACTGTGGGAAAATTAGCACCGGTGGTGCAAGAACTTAAAAGTGCCTATGACAACTATAATATCAGCATAGAACCTTACAACGCCACTACTTCAGCATGGGATGGATAAAGACACAAAACAAACCTGCTTTGATACCATTCTGAGACCTGAAAATTGCCCTAGACTGGATGTTGTCAAAGTAAATTCAGAAATTTTCAACTCTGTGTCAAAATCTACTGCAACACAGGACATTCTTCTGCAAAAAATTCAGAGGTCACTTTTGAAGGGCACCACCATTGTTATCAACCTGCTAAATGCTTTTGTTGAAGGGGAAGGAGGGAGGGGTGAAACACCTGACCCCCATGAAGTTATGAGGAACCTATCCGATGCTGTTTGGCTCTTAGCAGACTCAAGTCATCACTTGGATGTGAGGAGAAAAATGCTGTTCATGCCAGAACTAAGTGAAGAATATAAATCCATTTGCAATGAACGGAATCCCATTGGCACACAACTGTTTGGGGATGACTTGGCGTAAGCTGTAAAAGAGCTGTCTGAAAGAAGCGGCTCACCACCAAGGTGACTAAGCCAAGAACAGCAGTCAGACATCAGCCCCACCAACCCCGTATGGGCACATCTGGACAGTGCAAATTTCCTTTTTTAGGCCAGCGAACAGGGTACCGCCAACGATACCCATACTCCAAGAAGAACACATTGCACAAGGGCATGAATGCTTACAAAAACGACTGCAAGAAACAGTAACAAATAGCCTGACTGGCAGTAGTAACCCTGTATATAGCACAAATGTAAGTATAATATGTGGCAATCTTTAAGTAGTGATCCATGGCTTCTTTCCCTCATAAAAGGCTGTGCATTCGAACTAGATGAACAGCCTTTTCAGCATGTTAAACCTTAAGAAATTCGGTTTCAAGCTCATGAGAAATCAGCCATTCAAGCTCAGATACATGATTTTGCAGATAAAGGAATCATTGAAAAATGTATAAAGGAAGATGGAGATTTTATATCTAATATTTTTCTCCGTCCTAAGAAATCTGGATCTTTTCGGCTAATTTTGAGTTTGAAAAATTTCAAATTTCTAAAATATCAGCATTTTAAAATGGATACATTGCAGTCTTGCACAGAATTGATGAGACCGAATTGCTTTATGGCTTCAGTTGACCTAACGGATGCATATTATTCCATACCGGTGCACAAAAGCTATAGAAAATATTTAAAGTTCAAGTATCATTCAACTTTCTATCAATTTACTGTCCTTCCGAATGGCCTGGCATGTGCACCTAGGGTGTTTACAAAATTGTTAAAACCTGTATTTGCAAAATTGAGGGCACAAGGTTTTCTATCGAGTGGTTATCTAGATGATTTCTTTTTAACAGCGAAAGAATGTAATGATTGTTAGCTTAATGTAGATGGCACCTGTGACCTGCTTCAGAAGCTTGGGTTCTATATTTCATATGAACAATCTATTACAATACCCACACATGTAATAGAACATTTGGGGTTTATACTCGATTCTACGAACATGACGGTTTCTATCAATACTGAAAAGAATGAGAAATTAACAAAATTAGGGAGGAGCATTTTGGCTCTTTCTGCACCTTTCATTCGCCACATAGCCAAACTCATTGGTCTCATGGTCTCTTATTGTCCAGGAGTTGAATATGGAGCTTTACATTATTGACACTTGGAAATTGAGAAAAATGAAGCACTTGTGCAGGCTAATGGTAATTTTGATGCTACATGTACACTATCTGAGGATGCCAAATGCGATATTCCCTGGTGGTTGGTTAACACATGCTTTCCAATAACCCCCCCCCCCATCCCCCCCTCCCCCATCCCCCCCCCCCCACCCCACCCCGACATATTTCTCATGGTAATCCACAAATAATTATCCAAACAGATGCATCTGGCTCAGGCTGGGGTTTTGTTTGGAAAGATAGAACTGCAGGGGGCAGATGGAATTTAGAGGAAACAAAATTTCATATTATTTAGAATTGAAGGCAGCATACTTTGGTTTGCAGGCCCTTTGTCATGAAATTTCTGATTCACATATACAGCTGCAGATGTATAATGTCACAGCCGTAGCTTATATCAATAACATGGGAGGGACCCACTCACGTAACTAATTTTATGGCTGGAGAAATCTGGAACTGGTGTGTTCCCAAGAAAATTTGGTTGTCGGCAATGCATATTGCTGGTAAAAGTAATGTGGAGGCTGACAGATTAAGCCGATTAACAAACAGTAGAACGGAATGGAAACTGGAGCCAAAAATATTTTCAGAGATTGTTAAGAAATGGAGCTTACCCAATATTGATATGTTTGCATCACGATTGTATTTCAATTTGAACCATATGTTTCGTGGCAACCAGATCCAAGCACTGTAGCTGTAAATGCCATTGCTTTAAACTGGGCTAATAAATTTCTATATATTTTTTCTCCATTTAGCCTTATCCCATAAGCACTCACAAAAGTAATGAACGACCAGAGCAAAGCAATTCTTATTGTACCCTTTTGGGAAACACAAGTTTGGTTTCCAGTGTTGATATCACTGCTAATAGATCTGCCAGTTTTGCTGCCCAAGAAAAACATTTTGAAGCTGCCATTCGACCAAGCAGTGAAACATAAACATCCACTCCAGGGAAAAAATGATTTTGATGCCCTGTCTCTTATCACGGAGAACATCAGATAAACAGGAATTTTATCAGCAGCTCAAGATATCATCTTTTCATCATGGAGAAAAAGTTCAATTTCACAATACAAAGTGTATCTGGATAAATGGATCAGATTTTCCAAACAACAAAATTTCAATACCATGGCTTCGACTGTGAACAATGTCATTGAATTCTTAACACATCTTTTTCAAAGTGGATTACATTACAGTGCTATCAACACTGCACGCTCTGCCTTATCGCAATTTATAAAATTTTCAGACTCAGAGTTTGTTGTGTGGGAGAACATCCGTTAATACGACGATTTTTCAGAGTCATTTTTGTGGAAAGGCCTGTTTTAGCTGGATATAAAGATATCTGGGATGTAGAATTTTACTGACCTACTAGAAAAAATTGTCACCAGCAAAATGTTTAAGTTTGAAACAATTGACTCTAAAAACAGTTGTCTTATACATGCTGGTAACTGGACAGAGATGTCAAACTATTACTTTTATGAATTGTGACTACATGGTACGGGGAAAGTGCTCTTATACATTTCACATACATGACTTGATAAAACAATCAGCATCAGGAAGAGTGCAGCCTTCTGTAAAACTGCAATCTTTCCCTGCGGATAGACGCTTGTGTGTGGTCACATATTTAGATGCCTATATCAAACGAACTCAGCCTTTTCGTAAAGACAAGAGACTTTTTATTAGTTTTTGCAAACCACATCAGTGGGTTTCAAAAGACACTTTAGCACGCTGGATCCGAGAACCGTTATGCTTAAGGCAGGCATAGATACTACAGTGTTCAAACTGCATAGTTTGCATGCTGCTTCCACTAGTATAGCCTTGCACATGAAATGTGACATCAACACCATCATGGCATCGGCAGGATGGTTAAATTCTTCAACATTTGCAAAGTTTTACTGCAAACCAATACAGAAATCAAAAGGATTTGCTGACTATGTGTTGGCAGCAAAGTAGAGAGGTATGTGATTTCAGTTTACTTTAGACCATATACATGTAAGAGTTGCATGTTTGATCAGACTCTCAGCTCGGTCTTGTGGGCTTTGAAGTCTTGCGTAGCCTCCTTAGGTCGGAATGGGAGGTAGAATTAAAAAATTAAACGAGACTTACCTGTAAGGTGAGTTTTGATTGGAATTCTACTGACTCATGTAGACTAAGGAGGCTAAGCGCCCACCCACGTTCTTTGACAAAAACGTTTACCCATCCCATCAATAGTGACCACAAGACCTCATGCGGTGAATAGGACGTCCGTGCGCAAGCGCTTATCTCGCTTAGCCTCCCAAGTCGACATGAGTCGGTAGAATTTCAATCAAAACTCACCTTACAGGTAAGTCTCATTTCATTTTTGAATTATTAATTTTTATTTATAACAAATCATCAAATAGCACAGTATACATGAAATATCAATATAATATGCACATGCAAGTGTAAAAAAATAAATCAGCCCCAGTGAAGAAAAATCAGCCTGGTCAACGACTTCACCAGGCCTATCGATCAGCTTGGTCACGATTCTAAAATGCAAGCCCTGCATCAGTTGTGTCAGGGTGTTCTGTAGGTGCATCGAAAAAATGCTTAATGGTAAATTTTTTTAAAAACTCCTCTCCAGAACCACTGATCAGAATCTTTTGATATTTGGTATACTGCTTCCATATGGGGGGGAGGGGGGGGGGGGGGGGTCACATACAAGTGTGTTCAAATTAAGGCCCTTGGTGTATATTTGGGCTCAATACAGGAGTCTGAATATTAACTTAGGGCAATATGGGAAATAAGCTTTAAAAATCTTCTTCAGATCCACCTGAGAGTTTCTTTCGATAATTGGTACACAACATCTCTAGGGAGGTCCGATTTAAGTTTGTTCCAATCGCATATCTGGGTTAATATGTGGGCTCTTGATTGGAGCCCAGAGTTTAACTTAGTGCAATATGAGAAAATTTCTTAAAAATCTTCTTCTTCAGTCAGAAACCTTTCATATTTGGTATTTGACATCTCTAGGGGTGCAAGATTCAAGTTTGTTCAAATCGAGTCCCTGGGTTGATATTTGGATTTTATCTTAGTGCAATATTGGGAATAATCTTAATAAAAATCTTCTTCAGATCCACCAGTCAGATTCTTTTGATATTTAGTATACAATATCTAGGGGGGGGGGGGGGATGGAGGGAGCCCAAAGTTTAACTTAGTACATTATTATTATTTAAAAAACTGCTCGGACGAGAATATTGTTTTTTTAGTAGAAAGTTTCTTTAGGTCCAATGGAATCAGATAGGCAAAAAAAATTTGCTATCAGTTTTGTCATGGGGTGCCGTATGGGGATGACCATTTTATCACTGTTCATAATAGGAAAATGCAAAGTCATCTTTCTTGTATTCCAACAAATTTGAAACTTGTCTTCTTAAAAACCAATGATCCAAATTTATTCATTTATGGCACAGTCCAACTTTGGAGTATACCCTTTCTACTTTGTTCAAATGAAGCTGATGCAATCGTAGGGCTGTTGGAGTTTACTCTTCTGATTTGTTTCCAAAAAAGTTACTGTGCCCCCTGGGGTGGGGTTAATGCCTCATAAGCTGCAGTACTTCAAAAGTCCTCTTCTTATAAGCCACTCACAATAGCGCTTAGATTTCTGGTATGGAACATACTTGAGAGATACAGATTCACTTTTTTTTCAAGGAACCCAATTGGTCAAAATTTGGTCTTCCAACTTTGGGCTCTACTCAAAATTTCTGTTTCCAGAACCAATGGGCAGAGTTGAACCAAATTTGTCATATAGTATATAATTGGGTCATAAGTACTTCATTTATGCTCGAAAATCTTTTTTGGGGAGGGGGTGGGGTGGGAGGGGGGTAGAGGGAAGCACAGGAATTAAAAACAATAAAAAACTTTCATTCGGACATGTTTTTGAAACTTCCGAGAACAGATTTGTTTTTGCCTAGGAAGCTTTCCTGGGACCAGTAGAAATGATTGGCCAAAACAGTTACCTTTGGTTGTGTCATGGCAAATCAAAAAATTGCTCTTGCTGCCAATCACTTACTGACACATTCATCTCTTTTGACAACCTGAGCCAGGTGAGCATTTTAGGAAATAGCCATTTTTTGTCCATATGAGTCCACTATGCAGCTGATAGAAGTCGGTACACCAGCACCTCTTGTGCAATCTCATGTATTTTCTTTGGCTATGGCAGGCTAAAAAATTGTGAAACGACCATGATCTAGGGAGGGAGGAGGGGATGCAAATTTAACAAACATGTAACGTCATTGCTCCAATACTAGATAGAAATAAATTATAATGTAACTTCTTTGTTGGCAACGTGTACTTTGACATCTTTTCATAGGAAGCCCTTAAATGTTGAGAGGAGGAATTATCTGTTTTCTTGTGGCTATCCTACAACTCACTTTAACCCTTTAACTAATGCATACGGTATCAAAATATTTTTCAAAAATTTCAACAAAACCATATCATGTGACCACTCTTTGCAACGAGCTGGTTCCACTGATGGGTTACATGATATAGTTTTGTTGATAATTTTTTAATAATTTTTAGCTTAACCTGACAAAGTCAAGATAAGCTATTGCCATCACGTGTGCGTAAGTCTGTTAGTCTGTGAGTCTGTTCACATTTTCCTTTAGCACAGGCTACACCCCGTAATTCTTATCCGATCATCACAAAATTTCATATGCAGGTTTGGAGTCACGTCTAGATGAGAACTGGTCGCGATTGGTCAACCGTGATGGCTGCCCGAGCCCAAAACCCGAAAACCATAAGCACAGTCTGCAGGTCGTATTTATAAAGGGATTTCATTGTAACTTAGCAGGATGCCTCTGTATAATATCTAGATGAGAACGTCCCCTTTTGTTCATGATCTGTCAACCATGATGCCTGCCCAAGCCCGAAACCCAAAAACACAGTCTGCAGGTCATATTTAATATTGAGGGATTTCATTGTAACTTGGTAGGATGACTCTGTATGATGTCTAGATGAGAACGTCCCCATTTGGTCGCGATCTGTCAACCGTGACGACTGCACGAGCCCAAAACCTTTAGCATAATCTACAGATCGTATTTATAGAGGAATTGCATTGTAACTTGGTAGGTTGACTCTGTATGATGTCTAGATGAGAACTTCCCCATTTGGTTGTGATCTGTCAACTGCGATGACTGCCTGAACCCAAAACCCGAAAACCTTTAGCACAGTCTACAGGTCGTATTTATGGAGTGCTTTCATTGTAACTTGTTAGGATGACTCCATATAATGTTTAGATGAGAATGTCCCCTTTTGGTCGCGATTGGTCACCTGTGACAGCTACAGGGGCCTGAAGCCCGAAAACCTTTAGCACAGTCTATAGGTCATATTTATAAAGGGATTTCATTGTAACTTGGTAGGATGACTCCAGATAATAGCTGAGAACATCCCCTTTTGGTCACGATCATTCAGCCGTTACGACTGCCTGAGCCTAAAACCCGAAAACCTTTAGCACAGACTACAGGTGTTATTTATGAGTGAATTTCATTGTAACTTGTAGGATGACTCAGTATAATGTCTTGACGAGAACGTCCCCTTTTGGTCGTGATTGGTCAACTGTGGCGGCTACAGGGCCCCGAAGTCTGAAAACCTTTAACACAGCTAACAGGTCGTATTTTTGAATGGATTTCATTGTAACTTGATAGGATGACTCGTTTTGGAATAATTTCACTGTAACTTGGTAACTTTGGTTGACATACATTAACTGTGAGGTCCACATTAACCTACCCCTCAGTTCTTTAGTACAGTCAACACCTCATATTATTTTTATTGAAAACATAGCATACAGGGAACAGAAATTAACATATTCTCAATTATCACAATTCTTGTTGTATTTCATAATCCTTTCATAAACATTGAACATTATTCTTTTCATCAAACACAACACACGGGCAAGTTAATCTACAGTGTCATTGACACTTTCATTCTTCAACTGCTCAGTTTGTATATTACACAGGCAAATGCAACCGATTCATTAGGTAAAGTGTTGACTCCTTCTCTGCAATTTCTTCTCATAGTATTTTAGTGTATATTTGTCATGAAAATTCTTTGTGTGTAGTGTGGGAACCCTGGCACCTCTCATAATCAGTGATAGTTGAGTCAGTATATTTCAGCTGTCAAATTTATATTCTTTGTAGATCCATTTTGTCTTTCCAATTACGTGTCCTCCATGCATGCAGTGATGTATAACCCATTTGATCCCAGACTTATTGCATCAGCAAATGTGAAAGAAGGTGTTGGTCTTTGGGACGTTAGACATCCTAGAACGTAAGTATGAGTCACAAATTATTTTTTATATTGGTCTTTGGGTCGTTGGACATCCTAGAACGTAAGAATTAGTCACCGATTATTTTTAGCTCAACTTTGGCGAAGCCAAATTTGAGCTTATGCCATGGCCCGTCGTCCGTCTGTCCGTCAACAATTGGATACGGCTCAGGCTAGAGGCCGTATTTATGAACCGATCTTTATGAAACTTCTTGGGTACCTTTGTTATGACCGTGGGATGAGAACGAGTGTTTTTGGGTGCGGTCCAAAATTCAAGATGGCTACCAGCCACCATTTTGTACCGATGGTGCAGAAATCTGTTTTTTGTACAGAACTTCCATTTGAAAGCTCTGATTTGAATAATTTTTTGTATGAATGTTTAGTACCATGGGATACATCACATATAATACGGGTTTTTTTCTCGTGCATAAATTATGCAAATTAGACTAACTTTGATGTTTTTTGGTGTTACTTTCAGCACTGTAAGTGCAAATGCCAATACGGCTCGGGCTAGAGGCCGTATTTATTTTCGTAAAAATTCGGTATTTATGAACCGATCTTTACGAAAATCAGCTCTTTCATATGGAAGTTTGCACAGAACTTCCATATGAAAGCGCTGATTTGAATAATTTTTTGTGTGAATGTTTAGTACCATGGGATACATCACATATAATACGGGTTTTTTTCTCGTGCCGAAATTATGCAAATTAGATGAACTTTCATTTTTTCAGTGCTACTTACACACAGTAAGTACACATGTCAATACGGCTCGGGTTAGAGTCTGTATTTATGAACCGATCTTCACGAAACGTCTTGGGTACCTTTGTTATCACCTTGGGACGAGAACGAGTGTTTCTAGGTGCAATCCAAAATTCAAGATGGCTGCCAGTGGCCATTTTGTACCGAAATTAGGTCTAATCAGTTTTTTGTACACAATTTCTATACGGCTCAGGCTAGAGGCCGTATTTATGAACCGATCTTTACGAAACTTCTTGGGTACCTTTGTTATCACCGTGGGATGAGAACGAGTGTTTTTGGGTGTGGTCCGAAATTCAAGATGGCCACCAGCAGCCATTTTGTACCGAAATTAGTGCAATCAGTCTTTTGTACAGAACTTCTGTATGAAAGTTCTGATTTGGATAAATTTTTGTATGAATGTTTAGTAACATGGAATACATCACATATAGTACAGGTTTTTTTTCTCGTCAGAAATTATGCAAATTAGATGAACTTTGATTTATTCAGTGCTACTTATACACTGTAAGTGCACATGTCAATACGGCTCGGGCTAGAGGCTGTATTTATGAACCGATCTTCACAAAACTTCTTGAGTACCTTTGTTATCACCTTGGGACGAGAACGAGTGTTTCTGGGTGCGGCCCAAAATTCAAGATGGCTGCCAGTGGCCATTTTGTACCGAAATTAGGTCCAATCAGTTTTTTGTCACAACTTCTACACAGCTCATATTTGTGAACTGATCTTCACGAAACTTCTTGGGTACCTTTGTTTTCACCTTGGGACAGGAATGAGTGTGTTTTGGGGTGCCTTTGTTATCACTGTGCTATGAGAACAAATATTTTGGGGTTCTGTCAGACCCACTCTGGGACTCAAAGATTTCTTTTCTAGTTTAGCATCTGACTGTCACCCACCTTTACAATACTTTACCTATACATTTGTTACAGGCAACGGTCAGTATTTATGTACAGACCGTTACAATACTTTATATGTACCTTTGTTATCAGGTCATTACCTAGATGTTTGTCATTGCTGTGGCACATACTATACATGTGCATGTCTTTGTCTTGACAAGTTGAGCTACAGTGTCATTGACGCTTTCATTTATATTCTTCCCGTAACCTATTTAATCATGTAGAGTCAAAAAGAAGCTTTAACTTTCATCCTGCGGAGTACTTAAAAACAAATATTTAAAAATTCAGTCATGGTTGCTAGATATGAAGAATTCATGAAAATTTAACCAAAGTCATATTTGGACACCAAAATCAAATTTAATTCAATTTACAAGGTAATATTTTTATACGACAACCAATGGCCCAGACTAGCTGGTGCAAACTCTATATTATCAAGGGCCAAACACAAATTTTGAACCCCCAATCCCCAAAATTTGCATACAAAACCGAAAATTAAAAGTCCTCTCTGACCCTCCATACTTTTGCTCTCTGCTCATGCACAGTGGTCAGGAAGAGACCAGAATTGGTGCTAACATCATTCTTTGTTTGGCCCTAAAGTCAGTAACAATGATCTGACATCTGTGCTTTAAAATCTCCTTTTTTGAGGATGCCAGACACAAATCAATGCAAGAATTGGTGGATCCAAGGCTGTTATTGGATGATGGAAGTGAACAACGGTGGTTTCAGACATTCAGGGCTGTAACTTTATAATAATTATAAAAATTATTTCATGTTTCCCATTTTCGGGACATACACCTGACGTCATCATTCTTGCTAATGATTAATAATAATAATAATAATAATAATAATTTTAAAGCCTAGAATCCACACACGGTGCTCAATTGCTGTACAATAATTGCAGACATACATACACATACATATACACACATACACATACATTCTCTCACAGATACATTGATACATGGATCACTATTATCATTTATTGGTGCCCAATGCCACATCAGCAACCGAGGCTATATCATGGTGATAAGCGATAGAACCTAAAAGAAAAATGGTATTGAATTAAAATAAAATAAAAAACAAAAAAATAAAAAAAACCCAACAAACTACAACTTTACCAAAACAAGTATGTGAGTGTAACTTGACGAGTAACAAGGCAATCCTCACTTACTCAGTTACATCCAAGCACCTGGCAATGTCAGTTTATGACCAAAATTAAAAGACCACTGAAGGAAATGCCTTTCGAAAAAGGTAGGTTTTAGTACCAGACTTGAATGATTCAAGTGATTTACTATTTTTTATGTCGATTGGAAGAGAATTCCAAAGGCTTGGGCCAGCAACTGCAAAGGCTCTATCACCAGCACTAGTAAATTTAGATACGGGCTGAACCAGATTGAGTTGACCTGATGACCTAAGAGACCTCCGTGGTTTGTGGATGGTAAGCAGATCGGACAGGTAGAATGGTGCAGATCCCGAGATACACTTAAACACCAAAAGGACAATTTTAAATTGAATTCTTTGCTTAACGGGTAGCCAGTGTAACTCAGAGAGTACTGGTGTTGTATGGCCTGTGCAGCACAATTTTGTATGTGTTGTAGCTTTTCAAGAATAGATGTTTTAGAGCCAATCAGAAGAGAGTTGCAGTAGTCGAGGCAACTGGTAACAAAGGCGTGGACAAGCTGTTGTGATGTCTGCGTATCAGTGAAGGATCTAGTTTTGCTAATATTTCTAAGATGAAAAAATGCATTGCGAGAGACGTGTTTGATATGTTCATCATCGGCCAAATTATCATCCATGAAATAACCTAAGTTTCAAACACAGCTACTTGGTTTTATTACAGAACCTCCAATATTGAGGGACAGTTTGGATATTTTTGAAAGTTGATGAGGTAGACCTATATATATTATTTCTGTCTTGTCATCATTCAGTTTAAGAAAGTTTTTAGTCATCCACGCCTTGATGCCTGAAATACAAAGTTCAATCATACTGCATACTTCAGGCTCAAAGGCGCGAGTAAAACTAATATTTAGCTGTGTGTCATCTGCGTAAAAATGAAAGTCAAGGCCATGGCTTCGGATAATGTCACCGAGAGGTAAGACATAGACATTGTACAGTAGGGGACCCAATACCGATCCTTGAGGGATGCCAAAACGTAGTGTGACCTTGTCTGACGACTCACTGCCAATAAGGACACTCTTTATTAAGTATTCCTTCCCTATCCTTCCATGAACTCTTCATGTTAAACTCCTAAGCTTTTTGGCTATTTTTTATTGAAATTTTTTATTAAATTTCTTGGGGAGTTTAACGTGTATTACAGAATATTTATTCTGTTTATCCCCATGGTTACGTCCTCACCCTAGGGATTATTAAATTTCTTGGGGAGTGTAACGTGTATTACAGAATATTTATTAGGGCACCGCCATGAGGCGGATGCCCTATAGTGATCGCTCTGTCCGTGCGTCCGGGCTGTAATCTTTCTCTCTTAATAGATAAGGTTTTGATATTTGACATGTGTGTATATTATCTCAAGACGATGTGTCGCGTACCAAGGTTGCCATGCTTTGACCTTGAACTTTGACTTCAAGGTCAAATTATTCCATTTTCGGGGTTCTTTTCTGACAAGTTCCTGTCCGGGCTGTAACTTTTTTCCCTTAATAGATAGGGTTTTGATATTTGTTATGTGGGTAGATTATCTCAAGACGATGTGTCGCGTACCACGGTTGCCATGCTTTGACCTTGAACTTTGACCTCAAGGTCAAATTATTCCAAATTTGGGGTTCTTTTCTGACAAGTTTGTGTCCGGGCTGTAACTTTTTTTCCTTAATAGATAAGGTTTTGATATTTGGTATGTGAATAGATTATCTCAGGACGACGTGTCGCGTACCAAGGCTGCCATGCTTTGACCTTGAAGTTTGACCTCAAGGTCAAATTATTCAGATTTTTAGCTCAACTTTGGCGAAGCCAAATTTGAGCTTATGCCATGGCCCGTCGTCCGTCTGTCTGTCTGTCCGTCAACAATTGGATACGGCTCGGGCTAGAGGCCGTATTTATGAACCGATCTTTACGAAACTTCTTGGGTACCTTTGTTATGACCATGGGACGAGAACGAGTGTTTTTGGGTCCGGTCCGAAATTTAAGATGGCTGCCAGCCACCATTTTGTACCGACGATGCAGAAATCTGTTTTTTGTACAGAACTTCCATATGAAAGCTCTGATTTGAATAATTTTTTGTATGAATGTTTAGTACCATGGGATACATCACATATAATACGGGTTTTTTTCTCGTGCATAAATTATGCAAATTAGACTAACTTTGATGTTTTTTGGTGTTACTTTCAGCACTGTAAGTGCAACTGCCAATACGGCTCGGACTAGAGGCCGTATTTATGAACCGATCTTTACGAAACTCCTTGGGTACCTTTGTTATCACTGTGGGACGAGAACGAGTGTTTTTGGGTCCGGTCCAAAATTCAAGATGGCCAATGGCAGCCATTTTGTACAAAATTTGGTGCAATCAGATTTTTGCACAGAACTTCCATATGAAAGTGCTGATTTGAATAATTTTTTGTGTGAATGTTTAGTACCATGGGATACATCACATATAATACGGGTTTTTTTCTGGTGCAGAAATTATGCAAATTAGATGAACTTTCATTTTTTCAGTGCTACTTACACACAGTAAGTACACATGTCAATATGGCTCGGTCTAGAGTCTGTATTTATGAACCGATCTTCACAAAACGTCTTGGGTACCTTTGTTATCACCTTGGGATGAGAACGAGTGTTTCTGGGTGCGGTCCAAAATTCAAGATGGCTGCCAGTGGCCATTTTGTACCAAAATTAGGTCTAATCAGTTTTTTGTACACAACTTCTATACGGCTCAGGCTAGAGGCTGTATTTATGAACCGATCTTTACGAAACTTCTTGGGTACTTTTGTTATCACCGTGGGATGAGAACGAGTGTTTTTGGGTGTGGTCCAAAATTCAAGATGGCCACCAGCAGCCATTTTGTACCAAAATTAGTGCAATCAGTCTTTTGTACAGAACTTCTGTATGATAGTTCTGATTTGAATAAATTTTTGTATGAATGTTTAGTAGCATGGAATACATCACATATAGTACAGGTTTTTTTCTTGTGCAGAAATTATGCAAATTAGATGAACTTTGATTTATTCAGTGCTACTTATACACTGTAAGTGCACATGTCAATACGGCTCGGGCTAGAGGCTGTATTTATGAACCGATCTTCACAAAACTTCTTGGGTACCTTTGTTATCACCTTGGGACGAGAACGAGTGTTTCTGGGTGCGGTCCAAAATTCAAGATGGCTGCCAGTGGCCATTTTGTACCGAAATTAGGTCCAATCAGTTTTTTGTCACAACTTCTACACAGCTCATATTTGTGAACTGATCTTCACGAAACTTCTTGGGTACCTTTGTTTTCACCTTGGGACAGGAATGAGTGTGTTTTGGGGTGCCTTTGTTATCACTGTGCTATGAGAACAAATATTTTGGGGTTCAGTCAGACCCACTCTGGGACGCAAAGATTTTTTTCTAGTTTAGCATCTGACTGTCACCCACCTTTACAATACTTTACCTATACATTTGTTACAGGCAACGGTCAGTATTTATGTACAGACCGTTACAATACTTTATATGTACCTTTGTTATCAGGTCATTACCTAGATGTTTGTCATTGCTGTGTCACATACTATACATGTACATGTCTTTGTCTTGACAAGTTGAGCTACAGTGTCATTGACACTTTCATTTTTTTTTCCTGACAAGTTCGTGTCTGGGCTGTAACTTTTTTCACTTAATAGATAGGGTTTTGATATTTGGTATGTGGGTAGATTATTTCAAGACGATGCGTCGCGTACCAAGGTTACCATGCTTTGATCTTGAACTTTGACCTCAAGGTCAAATTATTCCGAATTTGGGGTTCTTTTCAGACAAGTTCGTGTCCGGGCTGTAACTTTTTTTCCTTAATAGATAGGGTTTTGATATTTGGTATGTGGGTAGATTATCTCAAGACGATGTGTCGCGTACTAAGGTTGCCATGCTTTTCCTTGAACTTTGACCTCAAGGTCAAATTATTCCGAATTTGGGGGTTCTTTTTGACAAGTTTGTGTCCGGGCTGTAACTTTTTTCCCTTAATAGATAGGGTTTTGATATTTGGTATGTGGGTAGAATATCTCAAGACGATGTGTCGCGTACCACGGTTGCCATGACCTTGAGCTTTGATCTCAAGATCAAATTATTCCGAATTCGGGGTTTTTTTCTGACAAGTTCGTGTCCGGGCTGTAACTTTTTTCTCTTAATAGATAGGGTTTTGATATTTGGTATGTGGATAGATTATCTCAAGACAACGTGTCGCGTACCAAGGTTGCCATGCTTTGACCTTGAAGTTTGACCTCAAGGTCATATTATTCAGAATTTGGGTTTTTTGTCTGACAAGTTCATGTCCGGGAAGGGATTTTAATCAGATTTTACCTATTGCTTGAAATATTTTAGTATTACGGTTCACATCAGTTTATACCTTACATCGGTTAGTTGCTGCGGGGCCTGCAGAGATGGATTCCATCTCCGTGATATCTAGTTCTGTTTATCCCCATGGTTACGTCCTCACCCTAGGGGTGTTAGGTCATTTTAGTCTTGCTTCTTCTATCCGATGTATGATTTTTTCTTTGTATGAAACTCTATCTTTACATCTGGTAGCATTTAAATTGGTTGCTGACTTTGGGCCTTTTTGTGCATGATGTCTTGTTTCCGTTTTTTTCCTTTGACATTGTTTACATTGGCAACGTCCTCAAATATATGTAGTATTTTATATTATATTACTGTAGAATTACTTCAGGATACATTGATTATTATTCCAGTAGTGTAGCTCATAACATTTGGATTTTGTCCACACTTAGGCTAATGGGATGCCCTTGGGCTCTTCATGTTCCCTTTGGGAACTTAGGCTTTTGCAAAATTTTTTCGAAAAATGTTTGGATTTAATTTTTCGAATTTGATTTTGATTGCGATTATTCATGTATCTTTATCAAATATTTTGTTGTGGAGTTTGTAGAAGTGCTATCGACTTTGTCTTTTGATTGTAATTATGAAAGCTTACTGCTCTAAATGCAAGGCGAGGAAGTCTTCCTCGGATTTACATGCTTGTTGCCTTGCCTGCAGTCGATGCACTCCTGCGTTCTTGTCCTATTGTGTACAGTACGTGGAGAGTGTATTGTCACTAAATCACTCGCAGAGTGGAGATTCCACTCAAACAATAATTGCAAATTTGTTGCCAAGCATAACAAGCACAAGCAAAGTTTCAGCCAATGGACCTCCGGGTTAAACCCGGATTAAACCCGGAGGTCCATTGGCTGAAACATTGCTTTTGTTTTTGTCGATATGTACAAAATTTGAAAAGTTATAGTTTGGGTGATAACTCCACGCCGTGAGTGATTTAGTTACAATCCACTCTCCACATACTGTACATTGACATGACAGACGTTGGAGACGGGTGTCGCGATACGTTGTTGGCAGTGAGGTTCCTATGCTAGAACTCGCCCGTAATATAATTCAAGTTTTTCAGTTTCTATTTCAGAGAAACATGAATGTGGTGATGATATTGTGACACCCATCCAAAGTGTGCTACCGTCGTCATGCTCTGTTGAGCAAATAGAGCAGGAATATAAGCAAGGGTTAAGGCCTCTAGTTAGTGTTCTTAATCCCTTGCAAGCAGCTAGCTCAACCGGTGAAGCAGTTACTCTGTCCATGGGAGCCATGACACCGGATAAGTCCATTGCAGTCAAAGGAAGTGTAGATTTGGGAAGAGCGAGCACTTCAAAATCAAACACTCACCCAGCGACGACGGAAATAGGGAGGAAGTCAGTAAGTTTCTTTTTGGGAGGCTCGGCGAGATCTAATAAGACTGTGAGCGGGAGAGGCCCCTCTCTAACGCCAAAACATTTGGGTCCAAATGTTGTTTTGAGAAACTTGCACAAGACGGAGCATACGTCCGCCGCCACTCGGGACGCACCGTCTAGACTGCAGCCGGGGTCGGCTTCAGTCACGGCTTCCTCCGCTACGTTTTAAAAGCACACACGACCGCATGCTAGCGACCTGACTTTGGATATCCAGCCATTTGCGCAAAGACAGAGCCAGTCTTCACCCGTGAAGTCGGACCATCCGATAGCTAGCGATCCGAGGCTTTGTTCATCGGGACGTTCGGAAAAGAGATCTATCTCTGGATCTTAGTCCCAGGAGTAGCAAGCAGCGAAAAAAACAAGATGCTACTCCTCAAGCCTCGGTAACGGACTTTCTGTCACAGATGGCGCAGCTGATCGGAGCATCCCAGCAAGAGCAGCCTCCCGCAGGCTCCGGTGGTGAGCTGTCGGACAGTGCTAGGACAGTCCAGTCATCTGTACACGCAGATGCAAATGACCGAATATCACAGCTGAATCAGTTGGATTGTGAAAGGGACAAAGGAGAGGATTACCCTTCACTTTCGGAACAGCATATGGTAGCGATGAATTTTATTCATCAACACTATACTGACTTTGTTCCACCTGGTCAGCAAGCTGCGACTACTATAGAGAAACCGCTGTCATCTCTGACGCAGATTTTGTGTTGACAAAAGAGGATGTTCTTTCCTTCCTGAAACAGTCTCGACAGGTATCGGGGGGCCTTTGGCCATCTTAACAAGGCCATATTCAACCTCTCTAGTGCTAAGAGGAAGGCGGTTTCTTATCGACATCTTCAATAAATATACTGTTCCTTGGACCACATTCATTTAAAACGGTTGGAGAAGATTCCAGAGAGCTCCTCTGCATTTAGATGAGCAGGCCGGGGATGAAAATATGTCCCTACCTGCATTATTCAATATACGCTCGGAAGTGATGAAATGTACTATTTCATCCAATAGAGCGAATCTGGATGTGATGTCCTACGCAGATCACCTCACCAGAGCTATGGCACAACATCTTAATGGGAAGGAATTTGAGGACGTTGTTCCTCGTTTAGAGTTTTTTCCAGGGCAGTTGTGTATGCCACGTACAACTACGCCCTGACAGTGGCAAATTGGGAGTTGATCAGACGTGATGCTGCCCTTGTGTCGTCATCACTTATAGATGACAAGGTGAAAAGCTCTCCGAGTCATCCGGTCTCCGGATATATACTCTATTGACGACGAGCTTTCATAGTCTATGAACAGGCTACAAGAAAGCTTCCAGTACACTGCTACTGAAGTCTGCGCCTCAACAACATGCTTCAGCAGACCGGGGTAAGCGAGGCAGTTCCACTTCAAAATCAACTAAAGGGAACTCTTCGCGAAGGTACAATAAACCCTCTTATACTTACTCCGGAGGTCGTCAGTGTAGCGACTCGGGAAAGGGACACAGGTCTGATCCAGACTATAGGTCAGACGCCCTTAAGCCGTCTGGATGAGGTTCTGCTTGGGAAGGACGTAGTTTCTCCTTCCGTAAGCCTTGTTAGTCGTACAGGCGATGAATAAGACCTCTATTGCTTACCAGTTGACGGAAGGTTATCATCTTCGCGAGAAACTGGATTTATGTCTCAGAAGATCAGTGGGTAAAAGTGTTGTCTCGGTAGGCCTACGGCTATGATTCCGAACAAAACCCCCCACTTACAGCTTGTCAGCGTTGGACAAATCTTCCGACATATCATTTCAAAAGGGAGTCGCTCCTAGTGGAGGTACAGGCTCTCTTATGGAAGGAAGCAATAGAGGTCGTCGAATGTGTTGCTTTTCACTCACTTAGCGGAAGGTTATCAACCTCGCGAAAGTGGATGAAAATTACGGAAGATCAGTGAATAGGAATGTAGTCTCAGCAGGCCTGCGGCTATCAGTCCGAGCAAAGCTCCACTTACAACAAGTACGTGTTGGACATATCTTCCGGGGAATTCTTCCAAGAGAGTCTCTCCTTGCGAAGGTATAGGCTCTCCTATTGAAGAAAAGCAATGGAGGATGTAGTTTCTCCTGTAAACCTCGTTAGTTGTACAGGTGATGAATAATACCTCTATTGCAGGATTCATGTCACGGAAGATTAGTGGGAAAAGGGTTGTCTCGGAAGGCCTACGGCTATGACTCTGAACACAACCCCCACTTACAAGATGTCTGCGTTGGACAATTCTTCCGGCGGATCCTTTCAAAAGGGAGTTGCTCCTAGTGGAGGTACAGGCTCTCTTATTGAAGGAAGCAATAGAGATCGTCGAGAATAGACTTCTGTTGCTTTCCACTTAGCGGAAGATTATCAACCTCGCAAAAAAGTGGATGATAATTGCGGAAGATCAATGGATGAGTATGTAGTCTCAGCAGGCCTGTGGTTATCAGTCCAAGCAAAGCTCCCCTTACTACAAGTACGTGTTGGTCAAATCTTCCGGCGAATTCTTCCAAGAGAGTCCCTCCTTGCAGAGGTATAGGCTCTCCTATTGAAGAAACGCAATAGAGGTTATCGAAATATTCTCCAGGTTTTTTCAAATCACCTGTTTTTTGTCCTGAAGTCGGACGAATAGTGCATAGATGGGCTGAGACAGCTGTCTTGTTTTGAATAGAGCCGTTAGAGGGAACAGGTACGTCTTCTCCCTCTCAGTGTTGTATTCCTTGGCGTCAAGACATTTAATGTCATTGTGGATGCCATAGTAGCCTTATGTACTGTTTACAGCGGTCTTTTTTTTGCGCCTTGTGTTGTAAGTCTCCATTTAGAAACTTTCAAGGCCACAAGTGACACAGATATGTCTTCAAATAGACGAAAACTCATAACTGCGTAGCTACCTTGAGATTTCTGTCTCTTTGGGAATTACAGCTGTTGGAATAGCGGCTTGTCATTCCCTACCTTGCACCTTGCGTGACGATGATTGTAAGTCTCCGTTTTGTTACCTTTCAAAGTCACTAGTTACACCGAGACATCTGTTTTCACGGAGAGGAAGACTTTTAGCTACGTTAGCCAGGCTCTGACCGCTGTCTTTTGGGAATAAAACCGATAAAGGTACAGTGGTTTTCGCTTTGTTTCCTAGGTGTCATTGACTTCAGTCCTCATTCTCCAATGTGGTAATTAGTCCACTCTGAAAAGTTTCGCTCAGAGCGGTCTGGCCTTTCTTACGATGTATGAGTTTATTACTCAGTTAACTGCATATTAACGTTGTATTATTCATTCAGTTTCCTGGTTACACTTGTATCACGTGGTCATATCGTGGTTACAGGCTGTATTCAGAGAAGCACATGCGGGATTTCATTGCTCATGCATAATATGTGTATTATTAGGCAGATGATTTATTGACAGATTATATAAATTCTTGCTCTTATAGAGTTCATGAGAATTTTGGGGCTATTTGAATCATTTATGGAACTGCCAATAGGCCGTCTATGCATAAGTTGTCATTTTTTGGCATCATTATTCGGAGTAATATATTCTTCTCCGACCAGTCATTGGTTGTTACAGACCTAGGAAACAATGAATTATTTTGGGGACGGTCTGTGATGGGTCTGTTAATCATAGCTCATTCCAGGTTCTAATCCAGGTTTCTATGAGATACAGTACACATTCTCTTTTATTCGCACATGTCAATATGTGTGTTTTTATTGGAATTAATTGTACATGAACGGGGTCGCCTGTTGGTTGCCTTAGAAGCGTGTTTTCTCTTCAGATACTTTCCATAGGGATTCTATTGGACAAGTGTATGGTTGTACTCATTATTCACTGGTTTTCGACCTATCTGCGTATTCTGTCTGGTATACGTTAGAAGCGCGTGCAATTAATTACTGGGATCGCCACGAAGTGGCGTTAAGCACCAATAATTAATATTTGGGTGCCTGTTGGACGAATATATATTGTTTAATTGGTACCGCTTTTCACCGATTCCAGAGCGCTCCCCTCTTTGTTTTGAAGAATGTTCCTTCAAAAAAAGGTGGGTAGTGAATTTTTATAAAATCTCCTCTGGCTTGATAAATGTGTAACTACAAGTGAAGCTGTTTTGTCTGTAGATTATATCTGATCCTAGATACAGCTTGTTTATTATTTATGTATGGCGTATGTTTATGGGGGTTTGTCTCTCACTCTGAAATACGCCATCCTAATTTATGTTGCTTATTCCGGACTAGCCTTAAAAATTGGGGGCTTGTTGCACCCAATTAGCATAATCTATCATGCTAAGAATATGGACTTACTTGAATATGGCTCCTTATTTATGATATGTCTTCTCTATTATTGTATAGAGAGACATACATGTAATTCCTTTTAAATTTAATTTCCTTTCACACCTTGGAATGCAGGCTTAAGAGCTATATTTGGTCTGCTAATTCTGAAGTCCTTTGCCCTCCACCTTTTCACGATTCAACTAGTCTGGGCCATTGGTTGTCGTATAAAAATATGATAAATTTTAAGTAATTTGTTGGGGCGCGGTGGCTCAGTTGGTAGAAGTGCAGGCTGCAAGCCGAGAGGTCCTCGGTTCGAATCCCACCTGCGGCAACCGCGTTGTGTCCTTGGGCAAGACACTTCACCCCGCTTGCCTACAAGGGGGCACGATGACGCTGTGTACTGAGGCGTACTGCACATCGATGGTGCGCATGTCTTCAACCAATCTAACCCTGCCTGTTCTGCGGTGCAGAGTTCAGAGTTACGATGTTGGGGAGCTGGCAGCTGCTCGTCGTTGCTCGGTGGTTCACTCCGGGTACTCCGGCTTCCCCCACCCGTAAAACTGTCACGGTCACGATTAGCCATTGTGCATAAGTATGTGACCTTAAACACCAATAAATGAAGTAATTTGTTTATTTTTTATACTTACCAGTAGCCCAGACAGGGATGGTCCTCCCATGAGTGGGCACTCTTACCTCCCTGCTGAGTTATTATTAGTACGCTCATCTACAAAGAATGATGTTGGCGTCAGTTCCGGTCTCTTCCTGACCACTGTACATGCGCAGAGAGTAAAAGTATGGAGGGCCAGATAGGACTTTTAATTTTCAGTTTTGTATGCAAATTTTGGGGATTGGGCGTTCAAAATTTGTGTTTAGCCGTTGATAATATCGAGTTTGCACCAGCTTGTCTGGGCCATTGGTAAGTTTAAAAAATATACAAATTACTTAAAATTTATCATTTTTTTTAAAGTAAAATTATCGAAATCATACGTATTTAACTGTTAAGCCCCATACAGGCTCAAACTGCCACCCTTGCATTGCTTTCAAAAAGTACCCCTCCAAGTCTTTAGCTCACCGAAGGGAGCTTAACTTATCACTTGCTGTCCGTCGTCCGGCATCGTTGTCGTCCGTTGTGAACTTTACATTATCGACTTCTCCTCCCAAACTACTGGACCAAATTGAACCAAATTTGGTTTGCATTTTCCTTATCATATGTCAATTCAAGCTTATACAAATAAACTTTCCACGTCCACAGGGGGAACCACAAGGGGCATTACTCTGATAGCACCCATAAATTTTTTTTTAAAGTTAAAAAAATATTCTTCTCAAGAACCATCATTTAGAATCTTTTGATATTTGGTATTTGACATCTCTATTAAGGTCAGATTCAAGTTTGTTCAAATCGAGTCTCTGGGTTAATAATTGGACTCCCTGTTGGAGCCCGAATTTTAACTTAGTGAAATATGAGGAAATTTCTTTAAAAATCTTCTTCTTCAGATCCACCAGTCAGAATCTTTTCATATTTGGTATACAACATCTATAGGGGGGGGTCAGAATCAAGTTTGTTCAAATCGAATCCCTGGGTTTATATTTGGGCTCCCTATGAGAGCCTGAATTTTAACTTCGTGAAATATGAGGAAATTTCTTTAAAAATCTTCTTCTTCAGATCCACCAGTCAGAATGCATTCATATTTGGTATACAATATCTTGAGGTGTGTCAGTTTCAGGTTTGTTCAAATTGCTTACCTGGGTAAATTTTTGGGCTCCTTATGGGAGCTCGAATATCAGCTTGGTTCAATATTGGGGATTTTTTTTTAATATCCTCTTTAGACCCTGTAGTCAGAATGTTTTCATATTTGGTATACAACATCTCTAGGAGGGTCCGATTCAAGTTTGTTCAAATCTGGTCTATGGGTTGATATTTGGCTTCCTATGGGAGCCCGCATTTTAACTTAGTACAATATGAGGAAATTTCTTTTAAAAGTCTTCTTCTTCAGATCCACCTATCAGAATCCTTTCATATTTGGTATACAACATCTCTAGGTGGGTCAGATTCAAGTTTGTTCAAATCGGGTCCCTAGGTTAATATCAACTTAGTGCAATATAAATATAGGGAATTTTTTTTAAAAATCCTCTTCTTTAGACCCTGTAGTCAGAATGTTTTCATATTTGGTATACAACATCTCAGGAGGGTCTGATTCAAGTTTGTTCATATCTGGTCAATGGGTTGATATTTGGCTTCCTATAGGAGCCCGAATTTTAACTAAGTGCAACATGAGGAAATTTCTTTTAAAAGTCTTCAGATCCACCTATCAGAATCCTTTCATATTTGGTATACAACATCTCTAGGTGGGTCAGATTCAAGTTTGTTCAAATCAGGTCCCTGTGTTAATATTTTGGCTCCCTATTTGAGCCCAAAGTTTAACTTAATGCAATGTGAGGACATTTCTTTAAAAACCTCCTTGTTCAGATTCACCAGTCAGAATTCTTTCATATTTGGTATATACATTTGTAACATCTTAAGAGGGATCAGATTCAAGTTTGTTCAATTTGAGTCCCTGGCTTATTATTTGGGCTCTCTATAGGCAGGGTTGGGGGGAGGGAGGGGGGCATAGGAGCATGTTAGGTTCAGGTTTGTTCAGATCCATTTCCATAAAATTTGCCTTTGCATGGCTTCATTCCTTTGTAGTGTTGATGAACCATGTCTAACTGAATGTGACCCCAAACACTTCTTTGAACCACTTTGGCTGGTGAGCGATTAAGGTCCCCTTGGGGCCTCTTGTTCAGCGCACCTGATTGAAAACCAGGGGAAGGTTAAGTGATCACTTTTTGTCTGTCGTCCATCACCTGTCCGTCGTCTGTCCGGTGTGAACTTTAACTATTGACTTCACTTCAAAAACCACTGGAGCAAATTGAACCAAATTTAATCTGCATGTTCCTTATCATATGTCAGTTGACTTTCGTTTCAATAAAGTTGCCAAGCCCACAGAGGCACCACAATGAGCTTTATTCTTATGGCACTCATAAAAATTTTCAAAAATTAAAACAATCTTCTCCAGAACCATCAATTAAAGTCTTCTGATATTTGATATATAACGTCTTGGGGGGGGGGGGATTAATATTTGGGCTTCCTATGGGAGCCCGAGTTTTAACTTAGTGGAATATGTGGAAATTTCTTTAAAAAATCTTTGTCAGATCCACCACTGAGAATGCCTTCATATCTGGTATATGGCATCTCTAGGATGGTCAGATTCAAGTTTGTTTCGAACAGGGTTCCTGGGTTAATATTTGGGCTCTCTATTGGAGGCCAAAATTTAACTTTGTGCAATATGATGAAATTTCTTTAAAAATTTTCTTCAGATCCACTGGTCACAATCCTTTCATATTTAGTATACAACATCTCTTGAGGGAGTCAGATTCAGGTTTGTTCAAATTGAGTCCCTGGGTTTATATTTAGGCTCACTATGGGTGCCCAAATTTTAATTTAGTGCAATATAAGGGTATTTCTTTTAAAATTTTCTTCTTCAGATCCACCTGTCCGAATCCTTTCTTATTTGGTATACCACATCTCAAGGTGGGTTAGTTTCAGGTTTGTTTGTTGAAATCAGTTACCTGGGTAAATATTTATGGGAGCCCGAATATCAACTTAGTTCAGTATGAGGAGTTTTTTTAAAAAAATCTTCTTCTTTAGACCCTGCAGTTAGAATGCGTTCATATTTGTTATAAAACATCTCTAGGAGGGTCAGATTCAAGTTTGGTCAAATCTGGTCCATAGGTTGATATTTGGGCTCTCTATTGGAGCTTGAATTTTAATTTAGTGCAATCTGAAGGAATGTCTTTAAAAATCTTCTCCAGAACCATCAATTAGAATATTCTGATGTTTGGTACACACCATCTCTAGAGGGGTCAGATTCAAGTTTGTTCAAATGAGATCCCTGGGTTGATATATGGGCTCCCTGTGGGAGCCCGAATTTTAACTTAGTGCAATATGAGGAAATTTCTTAAAGAAATCTTCTCCAGATCCACCAGTCAGAATCCTTTCATATTTGGTATACAACTTCCAGAGGGGAGCCAAATTCAGATTTGTTCAAATTGAGCCCCTTGGTTAATAATTTGGGCCACCCATGGCAGTCTGAATTTGAACTTAGTGCAGTATGAGGGAATTTTTTTTAAAAATCTTTTTCAGATCCACCAGTCAGAATTCTTTCCTATTTGGTATACAACATCTCCAGAGTGATCAGATTCAAGTTTATTCAAATCTGGTCTCCCGGGTTAATATTTTAGCTCTCTATTGGAGCCCAATGTTTAACTTAGTGCAATGTGAGGCCATTTATTTAAAAAGCTCCTTCTTCAGATCCACCAGTCAGAATTCTTTCATATTTGGTATATAACATTTCAAGGGAATGCACATTCAATTTTGTTCAATTAGAGTCCCTGGCTTAATATTTGGGCTCTCTATGGGGGTGGGGGTGGGTGAGAGAGGGGAGCAGGTTAGATTCAAGTTTGTTCAAATCCTTTCCTGGGTGTTTTCCCATAAAATTTGCCTTTCCTGACTTCATTCCTTTGTAGTGTTAATGAACCATGTCTAACTGAATGTGATCCCAAATACTTCTTTGAACCACTTTGTCAGGTGAGCGATTAAGGCCCCTTGGGCACTCTGGTTTGGTTTTTTTTTGAGAACTCAGCCAGTAGGCTGCATATTTCTTGGGAGTGTTTTTTTTATTATAACATTAATTTGAGTCTTTAAGGGTTAATAACAAGAGATTTGATATCCTAGACAAGAGTATCGGTAATTTGCACGATAAGGAGTTAATTCCTCAATGTCTTATGCACTTTCTTCCTATTGTGTCTTGAGGTGAAAGCGGAACTAATTTTTGCCTATGGCCCCTCATTGAATGAGGTCATCAAGTTCATTCCAATGATTGGTCATAAGCTATGTTTTTTTCTCGAAGTATATTCCCTTATTCATGTTTGGTAAAAGGTTAATTCATGTTGGTTTGACTTGTTGCCTAATGTAATGGCCAGCACTATTCATAAAATCGCTATTAAGATTTGATTTTGTTTTCACTTTTGGCATCCAAAATATAGCTTATGACCCTATCATTGGAATGAGTTATTTGTTCCAGTGAGGGCAATGTTTTTGGAGGGCAAAAAATAAAAAGTTTTGGAAATGTTTTTCTTAGTGTTTTTCAATCCAAAAACAAAATCTTGTCATTGTGTTGTGATAACTGTTGAATAACCTCAACTATTTTTTAACATCAAGATGCCCTTTGTTGTGTTAACTCATTTACAACATTGGTGGTAGTTTCCCTGACACTGGCACTTTGGGTAATGGTGAAGAGACAACTGACTAAGCATGAGCAGTTGTATCTAGTAAAGTGTTGTCTGACTGTTGAGGCAGATAACTGGAAACAATGGCAAGCACACAGCTCTTCACACTGTTTGAAGCTATGTGATTTCTATATTATTTTCTAGACTTCTAGTAGTTAAGGCTAGGTATGAGGGAATATTGGTACTATTTTCAGAAAAAGGGATAAAGCGAAAGGCTCATTTGGTGATCATTATCAATAAGGCTCTACAAAGACTTGTTTGGGGTGACCTCTATATGGGAGCTATCGATTTTCTTCCATTTCCGTCAAAAAATGTTGCAGCTGACAACAACAATTAAACTTGGTTTAGTCAGGCATCAATATATTCCTTTGGCACCCCCTACAGGGCACATTTATGATCAGATCGGTTTGAAACTTGGTATGCTTGTTTGGGGTTACCTCTAGATGGGAGCTATCGATTTCCTACGATTTCCATCAAAAATTGTTGCCGCTGGCAACGCCCTTCCATGAACTTAGTGCAGTTAGGCATCAATATTTCCCTTTGGCACACCCTGCAGTGCATATATTTTTATACTGTACCAATGACCCAGACATAGCTGGTGCTAACTCTTAAAATATAGGGCCAAACACAAATTTTGCCCCCCAATCCCCAAAATTTGCATCTAAAACTAAAGAAAACATGTCCTGAAAGGCCCTCCACACCTCGCCCCCACTGCGCATGCGCAGTGTCAAGGACGTTCCGAAATTGGCGCCATTTATTATTCTAAGTTTGGCCCTTCATCAGTTAACATCTGACTGATCTTTGTGCTTTTAAATCTCAGTTTAAATGATGCCAGACACATAAATATTAGTGAAATGGTGATTCTAAGGAGGATAGAAAAGGAGGAGAGGAAAAGAATGTGTGACAGAATATTATCAGGGCTGTAACTTAAAATTTTTTAATGAAATTATGTTAAGTTACCTATTTTCAAGGCAGCAGCCATTTTGTTGTCATTCTGATTATTTAGTTACACTGTTTTTTCAAGTGTTTTTCCTCTCTCCCTGTCCTTTAAGTTCCCCCTTGCTATTCTCCCATGCTTTTGGCATAGTTTATGTAATTATTATTACTAAAATTTCTTGGGAGTTTTAGCTGAATAACAGAATGAATTCTGTTCTTTCCCCATGTTTACGTCTTCACCTACGGGTGGTTAGGCGTTGTGTTCTGCATCTACCATCTGATGTTCTGCAGTTTCTTCCCTGGAAGTCTCTGTTTTGCATCAGATGGTGTATTTTTGGTAACTGATTTCGGGCCTGGGTGCCTGGAGTCTTATTTTAGTGTTTTTACACTCATTGTTTACATTTACAACAGCCCTCTGTGTGAGGGGGGGATTTCTAAATAATAATATCTTGATGTTATTTTAATCATAACTAGATACATTATTATTGTTCGTAAGTGTTGAATAAAATTGTTTAAAATATTTTTAAAATTTTTGTCCACACTTAGGCTTGGGATCCATTGGGGCTCAACGTTACTTTTCAGAAACTTGGGCTGTTCTGAAAAAATATTTTTTCAAAATTTTTTGATTTCAATTATTTTTTCTATATTAATGGATCATATTATTATTATGTATTTTGCCAGGGGTTAGTGCGAGTACCAGGACTTGTTTTCTTTTCACATTGAAAGGATATTGATCAATTGTTTTAAGAGGAAGTCTTCCTCTGACCTTATTATCATTCTATATGTGGTCTGTGTACTCGCATTAACTCCTGTTCTGTATCGTACGATTTCGATGACAATATGGGAAGCGTATGTCACGGTATGTTGTTGGGGATTTGGACACTCGGTCCTTTCCCCGCAGGGTCACTCTACTTTATCAATTTCTATTTCAGACGATCAAGATTAGGGTGATGTATCTGTGATGTCTTCCAACAGTGTGCCTCCGTCGTCACAATTAATGAAGGGCTAGCGGAAAAGTGCTCATGTAATACGCCAATTGCCTAAGAGGACCCTAGTAGGTTCGACGGCCTTTGACGTCCGCTAGCTCGCCCGGTGTAGCGTCCATTCACCGAATGGTTCGGCAGCCGGGTTCGTCCGTTGCGGTCTAGAAGGAATTTTGGGGTGATGCGAGCACTATAAAATTAACTTAATGCACACCCAGTGACGCCGGATCGGAGGGAGAACGGAGGAAGCCTTTTAGTCCGGTTCATAGCTCGTTCCGGTCCATCCGGACGGCAAGCGAGAGAGGCCCCTCTCTCGTTCAACAACATCTGGCCCCAGATGTTGTGGTACAAATGTGTCGCTAGCGGAGCATACGTCCGTCGCTCGGGACGCTCCGTTGTATAGGCAGTCCGCTGAGACTGCTAAGGCTTCCTCTTCTCGTCAGCGCACACGACCGCACCTTGGCTGCGTGACCGCCGATATATTACCAGCTTCGCCGATCAAGGATTCTTCGGGCCATTCTGGTTTCTTGTTCGAAGAATTATGGAGATGTCTTTCAAAAGTGTGCCTCTGTCGTCATAGTTAATGAAGAGTTAGCGGCAATAAGTGCTCATGGAATATGTCTATCGCTTACGGAGTGACATTCGCTAGCTCACCCGGTGTAGCGTACATTCATCGAATGGTTCGGCTGCCGGGTTCGTCCGTTGCGGTCTAGGAAGGAGATTTGGGTGATGCGAGCACTTTAATTACTTTAGTACTCACCCAGTGACGGCAGATTGAGGACAGATCGGAGGAAGCCAACAACATAGGGGACCGCATGTTGTGGTTCAGATATTTTACATTCGGAGCATATGTCCGTTGCTCGGAACGCTCCGTTATATTGACAGTCCGAGAGACTGTCTTTAATGCTTCCTCATTCTCACAGCAGGGCACACGACCGCACATTGGCTACGTGACCTCGAGTATCCGATCAGTTTCGGCATTCAGTGATTCCACAGCGAATAGGTCGCGCCATCCGGTAGCCAAGGGACACGAGGCCTATACACTCCGTTTGCTCGCATATTGGAAGTATGCACGGGGTAACGATCTCGGAGCTTCCTGCGGCAATGCATCGTAAGACCGCTGCTCCTCAGGCCTCAGTGACGGACGTGCTATCCGAGTTAGCACAGTTGTTTCGCAGCATCCCAGCAATTGACAGTTTCTCGGTCGAATCAGGAATTATCCGACGGCGCTGGGTCGGTGCGGTCCGCGCTTGCATCAAGCTACGGACGACCGAACGCTTTATAGGGTCCGACAGGATGGCGAAAGGGATTCGAAAGATTTCGAGTTTTCCCTTTAGTAATATCGGAAGATGCCTTTCATATCTTCTGGCATTTCTTCCAGTGATTATTTTTCGGACTTCATTGCTGCGATCTTGGATAAGAGACTTATAGCGTCATTGGACTTGGATTTTTCGATCGGTACAGGGACTTTGTCCCTGACTTACCGACGCAGTCCAATATTGTCATTACAACATGTGTTTTATTTTTCGACGCTATATATTTATATATATATACAAGCCTGCTACTAAGCATGATAGTTTAGTTTCTTGTCCGCGTGGCTCATTTCTGCCATTTTATCTTTTTTACATATAGTTTATTTTGGCAGAGCAGGGCATACCGAGAGTTCATACGCGTCTAGACGGTGTGATTAAAGACTGCATATATATTCTTTTTCGCCGTTTATGTCTTTTCCAATTTCAATGTTGGGAACGACATTATGTATAGTAGACTTAACTTAGACGCTTTATTATACGTAATCCGCCTTACTGAGGCGTTATCATTACGTCTTCAAGAAAAGATTTACGGGATATTATTCTCAATGTAATTTCTTTTGAGGGCAGTAGTTTGTTCACGTATAACTCCGCCCTTCAGTGGCTGATTGGAGTTGGTTAGACGTGATGCAGCCCTAGCTACATCCACGCGTGGATAGTAGGTTAAGAACTCTCTCAGAGTCGCTTCGTTCTCGGAGGAGCTTCTCTTCGACGGCAACTTTCCGGCAATCCATGAATTGCTTGATTTATACATTCTCTTGTCTATCTAGTGTTACAAGAGATTCAGACTGGGGCAAACATTCGGTGGTTGACTCAGAGAGTGCCGCCGCAGTTGCCGGACCCGAGTGTGGCTGTTATGACGGTTGCCAGTCAAACAGATTGGGATATATACTGATCCCTACGGATTCGAAGTGCCAGGGTCTTTGGGTTCCGCAGTCTTTTAGCTATCAGTTTAACTTCCGCGGAATAATGTTTTTTAGGCTTGCTTTATGTCATTGCATGAACATTATTCAGAAACGCATGCCCAAATTCCTGTCCTTCAATTCGACAGTAGTGGCGTATCTCCGGAACCAGGGAGGCACTCTTTCGTTTCCGTTATTCAATTTAATGGAAAGAATCCGTCTGTTGGTTATAATACACCAAGTTCAGTTTTGGTCCGTCATATTCTGGGTCGTCTGATTGTTTTATCGCACTCCCGTTCTCTTACGGGTCGCTTGTTGCTGTCAGAATGGACTCTCAACAAACAAGTATTCATTCAGATTTGCTATCTATGGGAGCGCCCAATGATGTTTTATTTATGACACAGCTTGCTAATTGCAGACGTATGTGTTGGCTTGTCCAGATCTCTGAGCTAATACTGTTAACGCTCTAATCTATAGGACGGAATGATAGGATACGCGTATCCTCCGGCGCTGTTGTTTTAGCAGGTATTGCTAAGATAAACAACCACAATACATTTCTGTTGATAGCATCTCTATCTTCACAGAGATCATGAGTAATTTACTCTCTTGTCTACTGTGGATCTTAACGTGAAATCTTCCTCTATGTGAGGATCTTTTTTCACTGGGTAAATCGTGTCATCTTTATCACAACCAGCAAGGTCGCAACCTTCATGTATTCCGTTGTGTGGTCCGTATTGCATTGTAAGCACTGTACTGGACGAGCTTTGGACGCGATTTCTTACTATAGGAGATCCTCTTCTTCGCTATTCTATGCGACTAAGGTGGAGGCTCTTCCGTCGTGGTGTAGGGATCATTATGTTCATATGGTTGATCCCTCCATACTACTCATTGCTTTTTTTTAGTATACTTGTTTCACAAGATCTACTGCAGCCTGTTGTTATTTAGGTTATAGGTTTATGTTACCTCATACCTATGCACTCTACGATAGTTTACAATTGAGTCTTTTGTCTCTTTATCTAAGTCAGTTAGTAACTTTTTGATAAATAGACTTAGAATCTTTAGATTAAATTCCTATACGGATTTTAACTTCGGTTCTTATTTAGCTAAGTAATCATTTGAGCCTCTGGAAACAGTAGTTTTCAAATTCTGACCTTTTAGACAGTAATTCTGTTGGTTTCTCTTTTACTGTAGAGTCAGTGAGTTTCATGCACTATCGATGGATGATTTTCACTTTCATAGTTTCGGAATCAATACTTCCGTTACTATTTAGGTTGGATTGTTGCATAAGAGTTAGGCTCCTATTATCCGGAACCTATTATTTTAAGGTCCTTCCGTCTTCGTATGGGCATAGGCCTTTACTCTTTCCGGGTACAGTTTATGTATTTATAAACAGATATCTGTTTATTACAAGGGCGTAAGCTTCTTCTGTCTTTGATGTCTAGTAGAAGGACGTTACGCTCCATTTTATTGTTAATGGATTCTATTAACTAGCGTACTGCTTATGGTATATCATTGGCTTAGCAGTTGTGCTTAAGATTTCGGCTCATGAAGTAAGAGTTCTTCTACTTCTTGGGCTTACATTAATAGTGTTGCTATTATAGATTTTTGAAGGCTGCTCATTGCGCTCAGCCATCCATTCATGAATTTTATCTCAGAAATATCGAGTCCATTTCTGGAGGCCTCTATTGTTAGGTCTATTATCTACTGCTCAGAATGTCATTCACTTAACAGTTGCTACTATAGCTAGGTAGGCTGTCTGTTTCGGCAGTGTCTCCGTTCGGCTGCCCTCTTCGCTCTGGGCTAATTGACCCAGGGCAAGAAAAAGGGGGGGGGGGGGGAGGGTGTTCCCTTGGGTCACCTGTTTTTACTATGAAAACAAGGGGATACCTCCTCCGGAGTTAGTAATTCTGAGCTGTTATTGGGATGGTTGTTAGTGAGAAGTTTAAGTTTATAAAATTCATTCAAGTCTTAGTTTTTAAAGTATAGCTTTTGAATATTGCATATGTCAACGGACATGATTATGCAATTCTCACACACTTTTAGGAGTATAAGAGTCTCTATTCTCTAGACTTACTTTATTATTGGCTTACTTTAAAAATTATTAGTATAAGGATTATTGGATATTAATAGAGTACATGGATGTATGAAGCTCAATTTTTGGAAGGTGTTGTATCTTTCTAATTTATCATAAATAAGAAAGATACATATAAGGCCTATTACTTCTTTTCCCTACAGGGGATGACTCTATTTTATTTTATTGAGCGTATTCCATTTTGCTCTATGTCCTTGGCCCTCCAGCCTTTTTACTATTCAGCTATGTCTGGGTCATTGGTACAGTATAAAAATGTTAAAAAATTTATAGTAATTTATATATTTTTTATACTTACCAATGACCCAGACGGGGATGGCCCTCCCAGGAGTTGGGAACTCTTGCCTCCCCGCTGAGTACATAGCGCTTACCAGGCACTGGTTATTAGAATGATAAATGGCGCCAATTTCGGAACGTCCTTGACACTGCGCATGCGCAGTGGGGGCGAGGTGTGGAGGGCCTTTCAGGACATGTTTTCTTTAGTTTTAGATGCAAATTTTGGGGATTGGGGGGCAAAATTTGTGTTTGGCCCTATATTTTAAGAGTTAGCACCAGCTATGTCTGGGTCATTGGTAAGTATAAAAAATATATAAATTACTATAAATTTTTTAACTTTTGACTGCATCACTTTGAAACTTGGTATGCTTGTTTGGGGTGACCTCTAGATGGAAGCTATCGATTTTCTTTTATTTCTGTCAAAATATGGTGCCGCTGGCAACATTCTTAGAACTCAGTTTAGTCAGACCTCAATATTTCCCTTTGGCTCACCCTACAGGGCACATTTATGATCGGATAGCTTTGAAACCTGGCATGCTTGTTTTTGTTTGGGGTGACCTCTATATGGGAGCTATCGATTTTCTTCCATTTCCATCAAAAAATGTTGCCGCTGGCAACAACAATTAAACTTGGTTTAGTCAGGCATCAATATATTCCTTTGGCACGCCCTACAGGGCACATTTATGATCAGATCGGTTTGAAACTTGGTATGCTTGTTTGGGATTACCACTAAATGGGAGCTATTGATTTTCTTCCATTTCCGTCAAAAAATGTTGCCGCTGGCAATGTCCTTGGAACTTTGTTAAGTCAGACCTCAATATTTCTCTTTGGCACACCCTACAGGGCTCATTTATAATTGGATTGCTTTGTAACCTGGCATGCTTCTTTGGGGTGACCTCTAGATGGGAGTGATCGATTTTCTTCCATTTCCGTCAAAAAATCTCTCTGCTGTCAATGACCTTTGAACTTAGTTTAGTCAGGCATAAATATATTCCTTTGGCATGCCCTACAGGGCACATTTATGATCATATTGGTTTGAAACTTGGTATGCATGTTTGAGGTATCCTCCAGATGGGAGCTATCAATTTTCTTCAATTTCTGTCAAAAAATGTTGCCGCTGACAATGACCTTCAATGAACTTAGTGCAGTTATGCATCAATATTTCCCTTTGGCACACCCTGCAGTGCACAGTTTTGACCGGATCTCTTTGAAACTTGGGTGTGCTTGTTTGGGGTGACCTCTAGATGGGAGCTATTGATTTTCTTCTATTCCCATCAAAAAATATTGCAGCTGACAACGACCTTTGAACTTAGTTTAGTCAGACCTCAATATTTCCCTTTGGCATACCCTACAGGGAACATATATGATTGGATTGCATTGAAACCTGGTATGCTTGTTTGGGGTGACCTCCAGAGAGGAGCTATTGATTTTCTTCAGTGACCTTTGAACTTAGTTAAGTCAGCATCAATTTATTCCTTTGGCACGCTCTACATGGCACTTTTATGATCAGATAGGTTTGCAACTTGCTATGCTTGTTTGGGGTTACCTCTGGATGGGTGATATTGATTTTCTTCGATTTGCATCAAAAATGTTGCCGCTGGCAATAACCTTCGATGAACCTAGTGCAGTTATGCATCAATATTTCCCTTTGGCACTCCCTGCAGTGCACATTTTGATCGGATGGCTTTGAAACCTGGTGTGCCTGCTTGGGGTGATCTAGATGGGAGCTACCCTCTTTCTTCTATATTTTTATACTGTACCAATGACCCAGACTTAGCTGGTGCTAACTCTAACAAAACCAGGGCCAAACACAAATTTTGCCCCCCAATCCCCAAAATTTGCATCCAAAACAAAAAGAAATCATGTCCTAAAGGACCTCCATACTACGCCTCTACTGCGCATGCGCAGTGACGCAGACGTCCCGAAATTGGCGCCAATTATCATTCTCTGTTTGGCCCTTCATCAGTCAACATCTCACTGATCTTTGTGCTTGTAAATCTCAGTTTAAAGGATGCCAGACACGTAATTTTTGGAGAAAATGTGATTCTAAGGAGGATAGAAGGAGGAGAGGAAAAAGAAGTGACAAAAAATAATCAGGGCTGTACTTAAAATTTTTTGATGAAATTATGTTAAGTTGCCTATATTTTTATACTGTACCAATGACCCAGACATAGCTGGTGCTAACTCTTAAAATATAGGGCCAAACACAAATTTTGCCCCCCAATCCCCAAAATTTGCATCTAAAACTAAAGAAAACATGTCCAGAAAGGCCCTCCACACCTCGCCCCCACTGCGCATGCGCAGTGTCAAGGACGTTCCGAAATTGGCGCCATTTATTATTCTAAGTTTGGCCCTTCATCAGTTAACATCTGACTGATCTTTGTGCTTTTAAATCTCAGTTTAAATGATGCCAGACACATAAATATTAGTGAAATGGTGATTCTAAGGAGGATAGAAAAGGAGGAGAGGAAAAGAATGTGTGACAGAATATTATCAGGGCTGTAACTTAAAATTTTTTAATGAAATTATGTTAAGTTACCTATTTTCAAGGCAGCAGCCATTTTGTTGTCATTCTGATTATTTAGTTACACTGTTTTTTCAAGTGTTTTTCCTCTCTCCCTGTCCTTTAAGTTCCCCCTTGCTATTCTCCCATGCTTTTGGCATAGTTTCTGTAATTATTATTACTAAAATTTCTTGGGAGTTTTAGCTTTATAACAGAATGAATTCTGTTCCTTCCCCATGTTTACGTCTTCACCTACGGGTGGTTAGGCGTTGTGTTCTGCATCTACCATCTGATGTTCTGCAGTTTCTTCCCTGGAAGTCTCTGTTTTGCATCAGATGGTGTATTTTTGGTAACTGATTTCGGGCCTGGGTGCCTGGAGTCTTATTTTAGTGTTTTTACACTCATTGTTTACATTTACAACAGCCCTCTGTGTGAGGGGGGGATTTCTAAATAATAATATCTTTATGTTATTTTAATCATAACTAGATACATTATTATTGTTCGTAAGTGTTGAATAAATTGTTTAAAATATTTTTAAAATTTTTGTCCACACTTAGGCTTGGGATCCATTGGGGCTCAACGTTACTTTTCAGAAACTTGGGCTGTTCTGAAAAAATATTTTTTCAAAATATTTTGATTTCAATTATTTTTTCTATATTAATGGATCATATTATTATTATGTATTTGATTGCCAGGGGTTAATGCGAGTACCAGGACTTGTTTTCTTTTCTCACTGAAAGGATATTGATCAATTGTTTTAGGAGGAAGTCTTCCTCTGACCTTATTATCATTCTATATGTGGTCAGTGTACTCGCATTAACTCCTGTTCTGTATCGTATGATTTCGATGACAATATGGGAAGCGTATGTCACGGTATGTTGTTGGGGATTTGGACACTCCGGTCCTTTCCCCGCAGGGTCACTCTACTTTATCAATTTCTATTTCAGACGATCAAGATTAGGGTGATGTATCTGTGATGTCTTCCAACAGTGTGCCTCCGTCGTCACAATTAATGAAGGGCTAGCGGAAAAGTGCTCATGTAATACGCCAATTGCCTAAGAGGACCCTAGTAGGTTCGACGGCCTTTGACGTCCGCTAGCTCGCCCGGTGTAGCGTCCATTCACCGAATGGTTCGGCAGCCGGGTTCGTCCGTTGCGGTCTAGAAGGAATTTTGGGGTGATGCGAGCACTATAAAATTAACTTAATGCACACCCAGTGACGGCGGATCGGAGGGAGAACGGAGGAAGCCTTTTAGTCCGGTTCATAGTTCGTTCCGGTCCATCCGGACGGCAAGCGAGAGAGGCCCCTCTCTCGTTCAACAACATCTGGCCCCAGATGTTGTGGTACAAATGTGTCGTTAGCGGAGCATACGTCCGTCGCTCGGGACGCTCCGTTGTATAGGCAGTCCGCTGAGACTGCTAAGGCTTCCTCTTCTCATCAGCGCACACGACCGCACCTTGGCTGCGTGACCGCCGATATATTACCAGCTTCGCCGATCAAGGATTCTTCGGCGACCAGGTCACACCATCCGGCAGCCAGGGATTCGAGACCGATGGACTCCGGACGTTCGCATAGGAAGTATGCGGGAGCCATCTGATGCGGAGCTGCCCTCGGCGAAGCACCGATAGACTGCGCCTCCGCAGGTCTCGACGCCGGACGTTCTTGTGCACATAGCACAGCTTATCGCAGCATCCCAGCAGCCGACAGAAACGGTGTCGGATCGAGAATTATCCGACAGCGCTGGGTCGGTAGCCGGGGACTCGAGGCCTGCAGACTCCGGACGTTCGCATAGGAAGTGTGCGGGAGTCAACGTACACGGAGCTTCCAGCGGCAATGCATCGTAAGTCCGCTACTGCACAGGCCTCGGGAACGGACGTGCTTTCCTTAATAGCACAGTTTATCGCAGCATCCCAGCATCAACTGAATCTGTCGCATATATTTTATCCGACGATGCTGGGTCGGGACGCTCCGCGGAAGCGGGTACGGACGTCCGAAAAATTTCATCCGGTCCGACGGGATACCGAAAGGGATTCGGTGGATTTCAAGCTTTCCCTTTCGGAACAACATATGCTGCGATGCCGGATAAGAAACTGATAGCGTCGGTGGACTTAGAAATTTTTGGTTCGGTTCAGGGACATCGTCCCTCAGTTCCGACATAGTCCAATAATGTCACACAAACTTTCGAATTATTGAACGACGCTATATATATTATTATTTTATGCTTGCTATCCAAGCATTTCTGGTTTCTTGTTCGAAGAGTTATGGAGATGTCTTTCTAAAGTGTGCCTCTGTCGTCATAGTTAATGAAGAGTTAGCGGCAATAAGTGCTCATGGAATATGTCTATCGCTTACGGAATGACATTCGCTAGCTCACCCGGTGTAGCATACATTCATCGAATGGTTCGGCTGCCGGGTTCGTCCGTTGCGGTCTAGGAAGGAGATTTGGGTGATGCGAGCACTTTAATTACTTTAGTACTCACCCAGTGACGGCAGATTGAGGACAGATCGGAGGAAGCCAACAACATAGGGGACCGCATGTTGTGGTTCAGATATTTTACATTCGGAGCATATGTCCGTTGCTCGGGACGCTCCGTTATATTGACAGTCCGAGAGACTGTCTTTAATGCTTCCTCATCCTCACAGCAGGGCACACGACCGCACATTGGCTACGTGACCTCGAGTATCCGATCAGTTTCGGCATTCAGTGATTCCACAGCGAATAGGTCGCGCCATCCGGTAGCCAAGGGACACGAGGCCTATACACTCCGTTCGCTCGCATATTGGAAGTATGCACGGGGTAACGATCTCGGAGCTTCCTGCGGCAATGCATCGTAAGACCGCTGCTCCTCAGGCCTCGGTGACGGACGTGCTATCCGAGTTAGCACAGTTGTTTCGCAGCATCCCAGCAATTGACGGTTTCTCGGTCGAATCAGGAATTATCCGACGGCGCTGGGTCGGTGCGGTCCGCGGTTGCATCAAGCTACGGACGACCGAACGCTTTATAGGGTCCGACAGGATGGCGAAAGGGATTCGATTGATTTCGAGTTTTCCCTTTAGTAGTATCGGAAGATGCCTTTCATATCTTCTGGCATTTCTTCCAGTGATTATTTTTCGGACTTCATTGCTGCGATCTTGGATAAGAGACTTATAGCGTCATTGGACTCGGATTTTTCGATCGGTACAGGGACTTTGTCCCTGACTTACCGACGCAGTCCAATATTGTCATTACAACATGTGTTTTATTTTTCGACGCTATATATATATATATATATATACAAGCCTGCTACTAAGCATGATAGTTTAGTTTCTTGTCCGCGTGGCTCATTTCTGCCATTTTATCTTTTTTACATATAGTTTATTTTGGCAGAGCAGGGCATACCGAGAGTTCATATGCGTCTAGACGGTGTGATTAAAGACTGCATATATTCTTTTTCGCCGTTTATGTCTTTTCCAATTTCAATATTGGGAACGACATTATGTATAGTAGACTTAACTTAGACGCTTTATTATACGTAATCCGCCTTACTGAGGCGTTATCATTACGTCTTCAAGAAAAGATTTACGGGATATTATTCTCAATGTAATTTCTTTTGAGGGCAGTATTTTGTTCACGTATAACTCCGCCCTTCAGTGGCTGATTGGAGTTGGTTAGACGTGATGCAGCCCTAGCTACATCCACGCGTGGATAGTAGGTTAAGAACTCTCTCAGAGTCGCTTCGTTCTCGGAGGAGCTTCTCTTCGACGGCAACTTTCCGGCAATCCATGAATTGCTTGGTTTATTCATTCTCTTGTCTATCTAGTGTTACAAGAGATTCAGACTGGGGCAAACATTCGGTGGTTGACTCAGAGAGTGCCGCCGCAGTTGCCGGACCCTAGTGTGGCTGTTATGACGGTTGCCAGTCAAACAGATTGGGATATATACTGATCCCTACGGATTCGAAGTGCCAGGGTCTTTGGGTTCCGCAGTCTTTTAGCTATCAGTTTAACTTCCGCGGAATAATGTTTTTTAGGCTTGCTTTATGTCATTGCATGAACATTATTCAGAAATGCATGCCCAAATTCCTGTCCTTTAATTCGACAGTAGTGGCGTATCTCCGGAACCAGGGAGGCACTCTTTCGTTTCCGTTATTCAATTTAATGGAAAGAATCCGTCTGTTGGTTATAGTACACCAAGTTCAGTTTTGGTCCGTCATATTCTGGGTCGTCTGATTGTTTTATCGCACTCCCGTTCTCTTACGGGTCGCTTGTTGCTGTCAGAATGGACTCTCAACAAACAAGTATTCAATCAGATTTGTTATCTATGGGAGCGCCCAATGATGTTTTATTATGACACAGCTTGCTAATCAATTGCAGATGTATGTGTTGGCTTGTCCAGATCTCTGAGCTAATACTGTTAACGCTCTATTGATCTATAGGACGCAATGATAGGATACGCGTATCCTCCGGCGCTGTTGTTTTAGCAGGTATTGCTAGGATAAACAACCACAATACATTTCTGTTGATAGCATCTCTATCTTCACAGAGATCATGAGTAATTTACTCTCTTGTCTACTGTGGATCTTAACGTGAAATCTTCCTCTATGTGAGGATCTTTTTTCACTGGGTAAATCGTGTCATCTTTATCACAACCAGCAAGGTCGCAACCTTCATGTATTCCGTTGTGTGGTCCGTATTGCATTGTTAGCACTGTACTGGACGAGTTTTGGACGCGATTTTTTACTATAGGAGATCCTCTTCTTCGCTATTCTATGCGACTAAAGTGGAGGCTCTTCCGTCGTGGTGTAGGGATCATTATGTTCATATGGTTGATCCCTCCATACTACGCATTGCTAGTTTTTAGTATACTTGTTTCACAAGATCTACTGCAGCCTGTTGTTATTTAGGTTATAGGTTTATGTTACCTCATACCTATGCACTCTACGATAGTTTACAATTGAGTCTTTTGTCTCTTTATCTAAGTCAGTTAGTAACTTTTTGATAAATAGACTTAGAATCTTTAGATTAAATTCCTATACGGATTTTAACTTCGGTTCTTATTTAGCTAAGTAATCATTTGAGCCTCTGGAAACAGTAGTTTTCAAATTCTGACCTTTTAGACAGTAATTCTGTTGGTTTCTCTTTTACTGTAGAGTCAGTGAGTTTCATGCACTATCGATGGATGATTTTCACTTTCATAGTTTCGGAATCAATACTTCCGTTACTATTTAGGTTGGATTGTTGCATAAGAGTTAGGCTCCTTTTATCCGGAACCTATTATTTTAAGGTCCTTCCGTCTTCGTATGGGCATAGGCCTTTACTCTTTCCGGATACAGTTTATGTATTTATAAACAGATATCTGTTTATTACAAGGGCGTAAGCTTCTTCTGTCTTTGATGTCTAGAAGGACGTTACGCTCCATTTTATTGTTAATCGATTCTATTAACTAGCGTACTGCTTATGGTATATCATTGGCTTAGCAGTTGTGCTTAAGATTTCGGCTCTTGAAGTAAGAGTTCTTCTACTTCTTGGGCTTACATTAATAGTGTTGCTATTATAGATTTTTGAAGGCTGCTCATTGCGCTCAGCCATCCATTCATGAATTTTATCTCAGAAATATCGAGTCCATTTCTGGAGGCCTCTATTGTTAGGTCTATTATCTACTGCTCAGAATGTCATTCACTTAACAGTTGCTACTATAGCTAGGTAGGCTGTCTGTTTCGGCAGTGTCTCCGTTCGGCTGCCCTCTTCGCTCTGGGCTATTTGACCCAGGGCAAGAAAAAGGGGGGGGGGGAGGTGTTCCCTTGGGTCACCTGTTTTTACTATGAAAACAAGGGGATACCTCCTCCGGAGTTAGTAATTCTGAGCTGTTATTGGGATGGTTGTTTAGTGAGAAGTTTAAGTTTATAAAATTCATTCAAGTCTTAGTTTTTAAAGTATAGCTTTTGAATATTGCATATGTCAACGGACATGATTATGCAATTCTCACACACTTTTAGGAGTATAAGAGTCTCTATTCTCTAGACTTACTTTATTATTGGCTTACTTTAAAAATTATTAGTATAAGGATTATTGGATATTAATAGAGTACATGGATGTATGAAGCTCAATTTTTGGAAGGTGTTGTATCTTTCTAATTTATCATAAATAAGAAAGATACATGTAAGGCCTATTACTTCTTTTCCCTACAGGGGATGACTCTATTTTATTTTATTGAGCGTATTCCATTTTGCTCTATGTCCTTGGCCCTCCAGCCTTTTTACTATTCAGCTATGTCTGGGTCATTGGTACAGTATAAAAATGTTAAAAAATTTATAGTAATTTATATATTTTTTATACTTACCAATGACCCAGACGGGGATGACCCTCCCAGGAGTTGGGAACTCTTGCCTCCCCGCTGAGTACATAGCGCTTACCAGGCACTGGTTATTAGAATGATAAATGGCGCCAATTTCGGAACGTCCTTGACACTGCGCATGCGCAGTGGGGGCGAGGTGTGGAGGGCCTTTCTGGACATGTTTTCTTTAGTTTTAGATGCAAATTTTGGGGATTGGGGGGCAAAATTTGTGTTTGGCCCTATATTTTAAGAGTTAGCACCAGCTATGTCTGGGTCATTGGTAAGTATAAAAAATATATAAATTACTATAAATTTTTTAACTTTCGAGGCATGGGCCTCTTGTTGTCATTCTTGCTAATTGTTGCACTGCTTATTCAGTGTTTCCTCTTCCCTAACCTTCTAAAGTCCCCCCTTGCAATTCTCCCATGCTTTTGGCATATTTTTGAGAAATTTCATTTCTAAAATTTCCTGGGAGAGTTGCTTGGTTACAGAATGTTTTCTGTTATTTTCCCCATAGTTACGTTTTCACCCATGGGTGTATAACGTTTGTGTTCTGCATCTTCCATCTGATGTTCTACAGATTCTCCTCTGGGAGTCTCTGTTTTGCATCAGATAGAGTGTAATTGATGACTGATTCCGGGCCAGTTTTTTCAGTGCCTGGAGTCATGTTTTCTGGTGTTTTTACACTGTTTGTTTTCATTGGCAACAGCCTTTTTTGAGGGGGGCTGTTTGCCTTTGCTGTAGTTTATCTCACTATAAGATACATTTATATTATCCGAAAGTGTCTCATTAATTATTTAATATAAATTTAAAATTTTTGACCACACTTTGCCATCGGATCCATCGGGGCTCAACGTTACTTTTCAGCAACTTGGGCTTCGCTGAAAAAATATTTTTTCAAAATTATTTTGTTTTGCAATTGTTTTTTCATTTATTAATGGATCATGTTATGTATCTTTGTGTCAGGGGTTTTTGCGAGTAACTAGGACTTATTGTTGTTCTTTCACAATGAAGGGACATTGTTCAAATTGTAATAGGAAGAAATCTTCCTCTGACTTTCATGATCATTGTATTAATTGTAGTCAGTGTTCTCGCATTAATCCCTGTCCTATATGTGAATATTGGGATGAGAAACATTGGAAACGTGTGTCACGATATGTTGTTTCTGGAGAAAGAGCGATTCCGGCTCTTTTCTCCGCAAGGTCACTCTACTCTCTCAGTTTCTATTTCAGAGGAACCAGAACAGGGTGATGTTTCCATGTTATCTTCTTCAAGTGTGCGTCCGTCGTCACAAATGAATTCAGAGCTAGCGGCAAAAGTGCTCATGGAGATTAGACAAATGTCGTCCGCTAGCTCGCCCGGTGTAGCGTCCATTCACCGAATGGTTCGGCAGCCGGGTTCGTCCGATGCGGTCCAAGAGGAAATTTTGGGTGATGCGAGCACTATAAACATAATAGATGCTCACCCAGTGACGGCGGATAGTAAGCGAGAACGGAGGAAGCCTTTGAGTCCGGTTCCTAGCTCGTCCAGGTCCAGCCGGGCCGCGAGCAAGAGAGGCCCCTCTCTCGTACAACAACATCTGGGACCAGATGTTGTTGTACAAAATGTGTCTTTAGCGGAGCATACGTCCGTCGCTCGGGACGCTCCGTTGTATAAGCAGTCCGCAGAGACTGTTAAGGCTTCCTCTTCTCGTCAGCGCACACGACCGCACCTTGGCTGCGTGACCTCCGATATATTACCAGCTTCGCCGATGAAGGATTCTTCGGCGACCAGGTCACACCATCCGGCAGCCAGGGATTCGAGACCGATGGACTCTGGACGTTCGCATAGGAAAAGTATGCGGGAGCCATCTGATGCGGAGCTGCCCTCGGCGAAGCAGCGAAAGACTGCGCCTCCGCAGGTCTCGACGCCGGACATTCTTGTGCAGATAGCACAGCTTATCGCAGCATCCCAGCAGCCGACAGAAACGGTGTCGGATCGTGATTATCCGACGGCGCTGGGTCGGTACGCTCCGCCGAAGCATCGGGGGCGGACGACCGGGAACATCATGAGGTCCGACCGGATGGTGAAAGGGATACGGATGACTTGGAGCTATCCCTTTCGGAACAACATAAAGCTGCCGTCGACTTCATCCGGCACTTTCTCTCTCAAGTTGTTCCGTCGGGCCAGACTGCTGCGCTTCCGGACAAGAGAATTATAGCGTCATTGGACTCTGAATTTTTTGAGCGGTTCAGGGACATCGCTCCCGAGTTTCCATCGCAGTCCAATAATGTTGCAAGAACATTTGAATTATTGAATGACGCTATATTTAAACTTGCTTCCAGGACGGGGAAAGCAGGTTTCTTGTCCGCTAATACTCTCAACCTGCCTTTCATTAATGCAAGGAATAAATTCGATACGGCAGGACAGGGTATACCGAGAGTTCCTCTGCGTATGGACGACGAGGCGGAAGACTTAGAGCTATCATTACCGTCGTCAGCTTCTATTCCAACCGCTGTGTTGGAAACAGCTATTGCATCTAACAGAGCCAATTTAGATGCCTTATCTTACGCAGATCACCTTACTAAGGCGTTATCACTGCGCCTTCAGGGGAAAGAGTTTCAGGATATACAATCCTCTTTAAGACTTCTTTCAAGGGCAGTAGCTTATTCCACGTGTAACTCCGCCCTTTCAGTGGCAAATCTGGAGTTGGTTAGACGTGACGCAGCCCTAGCTACATCCACACTAGTGGATTCTAAGGTGAAGAACTCTCTTAGAGTCGCTTCGGTCTCAGGAGAACTTCTCTTTGACGGCAAACTTTCCGCTATTTATGATAAAATTAAAAAGAAAGCTAATGATTCTCTGTTGTTCAGATCTGCTCCTAAGAAGTCGGATACAGCAGACACGAATAAGACAGGCACTTCTGGGTCTAATGCGCCCAAGAGAGGTTCCTATAGAGGTTCCGGTGCGTCCTCTTGGTCTTATTCGAGAGACCGTCAGGATAGCGACTCTCGTTCGGGACGTCCTTCAGGCCGGGACAATCGGTCGGACGCCCCGAGGTCGAGGAGGTGAGGTGCGGGTCGTGGAAGACGTGGTTTCTCCTACCGCAGGCCTCGCAGGTCCAGGAGGTGATGGCTTAAACCTCTATCGCGTTCCGGTTGGCGGAAGGTTGTCGAGCTTTTCACAAGAATGGGCGTCGATTACGGACGACCCTTGGGTGAGAGGAGTGACTTCGGAAGGTCTAAAGATATCCTTCAAACGAAAGCCTCCATTAACTCGAAGTCCAAAGTGGACTCATCTTCCGTCAAATCCACAGAAAAGAGACGCTCTGTTATCAGAGGTGCAGTCTCTTTTAATGAAGAACGCGGTAGAGGTCGTAGAAAACCAGGAATCTCCGGGATTCTACAGCCATCTGTTTCTGGTTCCAAAACCAGATGGCTCGTTCCGTCCAGTCATAGATTTGAGCTGAATAAACAAGCTGATCGTCGCTCCGAAGTTTTATATGGAGACGATTCGATCGGTCAGAGCGAGTATTCGGGTGAACGATTATGCAACGAGCATAGATCTCAAAGATGCGTACTTTCACGTCATGGTACATCCGACATTCCGAAAGTATCTACGCTTCGCAGTCCTAGGAGTGGTGTATCAATTCCGGGCGATGTGCTTCGGATTGAATCTAGCACCCTGGGCTTTCACTCGGGTAATGAACTCGCTAATGATCTACTTCCGAGCTCATTCGTCTGCGGTAACGTCGGCCTACCTGGACGACATTCTTCAGAGGTACGGCAACGAGTTAACGCTTCAGAACGATGTTCAGAATCTTCTTCTATTGCTCCGACGTCTCGGTTTTATAGTAAACGAGGAGAAGTCGGATCTTGTGCCGTCCAAGTCATTCACTCATCTGGGAATGAGCTTCGAGGCGCACAACAATCTCGTTCGTCTGCCGTTAACCAGAGCGAAATTAGTCAGTTGTTACGCTCGCTATTGTCTGCAGGCAGACAAAGTCACGGCGAGAGAATTTATGAGACTTTTAGGTCCGTGCGGAGCCGCCGCGGATCTCATTCCGATGGGGCGGTTACGCACACGTCCTCTTCAAACTTTCCTGACTCAGAATTGGAGTGTGAAAATTCATTCGCTCGATGTAGACGTTCTCTTGTCAGATCAAGTGAAACAAGAGATACAGACTTGGGCAAACATTCAGTGGTTAACTCAAGGAGTTCCGCTGCAGATGCCGGATCCGAGTTTTACCGTTATGACGGATGCCAGTCAAACAGGTTGGGGTGCATCATTAATCCCAACGGATTCGAGATGCCAGGGTCTTTGGGATCCGCAATTCCTGTGCAAGCACATAAACATCAAGGAAATGATGTCAATTTGGCTTGTGTTACGTCACTGGATGGACATTATTCACGATGCTCATGTCCAAATCCTATCCGACAATACGACAGTAGTGGCGTATATATGGAATCAGGGAGGCACTCATTCAGTTCCGTTGTTCAATCTAACGGAAAGAATCCTTCTGTTTGCGTTAGAACATCACGTTCTTCTTTCGGTCCGTCACATACCGGGTCGTCTGAATGTGCTAGCAGACTCCCTTTCACGAAAGGGTCGCTTGTTGCCGTCGGAGTGGACTCTCAACAAACAAGTATTCAATCAGATTTGCTACCAATGGGAACGGCCAATGATAGACTTATTTGCGACACATCTCAACAATCAGTTGCAGACGTATGTGTCTCCGTGTCCGGATCCAAGAGCTTTTGCAGTAGACGCTCTGTCGATCCCTTGGGACGGAATGATAGGATATGCGTATCCTCCAGCGCCGTTAATTCAACAAGTATTGCTAAAGATAAAACAATCTCAATGCAAGATTCTGTTGGTAGCATCTCTGTCGCCACAGAGACCGTGGATAAATCTACTCAGGTGTCTGTTGTGGGACCTACCGCGGAAGCTTCCTCCACGGGAGGATCTTCTTTCGCAGGGGAAATCGCGCCAACTCCATCACAACCCGCAAGGTCTCAACCTTCACGTTTTTCCGTTGTGCGGTCCTTCTTGCATGGCAAGCACTTTACAGGACGAGCAGTGGACGCGATTTCTAACTGTAGGAGGACCTCCTCTTCGCTAAACTATGCAGCTAAGTGGAAGGTTTTTCGTCATTGGTGTAGGGATCATTCTGTAGATATATTCGATCCCTCTATACCAGACATTGCAAACTTTCTAGTATACTTGTTTGACGAAATCAAACTGCAGCCTGTTACTATAAAGGGTTATAGATCTATGTTATCTGATACCTATGCACATCATGATAGTTTACAAATTGGATCTAATGTCTCTTTATCGAAGTTGGTTAGAAACTTTTCGATAAATAGACCCAGAACTCTTAGATTAATTCCTAAGTGGAATTTAGCTTGGGTTCTCCTTAAATTGAAGGAAAAGCCATTTGAACCTCTTGGGACAGTAGATTTCAAATTCTTATCTTATAAGACAGCTTTTCTCTTAGCTTTCTCTTCTGCCAGAAGAGTCAGTGAGCTTCATGCACTATCGGTGGATGATTCTCATTATCGTAGTGTTGGGAACACTATCACCTTCACTACTAATGTGGGTTTTTTAGCTAAGAATCAGGCTCCTAATAAATATCCGGAACCTATTGTTATTAAGGCCCTTCCGTCTTCAGACGGGCGTAGGCCTTTACTCTGTCCTGTTAGAGCACTACGTATCTATAAACAGAGATCTCAGTTTATCATAAAGGGACGGAAACGTTTCTTTCTGTCTTTGATGCCTAATAGAAAGGACATTTCAGTCCATTCTATTGCTAGATGGATTCAGTTAACTATCCGTACTGCTTATGAAGATTTATCTTCTCAGCAGTCTGTGCTTAAGATTTCTGCTCATGAAGTAAGAGCTCTTTCTACTTCCTGGGCTTATGCTAATAGTGTTGCTATTACAGATTTAATGAAAGCTGCTTATTGGTCTCAGCCATCCACATTTACGAATTTTTATCTCAGAAATATTGAGTCCATTTCTGGAGACCTGCATTGTTTAGGTCCGTTATCTGTTGCTCAGAATGTCGTCCATTAAACAGTTGCAACTATAGTTATGCAGGCTTTCTGTTCCGGCAGTGACTCCGTCCGGCTGCCCTCTTCGCTCTGGGCTATTTGACCCAGGGCAAGGGGAAGGGGGGGGGGGGGGGGTGGCGGGTGTTCCCTTAGGTCACCTGCTTTATAGTGAAAAGCAAGGGAATGCCTCCTCCAAGTCAGTATTTCTGAGTCGCTTCCGGGATGGTTTTAAAGTGTAATATTAATGTTTAAATTCATTCATGTCTTATTTTTAAAGTGTAGCTCGGTGTGAAGCATTTGTATATGTCAAGTGTCAAACGGGCTTTAATATACAATACTCGGACACTTTTAAATGACTATAAAGAGTCTCAATTCTCTGGACTACTTTATTTATTGGCTTGCTTTAAAAATAATTAGTATAAGGGTTATACTGGATGTTAATAGAGAACATGAATGTTATTGTGCTCAATTATTAAGGGTAGTGTATCTTTCTAATTTAATATTAAATAAGAAAGATACATGTAAAGCCTAATACTCCTTTTCTCCTTAAGGGGTTACCTCTTTACTATATAGTTGAGCTTATTGGATTTTCCTCTATGTCCTAGGCCCTCCAGCCTGTTTACTATTCAGCTAAGTCTCGGTCATTGGTACAGTATAAAAATGTTAAAAAATTTATAGTAATTTATATATTTTTTATACTTACCAATGACCCAGACGGGGATGGCCCTCCCTGGAGTTGGGAACTCTTGCCTCCCCGCTGAGTACATAGCGCTGACCAGGCACTGCCAGTAAGAATGATAATTGGCGCCAATTTCAGGACGTCTGCGTCACTGCGCATGCGCAGTAGAGGCGTAGTATGGAGGTCCTTTAGGACATGATTTCTTTTTGTTTTGGATGCAAATTTTGGGGATTGGGGGGCAAAATTTGTGTTTGGCCCTGGTTTTGTTAGAGTTAGCACCAGCTAAGTCTGGGTCATTGGTAAGTATAAAAAATATATAAATTACTATAAATTTTTTAACTTTCGTAAAAAATTATGCAGCTGGCAATGACCTTTGAACTTAGTTTAGTTAGACCTTAATATTTCCCTTTGGCACACCCTGCAGGGAACATGATCGGATTGCATGGAAACCTCGTATGCTTGTTTGGGGGTGACCTCCAGATAGGAGCTATTTATTTTCTTTTTTGTCCGTCACAAAATGTTGACATTGGTATCGACCTTTGAGGAACTTAGTGCAGTTCTGCATCAAATTTCCCTTTGACACATCTTGCAGGGCACATTTATAATTGAATCGCTTGGAAACTTGGTATGCTTATTTGGGGTGACCTCTAGATGGGAGCTATCGATTTTCTTCCATTTCTGTCAAAAATAGCAATGCCCTTTGATGAACTTAGTAAAAACTTAGTGCAGTTGAGCATTAGTATTTCCCTTTCACTCACCCTACAGGGTACATTTATGATTGGATCGCTTGGAAACTTATTGTGCTTGTGTGGGGTGACATCTATATAGGAGATATCGATTTTCTTCCATTACTGTCGAAAATTTTTGCCACTGACCTTTGAACTTAGTTTAGTCAGACCTCAATATTTCCCTTTGACTCACCCTTCAGGGCACATTTATGATCGAATCACTTTGAAACTTGTTATGTGTGTTCGGGGTGACCTCTAGATATGTGAGCTATTGGTTTTTTAGCTCAACTTTGACATAGTCAAATTTGAGGTTATGCCATGGTCTGTCGTCTATCTGTCCATCTGTCCGGCGTCAACAATTCAATACGGCTTGGGCTGGAGGCCGTATTTATGAACCGATCTTTACAAAATTTCTTGGGTACCTTTGTTATCACCGAGGGACGAGGACGAGTGTTTTTGGGTGCGGTCCAAAATTCAAGATGGCTGCCAGCAGCCATTTTGTACCGAAATTGGTGCATTCAGTTGTTTGCACAGAACGTCTGTATGAAAGTTGTGAGTTGAATAAATTTATGTATGAATGTTTAGTAACATGGAATACATCACATATAATGCGGGTTTTTTTCTCGTGCTGAAATTATGCAAATTAGATGAACTTGGATTTATTCAGTGCTACTTATACACAATAAGTGCACATGTCAATACGGCTCGGGCTAGGGGCTGTATTTATGAACTGATCTTCACGAAACTTCTTGGGTACCTTTGTTATCACCTTGGGATGAGAATGAGTGTTTTTGGGTGCGGTTCAAAATTCAACATGGCTGCTGGTGGCCATTTTGTACCAAAATTAGGTACAATCAGTTTTTTGTACAGAACTTCTATATGGCTTGGGCTAGAGGCTGTATTTATGAACTGATCTTTACAAAACTTCTTGGGTACATTTGTTATCGCCGTGGGGCGAGAATGAATGTTTTTGGGTGGAGTCTGAAATTCAAGATGGCCACCGGCAGCTATTTTGTACAGAAATTAGAGCAATCAGTTTTTTGTACAGAACTTCTGTATGAAAGTTCTGATTTGAATAAATTTTTGTATGAATGTTTAGTAACGTGGAATACATTACATATAATACAGGTTTTTTTCTCGTGCAGAAATTATGCAAATTAGATGAACTTTGATTTATTCATCGCTACTTATACAGAGTAAGTGCACATGTCAATACGGCTTGGGCTGGAGGCTGTATTTATGAACTGATCTTCACAAAACTTCTTGGGTACCTTTGTTATCACCTTGGGATGAGAACGAGTGTTTTTGGGTGTGGCCTGGAATTCAAGATGGCTGCCGTTGGCCATTTTATACCAAAATTAGGTGCAATCAGTTTTTTGTACAGAACTTCTAGGACTACAGCCTTGTATAAGCTTCACAGCTTGTTGCTGAATCCGTTTCCATCATCCAAACTCATATGTTTCAATTGTATCTATGTTTTCATTACTTGCTGTTGGAAATAATTACTGTTTAAACTAAACTAAAGATAAAAAATTTTCAATTCAAATACCTATATTTTAAGAAGGTCTGGATAAATATTAATTAGTAGGTATCAAATGTAGAAGGGTTTGAGTCAAACAGGCCAAAACAATTGCTAACATTTGGCTTATGATGCACCATAAAAGGATCCCCATTGTAACATTAACCCCATGGAGATTTCTTTTCTAGTTAAGCATCTAACAGTCACCCACCTTTACAATACTTTACCTGTACATTTGTTACAGGCTACGGTCAGTATTTATGTACAGACCTTTACAATACTTTACATGTACCTTTGTTATCAGGTCATTACCTAGATGCGTGTCATTACTGTGTCACATATTGTACATGTCTCACACAATTTGAGCTACATTGTCATTGAAACTTTCATTTTTCATTTACATAAAAAAATATTGTCGTTATCACCAGCCTTTGAACTTACTGCATTTGTGCAGCAACTTATCCCTTTTGCACTCTCTGCAGGGTATATTTATGAATTTCCATAAAAAATCCATTGTCACAAGCAATGACCTACTTGGTGCATTTGTGCATTAACATCTTCCTTTGGCATGCCTCAGAGGGCATATTCATTATCAGGTTGTTTTGAAACTTTGTATGCTTATGCATGGTGACAAAGATAGGCGCTATTGATTTTCTTTTCATTTCCATCAAAAACTGTTGCTGTTAGCAACAATCTTTGAATTTATTGCATTTGTGCATCAGCGTTCTTTGACATGGCCTACAGGCCACATTTATCATGGGATTGTTTTTGAACTTAGTGTGCTCATTAGTCAAGAACTCTAGATAAGAGCTGTTGATTAGCATTCATTTCTGTGAAAAAAGTTGCCGTTTACAATAACCTCTGAACATACTGCATTTATGTATCAGCATTCTTCCTTTAGCCAGACTTACAGTTTACATTTAAAAATGCATGGATTACTCTGACGTTGTGCACACACAATGCTGTTAGGTTGAAATTTCATCAAATAACATTGGTACCAATGATCTTCAATTTTGCCGTTTCATTTATAACTTACCAAGTTCAAGTTTGTCAAGTTGAGCTACAGTGTCATTGACACTTTCATTTTAGGTTTGCATTGGTTATAAAAAGAGAGCATGCGGCATCCAAAAGGACAATGCAGGAGAGCCTGAGAAACATATTTTTAACTTTTTTAACCCTAACACAAGCTTTTATTTTTTCTAAATCTCTCCTTTGTTTCTTCTTAGGTGTTTGATAAGGTATGGAGGCAGTCTTACACAACAGAGTTGTATGAGTGTGAGGATAAATGCCCTGGGTGATAAGATAATTGCACTTCGACGACGTCTGCCTCCTGTACTTTACAACATTCATGATGCCAAACCAATATGTGAATTTGATCATCAAGGATATTACAATTCATGTACTATGAAGAGTTGCTGTTTTGCTGGTGATCATGACCAGGTTATAAAAATAATGACACTTCTACTAAACTTTATGGTGTAAACTGTGCTTAGGGTACAACAAGCTTGTTCCAATGAGGAGTCATAAGCTATGTTTTTGAGGCAAAAACATAAATATTTTTATACTGTGACCTATGACCCAGACTTAGCTGGTGCTAACTCTTAAATATTCAGGGCCAAACACAAATTTTGCCCCCCCAAATCCCCAAAATTTGCATCCAAATAAAAAAAACTGATGTCCTGTATGGTCCTCCATACTTTTGCCTACTGCGCATGCGCAGTGTCAAGGAAATACCGAAATTGGCACCAAGCCTCATTCTTTGTTTGGCCCTTCTGTGAGTAACATCTCACTGACTTCTGTGCTTATAAATCTCAGTTAAAATGATGCCAGACACAATATCATGATGGAAATGGTGGATCCAAGGATGCAGTAAGAGGATGGGAGGAAGAAACAGTAGGTGGATGTGTTCAGGGCTGTAACTTATAATTTTTATTGAAAATTATTTCATGTTCCCTAATTTCGGGACATGGGCCTGATGTTTTCATTCTTGCTTTGAAATCTCCACTGTTTGTTAAGTGTTTCCTCTCTCCCCTTCCTTGAAACCCCCAAGTTAATTTCCCATGCTTTTGGAACATTTATAAAAAAAATTTCTTGAAAATTTCTTGGGAGTTTAACTTGGTTACAGAATGTTTATTATGTTATCCCCATGGTTACTTCCTCACCCTTGGGGTGTTTAGGTGTTTTTGGTCAAGCATCTACCATCTGATGTATTGCAGTTTCTTCTGAGGAAGATTCTGCTTTACATCGGATGGTTTTAAGAATCTGTTACTGACTTCGGGCCGTGTTTTTCAGTGCCTGGAGTCTTGTTTCCAGTTTTTATAGACTTTTGTGTACGTTGACAATGGTTACCTTCTTTTGTAATTCCTTGTCATCTGTTAGGTTAGATATGTTGTCAGATACATTAATATACTCCGTAAGTGTAACATTAATTTTTTAGTTTGTTTAAAAATGTTTGTCCACACTTAGGCCATTTGGGGTCCATTTGGGCTCATCATTCCCATTGGGAACTTGTGCTTATGTCAAAATATTTTTATACTGTACCAATGACCCAGGCATAGCTGGTGCTAACTCTTAAAAATCTAGGGCCAAACACAAATTTTGCCCCCCAATCCCCAAAATTTGCATCTAAAACCAAAGAAATCATGTCCTGAATGGCCCTCCATACTTCGCCTCTACTGCGCATGCGCAGTGTCAAGGATGTCCCGAACTTGGCGCCATTTATCATTGTTTGTTTGGCCCTTCATCAGTTCACATCTGACTGATCTTTGTGCTTGTAAATCTCAGTTTAAATGATGCCAGACACATAAATATTACAGAAATGGTGGATCTAAGGAGGAAATAGAAGGAGGAGAGGAAAAATGAGTGACAGAAAATAATCAGGGCTGTAACTTAAAATTTTTTAATGAAATTATGTTAAGTTACCTACTTTCGAGGCATGGGCCTGTTGTGGTCATTCTTGCTATAAAGTTACACTGCTTGTTCAGTGTTTTCCTCTCTCCCTTTCCTTTAAGTCCCCCCTTGCTATTCTCCCATGCTTTTGGCATATTTTCTGTAATATTATTACTAAAATTTCTTGGGAGTTTTAGCTGGATAACAGAATGAATTCTGTTCTTTTCCCCATGTTTACGTCCTCACCCATGGGTGTTTAGGTGTAGTGTTCTGCATCTACCATCTGATGTTCTGCAGTTTCTTCCCTGGAAGTCTCTGTTTTGCATCAGATAGTGTATTATTGGTAACTGATTTCAGGCCAGGGTTATCAGTGCCTGGAGTCATGTTTCTGGTGTTTTTACACTTCTTGTTTACATTGACAACAGCCTCTGTGGAGGGGGATTTCTTGTCTTTGTGTTAGTTATTTATTTATTTACTGGAGTTTAAGGTCACATACTTATGCACAATGGCTAACCATGACCGTGACAGTTTTACGGGTGGAGGAAGCCGGAGTACCCGGAGAGAACCACCGAGCAACGACGAGCAGCTGTCAGCTCCCCAACATCGTAACTCCGCACTGCAGCACAGTCAGGGTTAGATTGGTTGAAGACATGCGTACCATCGACGTGCAGTACGCCTTAGTACACGGCGTCATCGTGCCCCCACGCGGGCAATGGAGATGAAGTGTCTTGCCCAAGGACACAACGCAGTTGCCGCAGGTGGGTTTCGAACCGAGGACCTCTCGGCTTGCAGCCTGCATCTCTACCTACTGAGCCACCGCGCTCCCCTTTGTGTTAGTTTAATCATAACTAGATACATTATTATTATTCGTAAGTGTTGCATTAATTTTTTAAAATATTTTTAAAATTTTTGTCCACACTTAGGCTTGGGATCCATTGGGGCTCAACGTTACTTTTCAGAAACTTGGGCTTGTCTGAAAAAATATTTTTTCAAAAAATTTTTTTTGATTTCAATTATTTTTTCTATGTTAATGGATCATGTTATTATGTATTTTTGTTTTCAGGGATTGGTGCGAGTACTAGGACTTTTTGTATTCTTTTCACAATGAAAGGATATTGTTCAATTGTAATAAGAGGAAATCTTCCTCTGACTTTCATAATCATTGTATTAATTGTAGTCAGTGTACTCGCACTAACTCCTGTTCAGTATGTGTCAATTGCGATGACAACATGGGAAGCGTGTGTCACGGTATGTTAGTGGGGAAATGGCCATGCCGGTCCTTTCTCTGCAGGGTCACTCTAGTTTATCAATCTCTATTTCAGACGAACAAGAACAGGGTGATATCCGTGATGTCTTCCAAAAGTGTACCTCCGTCGTCACAATTAATGAAGAGCTAGCGGCAAAGTGCTCATGGAAATACGTCAATTGCCTAAGAGGTCCCTAGTAGGATCGACGGCCTTTGACGTCCGCTAGCTCACCCGGTGTAGCGTCCATTCATTGAATGGTTCGGCAGCCGGGTTCGTCCGTTGCGGTCCAGAAAGGAGTTTTGGGTGATGTGAGCACTATAAATCAACCAAGTGCACACCCAGTGACGGCGGATCAGAGGAGAGAACGGAGGAAGCCTATTAGTCCGGTTCCTAGCTCGTCCAGGTCCATCCGGGCTGCGAGCGAGAGAGGCCCCTCTCTCGTACAACAACATCTGGGACCAGATGTTGTGGTACAAAATGTTTCGCATTCGGAGCATACGTCCGCCGCTCGGGACGCTCCGTTATATAGACAGTCTGGAGAGACTGTCAATAAGGCTTCCTCATCCTCACGGCAGCGCACACGACCGCACCTTGGCTACGTGACCTCGGATATCCAGCCAACTTCGCCAATCAGAGAATCCACGGCGACCAGATCACGCCATCCGGTAGCCAGGGACACGAGGCATGTAGACGGACGTTCGCATAAGAAAAGTATGCAGGAGTCAACGTACACGGAGCTTCCAGCGGCAAAGCATCGTAAGACCGCTACTCCACAGGCCTCAGTGACGGACGTGCTATCCCAAATAGCACAACTTATCGCAGCATCCCAGCAACGAGAGAATCTCTGTCGGTTCATGTAATATCCGACGACGCTGGGTCGGTACGCTCCGCTGAAGCATCAGGTACGGACGTCCGAAAACTTCATAGGGTCCGACAGGATGGCGAAAGGGATTCGGAGGATTTCGAGCTTTCCCTTTCGGAACAACATAAGCTGCTGTACATACCATACGGCTTTATCTTCTAGAGGTTGTTTCGACGGACCAGAATGCTGCGATGCCGGATAAGAGACTGATAGCGTCTGTGGACACAAGAATTTTTGATCGGTTCAGGGACAGCGTCCCTCAGTTTCCGACACAGTCCAATAATGTCACAGGAACTTTCGATTTATTGAACGACGCTATTTATATATGCTTGCTATTAACAAGCAAGTCTGGTTTCTTGTTCGCAAAAGTTACCGTGATGTCTTTCAAGAGTGTGCCTCTGTCGTCATAGTTGAATGAAGAGCTAGCGGCAATAAGTGCGCATGGAAATACGTCAATCGCCTAAGAGGTCCCTAGTAGGATCGACGGCGTTGACATCCGCTAGCTCACCCGGTGTAGCATCCATTCATCGAATGGTTCGGCAGCCGGGTTCGTCCGTTGCGGTCCAGGAAGGAGTTTTGGGTGATGCGAGCACTATAATAAGACAATAGTACACACCCAGTGACGACGGATCAGAGGAGAGATCGGAGGAAGCCTGTTAGTCCGGTTCCTAGCTCGTCCAGGTCCGTCCGGGCTGCGAGCAAGAGAGGTCCCTCTCTCGTACAACAACATCTGGGACCAGATGTTGTGGTACAAACGTTTCGCATTCGGAGCATATGTCCGCCGCTCGGGACGCTCCGTTATATAGACAGTCCGAGAGACTGTCGATAAGGCTTCCTCATCCTCACGGCAGCACACACGACCGCACCTTGGCTACGTGACCTCGAATATCCTGCCAGCTTCGTCATTCAGGGATTCCACGGCGAACAGGTCACGCCATCCGGTAGCCAAGGGACACAAGGCCTGTAGACTCCGGACGCTCGCATAATAGAAGTATGCACGAGGCAACGTACACGGAGCTTTCAGCGGCAAAGCAATGTAAGACCGCTTCTCCACAGGCCTCAGTGACGGACGTGCTATCCAAAATAGCACAACTTATCGCAGCATCCCAGCAAACGACAGAATCTCTGTCGGATCAGGAATAATCCGACGATGCTGGGTCGGTTCGCTCCGCTGAAGCATCAGGTACGGACGACCGAGCACTTCATAGGGTCCGACAGGATTGCGAAAGGGATTCGGAGGATTTCGAGCTTTCCCTTTCGGAACAACAGAAGCTGCCATAGATTTCTTCCGGCATTATCTTCCAGAGGTTGTTCCGTCAGACTAGAATGCTGCGATGCTGGATAAGAGACTAATAGCGTCATTGGACACAGAGTTTTTGATCGGTTCAGGGACATCGTCCCTGAGTTGCCGACACAGTCCAATAATGTCACAAGAACATTCGAATTATTGATCAACGCTATATATAAGCTTGCTACCAAAACAGGCAAGTTTAGTTTCTTGTCCGCAAATGCTCTAAATCTGCCTTTCATCAATTCTAGGAATAAATTTGAAATGGCAGGACAGGGCATACCGAGAGTTCCTCTGCATCTAGATGACGAGGCTGAAGACTGGGAATTGTCTATATCGCCGTCTATGTCAATTCCAACCACGACGTTGGAAACGACAATAATGTCTAACAGACTTAACTTAGACGCTTTATCATACGTAGACCACCTTACTGAGGCGTTATCATTACGTCTTCAAGGGAAAGAATTCCAGGATATGATCCTCAATGAGGTTTCTTTCAAGGGCAGTAGTTTTTCCACGTATAACTCCGCCCTTCAGTGGCAAACCTGGAGTTGGTTAGACGTGACGCAGCCCTAGCTACATCCACGCGCGTGGATAGTAAGGTGAAGAACTCTCTCAGAGTCGCTTCGGTCTCGGAGAAGCTTCTCTTCGACGGCAGCCTTTCAGCAATCTATGAATTGCTCGATATAGACGTTCTCTTGTCAGTCAAGTGTAACAAGAGATTCAGACTTGGGCAAACATTCGGTGGTTGACTCAAGGAGTTCCACTGCAGTTGCCGGATCCGAATTTTACGATTATGACGGATGCCAGTCAAACAGGTTGGGATACAACATTGATCCCAACGGATTCGAAGTGCCAGGGTCTTTGGGTTCCGCAGTTTCTAGGCAAGCACATAAACATCCAAGAAATGATGTCAATTTGGCTTGCACTACGTCATTGGATGAACTTTATTCAGAAACGCATGTCCAAATCCTGTTCAACAATATGACAGTAGTTGCGTATATCCGGAACCAGGGAGGCACTCATTCTGTTCCGTTATTCAATTTAACGGAAAGAATCCTTCTGTTTGTTCTAGAACACCAAGTTCTGCTTTGGTCCGTCATATTCCGGGTTGTCTGAATGTATTAGCAGACTCCCTTTCACGGAAAGGTCGCTTGTTGCCGTCAGAATGGACTCTCAACAAACAGGTATTCAATCAGATTTGCTACCAATGGGAACGGCCAATGATATACTTATTTACGACACAACTCAACAATCAATTGCAGACGTATGTGTCACCATGTCCGGATCCCCGAGCATATGCAGTAAACGCTCTATCGATCTCGTGGGACGGAATGATAGGATATGCGTATCCTCCAGCGCCGTTGATTCAGCAAATATTGCTAAGATTAAACAATCACAATACAATTCTGTTGGTAGCATCTCTGTCTCCACAGAGACCGTGGATAAATCTACTCAGGTGTCTGCTGTGGGACTTACCGCGAAAACTTCCTCCACGATAGGATCTTCTTTCGCTGGGGAAATCGTGTCAACTTCATCACAACCTGTAAGGTCGCAAACTTCACGTATTCCGTTGTGCGGTCCTTCTTGCATGGCAAGCATTGTACAGGACGAGCAGTGGATGCGATTTCTAACTGTAGGAGGACCTCCTCTTCGCTATACTATGCGGCTAAAGTGGAAGGTCTTTCGTCGTTGGTGTAGGGACCATTATATTGATATTTTTTATCCCTCCATACCAGACATTGCAAACTTTCTAGTATACTTGTTTGACGAGATCAACTGCAGCCTGTTACTATTAAAGGTTATAGGTCTATGTTATCTGATAACTATGCACACCATGATAGTTTACAATTGGGTCTAATGTCTCTTTATCTAAATTAGTTAGAAACTTTTCGATAAATAGACCTGGAATCCTTAGATTAATTCCTAAATGGAATTTAGCTTGGGTTCTTCTTAAACTAAAAGAAAACCATTTGAGCCTCTTGAGACAGTAGATTTCAAATTCTGGTCTTATAAGACAGCAATTCTCTTAGCGTTCTCTTCTGCTGAAGAGTCAGTGAGCTTCATGCACTATCGGTGGACGATTTTCACTTTCGTAGTATCGGGAACACTATTATCTTTACTGCTAATGTTGGACTTTTGACTAAGAATCAGGCTCCTAATAAATATCCGGAACCTATTGTTATTAAGGCCCTTCCATCTTCGAACGGGCATAGGCCTTTTACTCTGTCCGGTTAGAGCTTTATGTATTTATAAACAAGATCTCAGTTTATCAGTAAGGATGTATAAGCTTCTGTCTCTGATGCCTAATAGAAAGGACATTACGGTCCATTCTATTGCTAGATGGATTCAATTAACTATCTGTACTGCTTAGGATAATCTATCTTTAACTCAGCATTCTGTGCTTAAGATTTCGGCTCATGAAGTAATAGCTCTTTCTACATCTTGGACTTCTGCAAATAGTGTTGCTATTACAGATTTAATGAAGGCTGCATATTGGTCTCAGCCATCCACATTCACGAATTTTTATCTCGGAAATATTGAGTCCTTTTCTGGAGACCTGCATTGTTTAGGTCCTTTATCTGCTGCTCAGAATGTCGTTCACTAAACAGTTGTAACTATAGTTATGTAGGCTTTCTGTTCCGGCAGTGACTCCATCCTGCTGCCCTCTTCGCTCTGGGCTATTTGACCCAGGGCAAGGGGAAGGGGGGGGGGGTGTTCCCTTGGGTCACCTGTTTTATAATGAAAACAAGGGGATTCCTCCTCCGGAGTCAGTAATTCTGAGCTGTTACTGGGATAGTTTTAAAGTGAAAAGTTAATGTTTAAAAAAAAATTCATTCATGTCATATTTTTAAAGTGTAACATTTGAATATGTCACGTGTCAAACGGGCGTTAATATACAATCCTCGGACACTTTTAAAAGAGTATAAAGAGTTCCAATTCTCTGGACTAACTTTATTTATTGGCTTACTTTAAAAATAATTAGTATAAGGATTATACTGGATGTTAATAGAGAACATGAATGTTATGATGCTCAATTATGGAGGGTGTTGTGTCTCTAATTTATCATAAATAAGAAAGATACATGTAAAGCCTAATACTCCTTTTCTCCTTGAGGGGATGACTCTATTTTATATAGTTGAGCTTATTGGATTTTACTATTCAGCTATGTCTGGGTCATTGGTACAGTATAAAAATGTTAAAAAATTTATAGTAATTTATATATTTTTTATACTTACCAATGACCCAGACAGGGAATGCCCTCCCAGGAGTTGGGAACTCATACCTCCCCGCTGAGTACATAGCGCTGACCAGGCACTGATTGTAAGAATGATAAATGGCGCCAAGTTCAGGACATCCTTGACACTGCGTATGCGCAGTAGAGGCAAAGTATGGAGGTCCATTCAGGACATGATTTCTTTGGTTTTAGATGCAAATTTTGGGGATTGGGGGGCAAAATTTGTGTTTCGCCCTAGATTTTTAAGAGTTAGCACCAGCTATGTCTGGGTCATTGGTAAGCATAAAAAATATATAAATTACTATAAATTTTTTAACTTTTCGAAAAAATTTTTTCATGAATTATTTTTCGAAATTTTGTTATGGATTGTATTATTATTATGTATCTTTGTAATATTGAGGGTTAGTGCGAGTACTACAGCTTAATAATATTTTGTAATTATGAAAGTATTTTGTTCAAATTGTAAATCGAGGAAGTCTTCCTCCGATTCTCATGCTCATTGTGTTTTCTGTAGTCATTGTACTCACACTAACTCTTGTTAGCTCACCTGACTGAAAGTCAGGGTGAGCTTTTCTGATCACTTTTCGTCCGTCGTCCGTCGTCCCGTCCGTCGTCCGGCGTCCGTCGTCCGGCGTGAAGGTGGTGTTTGGGTCTTTTTCTTCCAAACCACTGGCCGCATGTTAATGAAATTTCATGTGAGTAGGGGTTATATAGCGGCATTTTGATTTTTGGGCAAATTAGGTTTCGGCTCATATTGAGCAGAGGGGTGGGGCAAAAATGCTCCAATTCTTAAAAAATCTTCTTCTCAAGAACCAGCAATAGCAGAGACTTGATATTTGGTATGCAGCTTCCTTTTGAGGTGTAGACTCAAGTTTGTTCAAGAGAAGTTTGTAGGTCTATACTTGGCGATGTTATGGGAGGAGCAAAAATTTTGGCCCCACCCCAAATTTCTATTTTTTAAACCGAGAGGCCAATTTGAACCAAATTTTATGTGAGGGCTTATTGGGTCATAAGTACCTAATTTATGCAGAAATTTTTTTTCCTGTAGCCCCGTGGGAACCACAGGAGCTAAAAATAGAAAAAAATTAAAACGCCTATATCTCAAAAACTGCACGGCAGTGAGAATTTTTATTTGGTGTGAAGCTTTCTTGGGACCAACAGAAAGGATTGGTAAAAAAAAATTGCTATCGGTTTTATCATAGGGTACTTTTTCGGGACTCTGAAAAAGTGCTGAGTCAGTATTTTTTAACACAGTAGGCAATGGGAAAAAAATGAAGAATTGTTTTCTTCCAAACCACTGCTCTAAAAGCTTTCATATTTTACATATAACATCTTTGGAACATTGATTCACATATTTGTAGAAATCAAATTCCTCGGTCCATATTTGGGTTCCCTATGGGAACCCAAATGTTCAAATTAGTGCAATATGAGGGATATATTTTAAAAATCTTCTTCTTCGGATCCACAAATCAGAATCTTTTGATATTTGCTATGCATCATCCTTAGGGGGGTGAGATTGATGTTTGTTCAAGCCAAGTCCCTGAGTTCATATTTGGACTCCCTTTGGGAACCCAAATTGTAACTTAGTGCAATACGAGGTATATTCTTTTAAAATCTTCTTCTTCGCATCCACCGGTCAGAATCTTTTGATATTTGGTATACAGTATGCTTAGGGAGGTGAGATTCAAGTTGTTCAAGTCAAGTCCTTCGGCTCATATTTGGTCTCCCTGTGGGAGCACAAATTATAACTTAGTTCAATATGAGCAATATTCTTTAAAAAAAATTTTTTTTTCAGATCCACCAGTCAAAATCTTTTGATATTTGATGTACAGCATTCGTAGGGGGGGGGGGGGGGGGGGGGGGGGGTTATTTTCCAAACCAAGAGGTCGATTTGAACCAAATTTGATATGAGGGCTTATTGGGTCACAAATACCTAATTTATGCCATAAATTGTTTTCCTGTCCCCCACGGCAACTACAGGAGCTGAAAAAATTTTTTTTTTTTGAATGCCCATATTTCCAGAACTACATGGCACTGAGAATTTTTATACAATGTGAAGCTTCCTTAGGGCCGGGAGAAAGGAATGGTGAAAAAAATGCCATTGGTTTTATCATAAGTACTTTTCCAGGACTAAAAGTGCCGAGTCATCATTTTTTAACACTGTAGGTAATGGGAATAACGTTGAATAATCTTCTTCTCCCAAACCACTGCTTCAGAAGCTTTTGTTTTTGGGTTCCCTATGGGAGCCCAATGTATAACTTAATTCAGTATGAGAAATATTCTTAAAAAATCTTTTTTTTCTGATACTCCTCTCAGAATCTTTTGATATTTGATTTTTAGTTTTCTTAGAAGCGGCAAATTGAAATTTGTTCAAGTTCTGGTTTATTGATAAAATTGGGCCCAGTAACCAATTCCTGCGTTGAAAGCCCTGTAAAGTGGGCAGTAATAGGCATAAACGATTGACCAAACCTGATATTATAATTATGCCTCTGTAATGATGTAGCCTTAGAAAGTGACCTTAAATTCCAATAAATAAATAGATAAATTATTGAGTACCCAATATGGGGATCTAACATATGAACACTCTGGGTTACTAAGTAGAGAAAACACTTTTATGTTGAAAAACTGATAATAACCACAAGGCAGAATCCCTTGCTATTTTGGTGATATGACTCGGCCAGTATCAGGTGAGCGCCCTCAGGCCCCGTGGGGCCTCTTGTTCAGTTTGTGCCAACTGGGATGACAAATGTTGGAGACGTGTGTCACGGTACATTGTTAGTGGTGAGAGTTCGATGCCTGTTCTCTCACCACAAGGTCACTCTAGTTTTTCAGTTTCTTTTTCAGAGGAACAAGAACATGGTGATGTTTCTGTGATGTCGTCTGGAAGTGTGCTGCCATCATCACAAATTAATGAAGAGTTAGCGGCAAAAGTGCTCAATGAAATTAGACAAGTGCCTAGTTCCCAAAAGGGATTTACGGCCTTGTCGCCAGCTAGCTCGACCAGCAGATCTATCACTCCTCATATGGGTGGTGTGACGCTGGGTAAGTCTGTTGCGGTCCAGGAGAGGAAAAAGGGTGTTGCGAGCACTATAATCTCGGATCACGCACACCCTGCTACGGAACGGAGGACGGAACAGAGGAAGCCAGTCAGTTCGGTAGTAAGCACGTTCAGGTCATCCCGGACTGCAAGCAAGAGAGGTCCCCCTCTCTTACAACAGCATCTGGGACCGGATGTTGTTGTTCAAAACGTTCGGCAGTCGGAGCATACGTCCACACCTCCTGTTTGGAACGCTCCATCTTATAGACAGCCGGCATCGGCTAGTCTATCGGCTTCCTCTTCAGCATATCAGCACACATGATCGGACCTTGGCTTTGTGACTTCAGATATCCAGCCTGCTTCACCGACAAAGGATTCCATGTCGTCTAGGTCACACCATTCAGTAGCCATGGACATGAGGCCTCATCAGTTGGGACGTTCGCATAAAAGAATTATGTCGGACACACCATCCCAGGAGCTTCCAGCGGCTAAGCAACAGAGGACCGCTGCTCCACAGGCCTCTGTGACGGATTTGATATCGCAGATAGCGCAGCTCATCCCAGCATCCCTGAAACCTATGGAACATCCTACATCAGTTTCGGATCAGGAACTGTCGGATGAAGCTGGGTCGGTTCGTTCCCTCTGCAAGATCAGACAGGGACGACTGAGATTCTCATCTGGTCCACTCGGATGGTGAAAGGGAAATTACGGAGCTGGATTTTTCCTTTTTGGAACAACATAAGGCGGCGATGGAGTTTATCTGTCAACACCTTCCAGACGTTGTTGCATCAGACCAGGTTGCTGCGACAAAGGATAAGAGACTGATAGCGTCATTGGATACTGACTTTTTGGCCGGATTAAGGAAGATGTTCCTGATTATCCGGTCCAGTCCAGCAATGTCTCACGGACGTTTGAATTGCTTAATGACGCTATTTTTAATTTAGCCTCAAAGACAGGCAAAAACAGTTTCTTATTTCTTATCTCTGCCGTTCATCAATAGTAGTAGTAATAGATTTGCAATGGCAGGACAGAGCATACCGAGAGTTCCTCTGCTTTTGGACGATCAGGCTGAGGACTTAGACTTGTCCCTGCCTTCGTCTTTTTCTATTCTCCCTAGCACTTTGGAGACAATGATTTCGTCTAATAGAGCGAATTTAGACGCATTGTCATACGCGGATCACCTTACCAGAGCGTTAGCTCAACGTCTCGATGGTAAAGAATTCGAGGACGTTTGCTCCTCCTTAAGAGTTCTTTCTAGGGCTATTGCATTCTCCACGTATAACTCCGCCCTATCAGTGGCTAATTTGGAGTTGGTTAGACATGATGCTGCCATGGCTTCATCCACTATAGTGGATTCAAAGGTGAAAAACTCTCTTCAATTCGCTCCGGTTTCCGGGGATTTTCTCTTTGATGGTAAGCTTTCTTTAATCTATCACCAGATTACCAAGAAAGCTTCAGATTCTCTGCTTTTTGAGTCGGTTTCTAAAAGACCTGACTCGGCAGAAAAGAGTAAACCAGGAGCTTCTGGTTCAAGTACATCCAGGGGAAGCTCCTATAAAGGATATAAAAATCCTCTAGCTCTTACTTTAGACTTACTTACTTAGACTGTCAGAGTAGCGACTCAGGTAGGGGACATAGTTCTGGTTGAGACAACTGGTCAGATGCCCCTAGGTCGACAGGACGAGGCACTGGACGGGGAGGACATAGTTTCTCTTCCCGTAGGCCTCGTAGGTCCCGGAGGTGATGGTCAGGACCTCTATTGCGGTCCGGTGGGCAGAAGGCTGACAAAGTTTTTGACCAGTTGGTTGTCAATATCAGACGACTGATGGGTAAAAGAGGTTATCTCGGATGGCCTAAAGCTATCTTTCCAAGAAAAACTTCCGCTAACATGAAGTCCGTGCTGGACTCAGCTTCCGTCCAATCTTCAAAAAGGAGATTCACTTCAATCAGAGGTGCAATCTCTTTTGGAGAAGAAAGCAATAGAGGTCGTGGAAAAACAGGAATCCCTGGGTTTTTACAGTCACCTGTTCTTGGTACCGAAGCCAAACGGCTCGTTCTGTCCAGTTTTAGATCTGAGCTGGATAAACAAGCTTATCGTGGCTCCAAAGTTTTATATGGAGACCATTCGATCAGTGAGGGCGAGCATTCGAGTGGACGATTATGCATGAAGCATAGATTTCAAGGATGCATACTTTCATGTCATGGTACATCCAGCATTCAGAAAGTACCTTCGCTTCGCCGTCCTAGGAGTCATTTTTCAGTTCCGAGCGATGTGCTTCGGACTCAATCTAGCGCCCTGGCCTTTCACTCGAATAATGAACTTAGTAATGGCTTACTTCCGAGCTCATTCATCTGCGGTAACGTCGGCCTACTTGGACGACATTCTTCAGCGGTACGGCAACTAAACAGTTCTTCAGAATGACGTTCAGAGTCTGCTTCAATTGCTCCGACGTCTTGGTTTCATTGTAAACGAAAAGAAGTCTGATCTAGCTCCGTCCAAGTCATTCATTCACTTGGGAATGAGTTTTGAGACTCACAACAATCTGGTTCATCTTCCGTTACCCAGAGCGAAGTTAGTCAGTTGCTATGCTCGTTTTTGTCTATAACAGCGAGAGAATTCATGTGACTGATGGGATTGTGAGGATCGGCGTCGGATCTCATTCCGATGGGCCGCTTGCACACACGTCCACTCCAGATATTTTTCACACAAATTTGGAGTGTGAAAATTCATTCGCTTGTAACAAATATCGTTTTATCGGACCAAGTAAAACTAAGGATTCAGACATGGACAGATATTCAGTGGTTGACTCAGGGAGTTCCATTGCAACTGCCGGATCCATTTTTTTACGATTACGACAGATGCGAGTCAAACAGGTTGGGACGCGACATTGAGCCTTGATTGAGCATTGAATCGAGGTGCCAGGGTCTTTGGGATCCGGTGTTCCCGAACAAGCACATAAACATCAAAGAGATGATGTCAATTTGGCTTGTGCTACATCATTGGATGAACATAATTCAGAATTCACATGTTCAAATACTGTTGGACAATTCAACGGTAGTAGCATACATTCGGAACCAAGGAGGCACTCATTCGATTCCATTATTCAACCTAATGGAAAGAATTCTTCTGTTTGTTCTAGAGCATCATGTTCTTCTGTCGGTCTGTCATATTCCGTGTCGTCTGAACGTTCTAGCAGACTCGCTCTCTCGGAAAGGTCACATGTTACTGTCAGAATGGACTCTCAACAAGCGAGTGTCCAATCAGATTTGCTACCAATGGGATCGACCAATGATAGACTTGTTTGCTACACACCTCAACAATCAGTTGCAGACGTATATGTCGCCATGCCCAGATCCTCGAGTGTTTGCAGTGGACGCTCTCTCAATTTCTTGGGACGAATGATAGGATATGCATATCCTCCAGCTCCGTTTGATTCAACAGATCTTGCTAAAGATCAAGCAATCGCACTGCAAGATACTGTTGGTAGCATCTCTGTCGTCTCAGAAACCATGGATAATTCTACTCGGGTGTCTGTTATGGGACGTTCCTCGGAAGCTTCCTCCAACGGAGAACCTCTTTCAGGGGAAATCTCACACACTGCATCACAAACTGCAAGGTCTCAACCTTCACGTATTTCCATTGTGCGGTCCTTCTTGCACGGTAAGCAATTTACAGGATGAGCAGTGGACGTAATTTCTAACTGTAGGAGGGCCTCCTCTTCGCTAAACTATGCGGCAAAGTGGAAGGTTTTCTCTCGTTGATGTAAGGATCATTCTATTGATATTTTTGATCCTTCCATTCCATTGCTAATTTTTTGGTCTACTTGTTTGACGAACTCAAACTGCAGCCAGTAACCATTAAGGGTGATAGGTCTATGCTATCGGACACATATGCGCATCATGATAGCTTACAGATTGGATCTAATATTTCTTTATCTAAGTTAGTAAAAAACTTTTCGATAAATATACCTAGAACTCTTAGGTTAATTCCTAAACGGAATTTAGCTTGGGTTCTACTGAAGCTCAAAGAAGCTCCTTTTGAACCTCTGAACACTGTAGACTTCAAATTCTTGTCATATAGGACAGCTTTTCTCTTAGCCTTTGCTTCCGCAAGAAGAGTTAGTGAGCTTCCTGCTCTGTCTATTGATGATTCTCATTATCGTAGTATTGGTAATACTATTACTTTAACTACTAATGTGGGATTTTAGGCTTAGAATCAGGCTCCAAATAAGTATCCTGAGCCTATTGTCGTTAAGGCTCTTCCATCCTCAGATGGCCGTAGGCCCTTGCCGTATTCAGTTAGAGCTATGCGTATTTATAAATGCAGATCAGAGTTTATCAGTAAGGGGCGAAAACGCTTCTTCCTGTCTTTAATTCCCAATAGAAAGGACATTTCTGTTCATTCTATTTCTAGATGGATTCAGTTATCTATTCGTACTGCTTCTGAGAGTTCATCTAATCAGCAGTCCGTGCTTAAGATTTCAGTGCATGAAGTTAGAGCGCTGTCAACATCTTGGGCTTATTCTAACAGAATTGCTATTACGGATCTTATGTAGGCTGCTTACTGGTCACAGCCTTCTACTTTCACTAATTTTTACCTTAGAAATATAGAGTCTATTTCTGGCGACCATAGATGTTTAGGTCCATTATTTGTTGCTCAGAATGTCGTCCACTAAACGATTACAGCTATAGTTATGTAGGTTTTCTGTTCCAGCAGTGACTCTGTCCTACTGCCCTCTTCGTTGTGTGGTGATTTGATGCAGAGCAAGGGGATGGGTGGGGGGGGGGGGGGGGGGTCTGGGGGATGGTGTTCCCTTATATCACCAGCTTTATAGTGAAAAGCAAGGGAATACCTCCTCCTGAGTCAGTAATTCCGAGGGATGGTTTTAAAGTGTAAACCTAATGTCTATCTCATTTATGTGATATTTTTAAAGTGTAGCTCGGTGTGAAGCATTTGTATATGTCACGTGTCATACAAGCGTTAATATACAATCCTCAGACACTTTTAAATGAGTATAAAGAGTCTCATTCTCTGGACTATCTTTATTTATTGGTTTTCCTTTAAAAAATTAGTATAATGGGTTATATTGGATATTAATAGAGATCATGGATGTTATGTTCAATTATTAAATGGTAATGTGTCTTTCTTATTTTTACCTGCGTCGCCAGCGGCAGAGCAGGTCTAGTAACGGCTCAACTCTGTCCGTCCGTCAGTCCATCCGAAACACTTCTTCCGTCAAAGCTTTCTTGGCTTCTGTGAAAGGGAATGATTTAAATATTTGGTCTGCTGCTTCATAATGATGAGTTGTATCATTATCTAATTTTCAGATCTGTTGCATGCAGCGATGCAGGTCCAGACCCGGTATTGGTCTTGGCTTGTTTATAAACAAGAAAGTCATATGTAAATCCTTTCTCTCCTTTTCTCCTTGAGGGGATATTCCTGTATATATAATTGAGCTTATTGGATTTTCCTTTATGTCCTAGGCCCTCCAGCCTTTTTTCTTTTCAGCTAAGTCTGGGTCATTGGTTACAGTATAAAAATATGAAAAAATTTAAAGTAATTTATATATTTTTTATACTTACCAATGACCCAGACGGGGATGGCCCTCCCATGAGTTGGGAACTCATACCCCCCCGGTTATTATATAACATTTAGCAGGCGCTGGTTGTAAGAATGAGGCTTGGCACCAATTTCGGTACTTCCTTGACACTGCGCATGCAAATTTGGGGGATTTGGGTGCAAAATTTGTGTTTGGCCCTGAATATTAAAGAGTTAGCACCAGCTAAGTCTGAGTCATTGGTAAGTATAAAAAATATATAAATTACTTAAAATTTTTCATTTTTTAATTAATCCAAACTTGTTTTTGCAAGTGTCTTCTGAAAATATTATGGAATAATTGGACGTGCAGTTGTTTTATGTTGTTATTGGTGAGATAAGACAAAATCAGTTGTGTATTTTGTTTTGGTGTTACAAGCAATTTTATAGAATTTTTATATCTCCAAATCAAATATCAGAGAAATATATACAAATTGTCAAATGACTCCTTCCCAGTATTTGTTGAATGAATATGGGAGAGATTTTATTTTGTGCACCTACCAAGATTTGATTGAACTCATATCTGTATGTATGAGCATGTGATGTGAATAAATCATGTCACTTTAGGAACTGAGTTTTGCATCGGCTAACACTCTTTTGTTCTCATGTTTCTTGTGTTTTGTATCACAAATTTTATGACTGTACTCAAGAATCCAGCCATCAATGCTATGCTTTCTGTCATATGCATGACCGAGTCATGATCATGCAAAAATGTGTACCCTTCGTCGATGGATATAACATTTACAATCATAACAAAAAATAAGGAAGATTCAGCTGAAATGGAGACAGAATCTACATGGTGAAATCTTCCTGGAGCTGAATCTTCACATACCCTTGATAAAACTCACTACATTGTGAATCGCACATGCACAGTGAGTGATGATGCTGCAGTTAAATAACAAAGCTGGCTCTGACAACATTGCATTTTTCATGTTGTCGAAATAAGTTGCTAGGTCAGTTGCTAGGTTCTGAAGTAATGGTATCCCGGTGGCTATCCGCTAACACTGCTAATGCCAAGTTGCATTTCTGTAGGCCACATTAAAATAAATCTACGTGCAAAAGATTGTGAGGTGCATACTTTTTTATCCAGGCATGCTATAGTGCACAAGCAAAGTGGCACACCCCCGAATTGAAACTCTGTTGAAGTAAAGCAGATTATGGTTCAACAAAAGTTAACAAATGAATGCCAAGAACATTTCAAATTAATTTGTGCTATTTGTTGGACATTTAGTAATGTTGGTGAATGAAGAGGTGGTAACCCTATTTCTTTTTGAGGCAAATGGTAGGCGAATGAAACAAATATTTTTACCAATCTTGTACAGGTCTGTATGTGGATATATAAACAGCATGTAGTTTAAATCAAACCTCTCTTATGTTGGAGAGCTTTGGATGTTCTCTTATCACTCTACTCATCCACTCTATTCATGCACCGCAACCCCTTCTGAGCATAACTAATTCTGAATTTGATTGCTGTAAAACTTCTATCTTCTCTTTTCCTTCTTGTCTGTTTACTTTTTTTGTTTGTTTTGTTTTTTGCATTTTTTATTTTTTTTTGGTTCTTTTTCCCTTCTGGTACATTTCTTTTTTTCTATTTCTTTTTTTTTCAGGGGAAACAATTAGACAGCCAATCTGGCCATGTGCTAGAAGCCACTTGAGTGGCTTTACACTGGATGCCTCAGCTTGATGTTTGCTCTGGAGTAGAAGAAGTTTTTTTAATTTGCAATTGTTTGGTTACAATTTATTTAGGCTACTCTTGCTGGTAGCTTGGTATCTTTGAAAAAAATACCCTTGTTTCAAATCACCTTTGAAAAATAATTCAGCACTCAAAAGTGTGGCCTGCTGTTTGAGATAGGTGAAGGGTTGAAATCTAGGGCCTATTTTTGCAGTGCACATGTATTTGAAGTCTGGTCCATATCTTCGGATATTTTAACCCTTTACCCAAGGCAGACGATATCAAAATTTATTATTTTAAATTTCATTTTTTAAAATTTTTCAAAAAATTTCAACAAATCAATATCATGTGACCCATCATTGGAACAAGCTCGTTCGAATGAAGGGTCACATGGTATGGTTTTGTTAGAATTTTTTTTAAAATAATATTTTTTCAAGTGCTGAATTTGCATATTACGCGGGCAGATATGGCCGATCCGTTGGGTAAAGGGTTAAATGGAGGTAACATTTTTGTTAAGTGCTTATACAAAGATTAGGGTCTGGCTTGAAAATTATGATTGGTTAGGTAACTGAAACCATTTCATGTTTTTTCTATGCCTTAGCCATATTTCTATCTTTCCCTTTCATCCATTCTTTCACATCTCATCTATCCATAACACTTGTGTTGAACATGTTAAGAAAAATGTTAATGTTCTTGAAATTGTTCATTTAATTCTTTTCCAGTCTGATGATTTCATTTAAACTTGATTCCCTTTGTGTTATTTATTATGACAACTTTCTTTGGGGGATTTTTGAATATTTGCCAATGCCTGATAGCAGTGTTCACAATGTCGGGTGCCAATTTAGCCAACTGCTCTAAACATTTCGATTTGGCACCAAAAAATCTTCGTTGACTAAAAAATTTTGGCACCAAAAAAAATCCCTTTCACTTGTGACGGAAATTCATTGCAGCAGCAGAGAGTGCAATCAATGGCAGAGCAAACAAAAAAAACCAGACCACTCTCAAACTCAGTGATTTTGTCAATAACATGTTAGAAATACTGGTTGGACAAACTTTCAGCGTTAATTGTGAGTGAGTGGCAATGGGGCATTGTTTTTTCTTCAATAAAACATTGTATGTTGTCTACTTTACAAAAAGCAGAATTTAATTACATAAATACTTCATACAGTCACGAGTCACTTGCGACAGTATGAAGTATTATTACTTTCCAACGTGTGATTTACTGGGATTTCCGGGTTTGATTATAAACGATAATTTCACAAGGGAATTTTGCAATCAACAATTGAGTCATGTATCCGTGCGCGCAAATAAAGACGGGGTGTCATGAGTACTTCATTGTTTATGGTTTTTTTTTTTAACCCTTTACCTAACACGAAACGCAGATGACACTAGCAAAAAAAAATTCTTGAATAACTAATTTTTCCATTAGCTCAACTTGACAAAGTCAAGCTGAGCTATTGCCATCACTTCTCGTCCGTCGGTGTACGTATGTTAGTACGTACGTCCACAATTTCCTTTGGCACACCTCACAGGTCGCATTTATGATCAGATCACTTTGAAACTTGGAATGCTTGTTTGGGGTGACCTCTAGATGGGAGCTATCGATTTTCTTCAATTTCCATCAAAAAATGTTGCCGCGGCCATCGTTCTTAGAACTTAGTTTAGTCAAACCTCAATATTTCCCTTTGGCACACCCTACAGGGCACATTTATGATTGGATCGCTTTGAAACTTAGTATGCTTGTTTGGGGTGACCTCTAGATGGGTGCTATCGATTTTCTTCAATTTCCGTCAAAAATTGTTGCCGTGGCCAACGTTCTTAAAACTTAGTTTAGTCAAACCTCAATATTTCCCTTTGGCACACCCTCCAGGGCACATTTATGATTGAATAGCTTTGAAACTTGGTATGCTTGTTTGGGGTGACCTCTAGATGGGAGGTATCGATTTTCTTCCATTTCCGTGAAAAAAAATGTTGCCATGGCCAACGTTCTTAGAACTTAGTTTAGTCAGACCTCAATATTTCCCTTTGGCACACCCTACAGGGCACATTTATGATCGGATTGCTTTGAAACTTGTTATGTGTGTTTGGGGTGTCCTCTAGATGGGATCTATCGATTTTCTTCCATTTCTGTCAAAAAATGTTCCTGCGGCCAACGTTCTTAGAACTTAGTGTAGTCAGACCTCAATATTTCCCGTTGGCACACTCTACAGGGCACATTTATGATCGGATTGGTTTGAAATCTGGCATGCTTGTTTGGGGTGACCTCTAGATGGGAGCTATCGATTTTTTTCCATTTCCGCCCGTCAAAAAATGTTGCCGCTGGCAACGATCTTTGAACTTAGTTTAGACAGGTATCAATATATTCCTTTGGCATGCCCTACAGGGCACATTTATGATCAGATTGGTTTCAAACTTTGTATGCTTCTTTGGGGTTTCCTCTAGATGGGAGCTATTGATTCTTTGATTTCCGTCAAAAAATGTTGCAATGACCTTCGATGAACTTAGTAAAAACTTAGTGCAGTTAAGCATCAATATTTTCCTTTGACACACCCTGCAGGGCACATTTATGATTGGATCGCTTACAAACTTGGTGTGCTTGTGTGGGGTGACATCTATATGGGAGCTGTCAATTTTCTTCCATTTCTGTCAAAAAATGTTGCCGCTGACCTTTGAACTTAGTTTAGTCAGGCCTCAATATTTCCCTTTAACACACCCTTCAGGGCACATTTATGATGGCACATTTATGATTGGATCACTTTGAAACTTGGTATGTGTCTTCGGGGTGACCTCTAGATTACTCTGACGTTGTGCACACACAATGTTGTTATGTTGAAATTTCATCAAATATACATTGGTACTGATGATCTTCAATTTTGCCGTTTCATTTATAACTTACCAAGTTCAAGTTTGTCAAGTTGAGCTACAGTGTCATTGACACTTTCATTTTTTGTCTCATAAACATAGGTTATGACCTCTTATTGGAACGAACTCGATAAGCTCGTTCCAATGAGGAGTCATAACCTATGTTTTAAAGACAAAAAATGAAAACATTATGAAAATTGATTGGCGATTTTTGAGAATAGCGCTGGCCAGTTTTGGCTATTATGTTAGGTAAAGGGTTAAATAATATAATTATCATTAATAATGAGAAGTAATAAACAGAGTTATCGCTTGACTGGACTGGTTGAAGGAAATAATTCATTCGTGGTGAGGGACAAAATTGTAAAACACTCGTGTGCATTCGTGCACTCGTATTTGTACACCATCCCTCACCTCTCATGAATTATTTCACATAACCAGTCCAGTCAAGCGATTACTCTCTATTTCATCTAATTAAATGCTGCCTGTTGTAAAGACTCGTGATCTGCAAAGCCCAGTAGATTAACAGTAATTAGTCCATTAATCTGCTAATGTCTAAGTACAACAACAGGTGTAGGTACTGACATCATTCAGCTTGATCATTATTAGCTCAACTTTGACGAAGCCAAATTTGAGGTATTGCCATGGCCCTTCATCCGTCTGTCCATCCGTTGCGCCATACACATGGCTTGGGCTAGAGGCTGTATTTATGAACCGATCTTTACGAAACTTCTTGGGTACCTTTGTTATCACCGCGAGACGAGAACGAGTGTTTTGGGGTCCGGTCCGAAATTTAAGATGTCTGCTGGCAGCCATTTTGTACCAAAATTAGGTGTAATCAGATTTTTGCGCAGAACTTCCATATGAAATCTCCGATTTGAATAATTTTTTTGTATGAATGTTTAGTACCATGGGATACATCACATATAGTACAGGTTTTTTTCTTGTGCATAAATTATGCAAATTAGACTAACTTTGATTTATTTAGTGTTACTTTCAGCACTGTAAGTGCAAATGCCAATACGGCTTGGACTGGAGGCCAGATTTATGAACCGATCTTTACGAAACTTCTTGGGTACCTTTGTTATCACCATGGGACGAGAATGAGTGTTTTTGGGTGTAGTCCGAAATTCAAGATGGCTGCCGGTGGCCATTTTGTACCAAAATTGGTGCAATCAGTTTTTTGCTCAACTTTGGTGAAGCCAAATTTGAGCTTATGCCATGGCCAGTCGTCCGTCGTGTGCCTGTCCGTCTGTCCATCAATAATTCAATATGGCTCGGGCTAGAGGCCGTATTTATGAACCGATCTTTACGAAACTTCTTGGATACATTTGTTATGACCGTGGGACGAGAAAGAGTGTTTTTGGGTGCGGTCCGAAATTCAAGTTGGCCGCCGGCGGCCATTTTGTACAAGCTTAGGTGCAATCAGATTTTTGCGCAGAACTTCCATATGAAAGCGCTGATTTGAATAATTTTTTGTTTGAATGTTTAGTACCATGGGATACATCACATATAATACAGGTTTTTTTCTCGTGCAGAAATTATGCAAATTAGATGAACTTTGATTTTTTCAGTGCTACTTACACACAGTAAGTACACATGTCAATACGGCTCGGGCTAGAGTCTGTATTTATGAACCGATCTTCACAAAACGTCTTGGGTACCTTTGTTATCACCTTGGGATGAGAACGAGTGTTTCTGGGTGCGGTCCAAAATTCAAGATGGCTGCCAGTGGCCATTTTGTACCAAAATTAGGTCTAATCAGTTTTTTGTACACAACTTCTATACGGCTCAGGCTAGAGGCCGTATTTATGAACTGATCTTTACGAAACTTCTTGGGTACCTTTGTTATCACCATGGGACGAGAACGAGTGTTTTTGGGTGTAGTCCGAAATTCAAGATGGCTGCCGGTGTTGGCCATTTTGTACCAAAATTGGTGCAATCAGTTTTTAGCTCAACTTTGGGGAAGCCAAATTTGAGCTTATGCCATGGCCACTTGTCCGTCGTCTGTCTGTCCATCAACAATTCAATACAGCTCGGGCTAGAGGCCGTATTTATGAACCGATCTTTACGAAACTTCTTGGGTACCTTTGTTATGACCGTGGGACGAGAACAAGTATTTTTGGGTGCGGTCCGAAATTCAAGTTGGCCGGTGGCGGCCATTTTGTACAAACTTAGGTGCAATCAGATTTTTGCGCAGAACTTCCATATGAAAGCGCTGATTTCAATAGTTTTTTGTATGAATGTTTAGTAACATGGAATACATCATATAGTACAGGTTTTTTTCTCGTGCAGAAATTATGCAAATTAGATGAATTTTGATTTATTTAGTGCTACTTATACACTGTAAGTGCACATGTCAATACGGCTTGGGCTAGAGGCTGTATTTATCAACCAAAACTTCTTGGGTACCTTTGTTATCACCTTGGGACGAGAAAGAGTGTTTCTGAGTGCGGTCCAAAATTCTAGATGGCTGCCAGTGGTCATTTTGTACCAAAATTAGGTCCAATCAGTTTTTTGTACACAACTTCTATATGGCTCAGGCTAGAGGCCGTATTTATGAACCGATCTTTACGAAAAATTTTTGGTACCTTTGTTATCACTGTGTGATGAGAACGAGTGTTTTAGGGTGCGGTCCAAAATTCAAGATGGCCGCCAGCAACCTTTTTGTACCAAAATTAGTTTATTTTTTTGTACAGAACTTCTGTATGAAAGTTCTGATTTGAATAAATTTTTGTAGGAATGTGTAGTAACATGGAATACATCACATATAATACAGGTTTTTTTCTCGTGCAGAAATTATGCAAATTAGATGAACTGTGATTTGTTCAGCGCTACTTATAAACAGTAAGTGCACATGTCAATACGGCTCGGGCTAGAGTCTGTATTTATGAACTGATCTTTACAAAACTTCTTGGGGTACCTTTGTTATCATCTTGTGACAGGAACGATTGTTTTTGGGTGTCTTTGTTATCACGGTGCTATGAGAACAAATGTTTTTGGGTTCAGTCGGACCCACTCTGGGACTCCAAGATTTCTTTTCTAGTTTAGCATCTAACTGTCGCCCACCTTTACAATACTTCACCTACACATTTGTTACAGGCTACGGTCAGCATTTATGTTCAGACCGTTACAATACTTTACATGTATCTTTGTTATCAGGTCATTACCTATATGTTTGTCATTCCTGTGTCACATACTATACATGTACATGTCTTAAACAAGTTGAGCTACAGTGTCTATGACACTTTCATTATTTTGATGGCATAGAAATAACATAGGTGACCACCCTTTTCACCTACCGAGGATTTAGGCAAAATTTTCAACTTCTGTCAGATTTTTTCTGTGACCAATTGGCTGGTCACTCTTGAAATTTATTCAATTTATTTGGATTGGGCAGTAAACAAACACCCCTTTGGCACCAGAACACTTTGTTTGGCAATATAATATCCAGAAAGGGTAAATATTTGGCACCAGACAGTTTCAGTTCAGTCATTTTGTACGTGAACACTGCCTGTTAGCCTCTTGAATTTGTTTGTAATAGATGCATTTGGTACAATTTTAAGACCTGTTTCTCCATTTACATCCATCACTTATTTATACAGTGGAGCCCACTTAATTGGATTCTCTTAACTGAATAACCCTGTAAATTGAATATAATTACCCAACACAAAACCATTTACCATACCTCATACCAGTACAAATTTGACCTGTTAATTGAATATCGGTTATAGAGTAAGCGCATGTTTATTGAATAAAAAATCTTGCAACGTGTTGAGAAAGTTGCCTGAATCTCCCCAGTTTTCCTTTCTTTATAGATCTATTTGGCCTCTGTCCATCCAATACAGGTATTTAATCTATTATATTTTGTTTGACAGAGCTCATGGAGCTCTGTCAAACAAGATATAAAAGAATAAATGATAAGTTTATCTCTAGAATACAGGAAAGTGATACAATCCCTGTTAATTGAATATTCCTGTTAATTGAATAATTGTCATTAGCAAAGTAGATATTCAATTAATGGGTTCCACTGTATATGTTTAAATATAGAAGAATATTAATGAAACATGTTTTTTTTTTCAGTACATTCTCTCTGGATCTGATGATTTCAATTTATACATGTGGAAAATTCCAGATAATCTGTCAGAAAGTAAGGCATTTATTATTAGGAATTGTATTTGAATGTCAGAAATACAGTGGGCTGGAATTAAACAAAAACTTAATAGACAATTGTCTCAGTTTAACATTTGTACCATTTACACAGATTTCACAAATTTTACTTTCCTGTATTAACTCTTGGAACTCTTGTGGTATTTCCCATTTCCCATGTCAGTTCAGTGGCAGCAATTGGAAGAGTCCATATTCATTATTTCAGGGTAGTCCAGTTCACATTAAAAATATTGATTGGCCCACCCCACACATTCACTTGGCAGCCATTCTACTTAATGAAATTATGACGTATCATGTTCCTGGGCCAGAAAAGCTGACTCACAAGTTCAAAGGTTTAATATAACGTTTCGTGAAGATTTTCCACTTACAAGTACATTGAAATTTTTAGCTTGCCTGACTTTCAGTCAGGGGAGCTATAGTGATCACTCACCGTCCGTCGTCTGTGAACATGGTGTTTGCTTCTTCTCCTCCAAAACCGCTGAACCGATTTAATTGAAATTTGAGATAATAGTTTGTTATGACATCGCATTTTGATTTTTTCAAATCAAGTTGCCTCGCACCTCGGTAGGGCCACGCCCAAATAGTGTGCTTAAATCTTAAAAAATCTTCTTCAACCAGCAGTAGCAGAGACTTGATATGTGGTGTGCAGCTTCCTTTTGAGGTGTAGACTCAGATTTGTTCAAGAGAAGTTCGAGGAGCTATATTTGCCTTCATTATGGGAAGGGCCAGAATTTTCACCCCACCCAAAATTTGTATTTTCCCAACCGAGAGGCTGATTTGAACCAAATTTGATACGTCGGCTTATTGGGTCATAAGGACTTAATTTATGCCAAAAAAATTTTTCCAGTCGCTCCATGGGAACCGCAGGAGCTAAAAATGCCCATATCTCCAAAACTACACGGCAATGAGAATTCTTATTTGCTGTGAAGCTTCGTTAGGACCAACAGAATGGAATGGTCAAAAAATATTTCTATTGGTTTTAACATAGGGTACCTTTTCGGGACTTTGAAAAAGTGCTAAGTCAGCTTTTTTTAACACTGTGGGTAATGGGAAAAACATTTAAGACTATTCTTCTCCAAAACCACTGGTTCAAAAGCTTTCAAATTTCACATATAACATCTTTGGAAGATTGTTTCACATGTTTATTGAAATCAAATCTCTGGGTCCATATTTGGGCTCTCTATGGGAGCCCAAATGTTTGAATTAGTGCAGTATGAGGAATATTTTTTAAAAGTCTTCTTCAGATCCACCAATTAGAATCTTTTGATATTTGGTATCCACCATCCTTAGGGGAGTGAGATTCAAGTTTGTCAAGCCAAGTCCCTGGGTTCATATTTGGGCTTACTGTGGGAGCCCAAATTATAACTTAGTTCAAAATGAGGAATTTTCTTTAAAAATCTTCTTCTTCAGATCCAGCTTTCAGAATGTTTTGATATTTGGTATGCAGTATCCTGGGGGGGGGGGGGGGGGGGGGGGGGGGGGGGGGGGGGGGAGGGGGGAAGGGGGAGAGATTCAAGTTTGTTCAAACCAAGTCCCTGAGTTCATATTTGGGCTCACTGTGGAAGCTCGAATTATAACTTAGTTCAAAATTTGGAATTTTCTTTAAAAATCTTCTTCTTCAGATCCAGCAGTCGGAATGTTTTGATATTTGGTATGCAGCATCCTTGGGGGGGGGGGGGGGGGGGGGGGGGGGGGGTGAGATTCAAGTTTGTTCAAGCCAAGTCACTGGGTTCATATTTGGGCTCACTGTGGGAGCCCAAATGATAACGTAGTTCAAAATGAGGAATTTTCTTTAAAAATCTTCTTCAGATCCAGCAGTCGGAATGGTTTGATATTTGGTATGCAGCATCCTTAGGGGGTGAGATTCTAGTTTGTTCAAACCATGTCCCTGGGTTCATATTTGGGCTCCCACAGTTATAACTTAGTTCAATATGAGGAATTTTCTTTAAAAATCTTCTTCTTCAGATCCAGCAGTCGGAATGTTTTGATATTTGGTATGCAGCATCCTTGGGGGGGGGGGGGGGGGGGGGGATTCAAGTTTGTTCAAGCCAAGACCCTGGGTTCATATTTGGGCTCACTGTGGGAGCCCGAATGATAACTTAGTTCAAAATGAGGAATTTTCTTTAAAAATCTTCTTCTTCAGATCCAGCAGTCGGAATGTTTTGATATTTGGTATGCAGCATCCTTAGGGGGTGAGATTCAAGTTTGTTCAAACCAAGTTCCTGAGTTCATATTTGGGCTCACTGTGGAAGCTCGAATTATAACTTAGTTCAAAATGAGGAATTTTCTTTAAAAATCTTCTTCTTCAGATCCAGCAGTCGGAATGTTTTGATATTTGGTATGCGGCATCCTTAGGGGTGGGGTGGGGGGGGGGGGGTGAGATTCAAGTTTGTTCAAGCCAAGTCACTGGGTTCATATTTGGGCTCACTGTGGGAGCCCAAATGATAACGTAGTTCAAAATGAGGAATTTTCTTTAAAAATCTTCTTCAGATCCAGCAGTCGGAATGGTTTGATATTTGGTATGCAGCATCCTTAGGGGGTGAGATTCTAGTTTGTTCAAACCATGTCCCTGGGTTCATATTTGGGCTCCCACAGTTATAACTTAGTTCAATATGAGGAATATGCTTCAAAAATCTTCTTCTTCACATCCACGTGTTAGAATCTTTTGATATTTGGTATACAGTATCCTTAGGTAGGTGAGATATAAGTTTGTTAAAGCCAAGTCCCTAGGTTCATATTTGAGCTTCCTGTGGGAGCTCGAATTGTACCAAAATTTTCAATTTCCAAACTGAGAGGCCGATTTGAACCAAATTTGATATGAGGACTTATTGGGTCCCTCCATGTTTTTGGGCCCTGTCGCTCCATGGGAACCACAGGACCAAAAAATAGAAAAAAAATTAAAATGCCCCATCTTCAAAACTACACAGCACTGAGAATTTTTATTTTGTGTGAAGCTTCCTGAGGAATAGCAGAAAGGAATGGTCCAAAAAAAATTGCCATTGGTTATATCGTAGGGTACTTTTCCAGGACTTTGAAAAAATGCTGAGTCAGCATATTTTTATACAACCAATGGCCCAGACTAGCTTGTGCTAACTGAAATTAATCCAGGGGCAAACACAAATTTTGCCCCCCAATCCCCAAAATTTGCATGCAAAATCAAAAAAATTAAGTCCTAGATGGTCCTCCATACTTTTGAGATCTGCACATGTGCAGTATCCAGGAAGGTACCGAAATTGGCACCAACCCTCATTCTTTGTTTGGCCCAAAAGTCAGCAACAATGAACTGGCATCTGTGCTTCTTTTTTGAGGATGCCAGACACAAATCAATGGTAAAATTGGTGGATCCAAGGCTGTAAATGGATGATGGAAGGTAACAACGGTGGTTGGAAACATTCAGGGCTGTAACTTTATAATAATTAGAAAAATTATTTCATGTTTCCCAATTTTGGGACATACACCTGACGTCATCATTCTTGCTAATGATTTATCCACTGTTAAGTGTTCCTTCCCTATCCCTCCTTGAAGCCCTTCTGTTAAACTACTAAGCTTTTTGGCTATTTTTATTGAAATCTTTTATTAAATTTCTTGGGAGTTTAACGTGTACTACAAAATGTTTATTCTGTTTATCCCCATGGTTACGTCCTCACCCTAGGGGTGTTGGGTCGTTTTGGTCATGCATCTTCTATCCAATGTATCGTTTTTTCTTCGTATGAAGATCTTGCTTTGCATCTAGTAGCATTAAAATCTGTTACTGACTTTGGGCCTTTTTTGAGTGCCTGATGTCTTGTTTCCGTTTTTTCCTTGACGTTGTTTACATTGACAGTGTCTTCAATATATGTAGTATTTAGTATTATATTACTGTAGGATTATTGTAGGATACATGTATTATGATTCTGGTAGTGTAGCTAAAAAAATTGGATTTTGTCCACACTTAGACTCTATCGGGATGCCCTTGGGCTCTTCATGTTCTATTTAGGAACTTAGGCTTTTTCAAAAAATTTTCGAAAAATGTTTAGATTTAAGTTTTTGAATTTGATTTTGATTGCAATTATTCATGTATCTTTATTATATATTTTATTGTGGAATTTGTAGGAGTGTTATCGACTTTGTATTTTGATTGAATCATGAAAGCTTCCTGCTCTAAATGCAAGTCGAGGAAGTCTTGCCTGTAGTCGATGCACTCCTACGGATTCTTGTCCTACATGTGTTGATTGGGATGACAAACGTTGGAGACGGGTGTCACGGTACGTCGTTGGCAGTGAGATTCCGATGCCTGAACTCTCACCGCAAGATAATTCGAGTTTTTCAGTTTCTATTTCCGAGGAACAAGAACATTGTGATGGTATTGTGACACCCACCAAAAGTGTGCTACCGTTGTCGTGCTCTGATGAGCATACAGAGCTAGCTGCAAAGGTGCTCATGAATATTAAGCAAGGGCAAAGGCCTCTAGTTAGTGTTCTTAATCCCTTGCAAGTAGCTAGCTCGACCGGTGAAGCGGTTACCCCGACCGTGGGAGCCTTGACACCGGGTATGTCCATTGCGGTCGAAGGAAGTGTAGATTTGGGTAGAGCGAGCACCTTAAAATTAAAAGCTCTCCCAGCGACGACGGTAATAGGAAGGAAGTCAGCAAGTTTCTTTTCAGGAGGCTCGGCGAGGTCTGACAAGGCCGCATGCGAGAGAGGTCCCTCTCTAACCCAACAACATTTGGGGCCAGACGTTGTTTTGAGAAACTTGCACTGGCCAGAGCGTATGTCCACACCTGCCACTTGGGACACTCCGTCTAGACTGCAGCCGGCCTCTGCTTCAGTCACGTCTTCCTCCGCTACAATTTAAAAGCACACACAACTGCATCCTAGCTACCCGACTTCGGAGATCCAGCCAGCTGTGCAAAGACAGAGCCAGTCTTCACCGTGAAGTCAGACCATCTAGTAGCTAAGGAACCGAGGCTTCGATCATCGGGCTGTTCGGAAAGAGATCCATCTCCGGAGCTACGTCCCAGGAGCAGCAAGCGGCTAAAAAACAAAACCGCTCCTCCTCAAGCCTAGGTAACGGACTTGCTGTCGCAGATTGCGCAGCTGATTAAAGCATCCCAGCAAGTGCAAGAGCAGCCTCCCGCAGACTCCAGTAGTGAGCTGTCGGATGCTGCTGGGTCGGTCCAGTCATCTACACATGCAGATGCGATGTACCGAACATCACAGCTGATTCAATCGGATGGTGAAAGGGACAAGGAAGAGGATTACCGTTCCCTTTCGGAACAATATATGGTAGCGATGGAATTTATCCATCAATACCATCCTGAATTTGTTCCACCTGATCAGCAAGCTGCGACAACTAGGGAGAAACCGCTGTTGTCTTTAGACGCAGACTTTGTCCGGAGGAAAGAGGAAGTTCTTTCCTTCCCGATACAGTCTAGACAGGTGTCGCAGGCCCTCGGCCATGTAGATAACGTTGTATTTAACCTCTCTAGTACTAAGAGGAAAGGCAGATTCCTATTGACATCCTCCATAAATATACCGTTCCTTGGACCACGTTCATTTAAGACGGTTGGAGAGGATGTCCAGAGAGCTCCTCTGCGTTTAAATGAGCAGGCTGGGGATTTAGACATATCCTTACCTGCTTCATTCAATATACGCTCGGACGTAATGGAATGTGCTATTTTATTTAATAGAGCAAATCTGGACGCGATGTCCTACGCAGATCACCTTATCAGAGCTATGGTGCAGCATCTTAATGGGAAGGAATTTGAGGACGTTTGTTCCTCACTTAGAGTTCTTTCCAGGGCAGTCATGTATGCCACAGGTCCTCGGTTCGAATCCCACCTGCGGCAACCACGTTGTGTCCTTGGGCAAGACACTTCACCCCAATTGCCTACATGGGGGCACGATGACGCTGTGTACTGAGGCGTACTGCACGTCGATGGTGCGCATGTCTTCAACCAATCTAACCCTGCCTGTGCTCCGGTGCAGAGTTCAGAGTTACGATGTTGGAGAGCTGACAGCTGCTCGTCGTTGTTCGGTGGTTCTCTCCGGGTACTCCGGCTTCCTCCACCCGTGAAACTGTCACGGTCACGATTAGCCATTGTGCATAAGTATGTGACTTTAAATACCAATAAATAAATAAATATAAATAATGTATGCCACATATAACTCCGCCCTGAGAGTGGCAAACTTGGAGTTAATCAGACATGATGCTGCCTTTGCATCGTCATCACTTATAGATGACAACGTGAAAAGCTCTCTCCGAGTCGCTCCAGTCTCCGGACATACTCTGTTTGATCACAAGCTTTCATTAGTCTATGAACAGGCTACTAAGAAAGCTTCCAGTGCTCTGCTTTTGAAGTCAGTGTCTCAACAACACACTTCAGCAGACCGGGGTAAGCGAGGACATTCAAAATCTAAATCATCTAAAGGGAACTCCTCACGAGGGTACAAGAAACCCTTTTATAATTACTCCGGAGGTCTTCAGTACAGTGACTTAGGAAAGGGGTGTAGGTCTGATCAGGATTATAGGTCAGACGCCCCTAAGTCGACGGGATGAGGCTCTTCACAGGAGGAAGTAGTTTCTCCTCCCGTAAGCCTCGTAAGTCCTACAGGTGATGGTCAAGACCTCTATTGCTTGCCAGTTGGCGGAAGGTTATCAAACTTTGCGATAAACTGGACAGCAGTCACGGAAAATCAGTGGGTGAAAAGTGTAGTCTCGGAAGGCCTACGGCTATCATTCCGAGCAAAACCCCCACTTACAAGATGTTCGTGTTGGACAAATCTTCCGGCGGATTCTTTTCAAAAAAGAGTCTCTACTAGCGGAGATACAGGCTCTTCTTTTATTAAAGGAAGCAATAGAGGTCATCGAGAATCAAAATTCTCAAGGTTTTTACAATCACCTGTTCCTCGTACCGTGCCAGACGGCTCGTTCCGACGGTAATAGACTTGAGCTGGATAAACAAGTTGATCGTGGCTCCAAAGTTCTATATGGAAACCATTCGGTCGGTAAAAGCGAGCATTCGAGTGAACGACTATGCGGCAAGCATAGAGCTAAAAGACGCTTACATTCATGTCCTGGTACATCCGGCATTCAGAAAGTACCTGCGGTTTGCCGTGCAAGGAGAGGTTTACCAGTTCAGAGCAATGTGCTTCGGTCTGAACTTGGCTCCTTCGGCTTTCAGTCGAATAATGAACTCATTTAAACTCTTCCGACATCTTGGTTTCATAGTAAATGAGAAAAAGTCAGATCTAGCTCCGTCCAAGTCGTTCACTCACTTGGGAATGTGCTTGGAGATTCACAACAATCTGGTTCGTCTGCCGTTACCCAGAGTGAAATTAGTCAGTTGGGATGCGCGCTTTTGTCTAAACTCAGAGACAGTAACAGCGAGAGAGTTTATGGGGGTGTGCAGAGTGGCTGTGGATCTTATTCCGATGGGCCGTCTGCGCACGCGTCCCCTCCAGATATTCTTTTCTCGGAACTAGAGTGTGAAGATGCATTCGCTTGAAACCAGTATTGTTTTAACAGACTTAGTAAAACAAAAGGTTTAGATTCGGGCAGATCTTCAGGGGTAAACTCAAGGAGTTCCGCTTCAACTGCCAGATCCAGCTTTCACGATTATGTCGGATGTGAGTCAGACGGGCTGGGAGGGGGGGGGGGGGGGGGGGGGGCAACCCTAAGTCCCGCAGACTTGAAGTGCCAGGGTCTTTGGGACTCTCGGTTCCTAGACAAGCACATAATCATCAAAGCGATGATGTCAATATAGCTAGCACTACAACATTAGATTCATCAAATAGTGAACGTCCATGTTCAAATTCTGTCAGACAACTCGACAGTAGTTGCTTACCTCAGGAACCAAGGCGGCACTCCCTCGATTCCATTATGCGAATTAACGGAGAAGATTCTCGTATTCGTTCTGAATCATCATGTTCATCTCTCAGTCCATCATATACCGAGTCGTCTAAATGTATTAGCAGACTCGCTCTCTCGGAAAGGTTGTCTGTTTCCATCGGAGTGGACTCTTAACAAGTGAATATTCAGGCAGATTTGCTACCAGTGGGATCGTCCCATGATAGATCTTTTTGTGACACATCTAAGCAATCAGTTACCGACCTTCGTGTCGCCATGCCCGGATCATTGAGTGTACGCAATAGACACTCTGTTGATCTCATGAGACGGGATGATTGGATATGCATATCCTCCAGCTCCATTGATTCAGCAGATTCTGTTAAAGATCCAACAATCTCATTGCAAAATCCTGCTAGTAGCACCTCTGTCATCACAGAAACCTTGAATCAATCTTCTCTGGTGTCTGTTATGAGGATCTTCTTTATCAGGAGAAGTCCCGCGCACTGCATCAGCACTGCATCACAGCCTGGAAGGTTTCAACCTTCACGTATTTCCGTTGTGCGGTCCTTCTTGCACAGAAAGCATTCTACAGGACGAGCAGTGGATGCAATTTCTAACTGTAGGAGGGCCTCCTCTTCATTGAATTATGCAGCGAAGTGGAGGGTTTTCTTCCGATGGTATATGATCAGTCGATAGACATATACGATCCGTCCATACCACACATTGCCAATTTCCTGATCTACTTGTTTGATGATCTCAAACTGCAGCCCGTCACTATTAAGCTCTATAGGTCTATGTTATCAGACACTTACGCTCATCATGATAACCTGGCTATTGGATCAGATACTTCTTTATCCAAGCTAGTTAGAAATTTCTCTATTAATAGACCTAGAACTCTCTCAGGTTAATTCTTAAGTGGAATTTGGCTTGGGTTATGTTGAGGCTTAAAGAAGCTCCTTTTGAGCCATTAGACGTCATAGAGTTTAAATTCTTGACCTATAAGACGGCGTTTCTTTTAACCTTTGCGTCTGCTAGAAGAGTCAGCAAACTTCATGCATTATCTATTGATGAATCCCATTACCGCAGTGTGGGTAATACCATTACCCTCACTACGGAAGTGGGTTTTTTGGCTAGGAATCAGATTCCTGATAAGTGGCAGGAGCCCATTGTCATTAAGGCTTTACCATCCTCGGATAACCGTAGACCTTTGCTGTGTCCAGTCAGAGCAATGTGGATTTTTAAACGTCGATCAGATTTTGTTAGAAATGGAAGAAAACATTTCTTTCTTTCTTTGATTCCTAACAGAAAAGATATTTCTGTTCATTCTGTCGCGAGATGGATTCAGTTGGCTTATTCTAACAGTATAGCCATTACTGATCTTATGAAGGCTGCTTACTGGACACAGCCCTCTTCATTTACCAAGTTTTACCTGAGAAATTTAGAGTCCATCTCTGGTAACCTTAGATCTTTGGGTCCTCTTTCTGTTGCTCAGAATGTCGTCCATTAATGTTACATCTATAAGGTCTTCAGGCAGTCTGCTTGAGCACTGACGCCATTCCGCTGCCCTCTTCGTTCTGAGGAATTTACTTCAGAATAAGGGGAAGGAGTGGGTGCTGGTTTTTTCCTTTTGATCATCTGGCTTTATAGTGAAAAGCAAGGGAATACCTCCTCCGGTGTCACTAGTCCTGCGTCGGTGCTGGGTAGTTTTAAAGTGTAGCTCATTGTGAAGCATTTGTGTATGTTACGTGTCAAACGAGCTTTAATATACAATCCTCTGACACTTTTAAATGAGTATAAAGCGTCTCATTCTCTGGACCAGCTTTATATATTGTTTTCTTCACCAAATTAGCATAACGGGTTATTCTGGCATTAAATGGAGAAATTATATATTATGTAATTCTCAATTACATTGTTGGTGTTATGCCTTTCTCTTTTCTCGTAAAGGAGAAAGATATATATAATTCCTATGTCTTCTCCTATTCTCCTTTAGGAGCTATCCTTTACTGAAGTAATTGAGAGATTGGATTTTCCTTCAAGTACTCGGCCCTCCAGCCTTTTTACGATTCAGCTAGTCTGGGCCATTAGTTGTCGTATAAAAATATTTGTTTATTTTTTACACTTAACAGTGGCCCAGATGGGGATGGCCCTCCCATGAGTGGGCACTCATACCTCCCCGCTGATTATAACATTAGCAGGCATTGAAGAAAGAATGATGGTTGGCACCAATTTTGGTACCTTCCTGGATACTGCACATGCGCTGATCTAAAAAATATGGAGGACCATCTAGGACTTAATTTTTCGGTTTTGCATGCAAATTTGGGGGATTGAGGGGCAAAATTTGTGTTTGGACCTGGATTAATTTGAGTTAGCACCAGCTTGTCTGGGTCATTGGTAAGTATAAAAAATATACAAATTACTTAAAATTTATCATTTTTTAACACCGTCGGTAACATTACTGTGGGTAATGGGAAAAACATTTAAGACTCTTCTTCATCCAAACCACTGCTCCAAAAGCTTTCAAATGTTACATGTAACATCTTTGGAAGATTGTTTCACACGTTTATTGAAATCAAATCCCTGGGACCATATTTGGGCTCTCTATGGGGGCCCAAATGTTTAAATTAGTGCAGTATGAGGAGTATTCTTTAAAAATCTTCTTCAGATACAACAGTCGGAATGGTTTGATATTTGGTATGCAGCATCCTTGGAGAGAGGGGTGGTGGTGGGGGTGGTGGGGAGATTAAAGTTTGTTCAAGCCAAGTCCCTGGGTTCATATTTGGGTTCCCTGTGGGAGCCTGAATTATAACTTAGTTCAATATGAGGAATAATCTTCAAAAATCTTCTTCACATCCACCAGTCAGAATCTTTTGATATTTGGTATACAGCATCCTTATGGAGATGAGATTCAAGTTTGTTCAAGTCAAGTCCCTAGGTTCATATTAGGGCTCCCTATGGGAGCCTGAATTATTACTTAGTTCAATATGAGAAATATTCTTTAAAAATCTTTTTTTTTCGATCCACTGGTCAGAATCTTTGGATATTTGGTATAAGCGTTTTCTAGGAGGGGGCAGATGCAACTTGTTCAAATCAATTCCTTTGGTTGATATTTATGCTACCATGTCAGGTGAGCGCCTTCAGGCCCCCTGGGGCCTCTCGTTTAAATTGTCCTATAGACTGAGGAATTCATTAGTATAACAAATTCATTCTTAATGGGTCTTCAGAATTGTAAACAATAGGAATAACTGAATAGGTGAGAAAAAAATGTCTGCCAATCTTTTCATACTCTTCATTCAGATGAAGCTTTGACATCAAAAGTTAACGCTCTGCACATTGATGTCAGAATTATCGAAATGTCAAGCCTTAACCTTTTCTCATAATTCAACTATGAATTTTAATCAATTCAGTCTTGTTTGACAGAGCTCAATGGGTTTGAAGTTTTGACATTTTGACATCAGTGTGTAGAAAGTTAATGTTTTCAGTTGTTATCATTGATTTGTGTATGAATATCTTCAGTAGTTATAATGATATTCACAGTTAATTTTTTCATGGTCAGGATATCAAGTCTTTTATACTAATGTTTCAGGAATGTTTGTGAATTCTGCACATCTGGTTTTGAAAGGTCATAGATCAATAGTAAACCAAGTGAGGTACAATGAAGCAAATGACCTCATACTGTCATCTGGTGTGGAAAAAGTTATTAAAGTTAGTTATGTTTTCAATATTAATTTTTATTACACGCCTGTTCTATGTAATCCCCATCTACAACAGCACTGGATCATGTGGAAAATGAAAATCTGTTCAGCACATATGTGCGGAACGGAAATCGTTGACTGGCTATTTTTAAATAGAAGCGAAATTTCACTGGAATTTTCTACAAATCGAGCACCACAATTACAATTTGAATTGCTGGCGATAGCTAAAAATCGTCCCCTGAGTTACAATGTGTTCTATGTGCCAGTAGACACATAGAACACATGGGAACTCAGGGGACGAAATAGTAGCATAGATTCCCCTCACAAATTTGGTTGGAGATAAAATAATTCTTTTTGTTGATAGTTGTCAAATGAATTTCTAATAATGGTTTTTATAGTCGTGAAGGCATATAATAAACACCTAACGACATGCGTGTGCATAGGTTAATCGATATGGCGCTTGTGCCATCGTGGAGGGATAAAACTTGAGGCCTGAGGCATCTCATTTTATACTTCCGCGCTGTCACTCATGCCATATCGATTAACCCTTTTACACATGTGTGTCGTTCTGAGTGTTTCATCTTAATAGATCAAGCAACATCAAAGGTCACAGGACTGTTTGCTGAGGCATAGGGTATGGTAACGGTACACTTGCCTTTGGCTACTAACTGCTCATTAGTAAGCTGGGGAGTCTGATAGTTACGCACCATCCCTCATTGGCTCTCTCCAGTACTCTGGCTTCCTCTGCCTATAAAAATGTCTTGACACATTATGACCCTGACTGTTGAAAGTGCCATTAAATCCCAATGATTTTTAGAGGAATTTCTATTTTTAGTAACGGTCCTGTGATCTTGTAAAGTTTTGTTTTATATGTCACATGTTGACCAGATTTACGGATTAGATCCTTTTGACTTCGTTTTTTATCGCTGTCTGCAATCGTCCGTAAGTCAAATAGTGGGAACTGCTACTATAAATAATAAAATGGGTCAAAAATTAGTTTCAAGGTCAAAACTTTAGTTCTATTTAACACATCCATCAAACTTAAAGGTGTGATAATCTCATGGAAAGGGATAACCCTACTGATTTCCAGGTTTGTCAGCCAAAAGGGAATGTCCTGGTTACTGAAAATAAGACTTTTTTTCTATTTATCACAGCTCAACTAAACTTTCAGAAACAAATCACATATGGAACAAGAGCATACCAGGTGTGGCTAAATACACCTGTTAGCCATTTTGAATTGCACCAACTATGGTTGAGATCAAATGATCCAAACTGGAGTTATTGGTCGAAAAACCAAAAATGTTAATAGATGGTCAAATTCTAAGTAAAAATAATAGGCTGGAACCCATATTTGAACATGGCATGTATTACTAGCTGGGTAATACACATACCAACTTTGGTTGAGATCAAATAATCCAAACTGGAGTCATTGGTTGGAAACCAAAAATGTTTATGGATGTACAGATGGACAGACTGATTACATAATACAATCGTTTTTCAAATGGGCGTATAAAAAGAAACCTATCGATTTTGGGAGTCAAAACTCAGAATAGTAAAGCTTGTGTTTCCCCCCACAAGGCAAAAACAGTAATCCCCACCCCTTCCATCAATTATAAAATTCATGTAGAGAAAACAAAATTAAAAATAAACACATCAAAATATTCAATTGGTAAGGTTGCGGGAACATTAGCACTTTTTCAGCTAATGCGCCTCCGTTATAAAAATTTTTCTGGAAGAGAATTGCAAAAAATAAATTCCAACAAAACAAAAACAATCTTTCCTGCACTCCCCTCAACCCCCCCCCCCCCCCCCCCTTCCAAACACACACATATAAAAAATTCAAGGTAGAGAACTGAAAAAAATAAATAAAGGGATATGAGAAGTTGAGAAAATCGCTCAAACACATGCACAGCTTCAGCTAATGTTCCTCTATTGTGGAAAATATTGCAGAATAATACTTAGACCAAAATAAGGCGGGCACCCAATCAAGGACTAACTGGGCTCGACATTGCTTAACTTCGGTGATCTGATGAGAACTGGTTACTGCAATGCCACCATGCCCCCAGTAAAGTAATAAAGCATTTCTTATGATATCTTATTAAATGCCCAGGCCATGTATAATCAAACTTATACATTCATCCTAATTAAGCAGTGACCTGTCTTCAAAGGCCAGTTTAATCTCCTTCCCAAGGAGCTTTTAATTCAGGTTTACTGTGTACTGTTACCCTTGTCCTTCCATATGTTTTTGTATTTTTTTTTTTTATATGGCTTAAACCATTTCACAGTTCTGCTTTTGAAAAAATCAGTATGTTGTTTTCATCAATTTGCATTTCGGGAGCATCTTTTGACCATGCCAACTTTTTACTTGTTTTCTTTTAAAACTCAAAACCCCAGGAATTGAAGGAGTGCATGCTTACTGTGGTTAAAAAGCTATGTTTTACTTGTAAAATGCAAACCAGTCACCATTGCTTGGGGTGGAAGTCCCCCCAAAAGAGGAAACTTGGGTGTAAACAATTGATTAAATTTGACTTTCTTTCCATCTTGCAGTCACATTTAGCCATTTTGCAGAAATATGTGACCTTAATTGGTTGAGTGCTAGAAGCCACTATCAGCGCTTTCATAAAAATTAAGGTACCAGAGCAAAAGCCAACATTTACCTTGCTCGTGTTTCATATTCAGTCAAACACAAATAATATTTTGTTTATATAAATTTGTTTTATGACAAATTATTGGTGAGTGCCTGTAGGCACTCTCCAATAATTTGTGATAAAACAAATTTTGAATAACAAATTCAGACCACAAAAATAATTTAGCCCTCAACCAGTTAAACACCAATAAATAATAAATAAAATTGATGCTTGTAATTGAAAACCATGTCTATAGACTTTGCAATGCTTAATGTATAAGGTTACAGTTTATTATAGTCATGTATGTTATGAATTTCAAATTTAGTGTTTCTACAATATCTTTCAATCAGTGGCGTAGATTAAAGGGGGGAGGGCGGAGGGTGGAGGCCACCCCATCAGAAGTTTTGTCGGAAATTTGTTGGGACCTTTTTTAGGCAAATTTATGCCTAATAACATTAAAATGCTGGCTTTGGGGATAAAAACATGACATTTGGGGTAAATTTTGGGTTAAAAAGACCAATTTTCAGTACATTTGCAGTAAACAACAGATTCTTTCTGTTTGTTTGGGTTTTGTTGTTACACTGTCGGAAAATTTTCGGTCTGTCGGAAAATTTGGGGCTTGCTCCTCCGCCAGCAAAAAGCTATCTACACCACTGCTTCCAATGATTGAGTTCATAAAGGAAGATAGTTTATTGAATATTTTTCAATTTCTGCATTTGAAGCAATGGAAATATATGCAGGATTATGTCAACTCAGTTCAGAACTGTTGTCAATGTATATGATTGTTGAGAAGTTCCACTAGTTGTGCAATTATTGACCCATCTTGTTTAGTTTTAACTCATCTGATGAAAAGTCAGGCTGAGCTACAGTTATCACTATTTATCCATCACATGTTGTCGTGACTTCTGTATGTTATCCGTCGTGAAGGTGGTGTTTGATTGTTCTCCACCCCAAACTGCTGGTTTGATTACAATTAAATTTCATGTGTGTGATGATTTGAGTGGGACGTTTTAGTATAATTAAAATCAATGTGCTGCCTCCCATCGACCTATAGTTTGATGACAACTTCAACAAATATCAATGGATTTTGTCAATTTTTGGTGTGTGAGACTTTCTAAACAATGTCTTGAATGAGTTTGAAAACGGGTATGGTTTGGCCATGCTGAATGGGTTTATGGCCCTTAATAAGTTAATTTTTGCTTGTTTTCAGCCCATTAGTGTGATAACTTGAACAAATATAAATGGATTTGGTATGTGAGACTTTCTGAACAGTGTCTTGAATGAGTTTAAAAACCGGTGCTGTTTGGTCATACTGAGCAGAGTTATGACCCTTATTTAATTTGCATCTGTTTTCAGCTCAATGACGTGCTAACTTGAACAAAATATCAATGGATTTAGTCAATATTTGGTATCTGAGACAATGTCTTGAATGAGTTAGAAAGCTGGTACAGTTTGGCCATACTGAGCAGAGTTATGGTCCTTACTTTGTTAATATTTTTGCCTGTATTCAGTTAGTTAGTGCGATAACTTGAACAGATATCAAGGGATTTGATTTCCTTATAATGATCAGCCTTACAGGTGCGAAAAAAACTCAACCCTGCATTGGCAGTGTGTAATCCTCCTTGTTAAAGGAAGCAGGAGTTCTCATACATGTAAATGATCAAACAAAAATAAAATTACAATGTGTGTCTCTTCATCATTGAATTCTTACAGGCATACTTGATATAAAAGTATCGGACATGACTCATCTCCCATGGATTAATCCTTTAACCGAACACGATTAGCAGACAACACCTGCAATTTTTTTTTCATTTTTGGTCCCAAAACATAGATTATGAACCCCTCATTGGAATGAGCTCATCAAGCTCAACCCAATAAGGGTTGTAATCTCTATTTTAGAGGCAAAAAATTAAAAAAATAATGAACTTTGAAAGACGATTTTTAGCTTAACTTGACAAAGTTAAGATAAGCTGTTGCCATCATACGTGCAGAAGGCTGTTAGTCTGTGAGTCTGTTCACATTTTCCTTTAGCACAGGCACAGGCTACACCCCATAGTTCTTGTCCAATTGTCACAAAATTTCATATGCAGGTTTGAGGTCCTGTCTGGATGTGAACGTCCCCTTTTGGTCATGATCAGTCAACCGTGATGGCTGCCCGAGCCCAAACCCCAAAGCCTTTAGCACAGTCTACAGGTCATATTTTTGAAGGGATTTCATTGCAACTTGGTAGGATGACTCTGTATAATGCCTAGATCAGAAGGTCCCCTTTTGGGCATGATCTGTCAACTGTGACTGCTGCCCAAGCCCGAAATCCAAAAACTTTTAGCACAGTCTACAGGTCATATTTAATATGGAGGGATTTCATTGTAACTTGGTAGGATGACTCTGTATAATGTCTAGATGAGAACTTCCCCATTTGGTCACAATCTGTCAACCGTGATGGCTGCCCGAGCCCAAAACCTTTAGCACAGTCTACAGGTTGTATTTATGAAGGGATTTCATTGTAGCTTGGTAGGATGACTCCATATAATGTCTAGATGAGAACATCCCCTTTTAGTCGGGATTGATCAACTATGACGGCTACAGGGGCCTGAAGCCTGAAAACCTTTAGCACAGTCTACAGGTCGTATTTATGAAGGGATTTCATTTTAACTTGGTAGGGTGACTTCAGATAATGTCTAGAGAACATCCCCCTTTGGTCGTGATCCTTCAACTGTGAAGGCTGCCCGAGCCTAAAATCCGAAAACCTTGAGCACAGACTACAGGTCATATTTATGAAGGGATTTCATTGTAGCTTGGTAGGATGACTCAGTATAAAGTGTAGATGAGGACATCCCCTTTTGGTTGCGATCGGTCAACCATGATGGCTACACAGGCCTGAAGCCCGAAAACCTTTCGCACACTCTACAGGCCGTATTTATGAAGAGATTTCATTATGACTTGATAGGATGACTCGTTTTGGAATAATTTCACTGTAACTTGGTAACTTTGGTTGACATACATTAACTGTGAGGGCCACATTAACGCACCCCGCAATTCTTCAGTACAGTCTGCACCTCAAATTATTTTTATTGAAAACATAGCATACAAGGAACAGAAATTAACATATTCTCAATTATCACAATTCTTGTCGTATTTCATAATCCTTTCATAAACATTGAACATTATCCTTTTCATCAAATACAACACAACGTCAAGTTAAGCTACAGTGTCATTGACACTTTCATTGAAAATAACGCTGGCCGTTAATTGCCATTACATAGATAAAGGATCAAATAAAATTTTGCATTCATTAAACTGAATGATACTTTCCAATTGAACATACCAACCTTTGACCTGTATGTGCTTAACACTATACAAAGATTGCATGTGCTGCACATAGTGTGCAGAAAAGTTTCGAATCCAACATAGACAAAAATTGGCATATGTTCCTATTTACCAACAAATGAGCCTTGAACTTTATTCTTGCCAAACTACATAAACTAATGTAATTTCTGGGTTGAATCTCATGACAATCAGGAAAATGATCAAGGAAATCATAGACTTTTATATGAGTGTACAAGCCTTGATACACACCATGATGGAACTTAGGCAACAGAATTTTCAGGTAACCTCAGTCACTGAAATGTGTCCCAATATTACCAAAGTTATGGCTGCAGTTAGTGGTGGTGGGGAGGAGGGGGATACTGGAATCATCTTGTCCATCCATCTGACCATCTGTCCTTCTATCAGTCTGTTCATCCATCTGTCTGAGCAAACAAATCAGGTTTATGTTCCAAGTTGTTGGTACACAGCATTGTCATGTGTCTAGTCTGATTGATGTGACTAGCCACTTAAAGTTGAACTAACAAATGGCGTTTATGTGTCAAAAAAAGTGGTTTATGTGTCTCAAATGTTTCTTAGCTCAACTTGACAACATCAAGTATGAGATATTGGGATGGTTGTGATCCGTTGTTCATCCGTCCATCCGTCCATCCATACGTCCGTACACCTGTCCGTCTACAATTCCTTTAGCACAGCCTTCAGGCCATAGCTCTCACCCGATTAGTTCCAGATTTCATATGTGGCTTTGGGGCATTGTTTTGATTGGAGCTATCAATTTTTAGCTCACCTAACTGAAAGTCAGGGTGAGCTTTTCTGATCACTCTTCGTCCGTCGTCCATCCGTCTGTCGTCCTGCGTGAAGGTGGTGTTTGAGTCTCTTTCTCCTAAACCACTGGCCCCATTTTAATTAAATTTCATGTAAGTAGTGTTTATATAGGGGCATTTTGATTTTTATGCAAATTAGGATTTTTATACTGTACCAATGACCCAGACTTAGCTGGTGCTAACTCTAACAAAACCAGGGCCAAACACAAATTTTGCCCCCCAATCCCCAAAATTTGCATCCAAAACAAAAAGAAATCATGTCCTAAAGGACCTCCATACTACGCCTCTACTGCGCATGCGCAGTGACGCAGTCGTCCCGAAATTGGCGCCAATTATCATTCTCTGTTTGGCCCTTCATCAGTCAACATCTCACTGATCTTTGTGCTTGTAAATCTCAGTTTAAAGGATGCCAGACACGTAATTTTTGGAGAAAATGTGATTCTAAGGAGGATAGAAGGAGGAGAGGAAAAAGAAGTGGCAAAAAATAATCAGGGCTGTACTTAAAATTTTTTGATGAAATTATGTTAAGTTGCCTATATTTTTATACTGTACCAATGATCCAGACATAGCTGGTGCTAACTCTTAAAATATAGGGCCAAACACAAATTTTGCCCCCCATCCCCAAAATTTGCATCTAAAACTAAAGAAAACATGTCCTGAAAGGCCCTCCACACTTCGCCCCTACTGCGCATGCGCAGTGTCAAGGACGTTCCGAAATTGGTGCCATTAATCATTCTAAGTTTGGCCCTTCATCAGTTAACATCTGACTGATCTTTGTGCTTATAAATCTCAGTTTAAATGATGCCAGACACATAAATATTAGTGAAATGGTGATTCTAAGGAGGATAGAGAAGGAGGAGAGGAAAAGAATGTGTGACAGAATATTATCAGGGCTGTAACTTAAAATTTTTTAATGAAATTATGTTAAGTTACCTATTTTCAAGGCAGCAGCCATTTTGTTTTCATTCTGATTATTTAGTTACACTGTTTTTTAAGTGTTTTCCTCTCTCCCTGTCCTTTAAGTTCCCCCTTGCTATTCTCCCATGCTTTTGGCATAGTTTTTGTAATTATTATTACTAAATTTTCTTGGGAGTTTTAGCTGAATAACAGAATGAATTCTGTTCTTTCCCCATGTTTACGTCTTCACCTACGGGTGGTTAGGCGTTGTGTTCTGCATCTACCATCTGATGTTCTGCAGTTTCTTCCCTGGAAGTCTCTGTTTTGCATCAGATAGTGTATTTTTGGTAACTGATTTCGGGCCTGGGTGCCTGGAGTCTTATTTTAGTGTTTTTACACTCATTGTTTACATTTACAACAGCCCTCTGTGTGAGGGGGGGGGATTTCTAAAAAATAATATCTTGATGTTATTTTAATCATAACTAGATACATTATTATTGTACGTAAGTGTTGAATAAATTGTTTAAAATATTTTTAAAATTTTTGTCCACACTTAGGCTTGGGATCCATTGGGGCTCAACGTTACTTTTCAGAAATTTGGGCTGTTCTGAAAAAATATTTTTTCAAAATATTTTGATTTCAATTATTTTTTCTATATTAATGGATCATATTATTATTATGTATTTTGATTGCCAGGGGTTAGTGCGAGTACCAGGACTTGTTTTCTTTTCACATTGAAAGGATATTAATCAATTGTTTTAAGAGGAAGTCTTCCTCTGACTTTATTATCAATCTATATGTGGTCAGTGTACTCGCATTAACTCCTGTTCTGTATCGTATGATTTCGATGACAATATGGGAAGCGTATGTCACGGTATGTTGTTGGGGATTTGGACACTCCGGTCCTTTCCCCGCAGGGTCACTCTACTTTATCAATTTCTATTTCAGACGATCAAGATTAGGGTGATGTATCTGTGATGTCTTCCAACAGTGTGCCTCCGTCGTCACAATTAATGAAGGGCTAGCGGAAAAGTGCTCATGTAAATACGCCAATTGCCTAAGAGGACCCTAGTAGGTTCGACGGCCTTTGACGTCCGCTAGCTCGCCCGGTGTAGCGTCCATTCACCGAATGGTTCGGCAGCCGGGTTCGTCCGTTGCGGTCTAGAAGGAATTTTGGGGTGATGCGAGCACTATAAATTAACCTAATGCACACCCAGTGACGGCGGATCGGAGGGAGAACGCAGGAAGCCTTTTAGTTGGTTCATAGCTCGTTCCGGTCCATCCGGACGGCAAGCGAGAGAGGCCCCTCTCTCGTTCAACAACATCTGGCCCCAGATGTTGTGGTACAAATGTGTCGTAAGCGGAGCATACGTCCGTCGCTCGGGACGCTCCGTTGTATAGGCAGTCCGCTGAGACTGCTAAGGCTTCCTCTTCTCGTCAGCGCACACGACCGCACCTTGGCTGCGTGACCGCCGATATATTACCAGCTTCGCCGATCAAGGATTCTTCGGCGACCAGGTCACACCATCCGGTAGCCAGGGACACGAGGCCTGCAGACTCCGGACGTTCGCATAGGAAGTGTGCGGGAGTCAATGTACACGGAGCTTCCGGCGGCAATGCATCGTAAGACCGCTACTGCACAGGCCTCGGGAACGGACATGCTTTCCTTAATAGCACAGTTTATCGCAGCATCCCAGCATCAACTGAATCTGTCGCATATATTTTATCCGACGATGCTGGGTCGGGACGCTCCGCGGAAGCGGGTACGGACGTCCGAAAGTTTCATCCGGTCCGACGGGATACCGAAAGGGATTCGGAGGATTTCGAGCTTTCCCTTTCGGAACAACATATGCTGTTGTGTATGTCGTCTGACTTGGTCTTCTACAGCTTCTTTCGTCGGACCAGAATGCTGCGATGCCGGATAAGAAACTGATAGCGTCGGTGGACTTAGAAATTTTTGGTTCGGTTCAGGTACATCGTCCCTCAGTTCCGACATAGTCCAATAATGTCACACTAACTTTCGAATTATTGAACGACGCTATATATATTATTATTTTATGCTTGCTAACCAAGCATTTCTGGTTTCTTGTTCGAAGAGTTATGGAGATGTCTTTCAAAAGTGTGCCTCTGTCGTCATAGTTAATGAAGAGTTAGCGGCAATAAGTGCTCATGGAATATGTCTATCACCTACGGAGTGACATTCGCTAGCTCACCCGGTGTAGCGTACATACATCGAATGGTTCGGCTGCCGGGTTCGTCCGTTGCGGTCTAGGAAGGAGATTTGGGTGATGCGAGCACTTTAATTACTTTAGTACTCACCCAGTGACGGCAGATTGAGGACAGATCGGAGGAAGCCTGTTAGTCCGGTTCCTGGCTTGTCCAGGTCCGTCCGGGCTGTGAGCGAGAGAGGTCCCTCTCTCGCCCAACAACATAGGGGACCGCATGTTGTGGTTCAGATATTTTACATTCGGAGCATATGTCCGTTGGTCGGGACGCTCCGTTATATTGACAGTCCGAGAGACTGTCTTTAATGCTTCCTCATCCTCACAGCAGGGCACACGACCGCACATTGGCTATGTGACCTCGAGTATCCGATCAGTTTCGGCATTCAGTGATTCCACGGCGAATAGGTCGCGCCATCCGGTAGCCAAGGGACACGAGGCCTATACACTCCGTTCGCTCGCATATTGGTAGTGTGCACGGGGTAACGATCACGGAGCTTCCAGCGGCAATGCATCGTAAGACCGCTTCTCCTCAGGCCTCAGTGACGGACGTGCTATCCGAGTTAGCACAGTTGTTTCGCAGCATCCCAGCAATTGACAGTTTCTCGGTCGATTCAGGAATTATCCGACGGCGCTGGGTCGGCGCGGTCCGCGGTTGCATCAGGTACGGACGACCGAACGCTTTATAGGGTCCGACAGGATGGCGAAAGGGATTCGAAAGATTTCGAGTTTTCCCTTTAGTAGTATCGGAAGATGCCTTTCATATCTTCTGGCATTATCTTCCAGTGATTATTATTTCGGACTTCATTGCTGCGATCGTGGATAAGAGACTTATAGCGTCATTGGACTCGGAATTTTCGATCGGTTCAGGGACATTGTCCCTGACTTACCGACGCAGTCCAATATTGTCATTACAACATGTGTTTTATTTTTCAACGCTATATATATATATATACAAGCCTGCTACTAAGCATGATAGTTTAGTTTCTTGTCCGCGTTGCTCATTTCTGCCATTTTATCATTTATACAAATAGTTTATTTTGGCAGAGCAGGGCATACCGAGAGTTCATATGCGTCTAGACGGTGTGATTAAAGACTGCATATATTCTTTTTCGCCGTTTATGTCTTTTCCAATTTCAATGTTGGGAACGACATTATGTATAGTAGACTTAACTTAGATGCTTTATTATACGTAATCCGCCTTACTGAGGCGTTATCATTACGTCTTCAAGAAAAGATTTACGGGATATTATTCGCAATGTAATTTCTTTTGAGGGCAGTAGTTTGTTCACGTATAACTCCGCCCTTCAGTGGCTGATTGGAGTTAGTTAGACGTGACGCAGCCCTAGCTACATCCACACGCGTGGATAGTAAGGTTAGGAACTCTCTCAGAGTCGCTTCGTTCTCGGAGGAGCTTCTCTTCGACGGCAACTTTTCGGCAATCCATGAATTGCTCGATTTACACGCTCTCTTGTCTATCTAGTGTTACAAGAGATTCAGACTGGGGCAAACATTCGGTGGTTGACTCAGAGAGTGCCGCCGCAGTTGCCGGACCCGAGTGTGGCTGTTATGACGGTTGCCAGTCAAACAGGTTGGGATATAATACTGATCCCTACGGATTCGAAGTGCCAGGGTCTTTGGGTTCCGCAGTCTTTTAGCAATCAGTTTTCTTCCGCGGAATAATGTTTTTTAGGCTTGCTTTATGTCATTGCATGAACATTATTCAGAAACGCATGCCCAAATTCCTGTCCTTTAATTCGACAGTAGTGGCGTATCTCCGGAACCAGGGAGGCACTCTTTCGTTTCCGTTATTCAATTTAATGGAAAGAATCCGTCTGTTGGTTATAGTACACCAAGTTCAGTTTTGGTCCGTCATATTCCGGGTCGTCTGATTGTTTTATCGGACTCCTGTTCTCTTACGGGTCGCTTGTTGCTGTCAGAATGGACTCTCAACAAACAAGTATTCAATCAGATTTGCTATCTATGGGAGCGCCCCATGATGATTTATTTATGACACAGCTTGCTAATCAATTGCAGACGTATGTGTTGGCTTGTCCAGATCTCTGAGCTAATATTGTTAACGCTCTATTGATCTATAGGACGGAATGATAGGATACGCGTATCCTCCGGCGCTGTTGTTTTAGCAGGTATTGCTAAGATAAACAACCACAATACATTTCTGTTGATAGCATCTCTATCTTCACAGAGATCATGAGTAATTTACTCTCTTGTCTACTGTGGGTCTTAACGTGAAATCTTCCTCTATGTGAGGATCTTTTTCACTGGGTAAATCGTGTCATCTTTATCACAACCAGCAAGGTCGCAACCTTCATGTATTCCGTTGTGTGGTCCGTATTGCATTGTAAGCACTGTACTGGACGAGCTTTGGACGCGATTTCTTACTATAGGAGATCCTCTTCTTCGCTATTCTATGCGGCTAAAGTGGAGGCTCTTCCGTCGTGGTGTAGGGATCATTATGTTCATATTGTTGATCCCTCCATACTACTCATTGCTATTTTTTAGTATACTTGTTTCACAAGATCTACTGCAGCCTGTTATTATTTAGGTTATAGGTTTATGTTACCTCATACCTATGCACTCTACGATAGTTTACAATTGAATCTTTTGTCTCTTTATCTAAGTCAGTTAGTAACTTTTTGATAAATAGACTTAGAATCTTTAGATTAAATTCCTATACGGATTTTAACTTCGGTTCTTATTTAGCTAAGTAATCATTTGAGCCTCTGGAAACAGTAGTTTTCAAATTCTGACCTTTAGACAGTAATTCTGTTGGTTTCTCTTTTACTGTACAGTCAGTGAGTTTCATGCACGATCGATGGATGATTTTCACTTTCATAGTTTCGGAATCAATACTTCCGTTACTATTTAGGTTGGATTGTTGCATAAGAGTTAGGCTCCTATTATCCGGAACCTATTATTTTAAGGTCCTTCCGTCTTCGTATGGGCATAGGCCTTTACTCTTTCCGGGTACAGTTTATGTATTTATAAACAGATATCTGTTTATTACTATGGGCGTAAGCTTCTTCTGTCTTTGATGTCTAGTAGAAGGACGTTACGCTCCATTTTATTGTTAATGGATTCTATTAACTATCGGTACTGCTTATGGTATATCATTGACTTAGCAGTTGTGCTTAAGATTTCGGCTCATGAAGTAAGAGTTCTTCTACTTCTTGGGCTTACATTAATAGTGTCGCTATTATAGATTTTTGAAGGCCGCTCATTGCGCTCAGCCATCCACATTCATGAATTTTATCTCAGAAATATCGAGTCCATTTCTGGAGGCCTCTATTGTTAGGTCTATTATCTACTGCTCAGAATGTCATTCACTTAACAGTTGCTAATATAGCTAGGTAGGCTGTCTGTTTCGGCAGTGTCTCCGTTCGGCTGCCCTCTTCGCTCTGGGCTATTTGACCCAGGGCAAGAAAAAGGGGGGGGGGGAGGGTGTTCCCTTGGGTCACCTGTTTTACTATGAAAACAAGGGGATACCTCCTCCGGAGTTAGTAATTCTGAGCTGTTATTGGGATGGTTGTTTAGTGAGAAGTTTAGGTTTTTAAAATTCATTCAAGTCTTAGTTTTTAAAGTATAGCTTTTGAATATTGCATATGTCAACGGACATGATTATGCAATCCTCATACACTTTTAGGAGTATAAGAGTCTCTATTCTCTAGACTTACTTTATTTATTGGCTTACTTTAAAAATTATTAGTATAAGGATTATATTGGATATTAATAGAGTACATGGATGTATGAAGCTCAATTTTGGAAGGTGTTGTATCTTTCTAATTTATCATAAATAAGAAAGATACATGTAAGGCCTATTACTTCTTTTTCCCTACAGGGGATGACTCTATTTTATTTTATTGAGCGTATTCCATTTTGCTCTATGTCCTTGGCCCTCCAGCCTTTTTACTATTCAGCTATGTCTGGGTCATTGGTACAGTATAAAAATGTTAAAAAATTTATAGTAATTTATATATTTTTTATACTTACCAATGACCCAGACGGGGATGGCCCTCCCAGGAGTTGGGAACTCTTGCCTCCCCGCTGAGTACATAGCGCTTACCAGGCACTGGTTATTAGAATGATTAATGGCGCCAATTTCGGAACGTCCTTGACACTGCGCATGCGCAGTAGGGGCGAAGTGTGGAGGGCCTTTCAGGACATGTTTTCTTTAGTTTTAGATGCAAATTTTGGGGATTGGGGGGCAAAATTTGTGTTTGGCCCTATATTTTAAGAGTTAGCACCAGCTATGTCTGGGTCATTGGTAAGTATAAAAAATATATAAATTACTATAAATTTTTTAACTTTCGAGGCATGGGCCTCTTGTTGTCATTCTTGCTAATTGTTGCACTGCTTATTCAGTGTTTCCTCTCCCCTAGCCTACAGAATGTTTTCTGTTATTTTCCCCATAGTTACGTTTTCACCCATGGGTGTATAACGTTTGTGTTCTGCATCTTCCATCTGATGTTCTACAGATTCTCCCCTGGGAGTCTCTGTTTTGCATCAGATAGAGTGTAATTGATGACTGATTCCGGGCCAGTTTTTTCAGTGCCTGGAGTCATGTTTTCTAGTGTGTTTACACTGTTTGTTTTCATTGGCAACAGCCTTTTTTGAGGGGGGCTGTTTGCCTTTGTGGTAGTTTATCTCATTATAAGATACATTTATATTATCTGAAAGTGTCTCATTAATTATTTTATATAAATTTAAAATTTTTGACCACACTTTGCCATCGGATCCATCGGGGCTCAACGTTACTTTTCAGCAACTTGGGCTTCTCTGAAAAAATATTTTTTCAAAATTATTTTGTTTTGCAATTGTTTTTTCATTTATTAATGGATCATGTTATTATGTATCTTTGTGTCAGGGGTTTTTGCGAGTAACTAGGACTTATTGTTGTTCTTTCACAATGAAGGGACGTTGTTCAAATTGTAATAGGAAGAAATCTTCCTCTGACTTTCATGATCATTGTATTAATTGTAGTCAGTGTTCTCGCATTAATCCCTGTCCTATATGTGAACATTGGGATGAGAAACATTGGAAACGTGTGTCACGATATGTTGTTTCTGGAGAAAGAGCGACGCCGGCTCTTTCTCCGCAAGGTCACTCTACTCTCTCAGTTTCTATTTCAGAGGAACCAGAACAGGGTGATGTTTCCATGTTATCTTCTTCAAGTGTGCGTCCGTCGTCACAAATGAATTCAGAGCTAGCGGCAAAAGTGCTCATGGAGATTAGACAAATGTCGTCCGCTAGCTCGCCCGGTGTAGCGTCCATTCACTGAATGGTTCGGCAGCCGGGTTCGTCCGATGCGGTCCAAGAGGAAATTTTGGGTGATGCGAGCACTATAAACATAATAGATGCACACCCAGTGATGGCGGATAGTAAGCGAGAACGGAGGAAGCCTTTTAGTCTGGTTCATAGCTCGTCCAGGTCCAGCCGGGCCGCGAGCGAGAGAGGTCCCTCTCTCGTACAACAACATCTGGGACCAGATGTTGTGGTACAAAATGTGTCTTTAGCGGAGCATACGTCCGTCGCTCGGGACGCTCCGTTGTATAAGCAGTCCGCAGAGACTGTTAAGGCTTCCTCTTCTCGTCAGCGCACACGACCGCACCTTGGCTGCGTGACCGCCGATATATTACCAGCTTCGCCGATGAAGGATTCTTCGGCGACCAGGTCACACCATCCGGCAGCCAGGGATTCGAGACCGATGGACTCCGGACGTTTGCATAGGAAAAGTATGCGGGAGCCATCTGATGCGGAGCTGCCCTCGGCGAAGCAGTGAAAGACTGCGCCTCCGCAGGTCTCGACGCCGGACATTCTTGTGCAGATAGCACAGCTTATCGCAGCATCCCAGCAGCCGACAGAAATGGTGTCGGATCGAGAATTATCCGACGGCGCTGGGTCGGTACGCTCCGCCGAAGCATCGGGGGCGGACGACCGGGAACATCGTGAGGTCCGACCGGATGGTGAAAGGGATACGGATGACTTGGAGCTATCCCTTTCGGAACAACATAAAGCTGCCGTGGACTTCATCCGGCACTTTCTCCCTCAAGTTGTTCCGTCGGGCCAGACTGCTGTGCTTCCGGACAAGAGAATTATAGCGTCATTGGACTCTGAATTTTTTGAGCGGTTCAGGGACATCGCTCCCGAGTTTCCGTCGTAGTCCAATAATGCTGCTAGAACATTTGAATTATTGAACGACGCTATATTTAAACTTGCTTCCAGGACGGGGAAAGCAGGTTTCTTGTCCGCTAATACTCTCAACCTGCCTTTCATTAATGCAAGGAATAAATTCGATACGGCAGGACAGGGTATACCGAGAGTTCCTCTGCGTATGGACGACGAGGCGGAAGACTTAGAGCTATCATTACCGTCGTCAGCTTCTATTCCAACCGCGGTGTTGGAAACAGCTATTGCGTCTAACAGAGCCAATTTAGATGCCTTATCTTACGCAGATCACCTTACTAAGGCGTTATCACTGCGCCTTCAAGGGGAAGAGTTTCAGGATATACAATCCTCTTTAAGACTTCTTTCAAGGGCAGTAGCTTATTCCACGTGTAACTCCGCCCTTTCAGTGGCAAATCTGGAGTTGGTTAGACGTGACGCAGCCTAGCTACATCCACACTAGTGGATTCTAAGGTGAAGAACTCTCTTAGAGTCGCTTCGGTCTCAGGAGAACTTCTCTTTGACGGCAAGCTTTCCGCTATTTATGATAAAATTAAAAAGAAAGCTAATGATTCTCTGTTGTTCAGATCGGCTCCTAAGAAGTCGGATACAGCAGACACGAATAAGACAGGCACTTCTGGGTCTAATGCGCCCAAGAGAGGTTCCTATAGAGGTTCCGGTGCGTCCTCTTGGTCTTATTCGAGAGACCGTCAGGATAGCGACTCTCGTTCGGGACGTCCTTCAGGCCGGGACAATCGGTCGGACGCCCCGAGGTCGACGAGGCGAGGTGCGGGTCATGGAAGACGTGGTTTCTCCTACCGCAGGCCTCGCAGGTCCAGGAGGTGATGGCTTAAACCTCTATTGCGTTCCGGTTGGCGGAAGGTTGTCGAGTTTTTCACAAGAGTGGGCGTCGATTACGGACGACCCTTGGGTGAGAGGAGTGACTTCGGAAGGTCTAAAGATATCCTTCAAACGAAAGCCTCCATTAACTCGAAGTCCAAAGTGGACTCATCTTCCGTCAAATCCACAGAAAAGAGACGCTCTGTTATCAGAGGTGCAGTCTCTTTTAATGAAGAACGCGGTAGAGGTCGTAGAAAACCAGGAATCTCTGGGATTCTACAGCCATCTGTTTCTGGTTCCGAAACCAGACGGCTCGTTCCGTCCAGTCATAGATTTGAGCTGGATAAACAAGCTGATCGTCGCTCCGAAGTTTTATATGGAGACGATTCGATCGGTCAGAGCGAGTATTCGGGTGAACGATTATGCAACAAGCATAGATCTCAAAGATGCGTACTTTCACGTCATGGTACATCCGACATTTCGAAAGTATCTACGCTTTGCAGTCCTGGGAGTGGTGTATCAATTCCGGGCGATGTGCTTCGGATTGAATCTAGCACCCTGGGCTTTCACTCGGGTAATGAACTCGGTAATGATCTACTTCTGAGCTCATTCGTCTGCGGTAACATCGGCCTACCTGGACGACATTCTTCAGAGGTACGGCAACGAGTTAACGCTTCAGAACGATGTTTAGAATCTTCTTCTATTGCTCCCACGTCTCGGTTTTATAGTAAACGAGGAGAAGTCGGATCTGGTGCCGTCCAAGTCATTCACTCATCTGGGAATGAGCTTCGAGACGCACAACAATCTCGTTCGTCTGCCGTTAACCAGAGCGAAATTAGTCAGTTGTTACGCTCGCTATTGTCTGCACGCAGACAAAGTCACGGCGAGAGAATTTATGAGACTGATAGGTCTGTGCGGAGCCGCCGCGGATCTCATTCCGATGGGGCGGCTACGCACACGTCCTCTTCAAATTTTCCTGACTCAGAATTGGAGTGTGAAAATTCATTCGCTCGATGTAGACGTTCTCTTGTCAGATCAAGTGAAACAAGAGATTCAGACTTGGGCAAACATTCAGTGGTTAACTCAAGGAGTTCCGCTGCAGTTGCCGGATCCGAGTTTTACCATTATGACGGATGCCAGTCAAACAGGTTGGGGTGCATCATTAATCCCAACGGATTCGAGATGCCAGGGTCTTTGGGATCCGCAATTCCTGTGCAAGCACATAAACATCAAGGAAATGATGTCAATTTGGCTTGCGTTACGTCACTGGATGGACATTATTCACGATGCTCATGTCCAAATCCTATCCGACAATACGACAGTAGTGGCGTATATACGGAATCAGGGAGGCACTCATTCAGTTCCGTTGTTCAATCTAATGGAAAGAATCCTTCTGTTTGCGTTAGAACATCACGTTCTTCTTTCGGTCCGTCACATACCGGGTCGTCTGAATGTGCTAGCAGACTCCCTTTCACGAAAGGGTCGCTTGTTGCCGTCGGAGTGGACTCTCAACAAACAAGTATTCAATCAGATTTGCTACCAATGGGAACGGCCAATGATAGACTTATTTGCGACACATCTCAACAATCAGTTGCAGACGTATGTGTCTCCGTGTCCGGATTCAAGAGCATTTGCAGAGACGCTCTGTCGATCCCTTGGGACGGAATGATAGGATATGCGTATCCTCCAGCGCCGTTAATTCAACAAGTATTGCTAAAGATAAAACAATCTCAATGCAAGATTCTGTTGGTAGCATGTCTGTCGCCACAGAGACCGTGGATAAATCTACTCAGGTGTCTGTTGTGGGACCTACCGCGGAAGCTTCCTCCACGAGAGGATCTTCTTTCGCAGGGGAAATCGCGCCAACTCCATCACAACCCGCAAGGTCTCAACCTTCCTGTTTTTCCGTTGTGCGGTCCTTCTTGCATGGCAAGCACTTTACAGGACGAGCAGTGGACGCGATTTCTAACTGTAGGAGGACCTCCTCTTCGCTAAACTATGCGGCTAAGTGGAAGGTTTTTCGTCGTTGGTGTAGGGATCATTCTGTAGATATATTTGATCCCTCTATACCAGACATTGCAAACTTTCTAGTATACTTGTTTGACGAAATCAAACTGCAGCCTGTTACTATAAAGGGTTATAGATCTATGTTATCTGATACCTATGCACATCATGATAGTTTACAAATTGGATCTAATGTCTCTTTATCGAAGTTGGTTAGAAACTTTTCGATAAATAGACCCAGAACTCTTAGATTAATTCCTAAGTGGAATTTAGCTTGGGTTCTCCTTAAATTGAAGGAAAAGCCATTTGAACCTCTTGGGACAGTAGATTTCAAATTCTTATCTTATAAGACAGCTTTTCTCTTAGCTTTCTCTTCTGCCAGAAGAGTCAGTGAGCTTCATGCACTATCGGTGGATGATTCTCATTATCGTAGTGTTGGGAACACTATCACCTTCACTACTAATGTGGGTTTTTTAGCTAAGAATCAGGCTCCTAATAAATATCCGGAACCTATTGTTATTAAGGCTCTTCCGTCTTCAGACGGGCGTAGGCCTTTACTCTGTCCTGTTAGAGCACTACGTATCTATAAACGGAGATCTCAGTTTATCAGAAAGGGACGGAAACGTTTCTTTCTGTCTTTGATGCCTAATAGAAAGGACATTTCAGTCCATTCTATTGCTAGATGGATTCAGTTAACTATCCGTACTGCTTATGAAGATTTATCTTCTTCTCAGCAGTCTGTGCTTAAGATTTCTGCTCATGAAGTAAGAGCTCTTTCTACTTCCTGGGCTTATGCTAATAGTGTTGCTATTACAGATTTAATGAAGGCTGCTTATTGGTCTCAGCCATCCACATTTACGAATTTTTATCTCAGAAATATTGAGTCCATTTCTGGAGACCTGCATTGTTTAGGTCCGTTATCTGTTGCTCAGAATGTCGTCCACTAAACAGTTGCAACTATAGTTATGCAGGCTTTCTGTTCCGGCAGTGACTCCGTCCGGCTGCCCTCTTTGCTCTGGGCTATTTGACCCAGGGCAAGGGGAAGGGGGGGGGGGGGCGGGTGTTCCCTTAGGTTACCTGCTTTATAGTGAAAAGCAAGGGAATGCCTCCTCCAAGTCAGTATTTCTGAGTCGCTTCCGGGATGGTTTTAAAGTGTAATATTAATGTTTAAATTCATTCATGTCTTATTTTTAAAGTGTAGCTCGGTGTGAAGCATTTGTATATGTCAAGTGTCAAACGGGCTTTAATATACAATACTCGGACACTTTTAAATGATTATAAAGAGTCTCAATTCTCTGGACTACTTTATTTATTGGCTTGCTTTAAAAATAATTAGTATAAGGGTTATACTGGATGTTAATAGAGAACATGAATGTTATTGTGCTCAATTATTAAGGGTAGTGTATCTTTCTAATTTAATATTAAATAAGAAAGATACATGTAAAGCCTAATACTCCTTTTCTCCTTAAGGGGTTACCTCTTTACTATATAGTTGAGCTTATTGGATTTCCTCTATGTCCTAGGCCCTCCAGCCTGTTTACTATTCAGCTAAGTCTGGGTCATTGGTACAGTATAAAAATGTTAAAAAATTTATAGTAATTTATATATTTTTTATACTTACCAATGACCCAGAGGGGATGGCCCTCCCTGGAGTTGGGAACTCTTGCCTCCCCGCTGAGTACATAGCGCTGACCAGGCACTGCCAGTAAGAATGATAATTGGCGCCAATTTCGGGACGACTGCGTCACTGCGCATGCGCAGTAGAGGCGTAGTATGGAGGTCCTTTAGGACATGATTTCTTTTTGTTTTGGATGCAAATTTTGGGGATTGGGGGGCAAAATTTGTGTTTGGCCCTGGTTTTGTTAGAGTTAGCACCAGCTAAGTCTGGGTCATTGGTAAGTATAAAAAATATATAAATTACTATAAATTTTTTAACTTTCAGCTCATATTGAGCAGAGGGGTGGGGAAAAAATGGCCAAATATTTTGGAGATCTTCTTCTAATGAACCACCAGTAGCAGAGACTTGATATATGGTATACAGAGTCCTTTTGAGGTTTAGAATCAAGTTTGTTCAAGAGAAGTTTGTCGGGCATTGTTTGCCTTTGTTATGGGAGGGGGGAAAATTTTGGCCATGCCTAAAATTTCTATTTTCAGAACTGTCAGGTTGATTTGAACCAAATTTGATATGAGATGATAATGGGTCATAGTTGATTGATGCAAAAAATTTTTTTCTCATTGCCCCATGGGAACCTCGGGACCTAAAAATAGGAAGACCTTAAAACTGCCTATATCTCCAAAACTACACAGCACAGAGAATTCTTATTTTGTATAAAGCTTACTTTTATCCAGTAGAATGGAATGGTTAAAAAAATCCCTAATCGGTTTGATCACAAGGTACTTTTTTCAGGACTTTTGAAAAAGTGCTGAGTCAGCACTTTTTAACACTGTAGGCAATGGGGAAAAACATTAAAAAATCCTCTTCTCTAGATCCAGCAGGCAGAATCTTTTGATATTTGGTATGCAACATTGTAGGGTGGATCTGATTCAAGTTTGTTCAAATCGGCCCCCTGGGTTCATATTTGGGCTCTGTATAGGAGCCCGATTTTGAACTAGTGCATTTCAGGCAAATTTCTTAAAAAATCTTCTCTCCAGATCCAGCAGGCAGAATCTTTTGATATTTGGTATGCAACATTGTGGGGTGGATCTGATTCAAGTTTGTTCAAATCAGCCCCTTGGATTCAAATTTGGGCTCACTATAAAAGCCTGAATTCAAACTTAGTGCATTTCAGGCAAATTTCTTCAAAAATCTTCTTCTCCAGATCCAGCAGGCAGAATCTTTTCATATTTGGTATGCAACATTGTGGGGTAGATCTGATTTAAGTTTTTTCAAATCGACCCCCTAGGTTCATATTTGGGCTCAGTATAGGAGCCTGTTTTTGAACTTGGTGCATTTCAGACAAATTTCTTTAAAAATCTTCTTCTCCAGATCCAGCAGGCAGAATCTTTTGATATTTGGTATGAAACATTGTGGGGTGGATCTGATTCAAGTTTGTTCAAATCGGCTCCCTAGATTCATATTTGGGCTCACTAAAGAAGCTCGAATTCGAACTTAGTGCATTTCAGGCAAATTTCTTTAAAAAACCTTCTTCTCTAGATCCAGCAGGCAGAATCTTTTGATATTTGGTATGCAACATTGTGGGGTGGATCTGATTCAAGTTTGTTCAAATCAGCCCCTTGGATTCAAATTTGGGCTCACTATAAAAGCCTGAATTCAAACTTAGTGCATTTCAGGCAAATTTCTTCAAAAATCTTCTTCTCCAGATCCAGCAGGCAGAATCTTTTCATATTTGGTATGCAACATTGTGGGGTGGATCTGATTTACGTTTTTTCAAATCGACCCCCTAGGTTCATATTTGGGCTCAGTATAGGAGCCTGTTTTTGAACTTGGTGCATTTTTATACTGTACCAATGACCCAGACATAGCTGGTGCTAACTCTTAAAATATAGGGCCAAACACAAATTTTGCCCCCCAATCCCCAAAATTTGGATCTAAAACCAAAGAAAACATGTCCTGAATGGCCCTCCACACTTCACCTCTACTGCGCATGCGCAGTGTCAAGGACGTTCCGAAATTGGCGCCATTAATCATTCTAAGTTTGGCCCTTCATCAGTTAACATCTGACTGATCTTTGTGCTTGTAAATCTCAGTTTAAATGATGCCAGACACATAAATATTAGTGAAATGGTGATTCTAAGGAGGATAGAGAAGGAGGAGAGGAAAAATGTGGGACAGAATATTATCAGGGCTGTAACTTAAAATTTTTTAATGAAATTATGTTAAGTTACCTATTTTCGAGGCAGCAGCCATTTTGTTGTCATTCTGATTATTTAGTTACACTGATTTTTCAGTGTTTTCCTCTCTCCCTGTCCTTTAAGTCCCCTCTTGCTATTCTCCCATGCTTTTGGCATAGTTTTTGTAATTATTATTACTAAATTTTCTTGGGAGTTTTAGCTGAATAACAGAATGAATTCTGTTCTTTTCCCCATGTTTACGTCTTCACCTACGGGTGGTTAGGCGTTGTGTTCTGCATCTACCATCTGATGTTCTGCAGTTTCTTCCCTGGAAGTCTCTGTTTTGCATCAGATAGTGTATTTTTGGTTACTAATTCCGGGCCTGGGTGCCTGGAGTCTTATTTTAGTGTTTTTACATTCATTGTTTACATTTACAACAGCCCTCTGTGTGAGGGGGGGATTTCTGGAAAATAATATCTTGATGTTATTTTAATCATAACTAGATACATTATTATTGTTCGTAAGTGTTGAATAAATTGTTTAAAATATTTTTAAAATTTTTGTCCACACTTAGGCTTGGGATCCATTGGGGCTCAACGTTACTTTTCAGAAACTTGGGCTGTTCTGAAAAAATATTTTTTCAAAATATTTTGATTTCAATTATTTTTTCTATATCAATGGATCATATTATTATTATGTATTTTGATTGCCAGGGGTTAGTGCGAGTACCAGGACTTGTTTTCTTTTCATATTGAAAGGATATTGATCAATTGTAATAAGAGGAAGTCTTCCTCTGACTTTTATAATCATTCTATATGTGGTCAGTGTACTCGCATTAACTCCTGTTCTGTATCGTATGATTTCGATGACAATATGGGAAGCGTATGTCACGGTATGTTATTGGGGAATTGGACACTCCGGTCCTTTCCCCACAGGGTCACTCTACTTTATCAATTTCTATTTCAGACGATCAAGATTAGGGAGATGTATCTGTGATGTCTTCCAACAGTGTGCCTCCGTCGTCACAATTAATGAAGGGCTAGCGGAAAAGTGCTCATGTAAATACGCCAATTGCCTAAGAGGACCCTAGTAGGTTCGACGGCTCGCCCGGTGTAGCGTCCATTCACCGAATGGTTCAGCAACCGGGTTCGTCCGTTGCGGTCTAGAAGGAATTTTGGGGTGATGCGAGCACTATAAATCAACCAAATGCACACCCAGTGACGGCAGATCAGAGGGAGAACGGAGGAAGCCTTTTAGTCCGGTTCATAGCTCGTTCTGGTCCATCCGGACGGCGAGCGAGAGAGGCCCCTCTCTTGTACAACAACATCTGGCCCCAGATGTTGTGGTACAAAATGTTTCGCATTCGGAGCATACGTCCGTCGCTCGGGACGCTCCGACATATAGTCAGTCTGGAGTAGACTGTCAATAAGGCTTCCTCATTCTCATGGTAGCGCACACGACCGCTCTTGGCGACCTCGGATATCCAGTCAGCTTCGCCAGTCAGAGAATCATCGGCGACCAGGTCACACCATCCGGTAGCCAGGGACACGAGGCCTGCAGACTCCGGACGTTCGCATAGGAAGTGTGCGGGAGTCAACGTACACGGAGCTTCCGGCGGCAATGCATCGTAAGACCGCTACTGCACAGGCCTCGGGAACGGACGTGCTTTCCTAAATAGCACAGTTTATCGCTGCATCCCAGCATCAACTGAATCTGTCGCATATTTTTTATCCGACGATGCTGGGTCGGGACGCTCCGCGGAAGTGGGTACGGACGTCCGAAAATTTCATCCGGTCCGACGGGATACCGAAAGGGATTTGGAGGATTTCGAGCTTTCCCTTTCGGAACAACATATGCTGTTGTGTATGTCATCTGACTTGGTCTTCTACAGCTTCTTTCGTCGGACCAGAATGCTGCGATGCCGGATAAGAAACTGATAGCGTCGGTGGACTTAGAAATTTTTGGTTCGGTTCAGGGACATCGTCCCTAGTTCCGACATAGTCCAATAATGTCACACAAACTTTCGAATTATTGAATGACGCTATATATATATTATTATTATATGCTTGCTATAACCAAGCATTTCTGGTTTCTTGTTCGCAAAGTTACGGAGATGTCTTTCAAAAGTGTGCCTCTGTCGTCATAGTTAATGAAGAGCTAGCGGCAATAAGTGCTCATGGAATATGTCTATCGCCTAAGAGATCCCTTGTAGGATCGACGGAGTGACATTCGCTAGCTCACCCGGTGTAGCGTGCATTCATCGAATGGTTCGGCTGCCGGGTTCGTCCGTTGCGGTCTAGGAAGGAGATTTGGGTGATGCGAGCACTTTAATTACTTTAGTACTCACCCAGTGATGGCAGATTGAGGACAGATCGGAGGAAGCCTGTTAGTCCGGTTCCTGGCTTGTCCAGGTCCGTCCGGGCTGTGAGCGAGAGAGGTCCCTCTCTCGTCCAACAACATAGGGGACCGCATGTTGTGGTTCAGATATTTTACATTCGGAGCATATGTCTGTCGGTCGGGATGCTCCGTTATATTGACAGTCCGAGAGACTGTCCATAATGCTTCGTCATCCTCACAGCAGGGCACACGACCGCACATTGGCTACGTGACCTCGAGTATCCGATCAGTTTCGTCATTCAGTGATTCCACGGCGAATAGGTCATGCCATCCGGTAGCCAAGGGACACGAGGCCTATACACTCCGTTCGCTCGCATATTGGTAGTATGCACGGGGTAACGATCACGGAGCTTCCAGCGGCAATGCATTGTAGGACCGCTTCTCCTCAGGCCTCAGTGACGGACGTGCTATCCGAGTTAGCACAGTTGTTTCGCAGCATCCCAGCAATTGACAGTTTCTTGGTCGAATCAGGAATTATCCGACGGTGCTGGGTCGGTGCGGTTGCATCAGGTACGGACGACCGAACGCTTTATAGGGTCCGACAGGATGGCGAAAGGGATTCGAAAGATTTCGAGTTTTCCCTTTCGTAGTATCGGAAGCTGCCATTCATATCTTCTGGCATTATCTTCCAGTCATTGTTATTTCGGACTTCATTGCTGCGATGTTGGATAAGAGACTTATAGCGTCATTGGACTCGGAATTTTGGATCGGTTCAGGGACATTGTCCTTGACTTACCGACGCAGTCCAATAATTTCATTACAACATGTGTTTTATTTTTCGACGCTATATATGCATACAAGCCTGCTACCAAGCATGATAGTTTAGTTTCTTGTCCGCGTTGCTCATTTCTGCCGTTTTATCATTTATACGAATAGTTTATTTTGGCAGAGCAGGGCATACCGAGAGTTCATATGCGTCTAGACGGTGTGGTTAAAGACTGGAAATATTCTTTTTCGCCGTCTATGTCTTTTCCAACTTCAATGTTGGAAACGACAATGATGTCTAGTAGACTTAACTTAGACGTTTTATCATACGTAATCCACCTTACTGAGGCGTTATCATTACGTCTTCAAGAAAAGATTTACGGGATATTATTCTCAATGTGATTTCTTTTGAGGGCAGTAGTTTGTTCACGTATAACTCTGCCCTTCAGTGGCTGATTGGAGTTGGTTAGACGTGATGCAGCCCTAGCTACATCCATGCGCGTGGATAGTAAGGTTAAGAACTCTCTCAGAGTCGCTTCGTTCTCGGAGAAGCTTCTCTTCGACGGCAACTTTTCAGCAATCCATGAATTGCTCAATTTACACGTTCTCTTGTCTATCTAGTGTTACAAGAGATTCAGACTGGGGCAAACATTCGGTGGTTGACTCAGAGAGTGCCACTGCAGTTGCCGGACCCGAGTGTTGCAGTTATGACGGTTGCCAGTCAAACAGATTGGGATATAATATTGATCCCAACGGATTCGAAGTGCCAGGGTCTTTGGGTTCCGCAGTCTCTTAGCAACCAATTATCTTCCGCGGAATAATGTTTTTTAGGCTTGCTTTATGTCATTGCATGAACATTATTCAGAAACGCATGCCCAAATCCTGTCCGTTAATTCGACAGTAGTGGCGTATCTCCGGAACCAGGGAGGCACTCATTCGTTTCCGTTATTCAATTTAATGGAAAGAATCCGTCTGTTGGTTATAGTACACCAAGTTCTGTTTCGGTCCGTCATATTCCGGGTCGTCTGATTGTTTTACCGGACTCCCGTTCACTTAGGGGTCGCTTGTTGCTGTCAGAATGGACTCTCAACAAACAAGTATTCAGTCAGATTTGCTATCTATGGGAGCGCCCAATGATGATTTATTTACGACACAGCTTGCTAATCAGTTGCAGACGTATGTGTTGGCTTGTCCGGATCTCTGAGCTAATGTTGTTAACACTCTATTGATCTATAGGACGGAATGATAGGATACGCGTATCTGCCGGTGCTGTTGTTTCAGCAGGTATTGCTAAGATAAACAACCACAATACATTTCTGTTGATAGCATCTCTATCTTCACAGAGACCGTGGGTAATTTACTCTGATGTCTACTGTGGGACTTAACGCGAAATCTTCCTCAATGAGAGGATCTTTTTTCGCTGGGTAAATCGTGTCATCTTTATCACAAGGTCGCAACCTTCACGTATTCCGTTGTGTGGTCCGTATTGCATTGTAAGCATTGTACTGGACGAGCTTTGGACGCGATTTCTTACTATAGGAGATCCTCTTCTTCACTATTCTATGCGGCTAAAGTGGAGGCTCTTCCGTCATTGGTGTAGGGATCACTATGTTCATATTGTTGATCCCTCCATACTACTCATTGCAACTTTTTAGTATACTTGTTTGACAAGATCTACTGCAGCCTGTTATTATTAAGGTTATAGGTTTATGTTACCTCATACCTATGCACTCTAGGATAGTTTACAATTGAGTCTTATGTCTCTTTATCTAAGTCAGTTAGTAACTTTTTGATAAATAGACTTAGAATCTTTAGATTAAATTCCTATATGGAATTTAACTTCGGTTCTTATTTAGCTAAGTAATCATTTGAGCCTCTGGAAACAGTAGTTTTCAGATTCTGACCTTTTAGACAGTAATTCTGTTGGTTTCTCTTTTACTGAAGAGTCAGTGAGTTTCATGCACTATCGATGGATGATTTTCACTTTTGTAGTTTCGGAATCACTACTTCCTGTACTATTTAGGTTGGATTTTTGCATAAGAGTTAGGCTCCTAATATCCGGAACCTATTGTTATTAAGGTCCTTCCGTCTTCGTACGGGCATAGGCCTTTACTCTCTCCGGTTAGAGTTTATGTATTTATAAACAGATATCTGTTTATTACTACGGGCGTAAGCTTCTTCTGTCTTTGATGCCTAGTAGAAGGACGTTACGCTCCATTCTATTGCTAATGGATTCTATTAACTATCGGTACTGCTTATGGTATATCATTGACTCAGCAGTTGTGCTTAAGATTTTGGCTCATGAAGTAAGAGTTCTTCTACATCTTGGGCTCACATTAATAGTGTCGCTATTATAGATTTTTGAAGGCTGCTCATTGCGCTCAGCCATCCACATTCATGAATTTTTATCTCAGAAATATTGAGTCCATTTCTGGAAGCCTCTATTGTTAGGTCTATTATCTACTGCTCAGAATGTCATTCACTTAACAGTTGCTACTATAGCTAGGTAGGCTGTCTGTTTCGGCAGTGACTCCGTTCTGCTGCCCTCTTCGCTCTGGGCTATTTGACCCAGGGCAAGAAAAAGGGGGGGGGGGGGGGGAGGGTGTTCCCTTGGGTCACCTGTTTTACTATGAAAACAAGGGGATACCTCCTCCGGAGTTAGTAATTCTGAGCTGTTATTGGGATGGTTGTTTAGTGAGAAGTTTATGTTTTAAAAATTCATTCAAGTCTTAGTTTTTAAAGTATAGCTTTTGAAATAGCACGTGTCAGCGGACATGATTATGCAATCCTCAGACACTTTTAAGGAGTATAAGAGTCTCTATTCTCTAGACTTACTTTATTTATTGGCTTACTTTAAAAATTATTAGTATAAGGTTTATATTGGATATTAATAGAGTACATGGATGTATGATGCTCAATTTTGGAAGGTGTTGTATCTTTCTAATTTATCATAAATAAGAAAGATACATGTAAGGCCTATTACTTCTTTTTTCCTAGAGGGGATGACTCTATTTTATATTATTGAGCGTATTCCATCTTGCTCTATGTCCTTGGCCCTCCAGCCTTTTTACTATTCAGCTATGTCTGGGTCATTGGTACAGTATAAAAATGTTAAAAAATTTATAGTAATTTCTATATTTTTTATACTTACCAATGACCCAGACGGGGATGGCCCTCCCAGGAGTTGGGAACTCTTGTCTCCCCGCTGAGTACATAGCACTTACCAGGCACTGGTTATTAGAATGATTAATGGCGCCAATTTCGGAACGTCCTTGACACTGCGCATGCGCAGTAGAGGTGAAGTGTGGAGGGACATTCAGGACATGTTTTCTTTGGTTTTAGATGCAAATTTTGGGGATTGGGGGGCAAAATTTGTGTTTGGCCCTATATTTTAAGAGTTAGCACCAGCTATGTCTGGGTCATTGGTAAGTATAAAAAATATAGAAATTACTATAAATTTTTTAACATTTCAGACAAATTTCTTAAAAAATCTTCTTCTTCAGATCCAGCAGACAGAATCTTTTGATATTTGGTATGAAACATTGTGGGGTGGATCTGATTCAAGTTTGTTCAAATCGGCTCCCTAGATTCATATTTGGGCTCACTAAAGAAGCTCGAATTCGAACTTAGTGCATTTCAGGCAAATTTCTTTAAAAAACCTTCTTCTCTAGATCCAGCAGGCAGAATCTTTTGATATTTGGTATGCAACATTGTGGGGTGGATATGATTCAAGTTTGTTCAAATCGGCCCCTTGGATTCATATTTGGGCTCACTATAAAAGCCTGAATTCGAACTTAGTGCATTTCAGGCAAATTTCTTAAAAAATCTTCTTCTCCAGATCCAGCAGGCAGAATCTTTTGATATTTGGTATGCAACATTGTGGGGTGGATCTGATTCAAGTTTGTTCAAATCGGCCCCCTGGGTTTATATTTGGGCTCAGTATAGGAGCCACAATTTGAACTTGGTGCATTTCAGGCAAATTTCTTTGAAAATCTTCTTCTGAAGATCCAGCAGGCAGAATCTTTAGATATTGGGTATGCACCATGTTGGGGGGGGGGGGGGGGGGGGGGGGGGGGGGGGGGGGGGGGGGAGGGGGGTTTGTGAGATTCAACTTTGTTCAAGCCAAGTCCCTGGGTTCATATTTGGGCTCACTGTGGTAGCCCGAATTTTAACTTGGTTCAAAATGAGGAATTTTCTTTAAAAATCTTCTTTTTCAGATCCAGCATTCGGAATGTTTCGATATTTGGTATGCAGCATCCTTAGGGGGGTGAGATTCAAGTTTGTTCAAGCCATGTCCCTAGGTCCATATTTGGACTCACTGTGGGAGCTCGAATTGTAACTTAGTTTAAAATGAGGAATTTTCTTTAAAAGTCTTCTTCAGATCCAGCAGTCAGAATGTTTTGATATTTGGTGTGCAGCATCCTTAGGGGGGTGAGATTCAAGTTTGTTAAAGCCAAGTCCCTGGGTTCATATATGTGCTCCCTGTGGGAGACCAAATTATAACTTAGTTCAATATGAGGAATATTCTTTAAAAATCTTTTTTTTTTAGATCCACTGGTCAGAATCTTTGGATATTTGGTATAAGCTTTTCTTAGGAGGAGCAGATGCAACTTGTTGAAATCAATTCTCTGGGTTGATATTTAGGCTACCATGTCAAGTGAGTGCCCTCAGGCCCCCTGGGGCCTCTTGTTTTCTAATTTTGTTGAAAACGTTGCCGCCAGTGGCCATCGTGGATCTGGATATAAATTGTCCAACAATTTCTTTAGCACACCCTTCAGGTCGCAGCACTCACCCAATCTGTCCCACATTTCATATGTAGCTTTGGGGCAATGTCTAGATGGGAGCTATCGATTTTTACCGCATTTCGTTAAAGAACATGGCAGCCAGCGGCCATCTTAGATTTGGCCTTTAAATTGTCAACAATTCCATTTGCACACCCTGCAGGCTGCATCTCTCACCCAATCTTTTTCAAATTTCGTATGTAGCTTTGGTGTGATGTCTAGATGGGAGCTATTGAATTTTTCTGAATTTTGTTGAAAAACATGGCTGCCAGCAGCCATCTTTGATTTGGATATAAATTGTCCTACAATTCCTTTAGCACACCCTAAAAGGCCGTCGCTCTCACCTGATCAGTCCCAAATTTCATATGTGGCTTTAGGGCAATGTCTAGATGGGAGCTATCGATTTTTGTTTGAATTCATTGAAAAACATGGCCGCCAGTGGCCATCGTGGATCTGTATATAAATTGTCCAACAATTTCTTAGCACACCCTACAGATCGCACCTCTCACCCGATTAGTCTTAGATTTCATATGTAACTTTGGGGCAATATCTAGATGGGAATTTTTCCGAATTGCAGTAAAAAACATGGCCGCCAGCAGCCATCTTAGATTTGACATATAAATTGTCAACAATTCCATCAGCACACCCTAAAGGCTGCATATCTCACCCAATCTATTTCAGATTTCATATGTAGCTTTGGTGTGATGTTTAGATGGGAGCTATCGAATATTTCTGAATTTTGTTGAAAGACATGGCCGCCAGCAGCCATCTTGGATTTGGATATAAATTGTCAATTCCATTAGCACACCCTACCTGTCGCATCTCTCACCTGATCCTTTTTGAATTTCATATATAACTTTGGTGTTATGTCTAGATGGAGCTATCAGATTTTTCTGAATTTTGTTAAAAAATATGGCTGTCAGCAGCCATCTTGGATTGACATTTGAATTGTCAACTATTCCATTAGCACACCCTGCAGGCCGCATCTCTCACCCAATCTTTTTTCAAATTTCATATGTAGTTTTGGTGTTATGTCTAGATGGTAGCTTTCAAATTTTTCTGAATTTTGTTAAAAAACATGGCCGGCAGTGGCCATCTTGGATTTGGCATATAAATTATGAACAGTTCCATTAGCAGACCCCACAGGCCTCTCCTCTCACCCGATCTTTTTCAAATTTTATATGTAACGTTGGTATGATGTGTAAATGGGAGTTATCAAATTTTTCTGCATTCCGTTGAAAAAGATAGCCGCCACAGGCCATTTTGGATTTGACATATAAATTGTCAACAATTCCATTAGTACACCCAGCAGGCTCCATCACTCACCCTATTTTTTTCAGATTTCATTTGTAGATTCGGTGTGATATCTTTTTTGAAGAAACTTGAGTGTGTGACATGACATTACTGGATCTTTCTATTTTGTTCAGTCCCTTCTTGGACAGGTTGAGCTGCAGTGTCATTGACACTTTCATTATATGGCTAAAATGGTTTATGTGGCTTAAAAGTGAGTATTGTATTTTCGGGTTAGTGTTTGTTACCACCCAGAAATTAAACTCCAAAAAAGAGTTATTAGAGGTTGTCCATGCATTTAAATTCCTCCAATATTTTAGCCGCATAAACCTGATTTGTAGGAGTGTTGGACCGTCTGGCTGTCCACCTGGAGATTTTCTCAGCCATGTATCGACCATTGTCCTCAAAACTTGGTATGAATGTTCACCACCATGGGAACCTGTGCACTTGCAATTACAGTTCCGGTCGGACTATTTTTGCCAGAGTTATGTATGCCCCCTTTCCACTTGAATATTTGCCACATAGGCCTGAATTTGTCCCGAGATTTTCTCAGATGTTTAGGAGTTGATTCGATTGAAACTTGGTATGGATGTTTACTATGATGGGAACCTATGCACATGCGATTATAGTTTTGATCAGACTTTTTTGCCAGAGTTATGCTCCTTTTGCCTTGGAATAATTTCCTTTTGTCCAGAGATTTTTTCAGATGTTTATGGATGATTGTCCTCAGAACGTGGTATGAATGTTCACCACCATGGGAGGCTGTACACCCTTGATTATAGTTTTGGTCAGGCTATTTTTGCCAGAGTTATGCCCCTTTTTGACTTGAAATAGCTGCTGCATAGGCCTGTATTTTGTCCGGAGATTTTCTCAGATGTTTATAGGTTGATTCCTTTGAAATTTGGTATTGATGTTCACCACCATGGAAACCTGTGCACCTGCTATTATAGTTTTGATCAAACTCTTTTTGGCCAGAGTTATGCCCCTATTTGTCACCACCATGGGAGGCTGTACACCCTTGATTATAGTTTTGGTCAGGCTATTTTTGCCAGAGTTATGCCCCTTTTTGACTTGAAATAGCTGCTGCATAGGCCTGTATTTTGTCCGGAGATTTTCTCAGATGTTTATAGGTTGATTCCTTTGAAATTTGGTATTGATGTTCACCACCATGGAAACCTGTGCACCTGCTATTATAGTTTTGATCAAACTCTTTTTGGCCAGAGTTATGCCCCTATTTGTCTTGGAATAATTTCCCGCATAGGCTTGAATTTTAGCCTGAATCTTGTATAACTATTGCTTTGGCATTATACCAAACAAGTCGGTGGGGGTATGGACAGGCCCATCTGGGACAGTCACACCTCTAGTTAATAAATGTATTCATCTTGTATTTTTGTAGGCATGGAGTCCATATCCAGTTCCAAATTCATTAGGTGGAATAACCAAAGACTGGCAATCTAAGGGCATCAGACCAATTTACACTCATGAAGAATATATTAATTTGGTGTTGAATAGCGGACATGTGATGTCTCATGACTATTCTCACCAGTCAACAGAAGAAGACCCAAGGATGATGGCATTCTTTGATTCTTTAGTTCAGCGAGAACTAGAAGGATGGAGTTCAGAAGAACCCTCTTCTGATGATGAATTTTTTGAACGAGTTTACATGCTTTCAAGATCGGAGATGTCAGAAACAGAATCTCAGTCTGCACCTGAAGAAGCTCGACCAAGTAGAACATCTCCTGTTACAGATGTTGATGAGGGTTCTTTCAGTCCATTTACGGTTGCATTTGCCAGTGTAATGGCAGCACAAGCAGCTGAAGATGGTACATCTAGACTTTTTAACATTGATTCAAATGAAAATCAGTTAGCTGGCAACAGGACGCCAGACAATGAACAACAGACAGATGTGACAGAACCAGCTGAACTGTTAAACACAAGTGGTCATGAAATGGAAGGACAGACCCCTATGCTAAACAGGAGAACTATAAATGAATTAATATTGCAAAATAAAAAGGAGTTTCAGAAATCCTTGTTAGAACAGAGGCGCAAAAGAAAAGCAGAACTAAAGAAAAGGAAAAGAAAACGAGTAATAGCTAGTTCAGATTCAAGTGACGATGCACCAGACAGACAAAAGCTTTGTACAGGTGTATTATCTTCTGACAGTGATGGAGATTTAGTTTCTTCTAGTAATCCAAAGAGTGTTGTTACCTCCAAGGTAAAGTCACAGTTGAAACGTTTGAAAAATCTAAGAACAGCAGTGCTAAATAGTGACTCCGATGTCAGTGATGGGGATAAAAAAATGAACTCTAAAGAGGCCACAAGCCAAGCTCCATCTGAGGAAAAGTTACCTGATAATGTTCAAGATGTGACAAAAATTAAAAATGAAAACTCAGGGAGTAATTGCAAAATAGATGCACCAGAATTGGGTCCATTTTTACACAGGAAAGATGGGTCCTCTGGACTATCACAATCAAATTCCAATAATTATGATAAAAACAGCAATATATCCACCAGTACTACTCTAGATTTAACATCACAGATTACACACAAATCCCAGTTACATGATCCAAGTGTTCTGACAGATAATGGATTAAATAACTCTGATACTAAAGAGTTGTGTTGTGGTTCAGATAGCTGTGATAATGATAAGGGAGGTAACTCACAAGACAGTAATATGAATGTTCCATCTACATCTACTGGTAATCTCACTGACACTTTGAATAATAACACTGACCAACCAGTGTGGACTGAGTTCAAAAGATTTAAACACAAAATGGAAAAAGCCAGAAGATACTATCGTAAGAGAAGTTCAGAAAATCAAAGTGACGATGACTAACCAAAAAAAAAATGAAACCATGCAAAATTTAATATCCATTTTTCAGGTCCACCTCCTCAAATTTTTTGCTGAATTTTGTGTTTTCTTCTGGAAATATAAACTGATTTGTCACATAGAAATTGGATAATTTCCAAGTGAAGCACAAACTGCTCATAACTTAATTTGATGCATTGAATTCCTGTATATCATTTCTTTACCATGTGAGTGCTTGAAATTGTTTTTTCAGTTATCAGTGCAGGTCTTAAAATTTGTGCCCATTTGCAAGAATTGGTTTTCATTCTCGCAAACTCCTGCTACTAAAATTGATTTTCAGTTCTTAAATATTTTTTTTCAGAATTTGAGAGTACTGTTATATACCCTTTTGAGGGCAAGCAGCACATTTTTCATAGTAAAGGGCAAACCTTATATTTATATATTTACTAAACTTAACCCCTTAGGGTACAATTCCAATTTTCCGTTTCTTGTCTTGCATGTACATGTAGAACACATGTTTCAACATAAAGACTTTTGATGGTCTTACTGATGGAAGTTACAGCACCTTGACAGTGGATTCTAGTGAAATATTTGAAGCCTGTATACAGTATAGGTGACCAAGACTTCAATAGAAATCACTGCCAAGTCCAGGTGTAACCTTATTATGAGGGAGTAAAAAACATGTAGACTTTTCCATGCCTTTAAGGAGTCTTTAAAAATCTATGACAAGAATCAAATGAACATTTTGCAAGATGGAACGTTTATTCCAATTGTTTTGCGTTGTGAAAACCATTTTAGAGAATCATTCAGATTCTCACATAAATTTCAAGCCCCGCAGGGTCAAAGACTTCCCTGATTGCTTTGGGAATGGGACCCGTAGCCTCTCAGATTAGGAAATTTACCATTGTTGGGAAGAAATTGAGAATTCGGAAAATTTATGAGAAGTTTCTTTTTTTCTGTTACTTTCAGTTTCTTCCATTGATGAGGATTTCTCATGACTGCTCAACCCTTAAAGACCTGATTCTAACTTCAGCAAATCTTGACACCTCAGGGCAGGTTCTGCTTCATTGATTAATGTGGGAGTCTTCTATGAACAATGATAAATTGACTCTGGCAATTGTTTCTAATCAAGTCTCAGCTGACTATGATGTAGCCAAGACTTGACTAGAAATCGTTTCTAGGCCACTGGCCTGGTTCTGGGTAATACAGTTTCTTGAAAACTGTTCAGGTCTTTGCAGATTATTGTTTGGTGCAAGCTGTTGAATTGGGAATTAGTGGCAGGTAATTCAGAGAAAGTACATATAAGCTAAATCACACTGGAAAAGGGTCTCTTAACTGGATCAAAATTTCTGAAGTCTCTCTTGAAATGTATTGAAACTGATAAAAGCTTCATAATACTTGGATGTGCTTCATTATGAAAAAACAAATCTTTTGCCCTTATCAACAGGCCTGGAAATAAAGAGCTCACGTCATTACCTGTTAGTAGGTTGCGCTATGTAACATGGTGGTAACCAATAGGAAAAAGACTGTTGTAATGCTTTTCTGTTTTCCCTGCTTTTACTACGCAAGTCATGTTACTTATGTCTTGACAGAGTTTCCCCCCAAATAAATATCAACAACTAATGTGCAGTTCTGCCAGCTTGAGATTGCACATTAGTTGTTGCTTTATTTTAGTGGAAATTATGTTAAGATGTAAATGGCATGCCACTCTAGTCATATGTGGATACAGTGCACAACCTTTGAGTCAAGTTTGCTCCGAAAGATCGTCATATCTCTCTGGCAAAACATGCAGGATTAGTAAGTTAATTTGTGCTTTGTTGTTTTATCATAACCTGCATTTCATTCGTATGTTTTACAATTAACATAACCCCAACGTAACCTATACCATCATTCGCGTGTTATTTCCAGGCCTTTTTCAATGTTTTTGACCATGTAGATGTTTTGTAACAGTTCACTGTAAAATTCCTGTGGCCGCTCCCATTAAACTAACAAAACAATTGTTGCTGAATGAATTGTGTCCACAAAAAATAATCTTGTCATTTTACCCTTTAACTAATGAATTGGGCCATATATGCCCACCTAATTAATAACTGATCAGTTGGAAGAAAAATTTAAAACATTTGAAGAAAAAAAACCCAAATAACAAAAATAATAAATTCTGATATTGCATGTGTTGTGTAAAGGGTTTATATAAATGGTAGACAGTGATTTTTACCTGGTTCCAAATGAAGTTATTTCCAAAAAATCCTGTTCCTTAGGCACCTCCATGAGCTCAATAAAATTCCCCCCCCCCCCCAATTTTTTTTACCCATTTTATTTTTGACCTATCAAAATCGACACTGACTAAAGCCAATCCTTTTCAAACTTCGTAATGTAAGAGATATGATGGGTAGATGTAAAACATTTGGATGACTAATGATTTTCAGGGGCACAAACATTTAAAATTTCTGAGACTTTTCAAACTCTTTTCAGTACTGTTTTTCTGAATTAAAAATTCAGGAAAATTGCCATAAAATTAAGATTTGTTTTTATGTATCTTACTAACATTTTCAACTGTGAAAAATGAGGTTGAGCAACAACATATGATGCATCATAGGGTTGGGATGATACACCAGATTCAGGGTTTGATATGTATCTAGGTATACGATTCATGATACGACACATATCTAGATACGTATCTTGATATTGATCCTGGTATTGAAACTGCAGTTAAGATCACATAGGGACTGTGATGGAGCCAGGAATTCATAGTTGGGGAGAACAGATACATTCAGGAGGAGGGGGAGTCTGGCAGATGAATGATAGGACAAAAATGGAAGTGTGGAAGGACATGAATTTCATGAGCCCCCCTTCAGACTCAGTAAAACAGACAGAGAACACCGATACAGAAGATAGCTATACACATTGTGTTGTGACATGCGAAAAGCCGAAAATGCATTGGAACTTCCCAGTATATTGATGGTGAACACAAACTCCCATTGTTTTCCCCTGCTTTAAAAAAAAACATGTGTCTAAGAAAACTTTATCACATTAGATGAGTCCACTTTTCATGAACTGCATCAATAAGGGGGTGAGTATTATCCCTGACACCAGCCTCATATTTCTGTCGAAGCCAAGAAAGATATTTACAACGTGAAGTAGATTGGATTGAACCATTGTAAATTGGGTAAACCACTTCACATACGTATATTATACATGTGCCAAAATGTTTTTGTGATCAGTCTTAATAAATCTTTGCATGTCGACCTCAAATGCAAAACTTTTTAGGCCTATAGAGGAATGTGAAATGTAATAAGTTCCAAAACAAGTTTCCCAACAGCATGTGACCACATGGATTGGAGCATGGGAACTAGATTTCTGCATTCAGTTAAGCTAGTGGAACATTCTATTTCAATAGGTACAGCGAGGTAGTTCCAACATCTGTCAGAATGAGTACCTGCTCAAGTTACTGACAAAGCGGACATTAATCAGTATTCCTATGTACCCCGGTGTTATATTCTGAATTGCGGGGTATTAGAGTAAATCACACAAGCCTGAATGTATTGAGAGTGAAATTCATAGTTGAATTTTAAGATTGGTGTCCGGCCAAAACACTGGTATCATGATACAACAAAATTCAGACGTCCGCTCTGGTACCCCTATCGTCGATTGCAGTATCTGTACGTATTGGCGTACCAGGATATAGTCCCAAGACTAATGCATCATCAATAGTTATTCTGTGAACAATTTTTAGCTCAACTTGACAAAATCAAGATAAGCTATTGCAGGGTTGCTGCAGGCCTTGAAAAACCTTGAAAAGCCTTGAATTTGAAAATCAATTTTCAAGGCCTGGAAAGTCATTGAGTTTCGCCCAAACTCCAAAAGTGGCTTGGAAAATCCTTGAAAACAATCCTCCAGAATATAAAAACCATCAAAATTTTCTGTGATTATCCTACAACTTATTTCCGCTGGTATTGTACTCTCGATGTTTAGTCTATAACCTTGAAAAACCTTGAATTTTACTTCTATGAAGCCTTGAAAAACATTAAATATGGCATGGAAATGGCCTTGAAAAGCCTGGAATCCACTTATTAATTAGCTGCATCATCATGCAGGAACCATGTATTGCCATCACATGTGCGGAAGTTTGTGAGTCTGTCTCTGAGCCTTTGAGTCTGTTCACATTTTCTTTAGCACAGGCTTCACCCTGTAGTTCTTGATCGATCATCCCAAAATTTCATATGTAGGTTCGAGGTCATGTCCAGATGAGAACGTCCCTTTAATTTTATTTTTATCAGTGTGCTGAGGGTTAATTGAATAGTGATCTCACTGAGAAATTATTCAGTTATCAGCATTCAAGAAAACAATCTATTAATTAAAAATAGAATATATGTTTTCATTTTTGGAATTAACTAAAAAAATACTTGCCACAGGGACCATAGACTGAGTTTAAATGCTTCTTGGAATATTGCTGGCTGGTTTTGTCCATAACAGTGGGTAAAGAGTTGCTATAGATGAGATTTGCACTAACGCTGTACAGTGCACACGTTTAGTTACACAGATTTGGGCTGCTTGATATACAAAACTGAATACCGGTATCAGTATTAAAAAAAATACTGCGGTATACCGGTATATCGAAAACTGTTCAGATATATGAACACAAGTACTACAATCGAGACTCAAGGCATCACAGTTGGAACGAATTAGCATGCCTTGAAGATGCGGTTCGAAAAACCTTTACCCAATGCAGACGATATCAAAATTTATTATTTTCAAAATTAGTTCATCAGATTTTCCCCAAAGATTTCAACAAAACTATATCATGTGACCCCCTCATTGGAACAAGCTCATTCCAATGAGGGGTCACATGATATAGTTTTGTTGAAATTTTTGAAAATTATGTTTTCAACTGCTGAATTTTTATGTTACGAGCAGACGATTCCTTATATAAAGGAATAATATTATTCATTCGGGGCTACCATTAAAAAACTCAAGACATCTCGAAAATTAAATTGCGGGCAAATAAATAATGACGATAAACCGATATTTTTGTAATTACACCGGTATTCAATCGATATTGGTTTGGATACTGGTATATATTGGTTTATCGATATACCATGCAGCCCTAACACAGATAATAATGAAGTTTTTTATAACCAGAAAGTGGGACTAACCCTATGCACAGGGTTGGTCACCCTTTTTGGTAATAAAAAATTGGTAACTGCCATATCACACACTACATGAAAATGTACACTCACTAAGGCTGTGCACTGTACATGGGTAAGTCACATGATAGAGATGATCTTATTTATAACCAGAAAGAAGAGTGATTAACTGTGCATTGCACAGAGTTATTGGTAAGCTAACATACAGACAAGCCATAAGCATTGCACAGGATTAGTTAGTTGACAGGCTGCCATAACACACACTACATTTGGTTACATGTTACATAGGATGCAGGATTCTTTGAGGAACTGATGGAAATATTTATACTGTAGTGTGGACATTTTTTTAAAGAGAATTCCAAAAATAAAAACTTATTGTATTTTCAATTAGCTGGTTGAGTGCTGGAAGCCCATATTTGGGCTTTATTGTGAAGTGCGGGTACCACAACTTAAAGGTTTCATATTCTGTGGCTGTGCTTCATATTATCTTTGCAGTTATATTATATATTCTTTAAAGATTTGCCTTGTCACAATTTGTGGGAGAGTGCCCAAAGGCACTCGTCCATAAATTGTAACAAGTCAAAGACATGTGAACATATTTTGATGGTCAAAAATAATTTAGCACTTGTTAATAGCTTGTTGTAACAGGAATTTGGCTATTTTCGTGTATTCTTGTGATTATACTGTGCATTTATTCTGCTATATCATATAAATATAATAGATTTAATGCCTATATTCGATACACTGAGATCAGATAGGGCTATAAACAAACAGAATTTAGTGGTTGTCCCAATTAATTCTTCGATACATTACCAATATTACCAGATTTCTATTCAATTAACAGGAGTTGACTCTATTACCTATATGTAATTATCAAGTCAAATTTATACTGAAGATATGATAAATAATTTGGTGTTTGGAAATTATATGCATTGCACAGTGCTATACAATTAAGGGGTCTTGTGGAAAGTCGAGCAGTGCTTGTTTACTATGGCAGACAAGTTCTGCTTTACTATTAAAATAGGATCCAGAACAAATGCCTGGGATGGAAGTCAAGCGGGAGGATAGGTATAAAAATGGGCAGCATAGGTATAAAAGTGGGCAGCATAGGTATAAATGATTGGTGAAACTTGACTTTATACTTATGTTGTAGTCATGAAAAAGCCAAAGATGCTTAAAGTGATCTTAAACACCAATAAATAAATTAAGAGATGTCCAACAGTGGGCTCCACTGTATTTTTACTTTTCATTGGAAACGGCCACTTGTTAGATCTACAATACTGATGTAAGGCCTAAAAAATATTTTACCCAAGTTAATGTAATTGATAAATTTGTCCCTTAAGAAGCAAGGCTTTGCAATGCTTTAGCATTGCACTCAAGGGTCAAAATACACCACCACCCATGCTATTCTGGATCTTATGAGGCCTAAAACTCAAAACAAAACCAAGAACATGAACTTTTGATGGCAAAGAAATAAGTACAAAAATAAAAAATAAAATAAAATAAAACTAGAGGTACTATGAGCAAGCTCACAAAGTGATACCCCCCGTGCCTCAGTTGTAGCCTTTTTGGTACATTAAAATTTATAAGTTAGATTAAAACGCCTGCTCACATGCAATTTTACAATTGAGAAGCATAATGTTCAATGTTTATGAAACGATTATGAAATAAGACAAGAATTGTGATAATTGGGAATATTATATTCATTTTTGTTCCCTGTATGCTATGTTTTTGATAAAAATAATATGAGGCGTATACTGTACTAAAGAGCTGAGGGGTGGGTTAATTTTAACCTCACAGTTAATGTATGTGGCCCTCACAGTTAACGTATATCAACAAAAGTTACAAGTTGCAGTGAAACTAGAGGTACTGTGAGCAAACTCACAAAGTGATACCACCCCCCCCCCCCCCCCACCCATGCCTGAAATGTACAAGTTAGATTATCTCCCCTTGGAAATGTCAGAACGGAATTATATTGCTTCATGCACATCTTCATATGGAGTTCTTCCATTGTGTAAAGTTTCATGAAAATTCTTCAAACGGTTTAGGAGGAGTTGTGCTTACAAGGATGGACAGATGGTATAAGTTAGTTTATCTCCCCTTGGAAATGTCCGAACGGAATTATATTGCTTCATGCACATCTTCATATGGAGTTCTTCCATTGTGTAAAGTTTCATGTAAATTCTTCAAACGGTTTAGGAGGAGTTACGCTTACAAGGATGGACAGACGGTATAAGTTAGATTATCTCCCCTTGGAAATGTCAGAACGGAATTATATTGCTTCATGCACATCTTCATATGGAGTTCTTCCATTGTGTAAAGTTTCATGAAAATTCTTCAAACGGTTTAGGAGGAGTTGCGCTTATAAGGATGGACAGACGGATGGACAGGGTGATTCCTATATACCCCCTCCAAACTTTGTTTGCGAAGGGTATAATTATTCCAAAACGAGTCATTCTGTCAAGTTACATTAAAATCCCTTCATAAATATGGCCTGTAGACTGTGCTAAAGGTTTTCGGGCTTCGGGCCCCTGTAGCCGTCAGTTTCCCAATTGCATCCAAAGGGGACGTTCTCATCTAGACATTATATGAAGTCAACCTACCAAGTTACAATGAAATCCCTTCATAATTATGACCTGTAGACTGTTCTAAAGGTTTTCGGGCCTTGAGTCCCTGTAGCCGTCACAGTTGCCCAATTGTGTCCAAAAGGGGACATTCTCATCTAGACATTATATGAAGTCAACCTACCAAGTTGCAATGAAATCCCTTCATAAATATGACCTGTAAACTGTGCTCAAGGTTTTCGGGCTTCGGGCACCTGTAGCCATCACAGTTGACCAATCACAACCAAAAGGGGATGTCATCATCTAGGCATTATATGGAGTCAACCTAACAGGTTACAATGAAATCCTTCTATAAATATAACCTTTTGCCTATGCTAAAGGTTTTGGGGCTCGGGCACCCATCAAGGCTGAATGATCATGACCAAAATGGGATGTTCTCATCTAGACATTATTTGGAGTCATCCTACCAAGTTACAATGAAATTCCTTCATAAATATGACCTGTAGACTGTGCTAAAGGTTTTTGGGCTTCGGGCACCTTTAGCCGTCACAGTTGCCCAATCATGTCCAAAAGGGGATGTTCTCATCTAGACATTATATGAAGTCAACCTACCAAGTTACAATGAAATCCCTTCATAAATATGACCTGTAGGCTGTGCTAAAGGTTTTTGGGCTTTGGGCTCAGGCAGCCATCATGGTTGAATGATCACAACCAAAGGGGACAATCTCATCTGGGCATCATCTGGAGTGATCCTACGAAGTTACAATGAAATCCCTTCATAAGTATGACCTGTAGACTGTGCTCAAGGTTTTCGGGCTTTGGGCACTTGTAGCCATCACAGCTGACCAATCACGACCAAAAGGGGATGTCATCATCTAGGCATTATATGGAGTCAACCTAACAGGTTACAATGAAATCCTTCTATAAATATAACCTTTTGCCTATGCTAAAGGTTTTGGGGCTCGGGCACCCATCAAGGCTGAATGATCATGACCAAAATGGAATATTCTCATCTAGACATTATTTGGAGTCATCCTACCAAGTTACAATGAAATTCCTTCATAAATATGACCTGTAGACTGTGCTAAAGGTTTTTGGGCTTCGGGCACCTTTAGCCGTCACAGTTGCCCAATCATGTCCAAAAGGGGATGTTCTCATCTAGACATTATATGAAGTCAACCTACCAAGTTACAATGAAATCCCTTCATAAATATGACCTGTAGGCTGTGCTAAAGGTTTTTGGGCTTTGGGCTCAGGCAGCCATCATGGTTGAATGATCACAACCAAAGGGGACAATCTCATCTGGGCATCATCTGGAGTGATCCTACGAAGTTACAATGAAATCCCTTCATAAGTATGACCTGTAGACTGTGCTCAAGGTTTTCGGGCTTTGGGCACTTGTAGCCATCACAGCTGACCAATCACGACCAAAAGGGGATGTCATCATCTAGGCATTATATGGAGTCAACCTAACAGGTTACAATGGAATCCTTCCATAAATATGACCTTTTGCCTATGCTAAAGGTTTTTGGGCTCGGGCACCCATCAAGGCTGAATGATCGTGATCAAAATGGGACGTTCTCATCTAGACATTATTTGGAGTCATCCTACCAAGTTACAATGAAATCCCTTCATAAATATGACCTCTAGACTGTGCTAAAGGTTTCCGGGCTTCGGGCCCCTGTAGCCGTCACAGTTGCCCAATCATGTCCAAAAGGGGACTTGCTCATCTAGACATTATATGAAGTCAACCCACCAAGTTACAATGAAATTCCTCAATAAATATGACCTGTAGACTGTGCTAAAGGTTTTCAGGTTTTGGGCTCAGGCAGTCGTCACGGTTGGCAGATCATGCCCAAATGGGGAAATTCTCATCTAGACATCATAAGGAGACATCCTACCAAGTTACAATGAAATCCCTCCACATTAAACATCTGCAGACTGTGCTAAAAGTTTTTGGGTTTCGGGCTTGGGCAGCCATCACGGTTGATAGATCATGCCCAAAAGGGAACATTCTCATCTAGGCATTATACAGAGGCATCCTACCAAGTTACAATGAAATCCCTTCATAAATATGACCTGTAGACTGTGCTAATGGTTATCGGGTTTTGGGCTCGGGCAGCCATACTGGTTGCCCGATCATGACCAAAAGGGGACGTTCTCATCTAGACATGACCCCAAACCTGCATATGAAATTTTGTGACGATCAGACAAGAACTGCGGGGTGTAGCCCGTGCTAAAGGAAAATGTGAACAGACTCACAGACTAACAGACTTCCGCACACGTGATGACAATAGCTTATCTTGACTATGTCAAGTTAAGCTAAAAATGGCCTGAGAAATAAGATCTGCTTTCTGGGACCTAATATGTATATTAATATATTCATTATGGAGTAATTTGCATACAGTTAACAGAATGAATTAAAATTTTATTTTGCAGTTTTCTTAAATTATCCTTTCAAAATAGGCATGTGATATTTATCAAGAAAGGATACTGTAATATTTATACTATGGATTGAAATGAGTTGTAAGTTAAAATCCATGATATTTAATCCCATTTTAGGGGTTTTTGATTCAGACAAGATCTAGCATTGCTAAGTAAAGAGACTGAAGGGAGCACTTTTCCCATGAATAAATCATTGATATTTCAATAACCCTTGTGTGCATTATTCCCATTTAATTTGAAAAACAGATAAAATGTTGATTTATGACATGATTCTTGTATACATATTAACACAGCAATTATTAGTTTGTGTGTTTGTTGGGATTTAATGAAACTGTTGATAGCCAAGGTCACCTCATGTTGAACAGTTTTATGGGTGCAGGAAGCTGGAGTACCTGGAGAGAACCAATGCACAATGGTGAACAACAATCAGACTACCCAGTGTACTAACTCGGCACAAACAGTCTCGGCACAAACAGTTAGCAATTGACATGCCGTGTGCCTAAGACAAAGTTACCCCTGGTGGGGATCAAACCGTGCACCTTTTGGTTTGAAGTCCAGTTTCCTTACTAATAAGCCACCACTCTCAATTATTTAAAAACCAAGTTGTGTTGATGTAAAATCAAGAAAATCTGTGTACTATTATTGTTTTGACATCTCAACTCTCAGGGGGCAAGGTGGTGTTGCGATAACCGGTTCTCATCAGATCACCGAAGTTAAGCAACATCAAACCTGGTTAGACCTTGGAAGTGTGACCATCTGAGCGATTGATTCAGACTCCCGCGTTGTGTCATTGGTCAAGACACTTAACCTTGATTGTCCACATGGGGGGCACGATGATGCTGTGTACTAAGGTGTACTGCACGTCGATGGTGCGCATGTCTTCAACCAATCTAACCCTGCCTGTGCTACAGTGCCGAGTTACGATGTCGGGGAGCTGGCAGGTGCTCGTCGCTGCTCGGTGGTTCTCTTTGGGTACTCCGGCTTCCTCCACCCGTAAAGCTGTTACCGACACGATATGACCTTGGCTGTTAATGTGTTGTTAAATCCTAATAAATAAATAAATAAATAAAATCTCAACTCTCTTTACACTGATGCAAGAAAAAGGAAATTTCAAGTTGCAAATTTTTTGTGTAATGCAATTAGGAATTTAACCAATTCATTCTTGTACAAGAATGAATTAGTTAAATTCATGATTGAATTATTTAACCCTTTAGCCGACTTGAATAAGACGAATCTTGCCCCCAATAATTCTTGAATAACTAAAAAAAATTAAGTTTTTGTCTCAAAAACAGCGTATGATCATCCCTCATTGGAACAACTGTTACAAGTTCATGAGCTTGTTTCAGTGAGAGGTCATACATTATTAAAACTGAAATGGAAATTTTCGTGAATAGTGCTGGGAGGTTTTGACCATTATGGTGGGTAAAGTCTTAAATACCCTTTTATTGCAATTAAATATTTTATATTTCAACCATGGTGTGTAGAGGGGTAATATACTTAAGTCATAAAATACTGAGGTAGTTGTCAGTGGAGAATTGACAATACATTTTGAATCCCTAAGAATACAACTATATAGCCTCTGAACATTCATATTATTTGGGGGTCCTTTTGTGTCATGTCACTTCCTCTGTACTAATTGTTAACCCTTTACTCAAATAATTAAATCAATTAAATATTATGTTATCAAATTTTCCAAAAAATTCAACAAAACCACATCATGTGACCCCATCATTGGAACAAGCTCAACAAGCTCATTCCAGAGGGGTCACATTATATGGTTTTGTTGAAATGTTTTGAACTTTTTTATTTGTTTTACAACTGCTGAATTTGTATAATTATGCAGGCAGATATATCTGATTCGTTAGTTAAAGGGTTAAATGCCCTTAAAATTAGCTGATCAACCATACCCTGGTCAATGCCATAGAAGACCAGTGTTGCCATGACAGATAATTCCGAAGCAAAACATGTCTTTGATCACAAAAGTGGTCCATTTCTTGATCGGATCACAATCTGGTTGCTACAAATACCAGAGTGTTGAGATTTTCAGAATCAAGAAAAACCATTGAAAATAGCATCTGTGATTTGATTTTCTCACATTTTTTATTTGACATGCGAGATTGTACAGTACAAATGGGCAGAGAATTTTGACCAGATCACACAATCCAGTCAAAATTTTTCACTGCACACTTTTGTAATCATAATTCTGTACTGCTAGTTATTTTGAAAGCGATATCTTAGTCTTCAGTATCAATCTGCATGTTTGCTCCTCATACTATGTAAAATATTTAAAAATCAAGTATAGTATTTTGCATAATTAATCTCAACTCTGCCCCCCCCCCCCCCCCCTAAGTTACTACACCTCCTTGCATTACACCTCCTTGCAGGGAGGTGCAATGATCGGTGGAATGGGTTACAAAATCAGAACTTTCCATCCCCTTATTTAAGTTATTCAAAGTTTTTTTTCTAACCCATTTTGGTTTGGATAACCCATTTAAGGGGACACCAAACTACTGAGCCAGCCATAGTTAGGCCCAGTAAGAGAAAATTTTGAAATTTGACCACCAAAGATGTGATCGCCTAATGAGATTGCATTTTTGGACGTCAAATTTCCTAATTTTCTCCATTGTTTATGCTATTATTCACCAGTTTGCTAAGTATGAACAGAAATTCTAATCTGTCGGCAAATTTGGCAGATAGCCAATGGCAGCAGCCTATTGGACCAATTAACTTTGATACTGCTACTGCTTCCATTTTTTTTTTTATCATTGTGAAGGTTTGTACCGTCCTCGTACAATAGATAATTTAAAAGTATCATCGTTACCGACTTTAGCTGGGCCGAGCTGACTTTCTCTGTTTGGGAAGGCATCTGGTTTCCCATCATTTTCCACAGCAAGTTTCTTTGCAGGGTTTTCTTCTACTTTATTTCCTTCGGTGTCATTCAATTCATCTCATCATTCTCATGACTCATGTTTTTATTAGGATTTTTTGATGAATTGTTTTCAATAGAACTAAAAGGCTTTCCCACCTTTGATACATATTTTCACTACACCAGACTGTTGACACTTTTTGCTGGTTCTCTGACTGAACACGTGCACAGGTGCAGTAATCAAAACAATGCAGCTTTTGTCCATGGAATAATATGCCGCTGTGAACTGTGATCTACTGGCATATATATGAAAACAAATTCTGGGATTAATTAATCAAAAATGTATTACTGGTATATACATCAATATGTTCCTTTGGCATGCTGGCACATTTTCAGTCTGATCACTTTGAAAGTTGGTATGCTTGTTTGGGGTGACCTCTAGATAGGAGGTATTGATTTTTAGCTCAACTTTGGCAAAGCCAAATTTGAGGTAATGTCATGGCCCACTGTCCGTCTCGGGCTAGAGGCTGTATTTATGAATCGATCTTTACAAAACTTCTGGAGTACCTTTATCACCGTGAGACGAGAACGAGTGTTTTTGGGCCGCTGGCAGCCATTTTGTACCAAAATTAGGTGCAATCAGATTTTTGCGCAGAACTTCCATATGAAAGCTCCGATTTGAATAATTTTCTGTGTGAATGTTTAGTACCAAGGGATACATCACATATAATACAGGTTTTTTTCTCATGCATAAATTATGCCAATTAGACTAACTTTGATCTATTTAATGTTACTTTCAGCATTGTAAGTGCAAATGCCAATACGGCTTAGGCGAGAGGCCGTATTTATGAACCGATCTTTACGAAACTTCTTGGGTACCTTTGTTATCACCTTGGGATGAGAACAGAGTGTTTTTGGGTGCAGTCCGAAATTCAAGATGGCTTCCGGCAGCTACAGAACTTCTGTATGAAAGTTCTGATTTGAATAAATTTCTGTATGAATGTTTAGTACAAAGGGATACATCACATATAATACAGGTTTTTTTCTCGTGCAAAAATTATGCAAATTAGATGAACTTTGATTTATTCAGTGCTTCTTATACATAGTAAGTGCACATGTCAATATGGCTTGGGCTAGAGTCTGTATTTATGAACCGATCTTCACGAATCTTCTTGGGTACCTTTGTCATCACCTTGGGATGAGAACGAGTGTTTCTAGGTACGGTCCAGAATTCAAGATGGCTGCTAGTGGCCATTTTGTACAGAAATTAGGTCCAATCAGTTTTTTGTACACAACTTCTATACGGCTCAGGCTAGAGGCCGTATTTATGAACCGATCTTTACGAAACTTCTTGGGTACCTTTGTTATCACCGAGGGACGAGAACGAGTGTTTTTGGGTGCGGTCCAAAATTCAAGATGGCCACCAGCAGCCTTTTTGTTCCAAAATTAGTGCAATCTGTTTTTTGTACAGAACTTCTGAATGAAAGTTCTGATTTGAATAAATTTTTGTAGGTATGTTTATTAACATGGAATACATCACATATAATACAGATTTTTTCTCGTGCAAAAATTATGCAAATTTGATGAACTTTGATTTGTTCAGTGCTTCTTATACACAGAAAGTGCACATGTCAATACAGCTTGGGCTAGAGTCTGTATTTATGAACTGATCTTCATGAAACTTCTTGGGGTACCTTTGTTAGGACCTTGTGACAGGAACAAGTGTTTTTGGGTGCCTTTGTTATCACTGTGCTATATTTTGGGGTTCAGTCAGACCCACTCAAAGATTTCTTTTCTAGTTTAGCATCTAACTGTCACCCCACTTTTACCTATATATTTGTTACAGACTACAGTCAGCATTTATGTACAGACCGTTACAATACTTTACATGTACTTTTGTTATCAGGTCATTACCTAGATGTTTGTCATTGCTGTGTCACAAACTATACATGTACATGGCTTAAACAAGTTGAGCTACAGTGTCATTGACACTTTCATTTCTTCTATTTCCATCATAACACGTTGCCGTTGGCATTCAACATTTGAACTTAGTTTAGTTATGCATCAGTATATTCCTTTGGCACACCCTACTGGGCACATTGATGATTGGATCACTTTGAAACTTGGTATGCTTGTTTGGGGTGACCTCTAGATAGGAGCTATCAATTTTCTTCCATTTTCATTAAAAAACATTGCTGTTAGCAGTGACCTTTGAACTTGAACCTTTGGATTTGTGCATCAGTTATTCCTTTGGCACACCCTGCAGGTTGCATTCATGAATGGATTGCTTTGAAACTTGGAATGCTTATTTGGGGGACTTGTAGATGATTATAGTTTTGATCGGACTTTTTTTGGCCAGAGTTATGCATTTCATCTTAGAATGATCATGGCGGCAGGGGTATGGACAGGTCCATCTAGGACAGTCACACCTTTAGTATGGGTTGACCTCATGATGGGAGCTTCTTTCATTCCGTCAAAAATGTTGCTGTTAGCTAGGACCTTCAACTTTTCCCCTTTGTGCATTGACAATTTCCTTTGGCACACTGCACAGGTCACATTTATGATCAGATTGCTTTGAAACTTGGCATGCTAGTTTGGTGCAACCTTTAGATGCAAGCTATTGATTTTCTTTCATTTCCATCGAGAAACATTGCTGTTAGCAATTATCTTTGAGTTTTACCGTTTTTGCATCAGCATCTTTTTTGGGCAGATGATTATAGTTTTGATCAGACTTTTTTTGGCCAGAGTTATGCCCCTTTTCATCTTAGAATGATCATGGCAGCGGAGGTATGGACAGGTCCATCTAGGACAGTCACACCTTTAGTATAGGTTGATCTCCAGATGGGAGCTTCTTTCATTCCGTCAAAAAAGTTGCTGTTAGCTTTGACCTTCAACTTATCCTCTTTGTGTATCGACAGTTTCCTTTGGAACACTACACAGGTCACATTTATGATCAGATTGCTTTGAAACTTGGTGTGCTAGTTTGGTGCAAGCTATTGATTTTCTTTCATTTCCATCGAGAAACATTGCTGTTAGCAATTATCTTTGAATTTTACCATTTTTGCATCAGCATCTTTCTTTGGCACGCTCTGCAGGGTGCATTTATGAATGGATTGCTTTGAAACATGATGTGCCTGTTTGGAGTGACCTCTAGATGGGAGCTTTTGATTTTCTTTCATTTCTCTTGAAAAACGTTGCCGTTAGCAATAACCTTTGAACTCCTTATGTTTGCACATCATCATTCTCCTTTGGCAAGCCTTGCAGGGTGAATTTATGAAGTTTGAAACTTGGTATGTATGTTTGGGGTAACCATATTGTAACCTCTAAATGTGAGGTATCGATTTTCATCCATTTCCGTCAAAAACCCTTGCCGTCAGCAATGACGTTTAAAATTAGTGCATTTATGCATCAGCATATTCCTTTGGCATGCCCTAGAGGGCACATTTATGAATGGATTGCTTTGAAACTTGGTTAAAGTTCATCAAAAAAACATTGCCATATCAAACAGCCTTTGAACTTGGTGCATTTGTGCATCAACATTTTCTTTTGGCATGCTCATCAAAAAACCTTGTTAACAACAACCTTTGAACTTAGTGCATTTGTGCAGCAACTTGTCCCTTTTGCATTCCCTACAGGGCATATTTATGAATTTCCATAAAAAAAACCCGTGGGAACCCCGGGAAGTGAAGCAGTGCTTCTTTACTGTGGTAAACAAGCTCTGTTTCACTGGTAAAATAGGACCCAGTCACTAATGCTTGGGGTGTGAGTCCTCTAAAATAGGCAACATGGGGTATAAACGATTGACTGACCTTGACTTTATCTCCATGTTGTGGTCATGATTAGCCATTGTGCAGAAGTATGTGTCCATAAACAACAATAAATAAATAAATATTTCTCCATCAAAAAAAAGGAAAAAAAAAACATTGCCACTAGCAATGACATTTAAACTTAGTGCATTTGTACATTACATTTTCCTTTGGGACACCTCAGGGGCACACAACTCAGGGGTACATTCATTATCAAGTTGTTTTGAAACTTGGTATGCGTATTCAGGGTCACCTAGATAGGAGCTATCAATTTTCTTTTCATGTCCATAAAAAACTGTTGCTGTTAGCAACAACCTTTGAATTTAGTGCATTTGTACATCCACATTCTTTGACATGGCCCACAGGGCACATTTATCATAGGATTGTTTTAGAACTTGGTGTGCTTATTAGGCTAGACCTCTAGATAAAAGCTATTTCTGTGAAGAAAGTTGCCATTTACAATCACCTTTAAACTTACTGCATTTGTGTATCAACATACATTCTTTAGCCAGCCCCACAGTTTACATTTAAAAATGCATGGCTATCTGTGACTTTGTGCACACACAATACTCTTATGTCAAAGTTTCACCAAATAACATTTGAGTCAATGATCTTCAATTTTGCCATTTCACTTATAACTTACAAAGTTCAAGTTTGTCAAGTTGAGCTACAGTGTCATTTTCAAATTTCATATGTAGCTTTGGTATGATGCTACATGGGAGCTATTAAGTGTTGCTGAATTTTGTTCAAAAACATGGCCACCATCGGCCATCTTAGATTTGGCATATAAATTGTCAATTCCATTAGTACACCCTACAGGTCACATCCCCCATCTGAATCTGATCTTTTTCAGATTTCATATGTAGCTTCATTGTGGTGTCTTTTCTGTAAAAACGTGATTAAATGACTTGGCATTGATGGAACTTTCAAATTAGTTCAGTCCCATCTTGGACAAGTTGAGCTGCAGTGTCATTGACACTTTCATTTAAAATAATCAGAGTGCACCTGATTTAAAATGTGTCCCAGACTCTCCACAACCAAAATTTTGTAAAACCTACGGCAAAACTGAATATTTTCTTTGTCAATCAATTTTCTGAACCAATTTTCCCTGTTTTCAGGTTTTGGGACACTTCAAAATTTAATAATTTTTTCATGTCCCAAATCATGGATGAAATACAGTACCATAGCTAGGAGCTTTTGCCGGAAAGCAACTCTCTAACAATAACAATAAAAGTAACAAAACCAGAGCCACCCGAGGGCAATCCAAAAATCTGAAACCTTTATGCACATCTACAAACCCTACCTGAAGATACTTTAAATGTTTCCAATTATATACCTTTGGGGAGTTTCGCTGGAAACCATTTCTCAAACGACAAAAAGTTGCACCACTGAGACCACTGGTGCAAGAATCAAAAATCCGAATCCATTATAATTGATACATATCTACAATACTCTACCTGAACACCTAAACATACTTTAAATGTTAACTGGTAGAGTGATGAATTATTTTTGGTCAGCAAAATTTGTTCACATGTCTACCTTGTCACAATTTATAGGACTCTCTTTAGGCACTCTCTCCCATAAATTGCAACAAGGCAAATCCTTATGAACCAATTTATTTTACTTCAGATATATGAACAACCACAGAATATAAAGCCTTCAACTTGTGCTACCCACACTCCAGAGTAAAGCTCAAATTTGGGCTTCCAGCACTCGACCAGTTAAGGATTATATACTCCTGGTATAGTTGCTCCACCGGAGCCATCAGGGTTTGATTATATAATCCGAAATCATTGTGCACATGTACAGACCCTACAGAACACTTGGACATACTTTAAACGTTTCAAATTATATACCCTGGGCACCTTTTGCTGGAAACCAACTCTCAATGAAAGTTTGCCACCAGAGCCACCGGGGATCGAATAAAAAATCTAAATTCTTTATGCACATCAGCAGATCCTACCTGGACAGCTGTGCATACTTTAAACATTTCGAATTACATACCTACAAGCCTTTTTCCGGAAACCATTATCTTAACAGTACTTACAAATGGTGCCACATGGACAGCCTGGTGACCACATTTCAAACCACTTATATTTAAGTAAATACCATACTTAAGAGGTGTAGTAAGTTTCAAAATTATATCTTGATGTTGGGACATACAGAGAGAGATCATCACTGTATCTCTGCAGCTTTGAAAATGCAGGGATAAATAAAAAAGATTGGCAATAACTTGTACTTAAGATACATGCAAAATCTAATTAGTTTTCGAAGTTTTGTATTTCTTGTGGATTTTTATTGATTGTTTGGTAATCTGTAGTTCACATCCATCAGTGGATGGACACCATTTACCAGTACTCTTTTCTAAATGGTTATTTAATTTTCATGATATAATACATACTTCAAAATTTAACTTGCAAAGGTGCATCTAAAGATCAGTTTTCAACCTCCTCCTCACTGATGTCAAATTACCAAAATTTCAAACAGCAAATATTTCCTATAATTCAATTAGGAATTTAAACAATTTTGTCCCTATATCTTGATAAATTATCTCTTTTGATTGGTCAGAATGCCTTGGACAAATAGCCATGGCAAAGGTGCACCCAACATCCAAGGTATATGAGAGCGTGCAACATCCAGGGTATATGTGCATGCAAAACATCGGGATATATGGTTTAAATGAAAGCTTTTCGCTTTCGCTCGCCTCGAGATAAAAATCAAACAAAAAAAAACTGAAAATAGTCACAAATATCATCAGATTTTCAACAGTTCGATCATATTTTTCTGTTATAAATTAAATGGTCGATTAATTAAATCAAACAACTTGAGAAAAATAAAATAAGAGCAAATATGATAACAAAATAGCTGATATGTTTACATGTTTTCAAGGGAAAGGGATGTAACTCTGTCTGTTGTCTTTTGTGTTTGTTAAAATAAAACAATTATTCACCCATTTGGTCCAACTGATTGCGGAGCATGAGAAACACATCCACAAATTTGTTTCCACTATGTTTCTATTGTGTTTCAAACATTACAAAAACGTTATCTCCGTCAACATGTATGGTATATGGAGATTTAATACCTGGATGTCTCATTTAAAAACCTCGCCTGCGGTTCGGTGTTTAAAAACCGACATCCAGATATTAAATCTCCATATACCATGCAAGTTGGCAGAGATAACTTATAACATCTTGTTTGTCAAGAGCTCATTTAGCTCTGTCAAACAAGAATGAATTGATTAAGATCCTTGTTTCATTGTGGGAAATATTTGCTGTTTGAATTTTCCCGGTGGAACTCCCGGAAGCAAAGCAGAGCCTGTTCACTGTGGTAAACAGGCTCTGTTTTACTGGTAAAATAGGACCCAGGCACCAGTGCTTGGGAGGTGCTAACCCTCTCAAAAATGGGCAACATGGCTTATTAACGCTCACCCCCTGGTCTTGAGTTGATACTCATGTTGTCATGATTAGCCAAATATGTGACCTTAAACATCAATAAATAAATAAATAAATAATAAATGCTGTTTGAATTTCAATATTTTGACATCAGTGTGCAGAAAGTTTTTTTCAAAACTTTTAAGCGAACTACATGATGTGACCCCCTCATTGGAAGGAGCTCATTCCAATGAAGGGTCACATGATAAGGTTTTGTTGAAATTTTCTTGAAAAAAATTTAGTTAAAATGACAAATATTGATATCCCGTGCCTTGAGTGAAGGGTTAAAAACTGGTGTATGGAAGGAAGTCTGTCCGTCCGTCTGAAACAAATGGTTTCCGGATAACTTTAGTTTGACTGAAGAAAATGAAACAAAATTTTATACATACTTTTATAACAGGTAGGGATTCATAGTGGACTCGGTCTGATATTTTTTGGCAGAGTTATGGCCCTTTTTCAACTTAGACATGTTGATATTAGTTTCCAGACAATAACTTGAGTTTGAGTGAACGAAATGAAACAAAATTTTATAACAAGGTTTATAACCACATAATACAGGTTGGGATTGATAGTGGGCTCGGTCCGATATTTTTTGACAGAGTTATGGCCCTTTTCCAACTTGGAAAACATGTTGATATTGGTTTCTGGATGATAACTTTATTTTGACTGAGCAAAATGAAACAAAATTTTATATGTATGTTTATAACCACAAAATACAGGTTGGGATTGTTAGTGGGCTCTGTCTGATATTTTTTGACAGCGTTATGACCCTTTTCCAACTTAGAAAACATTTAGAAAACATGTTGATATTGGTTTCCGGATAACTTTACTTTGACTGAAAGAAATGAAAACAATATTTTATGCATAGGTTTATAATAATAAAATACAGGTTGGGATTGATGGTGGACTTGGGACCGATAATTTTTGACAGATTTATGTCCCTTTTCAGACTAAGAAAGCATGTTGATATTGGTTTCCAGATGATAACTTTAGTTTGAGCGAACGGAATGAAACAGAATTTTATACATAGGTTTATAACCACATAATACAGGTTGGGATTGATAGTGTGCTTGTGTTGGCAGCGTTATGGCCCTTTTCCAACTTAGAAAACTGTTGATATTGGTTTCCGGGTGGTAACTTGAGTTATAAGTGTCCGATTTCAATCAAAATTGGAATAGAGCTTACTGTAGACGATATACCAGATGGGTTTAATTTTAAATGTGGTGAGGTAATTTTTATCTCAACTTTGACGTAGTCAAATTTGTGCTTATACCATGGCCCGCCGTCCGTCTGTCAACAATTCAATACGGCTCGGGTTAGAGGCCATATTTATGAACCAATCTTTACAAAACTTCTTGGGTACCTTTGTTATCACCGTGGGACGAGAACGAGTGTTTTGGGGTGCAGTCCGAAATTCAAGATGGCCACCAGCAGCCATTTTGTACCAAAATTAGTTCAATCAGTTTTTTGTACAGAACTTCTGTATGAAAGTTCTGATTTGAATAAATGATTGTATGAATGTTTAGTAACATGGAATACATCACATATAATACAGGGTTTTTTTCTCGTGCAGAAATTATGCAAATTAGGTGAACTTTTTATTCAGTGCTACTTAAACACAGTAAGTACACATGCCAATACGGCTCGGGCTAGGGGGGCCGTATTTATGAACCGATCTTCACGAAACTTCTTGAGTACCTTTGTTATCACCTTGGGACGAGAACAAGTGTTTTGGGGTGCGGTCCAAAATTCAAAATGGCTGCCAGAGGCCATTTTATGCCAAAATTAGGTACAATCAGTTTTTTTGTACAGAACTTTTATATGAAGGTACTGATTTGAATAAATTTTTGAATGAATATTCAGTAACGTGAAAACATCACAGATAATACAGGTTTTTTCTCACGCAGAAATTATGCAAATTAGATGAACTTTGTTTTATTCAGTGCTACTTATACACAGTAAGTGCACGTCAATATGGCTTGGGCTAGAGGCTGTATTCATGTACAGACCTTTACAATACTTTACATGTACCTTTGTTATCAGGTCATTACCGAGATGTGTGTCATTGATGTGTCACATACTATACATGTCTTACACAAGTTGAGCTACAGTGTCATTGACACTTTCATTATTTGAGTTATGGCCCCATTTTGGGCTTTTTAATCACTAAAATACAGTTTTTTATAAAGCAGGGGCATTAGTGTCCCATAGACACATTTGGATGTCTGCTGTATTGGTGCTATGGTTCAGTGGTGTATCAAGAAAGACAAATGACTAGAAACTCATGCTGAAATTGGGAGCAGGGGTATAGTCACCCTTGACGTTCATTGCCCTTGTGAATCCTTTTCAACCACATGTTGCATAACCACATACAATCAATCGCCTTTATAAGTAAAACCGTATGAATAGGTTGCTATGCAGGAAGGGATGGTGGCAGTAAGAGACTGTGAGTCAATCTCATCATTCTTGGTTCAAAAACATTCAAGGCATACAAATAATTTTTATATCCGATCATTTCTTTCCTTTCAACATTAACCTCATAAAGAGCATATTTTATTCCTCGGTAGTGTTCTAGATTTCTCGTATAACACTATATCCTTACAGCACATGTATTTTGTGTGGATGTTTGTTCAGAAGTAACCACTTTCTTTGTTATCAGAATGGCATATGAAACTACTACACTTTAAGAATTTACTTGTATTTTCTGTAAGAGAATAGTGAATACATTTTGCTGTTCTTATTATGACTAACATTGTTATGTTTTGACCTTTATTAAAGAGGTAAAACGTTTACTTGTGAATGATACTGTGTAAATTTTAAACATTAAAATGTACCCAGTAGTGTATTTTCACTATTTTTTTTAACCAATTGCCGGTGAACCTTGTAGTCTTGAGAATGTATTATATGGCAACATGTTTCCCCAGTAGATTTACCGATTTCATACATCAAATCTTGGTTAAACAAGGTATTAATTGAAATTAGAATCTTTTCTTATTTTTGGATTCACTAAAAAAAAAACCTTGCCACAATCCATTCCAATAAGGGGGTCATAAGCAGAGTTTGAACACTTTTGGAGAATAGTGCTGGCTGGTTTTGGCCATCACATGGGTAAAGAGTTGATATAAATGAGATGTACACTAAGGCTGTATAGTTGAGAGGGTTAGTTACTCTATAATGAATTTTTAGCTCTCCAACAAAGTTCTGTGAACTTATGTCATGATCCGAGGCGCATCGGCGTCGACACTTGTGTTAAAGCTATGGCATCATGGCATCAGCACTTGTGTTAAAGTTATTGTAAGAGTCCACTTTGACTTTCCACCCTGTTTTATGCACCTCGTACTGTTTCTATGGCTTACAATTACCCACAGACCCTTACCCAGTGATATTAATACGAGTATTAGAGTGTTTTTGCAATGTTAGACATTTTTGTCAGTGTGGACCTGTTTTGCTTTACATGAGTGGAGGGTACCACTGGTATGCTGTTGCTTTTATTTTTCATATATGTGTTAAATGCATCAATATAAGATGACATTAACCCTTGACACACCTTTTTTCGGAGATTTTGGACTTTTTTAATTCAAGGTTTGACTTTTTTGTCAATGTGAACTTTCTGACCTGTTTTGCTATACATGTACATGACCGGACATTTTGCAGATTTGTAATAAGCCTAGGTTTACTGGTGAACTATTTGGGATGGACCCCCCCCCCCCCCCCCCCCCCCCCCCCCCCCCTATTTTTCTAACCAGCAAGTGTGACTAATCTGGGTGCAGAATTTAAGAAAGTAATGGAAATACACTGGGTTGTGTAAATTCCAGTGACTGGAAGTGAATTCCAAAAATGAAATCATATTTTATTTTCACTTAATAGCTTGTTGTTGGTGACCTTGTTCAGAATTCTATAAATGTCTCCTGTATGATTGAAACTCGTTTTCAAGGACTTTCCCAACCAAAAAGTCTTAGACCAGTTGCCCCAGCATGTAATAATATAGATGTCAAAATAAATGTCATGCAGTATGAAGAAAGTAGATTATCACAAAAAACACTTGCCAAGTGAAGTTTCCACCCTGACAAAACCTCATTGTGAGAAAGCATTAGAAGAACAAGCAAAGTTTCAGTCATTAGACCTCCAGGTGGAACTCTGGGGACCCTTTGCTGAAACTCTGCTTATCCATCTTATTTGTTATCACTGCGTTGAGTCCTTGGGCAATGCACTAAATCTTGATTGTCCAAGTGGGGGCACAGTGGTGCTGTGTAGTAGGCGTACTGCACGTCAATGGTGGTGCACTTGTCTTCAGCCAATGCTAACCCAGCTCGTGTGGAGTTAGTACATCAACCCTCTCTAAAATGGGCAACATGGCTTATTAATGCTCACACCTGGTCTTGAGTTGATACTCATGTGGTCATGATTAGCCATTGTGCAGAAATATGTGACCTTAAACACCAATAAATAAATAAATAGTTAGTACATCAGGAAGTCTAGCAGTTGCTCAGTGGTTCACTCTGGGTACTCCAGCATCCTCCACCCGTAAAAATGTCTGACACAAGATAACCCTGGCTGTCAAAAGTCTTGTTAAAACCCAAATAAATAAATAAACAAGACCACTCGTATCAGTGAAGCAATACAATGTCCCCTACCGGACTAATGAGCATTAATAATTATACAAATGTTATAACCTAGATGTGATCAGCATGAATTCCGTTGAATCATTTCCAAAAAAAGTCCAGAAAACTGATATTTTGGTGCTTTTCCATATTTCCAAGGGTCATAACTCACACAAGAATAATGCAATCAGCATGAAACTCAAACTTGATCTGTAAGTCATCGTTCTATAGTAGGTTACCAAGAATGAAATCATTCGGTTGAAGCATTTCCAAAAAAAGTCCGGAAAACTAAAGTATGACTGACAGACTGACGGATGGACAGAGTACAAATGAAACTTGATCTGTAAGTCATCGTTCTATAGTAGATTACCAAAAATGAAATCATTCCGTTGAAACTTTTCCAAAAAAAGTCCGGAAAACTAAAGTATAAACGACAGACTGACTGACAGACTGACGGATGGATGGACAGAGTGTAAATGAAACGTGATCTGTAAGTCATCGTTCTATAGTAGGTTACCAAAAATGAAATCATTCCGTTGAAGCGTTTCCAGAAAAAGTCCAGAAAACTGATATTTTGGCGCTTTTCCATATTTCCAAGGGCAATAACTCACACAAGAATAAGCAATCAGCATGAAACTCAAACTTGATCTGTAAGTCATCCTTCTATAGTAGGTTACCAAAAATGAAATCATTCCGTTGAAGCGTTTCCAAAAAAAGTCCGGAAAACTGAAATTTTGGCGCTTTTCCATATTTCCAAGGGCCATAACTCGCATGAAACTCAAACTTGATCTGTAAGTCATCGTTCTATAGTAGTTTACCAAAAATGAAATTATTCCGTTGAAGCGTTTCCAAAAAAAACTCCGGAAAACTAAAGTGTGACTGACAGATGGACAGACTGACGGATGGACGGAGTGCAAACCTGATGCCGGTAGGGGACTAATAAAAAAATAAAGCTTCCATGTACTGAATGCTCCTGAAAGTGGTTTCTAGTAAAGTCACTGCTGTCTGCCATTTCTACAAATCACAGCCGTTATCTATAAGAGGGACTGCACAATACTATTACCAAACTGGCTGAGTTCTAGAAGCCGCTATCATAGCTCTATTGAAAAGTGCTGAAAGCCACTATAGCGACTTTACACTGTACACATCAGCTTGTTTGCTCAGAAGTGTTTTATACAAAGACACAACACCTTTACTGCTGGTCAAGATCTAGCCGTTGACCTTTCAATTTAAAGTACAATGCCCTCACCACCACATTTCCTATTGGAGAATGTCCTGGCCCTTGAGATTTGAAAACTCTTTCCCACTATGTAAATAAATTACCAAACCTTCATCGTGCATGCATTCCCCATGAAGCAAGTCACATATTGAGGCGTCAAGTGGAAAACCCACTTTCCAAATTTTATAAATTAGGTGAAAAAGGTAACACAATATTTTCAAACAAGAGGCCCCAAGGAGCCTTAATCGCTCACCATTCCGACTGCTAGATCAGAGGAAGAAGATTTTTAAAGAAAATTCCTCATTTTGAACTAAGTTATCATTCGGGCTCCCACAGTGAGCCCAAATATGTACCTAGGGACATGGCTTGAACAAACATGAATCTCCCCCTCCCCCCTCCCCCCCCCCCCCCCCCCCCCCCAAGGATGCTACATACCAAATATCAAAACATTCCAGCTGCTGAATCTGAAGAAGAAGATTTTTAAAGAAAATTCCTCATTTTGAACCAAGTTATAATTCGGGCTACCACAGTGAGCCCAAATATAAACCCAGGGACTTGGCTTGAACAAACTTGAATCTCACCCCCCTAAGCATGCTGCATACCCAATATCAAAAGATTCTGCCTGCTGGATCTTGAGAAGAAGATTTTTAAAGACATTTGCCTGAAATGCACAAAGTTCAAATTTGGGCTATACTAAGCCCAAATATGATTTGAACCAACTTGAATCAGATCTACCCCCACAATGTTGCATACCAAATATCAAAAGATTCTGCCTGCTGGATCTGGAGAAGAAGTTTTTTAGAGAAATTTGCATGAAATGCACTAAGTTCGAATTCGAGCTTCTACAGTAAGCCCAAATATGAATCCAGGGGGCCGATTTGAACAAACTTGAATCAGATCCACCCCCACAATGTTGCATACCAAATATCAAAAGATTCTGCCTGCTGGATCTGGAGAAGAAGATTTTTCAAGAAATTTGCCTGAAATGCACTAAGTTCGGATTCGGGCTCCTATACTGAGCCCAAATATGAACCCAGGGGGTCAAATTGTACAATCTTGAATCAGATCCACCCCACAATGTTGCATACCAAATATCAAAAGATTCTGCCTGCTGGATCTGGAGAAGAAGATTTTTTAAGAAATTTGCCTGAAATGCACTAAGTTCAAATTCGGGCTTCTATAGCGAGCCCAAATATGAATCCAGGGTGCCGATTTGAACAAACTTGAATCTGACCTCCCTAGAGATGATGTATACCAAATAGGAAAGAATTCTACCTGGTGCATCTGAAGAAGAAGATTTTTTTGAATTTTGGAAAGAAATTCATGGGTGCTATCAGAGTTATGCCCCTTGTGGTGCCCCCTGTGGGTGCGGCAAGTTTATTTGTACAAGTTTGAATTGACATATGATGGGGAACATGCACCCCAAATTTGGTTCAATTTGATCCAGTAGTTTGTGAGGAGTAGTCGATAATGTAAAGTTCACGACGGACGATGATGGACAGCAAGTGATAAGTTAAGCTCCCCTTCGGTGAGCTGAAAAGAAGGAAAGAAAATCATCATTTGGAGATACCCTGAAAAACCATGTGAAGTAGATGTTCAGTTCAACCCTTTACCAAATATGATGATAAAAGGCCCCTCCACCACCCACCCAGCAAACAAAATAATTATAAATAAATCACGAATATAAAAAAAATTCATTTTTAGCCTCAAAAATATACCTCATGACCCCACATTGGAGCCAGATCAATGAATTTGTTCTAATGAGGGGTCATAATCTGTTTTTGAGACAAAATTGAAAAAAAAAAATTGAATGGCGATATTTGTGAACAAACCTGTCTGGGGTTTGTTTTTCCGTTATGTTAAAAGGAAAACTGAAACCGGCAACATAAATTAAAAAGACAAGCTTTCCTTTACTGGATACTTAATCAGGCTGCATCCCTAGGTGTGTTTCCCAAATAAATGAACTATGCGATAACATCCTCCAGAGCCAGAGTTGGTGTGCTCACCCAGGGAAAAGTTATTGTCTAGAACCTACTTTTAACCATGTTTGTTTTATAGTTACAGTCCCATGACCCCCCCCCCCCCCCCCCCCCCCTGCCTCCCCAGGATTTCTAATCTGTAAATCTGTTAAACATGCATCATATAAAGCAAAATGATAGTGTCAATGACACTGTAGCTCAACTTGTTAAGACATGTACATATAAAGTATGTGACACAGCAATGACAAACATCTAGGTAATGAACTGATAACAAAGGTACATATAAAGTATTGTTACGGTCTGTACATAATGACCGTAGCCTGTTACAAATGTATAGGTAAAGTATTGTAAAGGTGGGTGACAGTCAGATGCTAAAGTAGAAAAGCAATCTTTGAGTCCCAGAGTGATTTATTCTCATAGCACAGTGATAACAAAGGCACCTCAAAACACACTCGTTCTGTCCCAAGGTGAAGACAAAAGTACCCAAGAAGTTTCGTGAAGATCAGTTCATAAATACGAGCTGTATAGAAGTTGCGACAAAAAACTGATTGGAACTAATTTCGGTACAAAATGGCCAATGGCAGCCATTTGAATTTTGGACTGCACCCAGAAACACTCGTTCTCGTCCCAAGGTGATAACAAAGGTACCCAAGAAGTTTTGTGAAGATCGGTTCATAAATACAGCCTCTAGCCCGAGCCGTATGGACATGTGCACTTACAGTGTATAAGTAGCACTGAATAAATCAAAGTTCATCTAATTTGCATAATTTCTGCACGAGAAAAAAACCCATACTATATGTGATGTATTCCATGTTACTAAACATTCATACAAAAATTTATTCAAATCAGAACTTTCATACAGAAGTTCTGTACAAAAGGCTGATTGCACTAATTTTGGTACAAAATGGCTGCTGGTGGCCATCTTGAATTTTGGAGCACACCCAAAAACACTCGTTCTCATCCCACGGTGATAACAAAGGTACCCAAGAAGTTTCATAAAGATCAGTTCATAAATACGGCCTCCAGCCTGAGCCGTATAGAAGTTGTGTACAAAAAATTGATTAGACCTAATTTCGGTACAAAATGGCCACTGGCAACCATCTTGAATTTTGGACCGCACCCAGAAACACTCGTTCTCGTCCCAAGGTTATAACAAAGGTACCCAAGATGTTTCGTGAAGATTGGTTCATAAATACAGCCTCAAGCCCGAGCCGTATTGACATGTGTACTTACTGTGTGTAAGTAGCACTGAAAAAATCAAAGTTCATCTAATTTGCATAATTTCTGCACGAAAAACACCCTATTATATATGATGTATCCCATGGTACTAAACATTCACAGAAAAAATTATTCAAATCAGTGCTTTCATATGGAAGTTCTGTGCAAAAATCTGATTGCACCTAATTTTGTACAAAATGGCTGCCATCGGCAATCTTGAATTTCAGACCGGACCCCAAAACACGCGTTCTCGTCCCACGGTGATACCAAAGGTACCCAAGAAGTTTCGTAAAGATCGGTTCATAAATACGGCCTCTAGCCCGAGCCGTATAGGCATTTGCACTTACAGTGCTGAAAGTAACACTAAATACATCAAAGTTAGTCCAATTTGCATCATTTATGCACAAGAAAAAAAAAACCTCGTATTATATGTGATGTATCCCATGGTACTAAACATTCATACAAAAAAAAATTATTCAAATCAGAGCTTTCATATGGAAGTTCTGCGCAAAAATCTAATTGCACCTAATTTTGTACAAAATGGCTGCCAGTGGCCAACTTAAATTTCGGATCGGACCCCAAAACACTCGTTCTCGTCCCATGGTCATAACAAAGGTATCCAAGAAGTTTCGTAAAGATCGGTTCATAAATACGCCCTCTAGCCCGAGCCATATTGAATTGTTGATGGACAGACGGACGACTGGCCATGGCATAAGCTCAAATTTGGCTTCGCCAAAGTTGAGCTAAAAATGTTATTGTAAATGACTCTGGTTTTATACACTCCCCTCCCTTCCATCCGCAATGCAATCCACAATACGAGGGGGAGGGGCTCAGTAGGTAGAGGTGCAGGCTGAAAGCCGACAGGTCCTCAATTGGAATCTCACCTGCGGCAACTGTGTTGTCCTTGGGCAACACACTTCATCCCAATTGTGTGGAGTTAGTATGTTGGGGAGCCCGACAGTTACTTGCCATTGCTCAGTGGTTCTCTCTGGGTACTCCGGCTTCCTCCACCCGTAAAACTGTCCGACAGGAGGTGACCCTGGCTGTCAAAAGTGTCATTAAGCCCCAATAAATAAATATGCCACAGCAGACTTTCAGGCAATACATTTTGACCACATGGCAATACTTTTCACTCAGTAGGTAGAGGTGCAGGCTGCAAGCCAACAGGTCCTCAATTGGAATCTCACCTGCGGCAACTGTGTTGTCCTTGGGCAACACACTTCATCCCAATTGCCCATGTGGGAGCACGGTGGCGTTGAGTACTAAGGCGTACTGCACGTCAATGGTGCACTTGTCTTCAACCAATGCTAACCCTGCTTGTGTGGAGTTAGTATGTTGGGGAGCCTGACAGTTACTTGCCATTGCTCGGTGGTTCTCTCTGGGTACTCCGGCTTCCTCCACCCGTAAAACTGTCCGACAGGTGGTGACCCTTGCTGTCAAAAGTGTCATTAAGCCCCAATAAATAAATATGCCACAGCAGACTTTCAGGCAGTACTTTTTGACCACATGGCAATAGTTCTATGGCAAATATTAGTTTCCACATGATCTATTATTCATTCTTAAAAAACTTATAATTTATTGGGGTTATTCCTTTCTGGCCATTTTGGAAAATTACCTGAAATTTGGCCAAAGTTAGGTTGAATGTCCCCTTAAAGAACAAGCACTGTTTCACGTGTATAATAGTGCCCGATCAACAACACCTGCTGTGAGACACATCTAAAGTGGGCACCACAGGCAGTAGTGTCAAGAAGATGGCCAATTGAAATGACTGATGGAATGGGAGGGGGTGGGTTACATATTTGATCAATCAGGATTTAATATTTCCACAGCTTCCCACAAAAGCTTGCTGTTATAAGATTATATAATAATAAGACATATTTTATATGAAATGTCACTGAGTGAAAAGTAACATCAATCAGTTCAAAATAGATTCAAAGTTATTGTAATAACCAGCTGGGCATTTATTATTCTGATAACACACATAACTGCTTGGTGCTGCCTCATACCTGGAAGTCAAAGTGCCAAGAAAACACCAACTGACTGCTTGTATAGTTTGATGCAATGCAAACTGCATTTCCATTGTGTATGGAATGGGTGATTGACATTTACTTAACCAAAGGAGTTGTAAATTTGTGAGGAATTTGGACAAGGATTCATTTCTTTTCTAAGAATGACACGTACAATGACAGTGCGGCATTGAATAAATCATGCGTCGTCAGTGAAGGTCATGCTTATATAAAACACAAACGTGCTTATCCCAATAACATTAATCACACCCTCCACCCCTGCTACATTTTTTCGCTCATCTTGACAAAGTCAAGCTGAGCTAATCTCATCGCTCTCCGTCCGTCGTCCGTCAACACCATATTTTGGTCTTCTCCTCTAAAGCGACTGGGCCAATTCAAGTGAAAGTTTGTGTGAGTGATGGTCCCAAAGGGGCGTTGCATTTTTGTTCAACTCAACATGTGCAGCCCCATAGGGAGGGAGTGGGGGAAAATGCTCCAAAATATTTTTAAAATCGTCTTCTCATGAACCAGTGTGTACAATGACTTGATATTTGCTATGGAGCTTGCTTTTGAGGTGTAGAATCAAGTTTGTTCAAATAAAGTTCGTGAAGCAATATTTGGCTTTGTAATGGGAGGGGTAAGATTTTTGGCCCCGCCCAAAATTTCTATTTTCTGAACCGATGGTCTGGTTTAAACCAAATTTGGTATGTGGTATTATTAGGTCATAAGTACTTGACCCATGCAAAAAAAAAAATTCCCCCACCCTCATGGGAACCCTGGGAGCTAAAAATAGAAATATTTTCAAACGCCCAAATTTCCCAAACCACACGGAACAGAGAGCTGTTATTTAGTATGAAGTATCCTTAGGACCAGAAGAATTGAATGGTAAAAAAAATTGTCATCGGTTATGTTACAGTGTTCTGTAATGGGCATCGAAAAAATGCTGAGTCAGCATATTTGCAAAAATTTTTAAAAATCATTTCTCCAGAACCAATCATCAGAATCTTTTGACATTCAGTATACAGCATTCATAGGGGGATCAGATACAAGTTTGTTAAAATAAAGCCCATTGGTTCATATTTGGGCTCTTTCAGGAGCCCAAATTTTTTACATACGGTAATACGAGGAATATTCTTTTAAAAATCTTCTTCTTCAGAACCACCAGTCAGAATCTTTTAATATTTGATATACATCATTGTTATGAGAGTCAGATTCAAGATTGTTCAAACCAAGTCCCTAGGTTAATATTTGGGCTTCCTATGGAAGCTCAAATTTTAACTTTGTTTAATATGGGGGATAATTTTAAACAAGAGGCCCCAAGGAGCCTTAATCGCTCACCGGCCAAAGTGGTTCAAAGAAGTATTTGGGGGCCACATTCAGTCAGACATGGTTCATCAACACTACAAAGGAATGAAGTCATGAGAGACAAATTTTATGGAACTAGGGACATGGCTTGAACAAACTTGAATCTTACCCCCCTAAGGATGCTGCATACCAAATATCAAAAGCATTCATCTGATGGATCTGAAGAAGGAGATTTTTAAAGAAAATTCCTCATTTTGAACTAAGTTATCATTCGGGCTCCCACAGTGAGCCCAAATATGAACCCAGAGACTTGGCTTGAACAAACTTGAATCTCACCCCCTAAGGATGCTGCATGCCAAATATCAAAACATTCCGACTACTAAATCTGAAGAAGAAGATTTTTAAAGAAAAATTCCTCATATTGACTTAGTTATAATTCAGGCTCCCATAGGGAGCCCAAATATGGACCTAGGGACTTGACTTTAACAAACTTGAATCTCCCCCCCCCCCCCCCAAGGATGCTATACACCACATATCAAAACATTCCGACTGCTGGATCTGAAGAAGAAGATTTTTTAAGAAAATTCCTCATTTCGAACTAAGTTACAATTCAAGCTCCCAAAGTGAGCCAAAATATGAGATACTGTGAGCAAACTCACAAAGTGATACCCCCACGCCTGAAATGTATAAGTTAGATTATCTCCCCTTGGAAATGTCCGAACAGAATTATATTCTTTCATGCACATCTTCATATGGAGTTCTTCCATTGTGTAAAGTTTCATGAAAATTCTTCAAACGGTTTAGGAGGAGTTGCGCTTACAAGGATGGACAGACGGACGGACAGGGTGATTCCTATATACCCCCCCCCCCCCCCCCCAAACTTTGTTTGCGGGGGGTATAAATATCAAAACATTCTGACTGCTGGATCTGAAGAAGATTTTTGAAGAAAATTCCTCATTTTGAACTAAGTTATCATTCGGGCTCCCACAGTGAGCCCAAATATGGACCTAGGGACATGGCTTGAACAAACTTGAATCTCACCCCCCTAAGAATACCAAATATCAAAACATTCCGACTGCTAGATCTGAGGAAGAAGATTTTTAAAGAAAATTCCTCTTTTTGAACTAAGTTATCATTCGGGCTCCCACAGTGAGCCCAAATATGTACCTAGGGACATGGCTTGAACAAACATGAATCTCCCCCTCCCCCCCTCCCCCCCCCCCCCCCCCCCCAAGGATGCTACATACCAAATATCAAAACATTCCAGCTGCTGAATCTGAAGAAGAAGATTTTTAAAGAAAATTCCTCATTTTGACCCAAGTTATAATTTGGGCTACCACAGGGAGCCCAAATATGAACCCAGGGACTTGGCCTGCACAAACTTGAATCTCACCCCCCCTAAGCATACTGCATAAGAAGGATGCTACACACCACATATCAAAACATTCCGACTGCTGGATTTGAAGAAGACTTTTTAAGAAAATTCCTCATTTCGAACTAAGTTACAATTCAAGCTCCCACAGTGAGTCCAAATATGGACCTAGGGACATGGCTTGAACAAACTTGAATCTCACCCCCCTAAGAATGCTGCATACCAAATATCAAAACATTCCCGCTGCTGGATCTGAAGAAGATTTTTAAAGAAAATTCCTCATTTTGAACTAAGTTTCGGGCTAGCACAGTGTGCCCAAATATGAACCCAGGGACTTGGCTTGAACAAACTTAAATCTCACCCCCCTAAGCATGCTGCATAATATCAATATCAAAAGATTCTGCCTGCTGGATCTTGAGAAGAAGATTTTTAAAGACATTTACCTGAAATGCACTAAGTTCAAATTTGGGCTCCTATACTGAGCCCAAATATGAACCAAGGGGGCTGATTTGAACAAACTTGAATCAGATCTACCCCACAATGTTGCATAATAAATATCAAAAGATACTGCCTGCTGGATCTGGAGCAGAAGATTTTTTAAGAAATTTGCCTGAAATGCACTAAGTTCAAATTCAGGCTTCTATACTGAGCCCAAATGCGAATCCAGGGGGCCGATTTGAACAAACTTGAATCAGATCCACCCCACAATGTTGCATACGAAATATCAAAAGATTCTGCCTGCTGGATCTTGAGAAGAAGATTTTAAAAGAAATTTGCCTGGAATGCACTAAGTTCGAATTCGAGCTTCTATAGTGAGCCCAAATATGAATCCAGGGGGCCAATTTGAACAAACTTGAATCAGATCCACCCCACAATGTTGCATACCAAATATCAAAAGATTCTGCCTGCTGGATCTGGAGAAGAAGATTTTTCAAGAAATTTGCCTGAAATGCACTAAGTTCGAATTCGGGCTTCTATACTGAGCCCAAATGTGAATCCAGCGGGCCGATTTGAACAAACTTGAATCAGATCCAACCCACAATGTTGCATACCAAATATCAAAAGATTCTGCCTGCTGGATCTTGAGAAGAAGATTTTTAAAGACATTTGCCTGAAATGCACTAAGTTCGAATTCGGGCTCCTATACTGAGCCCAA